>BSAI01000138.1:7900907-8157629 GCA_036245035.1 Adrianichthys oophorus
GGTGGATTATAGATTTTAGAGGATGACTAATGGAAAGGGAAAGTAGAGTTGCGAATCTACAGGCAACAAAATGCTGGAGCCTATACCCATTAAAATAGTGACTGTTGGTCTAAAATGGGCGGGGCCTGTCCACACACTCAGCTGTTACAAACATACTTGCCGGCTCCAAGAGTGTTCGCAAACTTGTCCACATCCAGTTCACACGCACACTTGTGCATACTAACCAACACATGTAAAGCATTGCATTCTGACACGCACACTAATTTGAAGGTCCAAAGGTGAGCCGACGCCTGTGCTCAGGTGAATGTTATGTTAAGCTGAAGTGGATGAAGGAATGAAAAGAAAAAAAAAGGAGGGAGAGCTCCCAGACATCCTCACACCAAGACCCCCGCCGAGGCCACAGCGCCGACCAGGGCCCGCCCCCGCACCCATACTGTGAGGTCAACGGAGGAGATCCGCCCGCCAGGCAGCCCGGCCAAGTACCCAGACCAGGGCCCGCAGGACCACCACATGGGCCCCCAACACCCGAGCGCAGTGAGGTACGCGAGTGCAGAGCGCAAGGCCCAGCCCAGCCAGGAGAGCAGCCCTCCCACCGCGACAGGCGGCCCAGCACGGGGACCCACCCCCGAGAGCCCCACCACCCCAGACAAGCCGCCCACCACCACCCAGGAGTTCTGAGCATCCCCCCACCCAGCCCTGGGTACGAGCCAGGGTCCCCCAAGGGAGACCCGCTCCGAAGCTCCAGGCAGTTGCGGAGATCCAGAAGAGAGCACAGCGGGGGTCAGCTACCCCCACCTAGAGGAGGGATGACCAAGAGAAGTGGGGTCCCCGAAGGAGTACATAGCCTGACCAGGCTCTCCTATGTTGTTACTTAGAAGGGGCCCGGCACCCGAGGGTAAGGACCAGAACCCGTACCACAAGGACACAGACACCCTCCAGGCTCAGGTGGAATATGATCCCCCCGCTCATGGACTTGCCAGAGGACTGAGGGATACCTCTCCCTGCGTGGGGAGGGGGCCGCCGGGCCCAGGAGGCCGACACCCAAGAGACAAGGCCGCCGCTGCTGAAGGTCCTGTTCCCCCCACCGGGGATGGGGACAGAAGATCAATAGTCCCACCTTCCTTGTGTAATGTATTTGTGTGTGTGTGTATTTATCATTCTAAAGTTGTGTTCACAACGTCCTTGGCACTGCGCATTTAAGCAGCCACTTCCAATGAAAAGGCTTTGTTAAATGCGTTTTCTAGCTTTTGCATTGAAAACCCTCGCATTCACACATAGTGAGTTTTAATGGTCATTTCCCACCTGTCCGTACAAAACGTGAGGCGATTAAACGCATGTTACAAGTTAAACCAGGTTGAACTTTGACCAAACAGAGACTCAGATTTGGTAGTGACATATGGTTTCGTTTAATTCATGGAAGTGCAGACTGTTTGACAATTGATCATAGAGGAGAAATTAATATTTGTGGTTTGTGCTCAGCTAGAATTATGACACCTTCATATATCTGAAAAGATCTGTGAAAGAAAAAGCCTGGAGCGAGATTTGCACCACTCAAGACATTTCACACCAAGCCTCTTCTAACTATAGGTGATGGACATCGACAAGTAGAATATCAAAAGACAAAGAAGGAGAAGCCCCTCCCCGTTTGTCCAGTGTGAACATCAAAGGCTAAATGCATTCAAGAATGTCCGATGTGTCCGTAGCTTAAGAGGTTTTCAAATGTACATTATGTTTCTATTGCAAAGTAAACAAAAAAAGGCTAAATAAATGCTGGTGTTGGATGCTGATCCAGAGTAACATTCTGTTTGAAACATTTAAAAACAAAGGAAACCAAACTTTAGAGTAAACATAAGCCTGGATAGGACAGACATTTTTTTATTTTTTAAAAAACAAATTCAGATTTTTCATTAGTAACAGTATAGGAATTTCTGCTTTTTCCAACATCTTCAGGTTGACCATTCTGGCAGCAAATTGGCCCAGATGCCCAGAAGCCCCTCAACCATCCGCACGCCGTTCAAAGCTGCGGCCGGTGTCATGTTTTCCTGCCCCTGTGCCAGGGTCAAAGCGTTTCATGCCAGACCAATTTGGAAAACAAGCCTGAAGAGCTGCAGCTCTGTTTTCCAACAAGAGGCTCTTTTGAGGCCATATTAGCCTGTAAACCCTGCCCTCACCCCGCTGTTTCCTGTTATGGGGAGCTGGGCGCTTACTGGGAAGAGCGGAGCAGACACATAAACACATTATGCTAACCTGCCAGCACTGTGCCACATCCCAAACTCCCTGAAGACTCATTTAGACTACACGATAGAAACCCATCTCCTCACCCTGAATACATGATAAAGCTGAACTTTTGGATTTTGTTGTAAAACTGAAAAAAACAATGATTGCTGAAATACTTTCACCTGACATAAAAATGCGATTAAAATCAAGTTGAAAAAAATAAAATAAAAAACCCTAAACCAATGTTTATGTCAGTCCATCAAAAATGTTCCTCAAATTTGCTCATCAGCAGAGCATTCTGACAGCCATCATTAGCTCCAATCAGCATTCCCACCAACATAATTATCAGATCATCATGTGGTCACATAATGAGTCTATGCGTTTCAGTTTATAGCACTGTTGCTGTGTGAGCATGCACACTTTTTTTTTTTTTACACTATAAAAATCCTTTTTTACTTTTCCACACAAACAGATTACACCAATTCTAATCACTAATAAGTCTAATTAGCAATAAAAAAAAAATTTTTTCCTGAGGGAAATTCAAAATCCCCCTATTAAATAAATAGCTCAGTAACTTGACAGTTTTATATTTTAAACAATCAGGTTAAAAAAGGGTAAATATTTTCTAGAATAATGTGTTTCTATATAACATTTGTAAAGTTAAACTTTTTATTTTGTCAAATAATGAAATAACAAAAAATGTTAAGTTTACTGTCTGAGGGGATAAAAGAAGGTGTTTGTGATGTACCAATTTGTGTTTAAACCACAAGGACACAGAAAAAAAGAGTGAAGTTAGTGCCCTCTGCTGGAGAAATATAGAACTTAATATATTAAGTTTTTGTTTTAATTGTCATTTCCATTTCATTACACAGTCATAATGTCACAATTGCACCTGGCCAGCATGAAGGAAAAAGCTCTAGTGAAGGACTTTTCTCTAAGAACCTGAGTCTTATTAAGCCAAATGTACACACAGGGAGCGTGCCTGCTTTTCTCATTGTGTGTCAGCTTCAAATAATTCACTTTAATGTGTTTTCTTTAGACCGCAGGCAGAAGCTGGCAAGCTCAGCATTGGTCTGCATATAGGCCTGATGAAGCTGCAATCACAAGCCACAACATGCAAACACTGACACTGTGCTTAGCATGAACATTGGGCTGCTGTGTGGAAACAAGAAACTCCAGAATCAAGCAGATTGTAGGATCAGATAAGCTGAACAAGAAAATGAAGCACTCCTACAGGTTTCTTCACCCACTACTGAATTCACAAATGGATGTCTGCACAATTTAGCATTTCCTGCCACTTGAGGGCAGTCTCTTAAATATCGTCTGGTGCTAATTCTAGCTTGTGTTTCATCCTGATTTTGTTTTCTTTTGGTACAAATGTTTCACTCAAAATGAATGTTACACATATGGATGTTATGGAATAAGTACAATATTTGCATTTTACTGAAGTTTTGATGGTGCACTTTAGTGATTCCTCTTATAATGTAAAATTATTAAAACAAATAAATAACATTATTTGAATTAAAAAAAAAAGAAAACCTGCACATGACATGTTCCCTGACTGACTAACACACACACAAATAGATATATATATTTGTGCTGTAAATCGATAACAGAATTGATCAGATTAATCACACTGTTGGGTTGTGATTAATCACGATTAATCACAATGTTTGACAAGTTAAATTTTATACAACAATGTATGGCTTTTGAACAAAAACAGGCCAGAGAGAAAATGTTTTTCCCTAATTTTTGTTGTCTAAAATGCTTAAAATTATTAAATGTTAAATTAAACTCAGAAGTTTCATTTGTGTGCACAAAACACACCAACAGCCAGATGAGCAGAACTGTAAAGACTTTAATGTCTGCAGTATTACTCCAAGAAAACAAAGATGCTGATATCCAGCCATAAGAAACAAACACTGTGTTTTGCACTTTAAATGGTCTGGGTGAATACTCAAATCAGATTGGCTACTGGGTGCTCCAGAAGAAGTTCCGGTGCAGGCTTCTTCAAAACAAACTTTTCCTTCTTGATCTGCACAAAAACAAGCGGTAAAAGGTGAACGTTCTCTCTGAACTGATGCTTTATTACATTTATCGTGACCATCAACACATATACACCTTTCCTTTGCCACTGCAACTCAGGGTCGCTGCCGGCCCAGCAACGCATTGACCAGTTACCGTGTCAGCGGGCCGCAATGCGTATCGAATAGTATAGCATTTTGTGAAAAAGCGATCTATACCTAAAAAATAACAAGAATAAAGTACTAAAATTGATTGAATACTTATTTCTTTTGTAAGTGACCATGTTATGATCAGAAGTTGACACACGCTGCAGAACACTGAACCGGCAGAATATGCAGTGTAAATCATCTGCATACATAAAAAATGACGCTTTTTTTTAACACCCGTTAAGGCATTAATGTTGGCAGTCCTATATATATATATATAGATATAGATAGGACTGCCAACATAATTTTTTTTTTTTTTTTTATGGTATGTTGATCAATTTGATTCAATTTTGCTTCAAAGGGTCAATCAATCAAGAAAGAAAGAAATTAGGGCATTTCTGGGATATTTGGATTTGAAAATTGTTTATTTCAAGCAATCGAAACAAGAAACAGTGAATAAACTGTACAATCTACAAAGGTTTAAATCCATACAAAAACATGTCAAACTGAATAATTGTAGATTACTTAAAGGAATGGAAGCAAGCAAATTTATATAATCCCACCCCGTATTTACCAAGCCATTTACTTTATATAAATTATCATTATCCGGTTTATAACTTCTAATCAGAGCTTTGTACCTTACAAACACAGATTTAGGTAATTAAAAATTCTTAAGCTTCAAAAATCATAACAAGACATACATAATGATCATGACACTAGACATAGAATTATTTCAGCGTTCATCATGGCACATGCAGATCTAGTATGAAATTTAAAAAATATGTTATTTTTCACTAGAAAAAGCCATAATATAAATCAAGTATCAAGATTTAAAGTAAGTGCAGATAGTATCCATAGAAAAAAATACTTAAAAAAATTAATATAAATCAAGGATTAAAGATTAAAAATATGTGCAGATTATTTTTCATTTGAAAAATCAGTATTGTAAGTCACATTTTGGAAAACCAAGTGAAGTGATATGATTAGAGATTAATCATTTAAAAATCATCAATAATTGATTTAGGAAGTTTGTTGTTGATGGTGATGCTGTCCAAAAAAGAGGTTCATTAACTGTTTATTGTTTGTGAATTGTATTCCTTCTGCTGCCTGACTAAGCCATCCTTCTGGGTTTAAGAGAGTATATAAAGTTTTTCTTCGGTGTTCTGCCTGCAGACAATGTTTGTCAGGGTCCTTGCCCTTCTGCAGCTGATATTGCAGCAAGCACGTTGTCTGCAGGTCAGAACTCTGCTGTAAATCAGGGTCACAGTTGAATTTTAGAGAGAGTGGAAGAATCTGGAAGCCATGATTTTCTTGAAATTCTTCGGCTATTCTATTACTCCATTTGTTTGTGCAGACATCCGTGATAAAGCACTTCTCAAAATCTCTCACATCTCTTTAATATTTGAGTTAACATTTTACAAATGAAAACATTTCAAACAAAAGGAATGAAGAAAAACATTTTCTCTCTGGCCTGTTTTTTGTTCAAAAGCAGCATATTGTCGTCTAAAATTTACCTAGTAAAACATAAAACATTGTAATTAATTGTGATATATTATATAATTGTGATAAATCTGTTTCATTTATATATACACACACACATATATATATATATATAAATATAAATATATACATATAAATATATACATAAATGAAACAGAGTTGAGTTACTGACTTTACCGAAGTCTTAGCAGTGAGCACTGCTTTCGAGATTATATTTCCTTTTGCTGTCTTAATTTTAGTCAGCTGCAATCAAGCATGACAAACCATTCGAGCCAAAGTGGTTTTACCGGTGAACATTAACTGTTGAAAAGCAGGATTGTTAAGATAGATAGTTATGTATAGCTCAACACAAATGAATGACCAACTCCTGACAGGATGTATATGGTTTCAGAAACTAAAACGTCCTTAAACTTTGCATAAGTGCAGGTTTGTTCACTTCTGGTTTAACTGGTAAACTGTAGAGGAGAACTTAACAGGAATTTGGCATAGCACTTTTTATATTCTAACTCTAAACTCTAATCTGCATCTGCGAGCCAGTCAAAGCAAATGGGGTTTATGATGACCAGCATCAAAATCTAAAGCTTTGTGCTGCTTTAAGGTTGATTCTTTTAATTGAATTTAAGAAAAAACAACAACTTCCAATTTTCATTTCTCATGTCTAAAAACGTGCAATATTTTTTATTTAAAAAGGCATTCCTTTAAGTCACTATTGCCATTGTTTCATGACCAGCTGTGCTTTTCTAAATCATTGAGTAAGGAAACTTATTTTATGTTACTTCAGTTGAACTTGTGTCTCTTTTCCTGTACAAACAAGAGCTGACAGATTTCTGTTTGAGTACGAGTGACTCTTATGAGGAGCTATCAGCAACTGTTAATAGCAAAGAGGAGACGTGTGCACGGATTCTTAGTTTTATTGTGTTTTATCTGGCCCTCAGCAGTTCTGCTTACAGTGAAGTCTGTTCAATAAAGTAAGGAGTAAATGAAATGGCATAAAAAATCTTTCAGGAGGAAAAGGTGCTGGTAAAATGAACATCTAAGAAAATTATAATGCAATAAACTGTTGTTTTCTTTCTTCTACAAACGCTAAAGAAAGAAACCGGCAACTCAGATCCAAGGTAAAGTTCTACCATCTAACAGATGGGGTGAACCTATCCTCTTTGTAACCCCTGCCCATAAAACAGAACCATAGGCCAGAACCCCTACTCAGGGCTGCGGCTATGGCTTGGCTCTCAGGTGGTCTTCTATAACTCACACCATTTTTCCACAGAACCTTCACTGAAACATCAGTCAACAATATTCAGAATGAGAAGCACGCTGCTGTGAAATTTATGAACAGTAGTTAGCAGGAATGTATTTATCGCATCAAAGGGGCTCCTGAGGCTCAGTGAGTGATTTTTTTGAGATGGTGGATCCAGATGCATGCCTGTCACTTCAATTAACTTTTAGTTTTTCACGATAAGGCCATCAATGACAAAAAACAAGGCTGCATTACCAAATGAATGCAATTTAAATGTGAAACCAGACCTCTACCAAAACCTCAAATAATATGACAGCTCAATTTAAACTAGAAATATGAAACACTGTTTTTGATTGTGTCGATCTCCTACTACAAATTGTTTTTCAGTCTCTCCGTAACAACATGCTCTTGTCATCCATTATTTCCTTCTAACCATCTAATCCTCCCATCCATTTATTCATCGTGGGGCTAGAACTCCATTACAAAAAACATAGCTCAGTCCCTACAACATCTAGACAACTGGACTGAGTGTCCCTGCCCCCTGGCCTTCCAAATAGGAAGTACCTGCTGGTCCCAAAAAGCCAAAATCCCAGACTTCTACTGTTGACTTCTATTGACAAATAAACAGCTATTATTCAGTCATATTTGTCAGAATAAAACTGGCTGAACAGATACCTCAATAAAAGTAGGTGGTCTTGCGTCGAACGCTCGAAGCGTTTGATTGACAGATTCATCCAAGCCTGCTTTCAGTGGAAGGGGTGTGGTCTTTTAACATGCTCACTCCTGATTGGAGAGAGTGATTGCCGTTGAAAAGTTGACTTAGACCGACTCAGACCAATCACGGCTTACTGACAATTTCTGGTTCCAACATGGAGATGGTCATATTGCAAAAAAATGGCAACTGAGTTTACTTATTTTTGTTTAAACAGGAAGCTAGACATTTTCTATGGATGACATCACACTCACTCTGTCCATTTCTGTTATACAGTCAATGGCAACATCTCAAAAAGAAGGCTCTTTTATTTGTGTTCTTCAGTAAAAGAAGGATCTGCCTCCACCACAAAAATGCGGCTCCTACTCCAATCCAAAAAGAAAAAGGCTGTGGTTCTGAGAGAAAAAACGGGGCCCTCCCTCTACCACAAAAAGTTGGCTCTGCCTCCATCACAAATAGTCAACTCTGCCTCCATCAAAAAAAGCTGGCTACAACTCCACCACTTTGCGTATGACAAAAATTGTTGACTTCACCTTCATCACAGGACTGGATTCCCTCAGAGAGAAAGAGAAAATTCTTTGCCTCCATCACAGACACGGCTTTTCAAACATCCCATAAAGACAACTCCACCTATGTCACAAAAGAGAAGGCTTCTTCTCTGTGAAGCTACATTCAACCCCCTTCGACATTGTGCGTTCAAGCGGCCACTTTTGATGAAAAGTCTATGTAAAAGCACGTATTTGCTTGTTTCAGGCTTCCGCATTAAAAACTCTCGCATTCATGAGTCTCAACGCAAGATTCTACAACTGTATTGTGGCTCTACGTAGAAAATGCATGACCATTGTAAGGGTGTTGCCAGTTAAACCAGGTTGAACTATGACCAATCAGGGACTTGGATTTGGTAGTGACAAATGGATAACGTCCTTATTCACTGAAGTGCCAACAATTTGAAAATTGATCATGAAGCGGAAATTAATAATTGCGGTTTGTGCCCGAAATTATATTAGCCCAAGTCTATCATTTATTGGAATAGAGTTGTGAAAGAAAAAGCCTGGAGCAAGATTAGAAGCATTTGCACCATTTTGACATTTCGTACCAAACCCCTTTCAATTTCAGATGGCGGACAGCTGGTTAGTAAAGAGTAGAAAAAGAAAGACGCCCGTCCTCCTTGTTCAACGTTAATAACATAGGATGAAAGCTCGTTCAAGAACCTACGTTTAGCAAGTTTTTGAAAGTATGTCACATGCCTGGTGTGTTTAGTAACAAATCATCCGGCTCAACCTCTGTCACAAGGGGCTGCACCCCTTACACATTCACACACACCTCCACCCACCCATAAAAAAAATGTTTTCCACAACTCAAAAATTATTCCTGAACTTTTTGCGTATACTATCTAATGCAAATCTTCTAGCAGATACAGGTTTCCCTGCATGTGTACACTACTATTTATCTACACACCGCTATATATGTTTAAACTGGACAGAGTACTGACATGACTGATAGATTTTCCTTTAAACTACAGTGGAGGAAATAAGTATTAGATCCCTTGCTGATTTTGTAGGTTTGCTCACTCAAAACAATTGGTAGGTTCATTTCAACAGAAGGAGATAGAAAATCCCAAAGAAAATCTAGATATTGACTTTAAAGAATTTATAGAAATGTCTTTGCATTTCATTTAGAGAAATAGGTATTGGAACGCTCTTGCAGGAAAGATTTAGGAAGACTACAGATTCTTTCCCTAACTCTATAGCTTCCCCCTACACTTAGCCCTCCAAACAGAGAGTTATGGAAAAATAGTGTCTTCAAATTGCAGCGTTACTAAGATCAAATTCTAATTCTTCCCCTACCCCATTGGTTTCTCCTTACCCTTCCAACTGTTGGGGCATTTGGAGGGGTAGGGGTGTTCGAAATATTTTATAAGGGTAACGCATAGGAACTTTTGACAGTGTACCTCTCTGCCATGATGGATGATCTGTGTTGTGCTGTGCCACAAAGGAGAAACAATTTTTTTCACGTAGGTGTGCTCTGAAGCACAGAAGTTTACAATAAAATGTAAGTAAGAAATTTATCCTAGCATGATTAATTGTAAAACAGATGTGTATTTTCCAAGCGCTGGTAGATGACCGATGAATAATGACATAATTGAGGAGTAATCTTGTCCACATTTGAAGATACTATTTCTCCATAACTCTTCACTTGGAGGGCTAAATGTATGGGTAGGAAGAAGCCATAGGGGCAGGGAAGAATTTGGATTCGGCCCAACCCTTGATGATGATGATGATGATCAAATACTTACCTCCTCCACTGCATATCAAAATATTGCATTTATTACACAAAAAAAGAGAAAAAAAATCAGAAAAACAGGTTTAAAGAAAAGGTTAGACAGAGCTGGAACTGCTATTACAGATATCCAATTCTGGTGTAAGAATTTCTACATTAATAAATAGTGCTTCTGCTTTTACAGATAACAGAAAAATATAAAAATGCATTTTTTATTGGATTTCTGATTCAAGAGTTTCTTTGGATTAGCAAAGAGATGGAAATAAAATTAGGGCAAATTAGGAATTATTAATTTAGATTTTTTGTTTTCCTGTTAAAACAAATCCAATTCAAAAGGGTTTCACTTTCAAGTCTGTCCAGAGCTGACAGAGCTGGGATCTCCATTAGGTGAGTTGTACAAACAAAATATGCAAAACCTACAACAAAGGGAGGCCTGAATGCCAATACTATGAACCACCGTTTGTGTGGAGTAAGCCTCGTACGTTGGAATGGTAATGTTAGGATAACAATTCTAAAACACAGTTAAAGTTGGTGCATTGTAAATCACAAAGTTTGTTTTACAAAGCTAGCTCAAAATTCCTTGAGAAATCGACTCACATGTCCAATGATGAACACAGAATCCAGAGATTTAAATCTATTATACAATTACAAAACCATAGACTTTGAGGTCCCATACAGAGAAAACAGACTTAAGAAAAATTGTTTATTCTGAATGACCTGCAGTGGTGGTGTCAGTGGGCAGAGGCATGGAGAACGGTAGAGAGAAGCACACACATCTCACGGGGAGCGCAGGTGTGTCTTGTAGTTTCCTTGAGGTTCATATGGCCAACTCAAGAGACATCATGAAAATGGAATCACACAGGGTGTGTATTTGATACGCAAGTGCTTGTTGGATGCCCACAGAAACTAAACTCAGATTGTCTAATTTCTAAAAGTCAGGCTACACGAAAGGAGCCCAAACTTATCGAGTGAACAGCACACTTGCGGGAGGTAGGAAAAATGAAAAATCCAAACGACACGCCTGCGTCTCACCTACATTAGCCTTACTTTATCCTTGCGAGTTGTGTAAGTGTTAGCTACAATCTGTCACTTGAACCATGCCAACAGAATAAAATGTGCATGGCCACTTTGGTTCTAAGGCCTTCCAAAACCTTAATATTGTTTGAGGCAATTCATGTGCCTCGTAGACAGCCCATTTAGCTGTAAGGGCAGTTGCGACAAAGGCTTTATGTTCTAACTTTTACATAGCTTAGTAACGCACTGTACTGTTGATGTGCTGAATAGGTGTTCATTAATGTGTATTTAATGTGTAAATAACATTTCAAATAGGCATTGTGAAAATAATGATAACTTTTCCTTCCTATGAGCTGACAAAGTATCCTACTGTTCGCTTAGAAATGTTTTACTTAAATAAATCTTTATATATCTTATTTGTATATGTGGTTTCCTAATTTAGGTAAGAAACTTTCATTCTTTTGTAGGATGTAGTTTGTGTTTTTCAATTTTCTATTACTCTCAAAACACTAAATAACTGGATTTTGATTTTCAATTGTACAATTTATTTCCATTTACAATTCAAAATGATTCATTGATACAAATTAATTTTTTCATCTAAAACTAATTTGAAGGCAGTTTCTCAAAACTTAATCATTTTCCTTAAAAGGAATTTTAATTTATGGATGGAAGTATTACAGATTACAATTATTTTAATTAACCAAAAAACAATTTTTAATAAGTCCTATGTTTTAGTTTGATCAATGTGTGAAGTGGTGTGAATATGATGGGAAGAAAAAAAAAACATAAAATAAGGATCTTTGCGGCAGGTTTTGTGGCACAAACTGGTTCCTTAGACCCTAACCTTCAGACACGCCCCTGATGGGATTGTCAGATTTTCTGGAAACTGACAACTGGAAATGTGACAATTGTGAATTGAAAAATGACAGAACAGCAGTTAAAAAAGGGTTTGCCGTATTCTAAATATCATACATAAAAAAGAAAAAAAAAAAAAAAACGTGTCTGTTTTCAAGTTTGACTGGTTCTACGACTGATGAGCTGCCGGAGCACTTTCAATGGCGACACCGTGTCACAGTCGAAACAAAAGGAGCAGGAACGTTGGTTGGGAAATCATTTGTCTCAGCCTGATCCTGTTGACTTTAAAAATGTGTCACCTAGGTTGACACAAAATTCCTAAGAACTTTACAAACCGCTGATTCATTCTTGGGTCAACAGCTGAAACAAATCCAGAGTAAAGCTGTTACACCTATGTTAATATTGTAGAGTGGGTTAACTGCTCTGCTCTGATTTCACTGACCTCATTAAACATCAGAAGTAACCAATGTTCTTTTCTTCACTTGCTTATTGGGACTCGGGTGCTAAACTGATTCAGATTGCTGCAGGATGCATAATTTCTAGTGTCACAAATGACTGTCAGTTTGAGTTTTCAGGACCTTTATTCCATAAACTTTCAGCGTTTCATCAACACTGACAGGTTTTTGCTTTACAGTATCCAGATTTGGATCGGATCTGGAATTTATGTGATATTAATCCTAAATTTTCACATAATTTATTTTTGTTTATTTCCTTTTATCATTTGTCTGCTATCAGATACTGAAGCCTTTTTCCCTTTTTTTTTTCCTCTTTCAAATCAATCAAAGGCAGAGTTATGGAACACCCTTCCCATAAAATTGATCCTTTGTACAAATTCAACGCAAGCTTCTACACAGTAAGCTCTTACAGTATGTAGTTAACAATAGGTATGATAGCGTTGTTTGGGCTTATGATTAAAAGTGTGATTTACATAAGTGAAAACTTGCAGTTTTGCTCAGCTCAGCTGTGTATTTTCACGATCTGATGTATATTTTCACGATTTTGATGCTCTCCTCTTTGTCTCTGTTTCAGTGTTCTGTCAAACTCTAGTGAAAATGTAACAATTTTAATTGCTTTGGTCTTACTTGTACTTACTTTCCCAAGCACTACAACAGGAAATTAGCAAACATTGTTATAACCAGGCACGACAGATCTTTTCGCGTTGCAAGTGATCAGCGTTCTTTTGCAAAATAAATGAATTCCAAACTTAGCATGGGTTTAATAAAAGAAAATGTATGAAAAAAAACACCAGAGAACGTGGAAGATCATAGGAAGTTAGCAATCAAAGCTAAACAAAATGAAATAATAAAATAAAGTTAAGAAAAAGGTATAGAAATATTGGCACAAATATTTAAAGAAGTAAAAAGGAGTTAGAACTATATATTTTTGGTATTTACCATCTACAACTTATAGTGAAAATGAAACACTCCCTTGCAAAAACTATATATATATATATATATATATATATATATATATATATATATATTCTTTTCAATTATCCCAAGTGTAATAATAATGTATTGTAATATTAAAGCTGAATTTACATAAATTATATATAATTGTAGTTTAGGATTCAGTCACTGAGATGTAATTGGACAATCATAAATTATGATAACATTTCATAAATCAGCAAATCCATCTGGTGAAGGAGGCTGGCATGGCGGGTTCTTTGAAGAGAGTTATACAATGCATTAATTTCCTGTTGAGCATGCACTCAAACATAACGAGAAGGTCAGAAACTTCGCTAAACTCTCTGATTGGCGCCTCAGACAGGTGTTAGTTACACCTGCAGAGATCAACGCACCTTCTATAAAATGGTTCAAGGGTCTCTATGCGTCAGCATTCAAAGAACTAATGATGTTAAAAGCGAGTTTACGTAATTGTGTGTCTTTAGGCACTTCAACGGGATAAAATGCGACAGAAGGCGCTTCAGTAAAGGTACCTGTCCGGTGATGCCGGTGATGACAGCCACGTTCCTCTTCTTCTTGGGATCTCCGTTAAAAGCGGAAGCGGCGTTAGCGGACTCGGAACTTTGTGCCATCTCTGTTCGGATTAAAGTGTCGACAGTGTGCTGTTAAAAACTAACGACGAGACCGTCCAGACTCGTGTGGAAGTTCACAGAGTGAGTACCCGCGAGCCTCCTCAGCATCCGTAAACCAAACCAGAAAAGCCACCGGGTGATGTTAAAGGAAGCGGCTTCAGAATCAACCAATGACAGAAGAGCCTGACGGAGCGGTCTCTTAAAGAGACAGGGATCTCTGAAAGGACAAAGGTTGTTCATGGCTGCGCCCTCTAAAGGAAGGAGGAGGCATCGCTTTCTTTTCTTTTCTTTTCTTTTCTTTTCTTTTCTTTTCTTTTCTTTTTTGCCAGTAGTCCTGCATCTGAGCTAACGGAAGTTGGGAGCATCTTATGTTGGACAAATTACTCTAAAATTGTGATTAAAGTACCACTTCAACTATGTATTTTTTTCTATTGTAAAATCATTCCCAGTGTTATTTTAACCTGGAGAATCCAACGACCATTTTCTTCAGGGTTTTTAAAGTTAATTAAGCTCATTACAATCATTATGGGAAGCAGCAATTAACAGCAGCCGAAAATAAAACAACACAAAAACATAAAATAGAAAAAAAAAATTCAATTAAAAAATTAGGGCCAGATTGGATCCTGTGCGTTCCACAGAGTTAATTCAGATTATGCAGTTTTTAATCAAAAGCTGCAGTTTTCATCTCAACACATAGCTGGTTTTTGCACTCTGTAGATACGGATCTGGTTAGATAGGGCCCAAGGGCAGTGCTCTCTGCTCAGAGGAGTTGGATTAGATAAAATTCTTTCTGATACCAGCAGTTAGTTGCTCCAAGTTGGCATCCATCTTCTGGACAAGTTTAAGGGTCATAAGCACTCTGCCCAAATGGGCAAGGGTTGCACACTGCTTCTGATCTGCTTGTGAAAGTCCGGCTCTATGAGTCTCTACTCCCAGCAGTATCTTTCCACAGAGATTCAACAGTTCTCCTCAACAATTTCACCTCACTTCTCACGAGCTTCAGTTATGATTTCATCTTGTTGATGAGCAGTCATGGTGTTTTTGTTTCTAGTTTCTCTTGGTTTTCTTTGGTTTCTTTGAACTGATTTGAAGTCAAATGGAATGCAAAAATGTGCAAACATTTTTTAAACTGCATTGTGCTTAATTAAACAATTTTTTAAATTACTTATATGTTTAAACCATCAACGATAGTCCTAAAAAAAGTACTGTTACTGTCAGATGTCCTTGGAACAAGGGTGTTCATTTATTACATTATACATTTACATAGTATTATAAATAATGCAGTATTCACAAGTATTAGTTGCATTGGCAAGAATGCACATGACAAGTGTAATATTGTATCAATGACAAATAGGAGAGATGGAAAGCGAAGTAAGGTTTGATCTCCATAGTAACTGGATCCTACAGCAGGTTGATGAAAGAACATCTGAAATCGGACCGATTCTAGGAACAGGTAAAGTGGCTTCAAGGAAGTATCCTGCTCCGACTGCGAGGAGGGTGTCAATATCACAAGCAAAGTAATCAATGAAAAGAATGAAAAAAGGAAAATTAATCAACAAAGAGGCAAAAACCCACAAATCTTTTTCATAATTTCAATGTCACTGTTTTAGACTATTTTCTGAAATCTGCGTTTAATAGCTTTATCCAGAAAAATCACATTTTTAATTTTTTTTCTCTTTTTTTAAAAAGTATTTTTTCTCAAAGATTTGAGCAATGCACAGTTTTTTACAAGCATGATTTGATGCATTTTTGGAAATCCAGCAATCTTGATGAAATTAAATTTGCTTGGGGTCCACAAGATTGGTTTGTTTGAATTAAAGCTGTTTTGATTAGAATATTTTCATGCCTGGGGGATATTTTGTCAGACATTTCAGAGGGAGTTCTGAGTTTAAGCGGTAACTCCTATTACAGTCCTGGTCTGACTGTGGTCCAAAACAAACACAATTCAGAAGCACAACTTGAAACGCTCAGCAAGAAAGAAGGGATTCAGTTCAGAAGAAGACTGAATTCACCTGAGGAGTGATCAAGTAAACAGGTCACCTCATGATCTCTTATTGTTCTTGTCCATTTGATGATTTGTGGCAACATGTGCTCCTACTGAGAGACTCAGTAGTCTCCTGAAATTCCTTACTGCTCGCAGAGAAGTCAGCAGGATGATCAAGGATATGATTTCATTACATGCTTGGATAAACATCGGCGTGTTGAGAGGGGGAAAACTCAGTACAGCAGATTCTGAAAGGCTCAGCAGTGTGTTTTTCCACTCGGCTTGATCAGAGGGAACAACAGACGGCTCTGTTTCAGCCTAGGGCAGCTCCTCTTTTCCTCATTCGTTCAGAAGGCAGGTGTCTCACTGCAAGTGTTGAGTGTTTTTTTCACTCCTACTGCTGTGCAGTTTGCATCATCCCACACATGTGTTGTTTGTACAGAAACAAAAGATTATCCGCATCCCGCAGTTTGTGAACTTGACTGAATCTATTAATATGTTGGGGAAGCGGTAACAGATTCAAAATAAAATGGGTTTAAATACATTTTGTCATTTTTTTCTTTTGTTCACCAAATAGGACTGACTGTGTGGACATGAATCATGATTCTTACTCCAAACAAGTCCTGTCTCATCCCTCCTTTGTTTGGTTTCCAAGCAACCAGGCTGTCAGGTTTTAAAGCAGATGTGAAGCCGGAATGAATCCACTTCAGTAAACAATTTTATTTAAATAGACGTAACAATGGTTGTATTGTTAGAGGACATGTGCCGAAAAACTACATTTTATCAAAAGATGTTTTGCCTCTTGAAAGTTTCTTGAACTTAAAAAACTTAAACTTCTCAAAACTTTTTCTGTTATCTTCTCTTATGACCATCAGGCAGGTTTGTGTCCAGATATGACCCATAAGTTCTAAGTGAGATTTAGGACATAACGTTTTGGGGTTGCACAATTTTGCTTTAGATATAAGCTAATCACGTTTCGGCATCTACTCTCATCCCTAGCTCCCACTGACATGCCAAGTCAAAAGTCAGTCAAAAACAATTATGATGAGCTTAAAGCTTTTTTTTTTGAGGATGTGCAAAGAAACTGAAAGATTTTGACATCTTAAAACAGCAATCAACACAATATTAGCAATCAAGACTTATTAATGCTCATAAAGTACATTTTGAACGACGCAGTACATTTTTCAGTTTCTGATCTATGTTCAATTCATATATTTTCAATATAAAAATGACCTAATTCTTCAGCCTACAATTTTTAGGTTGGTCACAAAAAGTCGGGTAGCTTTTGATTGTGACTGGCAGGAGTTTTTAAATCATTATAATGGATTTAATTTTTCTGTGCTTTTCTTGATGCTCAAACAATGTGTATCATTGTTCATTAACTTCTCATTCATACATGGTGATGGTAAGGCCCTGGGGAAGACTGACAGAGGCATGGCTGCAAGTGTGTCAATCCACATTTGAGTGCTGATGGGGCTGTGTGGGAGGGTGTCTTGCCCATGGACACAACAATAATTGACGGGATTTGAAATGCTGACCTTTTGTTCATTGGCCAACCTGCTCAACAACCTGAGCAACTGCCACCAAACTAACTTTGATGTAAAAAATAAAAAACTATGTTGATGTTGATATGAGTCCCTCTGCATCATAAAGCCTTCTAATCAAAAAATAACTAAATGAATAATTTATTCTTAAGCTTTTAAAAGGCTTTTGAAAAATGTGTATCTTGAGAGGCAAAACAAAATGAAGGCTATTTCCAGTGTGCAACATTTATTGACTTCTTTATAATCCGCATTTATTTACGTCACCATTGGACAAGAAAACATGAAAAAGTTGTGTTAAATTCAAAGTAGCCATGAATCAAATGAAACATTTTTAAATGCAAAAAGAAAACAAGAACTCAGCTGCTATAGTTCATCAGTAGAGCCGTTACTTTATATGTATGTGATGAAAAAAGTTTTAGAAAAAAGGTAATTTCCACTATTCCGTTGGCTCTAGCACAAAGCTGAACTGTGCTTTCACACTTTTACCTCTGTGCAGAACTATATGTATTAGTCTTCCTGAAAAGAAAATCACATCTTAAACAAAAGTTAGCACTTCAAGTACAGTGTTGAACCAGTGAATAAATGAACATCAGAATCCACTTCAGTCACAAACATGAGTCATTTTTAGGTATACGTGTTGTTTGTTAAGCCTTCATGGAAGGTGAGAGGGCTACTCTAAACTGCCGAAGCAATACAAGGAAGCAACATATACAGGTGTGCATACAGAAAGCAAAGCAGCATCCAATAAAAAAAAAGAATACCCACAAAAGAAATGACAGAAAGCACTGTGTCAGAGGTTCACTCAAACAATTTGAAGTTGAAACAGGAATAAACGGTGCTCTTTTACACAAAACAAATAAATGGGGTTCAAATTTAACCAACCTTTCGATGTTATTCAACCTTCTGTCTGAGAAAGAGACATATTTATAAGACTTAGATAATTAATAATCATACAGAAAGAAAATAATCTATCTTAATAAAAATAAAATAAATAAACAACAGCACTGAGTTTGTGTTTTCTCTATGCTATTTATAAAATCTTGGAATAGGAGGCCAAAAGAGTGCAAAGCATGCTAAAGAAACTAAAAAGAAAATCAACTCAGAAGTGATTGCTTTAAAGCTAAATCAATATTTACAGACTATACAACTTAGTGAAAGAAAAGTGACTCATAATTCAGAGTTTGTCTTTAACAGATGAGTTAAAGACTTTGCTGACTGAGGCTGAAGACCTGGGCTCCTTTGATTGCAGGCGAGTGAAAAAGCAGGTGAACAGTCTGGTATTCCAAGTGGTTTTTCAGGTCAGACCTATAATGGTGGGAACATGAGGCAGAGTAGCAATCCAGTGGCTGTCAAGTTACAGCAGCATTGGTCCATTGGTGGGCCCAAGGCTCCTCTTTGCCAGTAGGGCCTCATAATAACTCTAAGCAGGAAATAAAAAGAACAAAATGCTTGGTTGTGCAGAATAAAAGTTAGTTCAAGTTCTGAAAGGTTTTTGTACTTTAGAGTCATGTTGGCAAAAAGGTTCTTACTTTTTCAGGTCTTTGTAGATGGACTGTGTGTGGAGTGGCACTTGTTTTTCTGCAACAAAGAGATTTAAAGAAACATTAGAAACACACCATCCCATTCTCATAAAATGCGTTTATACTACATAGAAATCTACTTGAAGGATTGAAATGTCATTAATTTATTACAGATTTATGACACTTGATTTATGACGAATTTATTGTATAAATCTGGACGGGCACAAGCCGCAATTATTAATTTCTCCTCCATGATTAATTTTCAAATAGTTAGCACTTCTGTAATCTGTGGTTCTGATCGCGAAAGCCCGCATTACCATATATGCAAATTATATTAAACATTAAACATTAGCAAATACTTGATTGCACTTGCAATTTTAAAGAACACTTTTTGTGAATCTCAACTGGGATTTACAAAAAGTGTATTTTTTTTTTAAAATCTCCATATTTATTTGCCTTAAAAACATTGTTTTCATTCAGTGTTGTGATTGGTTTGTGAATGCACCACCCTGAAGCTAAAATGGCTTGCATATGCTAATGTAGTCAACATGGCAGTGCAACATTTTCATTTTCCAGGTGGGCATTGTTGTTGTAAATTTATTTCTTTATATGTGTGTTGGTTTGTTGACATACCTATCGATCTACTTATTTGTTTGCTTATTTATGTACTTTTTTACTTACTTACTTACCTAGTATACAGTGCGAGTTTATTGTTTTCTCAGTGGACATTGCATTTTGGCACCGTGACATACATCTTACTTTTAGTGGGTTTATGAAAAGACCTCGACCTAATTTATTTTATTGTCTGCCGCATATTTTCTCATTGGAATCGGTATTTATTTTATCGCTCACACTTTTTCCATTTTTGCGTGCAGGTAGTTTGCTCATCGACCATTTTGCCTGAGAACATGGCAGTCAGAAGATTTAAGCATTAACTTTAATTTAAATACATTTGTGCTGAGACTGCCAAGAGGACAGTTTTACCTTCACCAAAAAATTGTAGTATTTTCTTATTCATTTTTTTATATACCAATTATTTTCTCATTGACATTTTGCTAGTGTTCAACTGTTTGAAATTTCAACTCTTTGAGAACAGGTGTCAAAACTCTGATAAGATTTAAAAAATACTAACCACTGGAAGGAGTCATCTGTAATGCAATACATGAAATATATTTTCTGAACAGATGAAGCCATTTCTACCTTCTGATTTAGTCGATAGTGCAAACTCTGGTCGGACAGCCAGGGATGTTTAAGTGATTCTGTCGCACTCATCCTCCAGCTCTTGCTCTTCACCAGTAGACGTGTGATAAAGTCTTTGGCCTCGTCAGAGATGTCTACAAACTCTTTCTCTTCAAAGTTCCACTGACAAGCCAGGATGTTGTTCAGCGTCTCATTGTCATCGTCTCCCAGGAATGGAGACAAACCGCTGAGCCTGGTCAAAAAACCAAGGTCCTGGTCAGACCAAGTAAACAAGACGTGACATTTTGTGATTTCAGCTTGAATGAGTGTTCTTACAGCATGTATGTGATGACTCCCAGACTCCACATGTCCGTGGGGAATGAAACAAACTCATAATTGATCACTTCAGGGGCCAAAAATTCAGGTGTACCAAAGTTGACCCTCAGCTTCTCCCTTGGTTTGTACCTTTGAGAGAAAATGTCTGAGTCTCTTATCAGAGACAAACATGGAACATTCCAAAAAGTTACTTAAGATGTCATGAACACAATTCTCACCTTCTTGCCAGGCCAAAATCAATTATTTTGATCTTGTTGGTTGCTCTGCTGACACAAAGAATGTTCTCTGGCTATAAAAAGAGAATAGATTCTTATTAAAGATGCCTTTATGTGAGTAGAGCAGTTTGGAAAAGGTCACAGAAACGACAAGGAAAGCAATCCAATGGGCTGGCACAACAGAAAATAGTACAATAAGATTTTAAGTTTACAATTTGAAAATGAAAGCTTCATGCAGGTCATAAAAAGTCATAAAAAGTGAAGGTAGGAGTTTCTACTCACACCCTCAATCTGCATAGATTAACAAGCAACTGTTTTCAGGATCACAAACTGTCACAAAAAGCTGTTCATTCATAGACATTATCGTTGTGTCCATTAAAACTGTGAAAGTTCAGCTACTTAGAATTTGCAATCAGTTTCATCCAAATTAGAGAACTTTTCTCATTTTTATCACTTACATTCAGGCTTAATGTAAACAAGTACAAGTGTCAGTTAGAGGCATAAAAGTTTAAGTGCTAAATAGAAATGTTAAAGGAGTTGAAATTGCAACAACGTTTACCTTTAGATCAAGATGCAGGATGTACATTTTATGCATGTACTGCAGGCCCTCACAGATCTGCCGTATGAACAGCACAGTGTCCAGCTCCGTCAGATTGCAGTTCTCATCAATGATGCGGTCAAACAGCTCACCTCCTTCCACGCTGCAGTTCAGACACACATGGTTACTGCTGTTTTTAGACTTTTATTTTTCTCTCCATTGATGCTAGGTACAAAACTTTCACAGACTTACTATTCCATGACCAGAATAATGTCATGTCGAGACTCAAAGGCTGCATACAGCTGGATGAGGTTGGCATGGTTCAGCTGGTTCATCACCTGAATCTCATTCCTCACCACCTCCTGTAAAGATGAAACAAAAGTGGAGTTGAAGGAGGAAACAATTCTATATATTTAAATATAAATCTTGGATTCTGGTAAATGGTGGTAAATTGTGAGCTAGCAGAGTTTGAAAGGACAATATGAAAAAAGTGTTTGAAAAAAAGTTGAAATTTGGTGACGTCTTATATGAAACAGAACTGACAAAATTCTGAGATATTTCCTCATTTGTGCAAAAGGATACGTTAGTACTTGTTAACCATATAAAACCATTACTATCATATTTGATACACGCATTTCTGAGACCCCTATCTCATTAGCATAATCCAAACATTTCTTAAAAAACCATTGTACATACTTGATACTCTGATGGAAGGTTGGCGCCAGTGTTCGGCAGCTGAGCCACCATCAGTGTGTGAATGTGTGTGTGAATGGGTGAATGGGTGAATGGGACTGTGACTGTAAAGCGCTTTGGGCCTTCAATGAAGGTAGAAAAGCGGTATATAAGTATATGCCATTTACTATTTACTTGGCCTGTTTTCTGCCCTGCAGTGCATTATCATTCCACTAGGGGCACTAGAAGGAATTTTCCTGCTCATTTCAAAACGGCTGCCTCCATGAAATCTCAGAAGCATCATCAAGTTTTCAAAATTTTCAAAACTTTATGGTTAGAATAACTTATTTGTTGTTATTCCTTTTTAAAATAACTACTTGTTGTACTGAAAGAATGCAAAACTAATTGACAATTACTTCTTTACATAACAGTTACACCACATCAAAATGCATCAAATCTGAGACAGCGGGCAGCCTAAATAAGGTGCTTTTTTTTGCATCTTTAACTAACATTGTTTGAGCAAACACACAAATCCCCCAACACATCATAATTTATATCTGATTAAAAATAATATTGTAAACTGTTTTGTATGTTTCATCAAAGGTTTTAAGGAGCATCTTAATTCCAAAAAAAGTTCCGTCAATTCAATGATGTAGTGTGTTTTAAGGGTTAAGGTGACTACTTGAAGTCAAAACAGACTAACCATACAGAAGGACAAAATCCAGGATTATCTTTATCATTTCCTGTAATGACACACTTTATGAAACTACAGCAGCAGCAGGCAGACGCCTTATCAGATAACAGTTACTGCAAATCAACTCACTTTATATCAAGTCCCTGCAGTTACAGGATAATAGTTATATCTGATATATCTTATATTATAATATATATATATATACAAACATCTTGTTTGTAGTAACAGGCTGATGGTAGTATCATTACTTCAACAGCTCACACAGGTTCTTAGCAGCTACTTTCAGGCGGATCTCTATCAAGGATTATAGGATGAAAAAGGTGGAGGCTGTTGAGAATATTTGTTCAGTTCAGTCATAAAACCACCAGTATGCTCACACAGAAAGTGATAGCAGTAAGAGCACAATAAATGAAAAGATTTAGCTGTGTCTTTATCCAGACTTTAGTTAAGAATTTGGAACATTTCACTTTTTTGTCTAAAGTATAAGAAATAATCCTTTTTGCATCTTCTAGTATTTTTTTTTACATATTTTGGCAGTTGTAAAATGGTTAAAGTAGACAGACATTAGTTGTACAGTGAGCTTAAACTGGCATGAATATCTACATTCTACCTTATATTCAGGTGAAAAAAAAACTTTTTGTCTTGTTTTTCCTGCACCTTTTCCTTTTGGCTCCTGGCCTTTATGATCTTGGCTGCCAAAGTCAGACCAGAAGAATTCTCAATGCACTTGTGGACTTGTCCAAAACGCCCCCTGGTGGAAAAAGAGCAACAAAAAGAAGCCTTAGAAAATTTGTTTTATCATTACTTCATCATCTTTTTATGATAATAAGATCTTGGTCATTACATTTATTTACCTGATAAATTCTAATATGAAAACCCTTTAGAAATTACTTTCAAAGTAATTGTTAAGGGTTTACTTAAGAAGCAACATGTTAAAAAAAATTGTAAAATTTTCCTCTACATTGTTTAGATTTTACTTATCAATCATAATTATCTCCTTCGGTCTTTTAAAAGTTGCAGCAGTGTTCTGTCAGTAATGTGAGAAATGTGCTGGCGTGTGGAGGACTAATCTCCACTTTGAGGGCCAGATTTAATCCATGGCCTTTTTCTAGATGGAGGAGAGCTATTTCAGTGTCTCCAAGGATAATTGTTTGCGCTAAAGGGCCACCGCAGAGATCCTGGACAAAACCTTCACAAGGAGCAACATTCTTATTTCTCCAAAGATCAAAACATCAGTGTGTTGAATCTGAGAGCTTTGTTGTCGCTCACCCTCCAAGGACTTCATCTTTTTTGATGGTGTAGTACGTCGCAATCTGATGGGGTTTGGGGGTCACAATGCGGTGGTCGAAAGGTGCTGATGGTGGAGGGCTTAAGTCTAGAAGAAATGACAGAAAACCTCAATGAACGCTTAAATTCTCCATTTTCTATAACTTAAATGGCAACGTGGAAGCAAAAAATAAATCTCCAGATCTTACCAACGATGAATTCTTTCACTGCTGACTCTCTGCTCTCATCTGTGTTGTCAGTTCTTGAGGCCTCTGCCACCTGTTTATCAGCGTTTTCCACTTGTCCGTCCTCCACTCTACTTTTCTTTAGATCATCTTTCACCAGATCTTCTTCTGTGACACGTCGTTTGCTGCTGCTGGCCTCTTCAGAGCTTTGGTCATTTTGAAAGTAAAACACAATGAAATCAATGTATTTCTATTTCTTTACTGTGTTGTTTGTTCACAGCTCCAGAATTTGCAACAAAATCTAGTAACTAGTGAAAAGTACCTTTCATGTAGAAGGTTAGAGGTGTCTGAAACAATAGATGACTTTTGAAAATCTACTTTTTCTTTTTTCACATCATCCTTAACTTTCCTGCTCTGCTCTGTGCCATCTTCATCTGTCTGTTGCTCTTCTTCCTCCTCTGGCTCTGTGTCCACAAAAACATCTCCATCATCCTCTTCGTCCACTGATTCTTGTTCATTTTTCCTCTTCTCCGTCTGGGAGGCAGAGGTTTGTGGTCCATCTAGGATCAGCTCTGCATCTTTCTTCTGGACATCGGCTTCAGTGTTTGCATGGGAGTGTTCAGTGTTCTGCCTGTTGAGCTTTTCCACTTGTTCCTGCAGCACTGGTTCACTCAGCAATGTGTTTTCTGAAAAGAAGAAAAGTATACAGCTCAATGAAACAAACTTTGCAGCTTCACTGCTGCAAATAGAGAAGGGGCATCCATTCACAACAGATCATAGTTTTCCAGCTTTAAACAAGCAACTTCCTTAATCCCCTTATACTTCTACAGTAACATCTAAATGCTTACTGGCATTAGCTGAGTTTAGTCCCATGCTGATCTAATTTCAGTCTGTCTGCAAGCTCACACGCAAAGTTTCTATGTGAAGTTTTCATGGGAACATAGGGGGGCTATGGCAGATATACAGTATCAGCCTATAAAGGTTTGCTTGTGTCATAAGATAGTTAAAACTTTATAGTGCAGGGCTCCCATGCTTCCTATGTCATTTGCACCTCATTATGTCTTTATTCTAAACTGAGTTAAAAGAATATGACATAAATAAAGTTTTGATTTTTTTTTCTTATCTTTTAATTTAAAGCTGAAAATATCCCCCACCTGTTCAGTATTAAATATATATCCAGCATTTTTTTTTTATTTTTAGCTTTTAATTTGAATTTTCATTCATTTCCTTCCTGAAGTGGTTTGTCTGCTGTGCTTGTCGACAGTGTGTCATCGCAACACTTCTGTAACATAGTTTAGTGTTTGAAGCTGACTTTTTAGCAGTCTTTATGAAGAAAGAGTAAACAGCATCTTAAAGAAATTGTATTAGGATTTTCCCAAAGTTACAGAAAACACTGTTTGTGAGCTAAAAAAGTGTGGTTTTCCAAGAATTTGCATGATTAGTCATTATTTTGTTTTACTTTACTTTACCTGATGATTCCACAGGTTTCCTCTTTTTCTGGGCCTTTATACCCTTCAGGCTCTGTTTGGATTTGTCCTTGTCATCTTTTGCCTTAAAGAGAGGAGAAAAAAGGGGACATCCATAGTCAGGAAAACACCTGTCACAGGGAAAAAATGCTATAAACTGAAACATAAATCAAAATGTTTACATTTGTCAGATTGACAAAAGCTTGTGTGGCTGCACAGGCACAACTCTGACAGTTTTGCAGACAGATATTTGTTTCACTGTTTCCACAGTGGTGAGATCACACAACAATGTTTGTTTCTGTTGTTGTGGTTGCTGGTGTAACTCCAGATCAATGTGTTCTGTTTTGCAGATGCCTCCGTTCGCCAAGGACAGGTCACATGTCAGCGGCAGCAGATGAAGTCTTCTGTACTTAATGTTTAATCATGTTTTGTTTCCTTTTTTTAGATCTTGTCATGTTTATCTGGTCCTTTTTTGTTTTATATATGAGATCTCCATGTTCATTTTCTTTTTTTTTTCTTATTCAAAATTAGGTTTTAATGTACTTTTTTCAATATTTTCTACAGTTGTGTTTGTTCTAAAATATAAATACCTTCAACATTTTGTTGTTATCTATTTTATATTCTGCATGGATTTTTCTCTTTCTTTTAAAACACCACATACTTTTTTTCTTTTTGTGTATTTTTTGCTGTATTGTTAAAGTTTTTTTTTTCTTTTTTAGCTTTTAGAGTTTTTGTAAATTTTCAGAATTAGGTCAAAATAAATGTCTTAATTTTTTCTCAGACTCTGACCAAACTGAAAGCCTGAGCTAAAATCAGCTTTAATGGATTTACTTTTAACCCCTTCATGCCTGAATGGATTTCCAATCACATAGAAAAAAAATCTTCTGCGTTTTTTTTTCCGTTCAAGGTGATGCTGAATAAAGCTGAGACCTGGATTTAATGGTAAGTTGTAAATTAGCGACATATGGCATGAAGAAGTTAAGATTTTTTTAATGTTTAAAAAGCATTAATGTAACATGTTGTTTGCTTGATCTTTTGAAGTAACGACATCCAATGTAAACGTAGATGGTAAGAATAATTAGAAAACCAAAAACCAAGTGATGCTAAATGCAGCCTTTGCATAACAGATTTGTTTTCATCGGCAAACAAACTTCAACTTAGACTTGACATGGTTATGAACTCCATCATCGTATCTGCATTCATGTCACCTACTCAGAACAGGTCAGACAAGTGCACTGACTGACCAGCTGCCCAACGCTGATAAAGACTACACTGAATAAGTTAGATAACAAGCCTGACTCCAATCGTTTACACCTCAGATGTGAATATGTCTGCAGGGAGGAAACTCACTTCACATTTGGAAGAACAGCAGAAGTGATTAAAAAAGGAGATATGGGAAACTTTAGTGCAAACCATACAAAACATTTAAAGACTTACTGTCTCTAAATCCTCATAAACTCTATCGGATGTCAAAACCTTGAGATCAACTAAACGCATCCATCCAAGAGGATGTCATTTATAGCTGCAGCTAATGAATCTGTCACCATGTTTGCAACCCAAATTGACTTCCAGCTATGCTGTAGGCTTGGGGAAAATGAAAAAGCAAGAACCTGAAAGATCTGATTGTATCGCCATCTCTCCTCTGATTTTAAATCTCACCTTCCTGCTGATCTTATTTCCAGGCTGTTTGAAGAAGAACTCCACCAATCTGGAGCTCTTCACTGCCTCCCCAATGAAACTGATCACCTGCTGGGTGCCCTCCACCAACTTCTCCACCCCCTCCAACCTGCGTCCCTGACTCTCTATGCGCTCGCCGGCCTTCTCC
Source organism: Adrianichthys oophorus (assembly GCA_036245035.1). Taxonomy (NCBI): domain Eukaryota; kingdom Metazoa; phylum Chordata; class Actinopteri; order Beloniformes; family Adrianichthyidae; genus Adrianichthys; species Adrianichthys oophorus. The sequence goes on from BSAI01000138.1 coordinate 7,928,356, forward strand.
AGGGCCCCAAACAGCTCTCTGTAAACCGCCTCGATCCCAGACCCACGTCTCCCGTCCTGGCCTTCGCCACTCATCGAGGCCAGATCCCGACCCATCCCTTTCACATCCTGGGCCAGGCCGTCGAGGCGGGTCAGAACAGTCTGTTGCATCTTCAGAAGGTGCTCCATTTGGGAGCTCAAAGACTCCATCCTGCTCTCCATGCTGCGCAGGGAAGCATCGTGCTGGGATGAGGAAGGAGAAGCCGAAGCTTGACCTTTGTCCGATCCGTTGAGGGAGAGCTTTCTTCCAGCCAGCTTTGGAGCATGAAGTGGGTTTGGATCATATACTTTGGCTAGAGAGTTGACGAGGCTGGAGCTCATGACTGACTTAACAGTAAAACTACACTCTTAAGCTTATTCTTAGTTTATAAGCTCATCCAGTCTCTCACGACGCCTAACAGAAGAACCACATCACTGTGAAGATGAGAAGAACTGGAGGCTGAACATACACCTCTCTCTGAAATGCTTCACGACAGAGCTGAGCTCCAAGAATAGCAAATAGCTTTTTTCCAAACTACAGTGCAGCCCCCTGTGGACGTCAGAGACTGGACGCCCAGTGATAAGGGTTGAGGGCTCGGGTGTGCGGACGGGGATTGATAGGGTTTAAGGGGAGGCATGCTGGGGAGGGCTTTGTGACATCTGAGACACTCAGAAAGCCCTTCAGACGGGTGTCAGAATGCCAAGAATCTGAGGCTGAAATACGACGCCATAAAAAGTAAACTAAACAAATGAAATGTTCTGCTAACAAAGACAGAGCAGGGAAACTTGACAGATCTGTAGACAGGTGGATTTTGACAAGCAGACAGTGTATTCTTTGAAAATACATCCACAGTGCATATAAAGTACAGTATCATCCTGTTATGGAGCATAAAGAGAGGTGAGAAGTAAAACTTCACTCTTTTGGAAGACATATTTGTGAGTTCTCGAAAATTGTGATTGTTTCATGTGGCTGACCTGACATCCCTGATTCTTCCTAATCAAGGAAACCACCAACCTTCAGAATAAAAGATTTTTATCCCATTAAATACTTTTGAAAGTGATGAACTATGTCAAAAAAAGTTAAATATAATTAGAGTTGGATTGTATAAATTAACTTCTTCCTGCTCCCTTTTAAGCACTTATTACAACTCTATTAGATAATCATATATTTAATGCATTCAATGTGTCATCTGTGTTGACTACATATATAACTGCAAACATATCTTTTTAGGGTAGGAGCAAAAAATATATTTTATTATTTTCCAATCAATGTATTGTTAGATATTTTTAATACATTTGTTAAATCATTTTTTTAATTTTGATTGTATTTTTTCTTGTTTTTTTTTTTTGTTTTTTTTTTTTTTTTTTTGCTGAAAATGTCTTGAAATAAAACAAACAATCAAAAAAAATACTTTTTGATCTTGTTCCAATTTCAATTTTTTCTCTTCAAATGAAACAATTTTTTGAAAATTGAGGAAATTTGCTGAGATTTTGGTGTGGAAATTATACCACAGCACTTGAGTTCTTTCCTTAGGAAAAGTCAACATAGGCAGAAGACAGGAACCATGTGATCCCAAGCAAAAATTGTTTTTGGAGAGCAGGAAGGGATTGTGGGAGAGGAAGCTGCACATGTCAGTTCAAGAAGAATCAATGGGTGTGAAACGACAGCAATTAACACAGATGAACCTGGCGGAGGTTATGACAGGAACTTTTATCAAGACGTGTCTGAACCTTGACCCCAAACTTTGACATCCCCGTTCAGTGCTATCCAGGCTTGGCACAGTGACAAAAGCTCTGGCGCCTACATACTGGCACCCATCTATCAGCACCGGAAAAAGCTGACCTATACTCCATTCCTCGCACTGTTCTCAGTACAGACCGCTTGCCAGCTGTCACAGTTAGCACAGTTAGCACTTGGTACACCAGAACTTGTTTACCAGCTAAGGTGAGAATGAAAGAGAGCATGTACATGTTAGGAGAATAATGAACAAGTGAGATCAGTGATTGAAGAGAGTCTGCTCAAGCCAAACTCATTTGAAAAGATTTAAAAGTTTGACCCTGCCAGCATTATTCACGGGTCCTTTTGGATAAAAAATGGGTCAAAGTTGCCCAAAAATTGAAAAAACTGCTCCCATGAAATGTTCTTGTTGTTGTCACCTACAATTATATAAACTGATATACAAGTTACTTTTGCAAAAGTTATGTTTTGAAATAAAGTTTTCCAAGAAGCAGATTCACTTTACAGCTGCTTGTAACATGCAGCTTTCTGATATATAATACTTCACTTTCTCTGTCCATCCTTTTATCTGAACATCTTCTTTTGCTCATCTGGGGTTGGGTAATAGAGGCAGATGTTTGAAGACTCATCAGTTTTTGATCTATTTTACAAATATTCCCAATGGTCTTTTAATCATGATAATGCAGTTTTTAGCCAAGATAAGAAAATCTGTGCTGTTTCTGCAGAGTGGCAGTAGTTCAGTAGAAATTTGCCTCTGCATTGTGGACAGGACTGTTGGTGCAGAGTAAGCCCCTGTTTCCCGTCATCCAACTGTTAACACGCTCTCCTGCTAGCTCACAGCCCCAAACTTTTGAGCCTGATGCCAACTCGGACGAGGAAAACGAAGACAAACATGGATCTATAGTCGTCTACAAGAGGATGCATCAGAATGGAGCAGAGCGAAGAGCCGTGGCTAGCTGTAGTAGTGTCTACGTCATAAATCCTCTCGACTAACTTCCTTCAGTCCTGCCAAGGTGCTACAAGATATAGTCTAATCCGTAAAAGATGGCTCAGTCACCTAAACTGGCTTCCCTCAGTGTGGAGGAGTACTCCGAAGGTCCTACAAGGGAGCACCCAGCAGAAGAAGCATATTTCAGCTGCTTGTATCTGGGATCTTTTCCTTTCAGTCATGAAACAGAGCTTGTAATCCGATAAGGATAGGTAAATAGACTGACCGAAAGCATTGTCTTTTAGCTCCTTTATTCTAACGGTCTGATGCAAACAGTAACCTAATTCCTCCAGCTGCTCACCTGTCAGTCTCATGCTCCATCCTTCCTCCAGTCATTAACAAAATCAAAGGTACTTAAGCTTACAAGTCAGCGGACACGGTAATGCTTGTGAGCAAACTGTTATACTCCTAAACAAACATGTATCCACTACATACACATCATTCTCGATTTACTCTTTCTTTGACTTTACAAATCCTGGAGTCCTCCCCTCTCCATTAGTAGAAAGTGACACGGTAAGTTAAGAGGCAGTGCGGCGGAGCGGCGCTGTTTGGGAATGCGGCTGACGCAGCAGGACACTCTCACTGCATATAGAGTTACTCAGCAAACAATGCCTAAAGCTTGCTGTTCCACCACAGACTTTCCAGTCTTTCATTGTCCTCAGAAGGCAGCAGCCTGAACGACATGGATACTGACACCAAGCCCAAAGCCACACGATTGAGTCACCAAGAAACATATACAATCTTCATGTTGAAGGCTGTTTTTTTATGCCAACTGAGTAGTATGAGTTAAACACATAACATTAGACAATTTATAGACTTTTATAATCTCTAAACTTGCTAGAATATTAACATTATATACATGAAATTCAAGATATTGTTACATCAAGAAAATGTGGAGAGAATAGGTTTAGAATAAACCCACATGGACTCCTCCAATAGGAGACACTATCAGGGGCCGCACAGTAACAGACATTTCAGGCTCATTGATCTCTGGCATGTCCCCTAATTTGGATGGGGGGGGCCTCTGCCACTTTCAGGGTTTCCCGTGCGAATGGCATCCCTGACCACAAAGGATTCGCCATGCCGTGATTACGCCTCCACTCATGGCGCCTCGCTGGGACTGAAAATAGTTTTAAATGTCTGTGTTCAGAGGATCTTTGTCACCACAAAAAGTGAGTGTGACTGTGTATTAGTTGCTGCCTCAAAAGGAGAAAAAAACACACACACTATATGACTATATATCCTATTTTATTCTTGATAAAGTTAAAATGTCACCAGTTAACACACGAGTGGGTTAAACATTTATCAAAAAGATTATATTTAATCTTTTTTATTTTGCCAACAAAAACCCCAAAACATGATCAACATTTTCAGCTTACTATATTAGCTGCTATGAACAGATGAACTAAAGCAGGGCTGGGCAAACTACAGCCCATTAAACAATTTAATCTGGCCAGGTCAAACTAGAATTTGTTTTTCTAAGTCTTTTTCTGCCCCAATAAGTTTGCTTTTTTTTTTTTTTTTAAAGTTTGTCTTTTTCCCTGAGGAACATAAACCCAATGATTGGCACTAAAATGAGAACAGAAGCTACAGTTTTTACATGAAACTTCAAAATGTTCAATTTTAAAATATATGTTTTCATTTTAAACCCAAATGAAAGCTGTTAAGATTCCATGTTATTTCTTTCTCTTATAAGGAGGATTATCAAAAAACACTCCACACATCCTCTCCAGCCGTTCTGTCAAATGTTAGAACCCTTTGTGGTCGATGAGTCAAAAGGTTTGCACTGCTTTAAAGCATGACTAACAACTGTGCCTTTGGACTTCCTTCCTATAGTTTTATGACCAAATATAATAATCCAACAACATTTACAAATTCTAGATGACTTCTTTGAAGCAAAAAATGCATTAAAATAAAGTTTTGTAGTGGAAGCTTGTATCTCATCATCATGAGACTTTATCCCTTCTGTATTACAAGATATATTTGTGCTTTGAGCATGGAAAGAGTGTTCCATTTTATCTTTGCAGCTCCACCTGCCACTTTTCTATCTGACACATCAACCTGTGTCGCCAGCGGCTGTTGACAGCCTGCTCCTCACACAGTTCAGCTCTCACGATAACATTCGCTCGGCTCTGTGTGTTACTACGCTGCAGAAACATTTATAGAATTCCTTTCATAGAGGAGAGGCTTTATATGACGAAAGCAAAGCGTGTATTTGTGTGGTGGAACACAGTGAGGGCCCAGCCTGCAGCCTTATGTGTTACATAAGCTTTACAGCTATGCCTGCAGACTTTTAAATAGATGCACACAAAACCTACTTTCCTAATTATCCTACATTTCCGGTGGATTGTGTAACATGGAAACAACTGGACGTGACAGACACCCTGGCAACAGACATCCCTATTTTAAAATGTTAGTTATGAAATTTAATACAGTTAAATAAAGAAAATTAGATTTCCACAATTAACAGGCAGAACTACTATTTAACATTAAATATTTTAATAATATCTGCTAATCTATTTGTGTTTTAAGTATGTTACTGTGGATCATTAAGTATTTAAAATAGTCTTAATATTTCTCATATTTCTTATATGCACCTATATCTGAATTATGCAGGTGTAGTAAAGTATAAATGGATAAAATAACAATTATTGATGAAAAAACACATTTTACTTGTAAACTTAAAAGACAGGTTTGGAAATAGTTGTTGTTTTTGTCAAATAAATTTAAGTTGAGTATAAATTCATGATTATGTGTAAAAATGATGTACTGTCCAACTTGTACCACTGGATGGCAGAAGGTAAGCACAGACAGAACCACAGGCTGTGCCTTGGAGTTTACAAGTTATTGCAACTAGTTTGGAGTAAAACCTCAGCGACTCTCTTGTTACTCTAAACGTGACCTACTGCCCCTTCACGCACACCTTATCATAAATAGATGGAGCTTTATTTGTAAGAGCCACTGTACATGGTGACAGATCATAAACACAACTTGCAGTCAAATAAAAAAATGGACTGACTGCATCAGAACTGACACCTACGACACCTATCTAACCAACTATGCCTTTGTAAATTATACCGTTTTTTTGCTACCAATAAATGACTTAAAGTTTGTTTTAATAAATTTTAAGACTATACATTTTATACATTTCATATATTTTTGTGACCACGCAAACCAGTTCCCAATAACTGAATAATCCACTCTCTTTATACACCTTCAACTGGGAAAAAGTTCACCCTATGAAAACCTGAGACACTTTCATTATTTTAGTGTCTGTTACTACTACATTGCAACAATGTTGTACCCTGTATCAGCTTCCTACATTTGAATGGATATCTAAGCTTTAACTTCAGTCTTTGGTTTAATCCAACTTCTAGAGATGTTAGCCATCTGCCTTTAGCTCAACATGTACAATTTTTTTTACCATCTTTAGATTTATAAAAACTTCTTCTTCTAAGTCCTCTCACTTCTGACATGTCTCTTCAGCCCCTGAAGAAAAAATAATCCTTTTTTGGTGTAAATTTAAAAATAAAATTCTATTTCTGTGACTAAAGTTTTACAGTATGAGTTTGTGGAGTTTAATACAGAAACTTTTTGTAGGTTTACATTTAAAAATTAATGCATTTGTACATTGCAGCTTTTGTATCTTTTTTTTTTATGTTTCTCATATCCCATTTGGTCACTTCTTTTTTAATATAGTTACAGCTAAAGCTGAACTTTTAGGAGTGAGATGGTCACTTTGCTGTTTTAAAAAAGTTGTAACCATACATTTCCTGTGCATGTGTCTCACTTTAAATCAGTGAGATGAAGAAAATGTCAATAGCTTAAGTTTGCAAGAAGACTCGGACTACATTACTATTGATACAACACATGAACTTAAAATAAATTAAATTTAAGCAAATCACAGTGAAAACGATCTATTTGAGGACTTTATAACTGTGCTTATGTTGTAAGCCAAGCAGTTTATCAGGAAGTTTTTAGTACCGTGTAACAGGCAAATAAATGGAAGTAAATCACAATATTATTATGTTTTTTTTTCTGACTGGTTTTTAAAATCTTTATAGTTTCAACATAAAGGTGTTGCAGCTATTTAAAAAAAATTGTTTTTTTTGTCACTTTGAAAGGGGAAAAAAAGGTTAATTTGGGATAAAATGTGAAGCAATAAGATGTTACATTCATAAATAAGTACTATATTTTATTCAATCAAAAAGCAGCCTGCTACAATTTTGCGTCCATAAATTGACTTGATTATTGTCAAACTTCATCCAAAGCCCTTTTCTCACTTTGTATATAGTAATTTATAATTCTGCTTTTGATGTGTATTTCTTAATGTATCAGTTCAAAATAAATGTAAAAAAAGACTCTCCAAAATGTTTCAAATGAATAATTCTTAAATTAAACCTCTTGCATGCATTTCGCTCAATTTCATTTTAGCATAGATGGTCGGTTATCCTATAATTATTCATTGCTTTTCCTTAACACAGAGTAATTTAGATAAAAACTTTTTTCTGTTCTAAAGTGACTTATTCTGAAATAGACAGTCACATATGGAGGCCACTAATTCATTTGTCTTCACTTATTCACTCAACTGTCTCTCAAGCTTGTACTGAACAGAGTGTAAGGGAGAAATATGAGCCGTCCGGTCATGACTCAGGCCCATAAATCATCTTTTTGACAGTATATGCTCTGATTTGTACATTAGGATTCCATCACAGTTAGAAATGATAGAAGTTTTATCTGATGTGACTTTGGAATATATGTGTGCTTCTGTCTCAGTATGGTGCAGCAGGATTTCTCCGCACTGTGCAGCTAATGAGTTATGCAAACGTCTGATAGTGGACACCACTTCAGATGCCAGAGAAGACCTGGTGAAAACAGTGCATTCCTGTGGTGTCCCCATGCCAAAGAGAAAGAGGCGTGGGAAAGAGTAGGACGGAGAAGGCTAAAATAAACCTTGATTCTGTGGATTTGTACTTGCAGTTTTCTATGATTTTTGTTAGTAGTTAACATAGTTCTGAATAGAAAATGGTTTTGGATTTGGACTTGTTTTTTTTTTGTTTTTTTTTACAGCAATCAAAACCAAAAACACTAAATAAGACAAAAGAGATAAATCTATACCTAGAAATATCAAATTTTGGATTATTAATTGTGACGTGATTGGAAAGGTAAAAACTAAAAGTAAAAGCAGATACATGTCCATATACACATGTCAATGAGGCAATCACATTTACTTTTCATCATAGACAGACATATACAGTGGTTACGGAAAGTATTCAGACCCCATTAAATTTTTCTCTTTGTTATATTGCAGCCATTTGCTAAAATCATTTACGTTGCAGATCCTCTCCAGCTCTGTCAGGTTGGATGGTAAACATTGGTGGACAGCCATTTTCAGGTCTCTCCAGAGATGCTCAATTGGGTTTAAGTCAGGGCTCAGTCACGGTCACGGACTGTCACTGATTTGTTGTGAAGCCACTCCTTGGTTGTTTTAGCTGTGTGATTGGGGTCATTGTCTTGCTGGAAGGTGAACCTTCGGCCCAGTCTGAGGTCCTGAGCACTCTGGAGAAGTTTTTTCGTCCAGGATATCGCTGTACTTGTCCGCATTCATCTTTCCCTAGATTGTAACCAGGCGTCCTGTCCCTGCAGCTGAAAAACACCCCCACAGCATGATGCTGCCACCACCATGCATCACTGTTGGGACTGTATTGGACAGGTGATGAGCTGTGCCTGGTTTCCTCCACACATACTGCTTAGAATTAAGGCCAAAAAGTTCTATCTTGGTCTTACCAGATCAGAAATCTTATTTCTCACCATCTTGGAGTCCTTCAGGTGTTTTTTAGCAAACTCCGTTCGGGCTTTCATGTGTCTTGTACTGAGGAGAGGCTTTCGTCGGGCCACTCTGCCATAAAGCCCTGACTGGTGGAGGGCTGCAGTGATGGTAGACTTTCCACAACCTTCACCCATCTCCCGACTCTGACATGCTCTGACATGCACTGTGAGCTGTAAGTTCTTATATAGACAGGTGTGTGGCTTTCTTAATCAAGTCCAATCAGTTGAATCAAACACAGCTGGACTCAAATGAAGGTGTAGAACCATCTCAAGGATGGTCAGAAGAAATGGACAGCACCCGTGTGTCACAGCAAAGGGTCTGAATACTTAGGACCATCAGATTTTTCAGTTTTTCTTTTTTAATAAATCTGCAAAAATGTCAAAAATTCTGGGGTTTTTTGTCGATATGGGGTGCTGTGTGTACATTAATGAGGAAAAAATGAACTCAAATAATTTTAGCTAATGGCTGCAATATAACAAAGAGTAAAAAAATGTAAGGGGGTCTGAATACTTTTCGTACCCACAGTGGATACAATACATGATACACTGATTCAATTAATTGTGAAAGTTGTTAAAAATGTGTTTAACTTTTGTGGAGTGGGAGGAAGCAAGCCTTTTAAGCTGTACTTAACTATTTTATTGATTCTTTTTACATAGTTAATCATAATGCCATGTTTGTCTGGATCAAAGTATATTGCTCTTTTTGTATACATTTTTTCCCTGGTTTTACTTCTGCTGGGCCTTCTTGCCAGGTCATCATTGTAAATGAGAATTTGTTCTCAATTGATCCTCCTGGTAAAATTAAGGTTTAATAAAATAATAATAACATCTACAGTAATAGTTCTTTATACATTATAGGTTAAGTAAGGATCATTTATCAAATCCACAAGTAATAATAATATAAAATAACAAAGATGATGTGCTTATTGATTACAATGAAAGGCAGCACATTATTCCAGGAATAATTGTAAACATCATGGGTCAAGTAATAAAGGGCTTATTAACTGTAATCAGAAGAGATAAAGGTATTTTAATGTACCAAAGTAGTTGTGATTTTTTTTTTTATTTCTAACATGCAAATGAGAGGAAAATGTGCAACTTTGTCACAAAGCTTTTTAGAGCCAGAATTTTTTTTCAAAAATTTTCTTTAACGGTATAGAGTAATCAAAATTAATAAAGTCACATGTTCTTCATGACTCTGGTATAACAGTTGTCTTTCAATGTTATGAACATTTGTAGTAGTTGAGCCTAAATAAAAAAATATTTGAATGCAGTCAAAAGCCTAGATTGTCATCATCTGATGACTTTTAGAGTTTTGTTCCTGTGATTTTTGAGCATTCATGGAGCTTTTTTGCTTTTTTATTTTATAAATCATCATTGTCACTTCTGAACCTTGATTATCCTCTATGCAAAAAGCTGAAAGACAAGTAAACACCCTGCGTTTACTTATACTTGTACCACATATCAAATACATTAAGCAAAGAAAGTAAACCTCAATCTTTCCAGACATTAGTAATGCAAAATAGAATTTTTGACCATCTCAGATACTGTAATTTTGACTCATTTGATCTTGTTTTGAAAACTTCAGAAGCAAAAGGCAATTCCGAGCTATTGTGAGCTCTCCCCTGCTCTTCTTTATTTATTTGTGAGCTAATTTTATCAGAGCTATGCCGGCATGAGTACCTTAGGAGAAGAGCCTCTTATGTTGGTGACGCTCACGCGCATTAACACGAGCTACTGTTTGTTCTGGACAAGCCCCACAAAAAAGCATTTGTTTGTGTGGGGCCTCAGTAGTTTTCACTGAAATAGTTGAAACAATTCTATATATTATATAGCTCCTTCATATTTTGTATTTTAAGATAAATTAATGAATTATGTCAAGAGACAACAGCAATACATAAGTAAAACATGAATATTTGTTTGGGGTCACAGAGGTTTGAAAAGCTCTGCAGATTTAATTCAGACATTTGTTTCCAGTTAGGCTACATTTTTTTGTCTGAAAACGTTTGGTTTTCCAGTTGTGTTCTTAGTTTTGGTCATGTTCTGAGTTGTCTCGTCAGTCACTCCAGGCTCATGTTAATCATCCACAGCTGTCTTCATTCAGGTAATTACACTCAGTTTTTAAATGTTTCAGCTCTTCATCATCAGGTCGTCTGCTCTGTTTTACCAAAGAAAAAAAAAAAATATATATATATATATATTTGAAGTGGAGCTCTTATGTACATTTTATTCAACTAGTTATGGTTCATAGGATGTTTTTTTTTTTGTAAAATTCACCTTTTTTAGGACGTGCTTCAACTGTAATCATGTCATTGCTGTCAGTAAAAGTCACAATTCTAGTTTTCATTTCAATTATTTTTCTTTTTTAGGCTTTTGTTTTGTGTTGTTGCTCTTTTCTAGAGTAGGCAGGAATCAGCAAATACTTTGCACTTTCCTGATTTTTCTGCTTCCCTCTAAATGCTTGAAGTGTTCATTTCCCATATCAAAGGTTTCGCTCCTCAGTTTAAAGATGTTTTGCTCCTTAGATTGTTTCTGCTCACAAAAACAGGTTTGAAGGTTGTCCTTTGGCATGAATTGAGCAGTTAAAGAGCAGATGCCATTAGTGGTGTGGATCCAGTTTATGGGATTTAGCTTCAACAGAACACTGGTGGAAAGAATCAGGTTTATTTAACATCCAGAACAGACATTTATGTATATAAAAAAAACGTTTTCTAACAGGATATGATTAAACCTACTTGCCACTCGAGTATGATCTTTTTTAAACCGCAGTAACATTCATGAATATCCATAAATAGTCGACACAATAAACAGAGTTATAAATCTAATTTTAACATAACTTGCTGTCAGCATCACAAGACTTGGAAATAAAAATATTTTGACACTAACAGGTGTTAACAACTAAAAAGCACCACAGCCTTTATGACCCATCAGAAGTCAGACGTTAGAAGTCTCTACAGGATTTTGGTATAAAGTCAGAGAATCTGTGTTTCATATGCCTATAAAGATGAGTTTCTGATGATGAAAATAGGAATACTCATTCTGGACTTCCTGGAAAAGCGAAAACAAAGATTATCTGCAAATAAAAACACAACTCAGAAATGTTAGCACTCATTCTAAAAGTAAAATATTTGATATCCAATATTCAAAGATCACAGCTCTTGTAAAACGGTTAATTTAGAAATTTGTGATTTTTTTTTTTAATCACATTATAGAAATCGTTTTAAATGGAAAGAACTGTTTTGTTAATTTTGTTTCCTTTTTTTGGCTAATCTTGTGTGAAGTAATCCAGAGATTTTTTTTTTACATTGATCAATATTATAAATCAGTACAATACAATTCAATACAATACAAGCATTAGAATTTCAATATCTATACTTAAATTTTGTTTAAGATTGATTTGCTTACAGATGTAGATTTATTAACAGGTCTTCCAATATTTAAAGTTAGAAAAGTTTGAAATTTCTTAAATAATTTGAGCAGGATAAAAAATTATTTACTTTAAGAAGATTATGGAATCAAATTGACAAGGGATTATCGTCATAAATGTTTTTTCAACTAATCACTAATAATATTTGATTATTGATCCATCAAAACCATATGAAGACTAATCTAAGCCTCTCTCAGGCATCAGTTAACATGGATGATTTTAATCCCAACTTAATCAGGCCTAACCCGTCTTGATCTCCATCCCTATCCACAAAATGAATTATGTCATGCTTCTACTTTTGTTAATCAACTCTGGCAAGATATGACCAATGCCATGCAGGAAAATTTTCCGCAAAAGTTCATCTGTGCCATATTACCTGTGCATCTGCATGGGATGAGGTTTTTTTCTCCTTCTTTACAGAGAATAATTTCCACAGCTGTCGCCACAGAAAAGTGGCCACCAAGCAGACACTCCCTAATATCCAGAGGTCTTTATCCTTTAGGAAGTTCTCCATGATGGAAGGCTTCCTCTTCCTGTCTGCTGTTTCTTTGCTCTCGATGTTCGTCTAACCTCTTTGCTTCCTTCAGGTGGATAATCTTAGATGGCGGACAATAAGACAGAGAAAGATTCTAGGTCTTAAATATATATATATATATATATATACATATATACATATATATATATATATAAAATAGTGACGCTTGGTTTACAGAGCAATGAATGGTCAGTCTTTTCCTCTTTACAGACTTGGGCAGAAAGAGAGTTCTTTCAAGTCAACCTCCCACTCAGCCATCCATTCACCCTGCAGCCGGCATGCTCTCTACCTCCCACCACGGGACCTAAAAGGAGAGAACATGCCGTCTCTGAGACGTGATCGAGACAGGTGGTGTTGGGTTCAGGGTGTCGTTGCTGTACGCAGAGTCAGATGCCCACCGCTGCTGTTGGCTTGTCCGCGAGTATCCTCTAACTTCAGACGCAGCACTTCATGTACACATGCACACCTCTGCGAGCCGCACGACTTTGCTACCTTATGCACAATCAAATGTTGGCTGTGCACAACTCCTGATCTGTATCATGGCAAACAAACGGCCAAGCATGCACACTTGTAAATAAACACCAGCATCTGTGTGGTGCTAAGTTGGTCTTTGTGTCCACGTGCTGCTGGAAAATAGCGTCAAAACAATCAGCAGATTGATTAGCAGAGCATAAGAAAAACCATCTTTTCAGGAAAATTGGATTTATTTGCAATTAAAAATCCCATTTATTAAAATGTAAAATATAAGTTTCACAAAAGTACAACAGCTTCTTAAACTGCAAGCGCTGAATGTTAAGTGCACACTACTTATAGAATAGCATGCACAAATCCATGTGACAGTGGTGTTGGCAGTGCACAGCCATTTTTTCTTTTAGAGCAGAAACAGTCATTTAAAAGCAATACGGCAGCATTCATTGGATTTTTATTTTAATTGGGGTGTCACCAATGCATCAAAACCCGCCCATATTTGGATTGAAGCTTACTTTTGTGACATCAAACACTAAAGACAAAAATCATGAGATAAAAAGCAATAAAATTAACTTTAGCTTTTACATTAAAAATCAGATGTTTTTTTATCTTTTACTTTTCAGTATATTTCTGCAAAAAATACTTTAGTCAGACTTTAAAGGTCTTCTATGTTTGCCAAATCAAAGTTGGTATGTCGAGTAAGCTATTTTTGACAAGCAACAACAGCTGGAGGTGGGGAGAAGTTGATTCAAAGAACACTGGAGTTAGAAAGCAGGACCTCCGGAAGGATAATGATTCCTGCTGGGAATCTGAGGAGAACCTCTGCTGAGAGTAGCGCTAGTTGTGTCATGAAGCTGATGAATGCAATGGATCAAGTGTTTTGGAACAGTCTGTTCTCTTCAAGGTGTAGCTAACAGTGGAAGCTGAAATAAGCATGTAGCAGGAAAAAAATGGGAAGCCATTTTTAATGAAATGTTATCCATATGAAGTTCATAAATTGTCAAAGAAGACAAACCGTCACTGTTTTCTGAGCACATGCTCATGTTAACCCTGTAGAACCATTCGTACCATATTTAATACACAGATCTGGGACCCCTATTCCATTAGCATATTCAAAACTTTCCTTATAAACCCATTGTAAATAACTTGTTCCATGTTTTCTGCCCTGTAGTTCATCAATATTCCACGGCAGTTCATGGGCTTTTCCTGCTCATTTCAAAATGGCTGCTTCCGTGAAATCTCAAAAACAATTCTGGAAGGAAAAGTTTTGTTAGTTATTTAAGAGAACAATTCATCTATTGTTATTATTTTTTTATATTTGTAGTATTGAAATAGAGCAAACATTTGTTGATAGTTAATTCTTTATAATACTGTTATGACATGAAAAAATGTGTGGCTCAAATTTGAGACAGGGGATAAAAAGGTGTTTTTTTTTTCCTGAACACTCATGTCAATATTTTGCGTCTTAAACTAATGTTGTTGTGAACAAAAAATGGCCAAATAACCCAAGTTATCAAAAGAGATACTATCTATATCTCATTTAAAAAGGGATATTGCAACATTTTATAATGGATTTCATCAAGGAGTTTAATAAAACTTATTTAAAATAATAATAATAATTATAGTAATTTTCTGTCAATTCTTTGATGTAGTGGGCTTTACAGGGTCAAATAGCCTACAGAATTAATTTATAACATAGAAAGCAGTAAATAAACTGATATTTGGCCTGAAATCCATGTGAAATACTAGTCACTTGTCATCATGTAGCTTTCACAGACAGAAAGATTTTTCACAAGAACAAAGTTCATCCCTTTAGTGTTCTTGAATGTATTTTTTTTTCAGAAATCGTAACCCCATTTCTTTTTTCAAATGTTGCTTTTAAAATGTTTTCTTTCATTTTTCTACTTAGATCCAGCTTACTTTCTTAATATGTCAACCTAGATAGATTTGGCTGCCGCTGTGTCACAAGGCATTTTTGGTATTTTAGTTGCATTTCAACTTAGTGCTTTTTATTTTTGCAATCTGCTGTTAGTAAAGTCACCCTGAAGATTTTCAAGTTGTCTGAAAATAAAAATTGCAACATATTTATTATTTTAATTGTTTAATTGTTTCCTGACACTTTGCATCTACAGCCAGACTGTAATTAAAACATCTCAAATAGTGCTAACACTTTTTATACCTCTAATAAACCCTAAACTCTTTGGAACTACTCAAAAATGTTTGCTCAAACTGCCAACAGGTATGTCCAGATGCTGGAAGTTTGACATATTTTGCAGAAATTACTCCTTATGTTGAATTTATCTCACATTTAGAGGCTCTTTTTTTTTTTTAAAGAAAAAAACAGTCCTATACTGTCATCTAGTGGCCTTTCTTGACCAGGCTCCTGATTTTCACTTCAGGATCTGGTTTCCTGTGAATGTGTGTCTATGTGTTACATTCAAGAGGTGATGAAGTTCTAGCAGACCACTTCTCAATTAAACACCAACAGATCTGCAGCACCCACTAGTGGCCACAGCAGGGTTCACCTGTCAAGTCATGTTGGGCCTTTCAGCAGGTGTCAGTGTTTGAGGTCGGCTATTTTGAGTTCTTTTTCCTGGTCGCCATACACGTCGACAGTTGTGGCTCCGCTGAACACGTGTAATGGAATCCAGAGCTAAATCTATGGAGCTTAAGGAATCTGACTCCCATAATTACTATCCATAATGTCATTTTTTCTTTGAAACTAATTAATTTGCCACTGCAAATAAAATTACTATTGGAAAAACAGAGTTTTTTAGATGGTTGACAATGTTTTTATTCTGAAAATGAACATAAGTGGTTCATGTTGTTGGAGGCAAACATGCAGATAAAAATCTAAAACCAGCAAGGTGTGATCATGAGAAAATAAAACCTTTTACAAGATCAGGATGTCTTGTGGTTGCCATGGGATTTTGCTGTTTATGGATGGAGTTTGTTGAGAACACAGACTCTGTGCAGATTACCTGGTTTTCTCCTTCCAGCTCCACGTGCTTGAGCTCCCAGAAAGAGCGCATCGTCTCCACCTTTTCAAGATGCTTGTAGAGGGCCAGGCGACCAAGACGAAGGCTGTTGCCACGATTACGGATGGCCTTCAGACCCTCCATCTTTTCAACAATGGGCGACATGGGTATGGGTGGGGGAATGCCAGCTGTAGTTGGGGCTTTTCCAATCTTCTTACCAGAGCTGGCCTTGTTACACAAATTTTTCTTGTCTGACCTGAAAAAGGGATTAGCTTTACTCTCTTTTAGTTATGTCACAGAATATATATTTTTAGGCAAAAAGAACAGCTTTGACAAATATCTGATCAACTGAAATCACAATTTCAGTTACAATGTTTGATGGGAAGGAGATGAGAAAACATGCAAGAGTGATTAATTTTAGTTATGTCGGTGAGCAAATGAGACATTTACTGTGAAGCAAAACCTACAATTATTGCAAATAAAAGCACGTTTTGGACAATAATAGTTCATGTGTGGAGGTTGCTGCCTTTCTAAAAGCAAAAATGACAAAATGCATTGTCAGTTGTAAGCACCAAAGGATATGAGGTTTGTCAAGCTGGAATTCAGCCATTAATGCCCCATATTTATATGCATTATATTTATATGCAGAGAGAGAGAGAGAGAGAGAGAGAGAGAGATCTTTTAAATCAATTATTTTTATTGTCCAAAACAAAATTGACATATTTTATGTTTGTTTAAAAGAGTTACCAAAAGGCTTTAACTTGAGCCATGCAGCAAGTGGTGTTGGGGAGGCTAATCCCATGGCATTAACACTACAGCAACATCTCTAGCCCAGCTCCAATCAACACGTTTGAAATACCGGACCCCTGTAGACTTTTAGCTTTGATCTGTCGCTGCAGGATCTCAGACGAGATGACGGATGGTGTTTTGGAGAGTCTGCTCTGACGCCTGCCAGCGAAAGCTGGCTTTCTGCTGTGTTCTACCTGCAGGCCCTCAGAGCGAGTGCATCCAAGATCTCTACTGATATTTACCCCCCCCCGTGTCCCAATGTAATGTTCCGATGTTCCGACTTAGCTTGACAATTACCAAGCTTGGAGAGTACTTCCACAATCGTGACCGAGTCTCTGACTTGGAAGGCTTCAGTTGTTCCTTAGCATCACAGGCTCCTCTGGGCTTAAATTTCAGCTTCAGGGCAAAGCGTGACCATGGATGCACCTGTTGCAGTTTCTAATGGTGGAAGTCTGTTTACATTTTTTTCGCCCTACATGTTCAGCTCAAGGTGAAGAAGAGGCCTCAGTCTAAATAATGCGACTCAACAAAAGCATGTTCATTAAAATTAGTGGGAACAACTAAAATGTCTTTTCTTAAGTTATTTAATTTTATTTTGTGGCTTATTAGTTTTTATTGTAGACCATTTTTGCAACAAATATATATTTCAGTAATAAATATTCTTTAAAGTGCATTTAATAAATTTTTCTGTAAAGTTCCATACTACCTGTCATATGCAATTTAATGTAAAAATGTAATGTAACTCTAATGTTACTCTGTAGTCTGCATTTCATACTTTTATTTTTTTTTATTTCAGTTAAATTGAGAATTGTATCTTCAATTGGGCAGTGAATGCCCAAAAGGTTTTGGAGTTACAGCAGCTATTCATTTGGATACAGAGTTGCACAAAATCACTTGTGACCAGAAATAAATCTGCCATGATGCTGTCTCCAAGGTGCTTTTGGGATCAGTTACAAGTGAACCGAGACCTTTGTATTCAGGCAGACCAGAGTTCACTGGTTTGGTCCACACCAGAGTTCAGGTGACCTTTGACACCTGTCAGACAAAGCATGAAATAAACCCTGGTGTGAACCAACTAGCCTGGCAGTGTAAACACAAATCAAAGCTTAAACTGTGATAGAGGAAAAGATCCAAAATGCAGTGAATACATTTTGCTTTTTTCAAATTTTTTAAGTGCCGATACCTTGAGTGGTTATCCACTGAGACTGTGTTTCTTGCGGAGTATTTAGGTTCACAGGCTGTGGTTAATTCTATACTTCTACTTTAGTATGTCCAGCTACACTAGCTTTAGAAGACTAACAACAGTTGTAATACATATAAGAAGAAACTGCTCTGAAAAAAATTCCAGGTATTATCTGAAATGTTGAGAAACTGTGAGAAATAATTTTATTGACATTGTTCCGAAAAGGTTCAGTGTGAGAAATCAAAACACATATGTCTCTGTAGCTTAATGACTGAAAAAGCACAAGTGTTCAAACAAGGTTACATTTTTTATTCTGCATTACTGCATAAGCAAGTGCTATTTCAAGTTGTCACACTAAACCGCTGTCCAGTTTGATATTTGTGGGTGAAGAAGGCCTTCCTGAACCCTGTTTTCACAGGGTCAGCTAAGCTGGTGCAGTGAGGGCTCGCCACCCATGACCACTATGTAGGCCTGAGCGACCTTGGGTCATTCATAAAGGATCCATATCTGCAAAGTAATGAAAGATGAGTGGGCTGTCACCAGAAACTGAAAACCTTAATAGGTGAAGAGCTATTAGGACTCAACATCTCTTCGCACACAGTTGACAAGGGTGTTAGCTTTGATACAAAAAAAGTACTTTATTCTGTGTAATAAACCACATAATGCAAATAAAGTATTTCTAAAAATGAAAAGAAAAAGCTGAAATATTTTGCACCAGGAACATTTTTTTTAAATTAATATAAATGAAACACTACTCTGTTTTATATACTTTATACTGTGTGTGTTATTTTTTTATTTTTAAACTAGGGAAAAGCAAATTCAACATCAGCTTTAAACCCTCAAGAAAATACTACATTTCCCCTCAAATGACCTCAATAAAATGAACAAACTTGCTTTATTCTCTGAAAGTGTTCTGGTGTTTCTATTTCACAAATTCAGGGCAAAAGCTGCTGATATGAGAACAATGTGATACATTGGAGTACAACAGTAAAGGTTTTCCAAAAGTTGAGTGCACTCATTGATATTATGTTATGTCATGTATTTGGATTAAAGCAGTCCTTACAAACACGCTCAGTTTTCTGTTGAGTCATGAGTGATCTACAGTACATGGAAGACTCAACATGTTTTGAATGTGAACTGTCACTTGTAGCTGATATAGAATTTTTAAATAGAGATCAAAGGCAACATTTTTTTAAGTTTTACAATATAAAAAAATGCTTGCTCCATGTTTAGTCTAAAATGTAAAGGCAGATGATTAAAAAATATTTTTGTTGCTTTTCTACAATGTCTATACCTTTTCAAATCTGTCTTAACTTTATTATCTACGTTCAGATAACAGTTAATGCATGAGTGCAGGTAAAGGTGACGAGGCTGAATAAACCTGTGCCTGTTTTGTTACTTCACCCTATAAATTTAAACTGCTCACTAAAAGACATTTCTTCTAAGCAAAAAAAGCAAGATGCACTTAAATTTAACGTTCTTTTTTTATACTTTGCA
Source organism: Adrianichthys oophorus (assembly GCA_036245035.1). Lineage (NCBI taxonomy): Eukaryota > Metazoa > Chordata > Actinopteri > Beloniformes > Adrianichthyidae > Adrianichthys > Adrianichthys oophorus. The sequence goes on from BSAI01000138.1 coordinate 7,947,805, forward strand.
ACTTTAACTAACATTGCTGGAAACAAAAAAGTCATTTTTGTGTAAGTTGGAAGGGGCCATGTTCATTTCCTTTCATCTTTCATATCTTTTCTTTTCAGATAATGTCATTCCCATTGCTATATGGGAATGCCTAAACATAAAAACATATTTTCATTCGTTAAAGTACTGAAAGGTTAAAAAAAATCAACAATTTCAGAAAATGAAATAAAACTTTTGATCAATGTAAAAGCATACGGGGCAGAAGAATGGGGAGGGCAAGGGAGGCAGCAACACCCCCCCAACTTGCCCCCAAGTTTTTGAACCGATATTTACTGACAAAGATTAAGAAATAATCAAACAAGCATTACAAATGCTCAAAGAAGCATAACATAATTAAAGTTGTTTGAAATACATATTTTTGAGCATTTCACTTGTAAAGGCCTTCCACTCTGCTTTTCATTTGCCACTGTTTCCAAATTTTCTGCTCCCCCCATTTAAAATGTTCTAGCGCTGCCACTGAAACATGCCAGTTTAAATTCTTGACTTAAAAAAGAAGTTGTAGTAAAAATGGTCACACAACAAAGGCTAAAGACGGAACGATTGAATGACCTTAAATTGATCAATGTTGGTGTCTTTTTCACACCTTTTTTTTTTTTTTCAAAAGAAAGCGATACTGTGTTAATTATGACCTTGCAGATCGCTTTGTTAAATTGAAAACACAAAGGCTTTGTTTTACTTCAAAATAAAATAAAGAAATCAAATCATTTTGATATTCTCAGCTCTGCTCCGTATCCATTTAAAGCAACAACAAACAAAAACATTGCTTGGATTTCTCAGTGTGTTTGTGCTGTTGTTGTAAAACACTCTATACTTAGAAATGAGTCAACGTGAACTCATTCAGAAACATTTTACAAAGAACATTCTGGAGTGAAATTGGCATCATTATCTCTGTCTGCTGGGTAAACAGACACTGCACTTGTTCTCCATTGAGATAAAGTGAAAGAGGTGCTGGAAGACATGGAGTCTGCTGCATGCATGTTTGCCTGTGTTGAGCACATATGTGCTTGCATGCATGTGTGTATATAGTATAAGGTGAGTGAAGCAATGCAAGGGCTAATTCTGCAGGGGGTTTTATTGGCTACCCTGAGAGTGTTGGACAGAAACAGCAACAGGGCAGATTAGGAGCCTTTTTTAAGTGGAAGGCCAGAACAGAAGGTCTAGTATGAGTTGAATTTAAGAGGCAGCTTTGAATGGAAAGTCGTCACCCCAGGCTGCTATCTGTCTTTCTGAGGCCTCTGTTGTCCTGCTTTAGCAGACGTGTGGTAAACGCCATAAAAGCCTGTAAACCTCTGGAATGTGATGAGGCTGTTTGTGTGCGGAGTAGAAAGAATAACATTTATTCATGATCTTGATGACAAATGATATTTGGAAAATTGATGGTCTAAAATGGACTTCCTGTAAATTTAGTCAAAAAAAACATGACCTAGAAAACAGAAGACAAAAAATAGAAAGTAAAATGCTTAACATGTTTCCCCTTCCAGGCCCCTTCAGTAGACAAGAGCTACTTCACATTTCATCCTATTAAATGCGCTGACACAAAAATATCAAGTGATATCTTACGGGTTGATTCTCATTTCCTGCTTTTTCAGCTTGCCAGCCAGACATTTTATTCCAGTAGATGCCAAGTCACGAACTAAGGTTAACTTCATGCGAGTCCAAACACGGGTGACCCAGAAATTTTGCAGAAAGTATAATTTACTACACATGCGTGTGAGTAAGCATACACATATTTTGCTCACACATATTATACTCTTTGTATGGCACAAGCAATAAAAGGGGGTATAGGAATCGCAACTCATCAGAATACCTGAAAATGTGCCCTGAAGTGCAAAAACTTAGCATGAAACACAGTAAGTTGAAGACTTTTCACACAGAGATGATGTTTTCTGCACACAGATGTACAGATCCAAAAGCATTCAGAGCTCACAGCCTCCCTGATCCTTCACATTGACAACGACTCAGCAGACGAGTGTAATTGCAGAGCCTCCACTCTGAGTACTTTCCTTTTTTGCCAAGAACAAAGCAAGTACCTTAATTTAGTCTGCAGCCGATGCAGTTGGTTTAAGATTTGCAACACATTTTTTTGTGATTTTAAACTTTTGTTTTCTTTTTCTTACTTTTATTAATCAAAAAAATGTAAAACAGAGTTTTCTTTGCAATTTAAAGAAACAATTCAGCTACAAAGTTCATGATTGTTGTTATTTTTATCTTGTCTATAGATGTAGCTGATTTACTTTAATCTAAAAATCCTTTTAAAATTATTTTCTAAGGTGTGCTAAATAAATCAGTTAGTTGTGTAACTTGACAAGTTGTATCTTGCAGTGCAACTGACACGACCGGAAAAGAGGTGTTAGAATTCAAAACATGGTCATCATGCAAGTTTAAGATTGCTTTGTATTTACTAAGAATTACAACAATGGTCAGCATTTGTGGAGAATGTTCCCATTTAAACTCATTCTACAAATGTGTGTTGCATGATTGCTGCATTTTATTGGAAACCGATAGGAAATTCAACTTTGGCTGTTGTGAGACCAGCAACCATGGAAACTCACCCTTGGTAGCTGGGCACATTTGCAATCACCAAAATGTTCTTCTCCTTTCCTCCCATGTCTCTGATCGATGTGATGGAGGTCGTTACTCCAGGTTTCCGATCGTCCTCAGCTGTTGTGTGTGTTCAAGTCCTGGCGCTGGATGCTCTCCTTCTTCCTGCACTGACCATGCACTTAGGACAAACTGGTCCAAAGTGACTGCCAGTGAGGGATGTCAGAGCAAAACTGCTCAGAGGGAAGTTCTGAATGGTTGTGGCTCTCTGAGCTGGAAACCACACAAGTCAAGGGATAAGCACTGCAGGGGGCGGAGGTTCTGAAAAAGCCACAGTGCTTGGGAGGCAGAGGAGGACACAGAGGCAGGGGCAAGAGTGGGGGGGAGTCTTCTCTGGGACCCAGGGCCGTAAACTAGCACAAAGTAGAGGGAACGTTCCAGCTTATTATGATAGATTGAGAGGAATGCCAGAGTGCCATGTGTCTCTGTGAGAGACGGAATGGCAGAGCGGGGCAGGCAGAGTGGAAAACAGGGAGCAAAGATACAGACAGGTGTTTTAAAAATGTCCGTCATGTTGGGTGTGTACTTTCAAGAAAAGTTGTTTTTATTTTTTGTTCATGAAGTACCTATGAGTCCTGAGTCTCTTAATCACTCTTAAGAAGAGTCTTTACAAAAACATCAAAGTTATAATTCTTCTCCTGTGATAAAAATTAAAGTTAAAGAGTTAAAAGTTTTTGCAATAGTTTTAACTCAAAGAACTGACATAAGAGGTTTTTTTTAATTAAGATGTTTTTTTCAACCCTTTGATAAAATAGCTTTTTTAGGAGAGATAATATCAGTTATGAAACGTTGGGCAATTTAGTAAGTTTTTGTTCACAATGATAGCTTAAGATGCAAAATTATTGACATGAGTGTTCAGAAAAAAATACCTCATTTACCCACTATCTCAGATTTGATCCACTCATTTTTAACATGGTGTAACTTTATTATTACGAATTAACTATCAGCAAATTTGCATTCTTTCAATATAGTCAGTTGTCATAAAAATTGGATAACAAAAGATGAGTAATTCTCACTATAAACTTCAGAAACATTGGCTAAACTTTTTTCCAACAAAAGTTTTTTAAAGATTTCATAGAAGCAGCCATTTTGAAATGACCATGAAAAGCCCTTCTACTGCCCTTAGTGGAGTAATAATGAACTACAGGGCAGAAAAAATGGTCCAAGTTAAATACAATGCTTTTTAAGGTTAAAAAAGATCTGGTCCATTTGTACACTAGTGCAATGGACTAAATTTCCCTTTCACATTTGGTCTTATTTGCTTTCACACTGTGGGCTGCATGGTGGCGCAGTGGTTAGCGCTCCTGCCTCACAGCAAGAAGGTTCCCGGTTCAAGTCCTGGCTGGGGGACCTTTCTGTGTGGAGTTTGCATGTTCTCCCCGTGCATGCGTGGGTTTTCTCCGGGTACTCCGGCTTCCTCCCACCCTCCAAAAACATGCTTCATAGGTTAATTGGTTACTCTAAATTGTCCCTAGGTGTGAATGTGAGTGTGTATGGGTGTGTGATTGTGGCCCCTGCGACAGACTGGCGACCAGTCCAGGGGTGTACCCTGCCTTCGCCCATGAGTAGCCGGGTTAGGCTCCGGCAACCCCGTGACCCCGAAAGGGATAAAGCGGATTGGAAAATGAATGAATGCTTTCACACTGCACACAGAAGCTCAAAAAAGAAAGTCAGATTCTCCCCATCACTTTGACTCCTCACTACACATTTGCTGACATTTTCTTGATTCGTATGTCTTGAATTGATGAGTGGGCTTCATGTATTTGGTTTGCACACTTGTAAATCCCATTAGAGTTCAATTACATAATCATACAAACATCTGTATGTCAACAGATAGTCAGCTGCAGGATGTGAAGCTAATGTTTTAGTCTAAAAAAAACATAGCAAACTTTGAATATCTTCTGTTCCACTTTAAAAGGTTTTATAATTTATGTGACTTTGTTTTCACTTTGTTTTTGTAAAAAATGACAGGTTTACTTTCAAAATAAACTAATATAAATGCTAAACATTTTTAACACAGATCTGTCCCTTTTTTTAAATATAGTATCCATAAACATTAAATTAGGTTGATTAAAAATGTACACACAGAAAATATTTTTTTTAATTAACATGGTCTGTGTTTATCTACATTTTGAATGTCTATTTTTTTTTTTTCATTTTCAGATATATTTCATTAAATATAAAAGTCTGAATCCCAAACAACTGTCATTGGTATCTTCCCTTTAATGCTATTAATAAAATTGTGTATAATGTTTGCTCGACTTTTTTGGTACACATCAGAGAGAAGCAATAAGCAAAGAGTCAATAAACCTGAACTGCTAGTAAACTTGAGCCAAAATAAACTCTAAATACTTCAGAGGTGGAAGAGGTGAGGGCATCCCATCTTTAGCTCCATTTTTTACCTGGAGCTTGTTAAACTGTTTTGGAAAAAGAGCAGGTGGTGTGAAGGGTGTCCTGCACATTGTTCTTGCATTAGAATTTATACAGTAGCTTTGCTAAAACTGGCTAATTAAAAAAAAAACGCACACATTTTAAACACATTTAGCATTGCGCTGTAACTGCATCAGTGTTGATCATTGTCACAAACATTGTGCAACATTACATCCAGAGATAATATACTGGTGGAGCTGATGTGTGCTGGCCTGGTCCAGTTTGAATCTGCTGCAGAGTTTATGGTGCATTAACATTTGAGGGCAGCAGAAAAAGGTGGATTTTCTTTTTTCGTTTTTGATGATCATTTGCGAATCCTATTTGCTTTCTTAGAGGAGCTGAAAAAGTCTGTCACTAAAAACATTTGCAATGATTATCTGCACAGCACTAACGGGCTCCCCCCTGTTCTTTGCAGACAACAGCTGGCAACCCACAAACAGATGCTGTTTCAAGTCAATACTCTTTTAATAGAGCAGTGGTAAAAGGACACCGCCATCTGCTTAGAGAGAATGGATCTCTGAAGGGTCTCAGAGAAGTCAGCGGGAGGAAGAAACCCCTTTCTACCCTCCTGATTGATTTCAGAGGGACTTTCTTAGACATTGAGTTGTTTAGCTGGGCCTATTTTAATCTGTAATCTATTTTTATATACACAAGGTGATAAAATAGGTAACTAAACTCAGTGTTTTGTCGCACTTGACAACTTTTCTAATTTAAATGCAACTTTCGATCAAAAAAATATTTAGCAAAGGAATAATCTGGCAAATGTTTCTGTAGTTTGGAGACATTTTATGAGTGGTACACAAAATGTGCATCATTTCCAGCAGCAGCATCACATTTTTCTATTGACCATGTCTTTTTGGTTATGTAGAAATTCCAGAATAGTCGCAAAATTCACCTTAAGGTCTCAATCAGTCTTCATGCAGAAATACCTCCAAACTACAAACAATTAATCCAGATTAACAGATTAATTTACTGCCAATTACCTAAAATCAGATTGCATGAATATAACAGTGGCTGATCTAATTTTACAAGAATTTCAAAGTAAGAATGTTCAATTTTATTAAAGTTACCCAAGCAACTGAACTAAATTAGTGTTTTTAGACAGCAAGTCTTAATGCAGTAATCTGAAATTGGCGTGGAGAAACTATGTTAAAATGTATTAGCAATATAATTCAACTGAGAGAAATTAAATTAAAAAAGTAAGGAAAAATAAAAAAATCAGTTTTATTTTCAAGTATTTTAAATTCATTTTTTCTCCCACAAAATAACTGCTAACGTTTCCTTTAGGCAAACACTTTACTTTCTAAATCCTTTTAGGGAGAGATGACTCTTTGCACTCTAAAATGATCTTTTTCTTCAGTCAAAAATCAAAACTACGTATTGAAAAAAAGAGCTTCTATTTTATGTGTGTGCTTAATCGTTTATGGATCTTAAGACAAATAAAAACAAACAAAAAAAAAAACACAAAAATTCGGTGGTGTCTGTATTCTGATTGATTTTGAAATAAATTTAGATTTGAAAATTACAAAAAAAAATGGAATAATCAAGTCAAGACTTTGATTTGATTTACCTGCATGTTTGTTTCTAAAACAAAAACCACTAATAGGAAATTCTTTGGGCATAATAGACTCAACCAAACTTTCCAACTCTCAGTTTTTATCCAAAATCCCCAAAATGACATTAACAACAGTTATATATCTTTAAAGCTGTCCAGAATAGTATTTCACCATCGAGACTACTTGTGAAAACAGGACTTCATAGAGTGCACATCTGTACCTACAGGCAAAAAGTCAGGCTTACCGTACTTCAGTCACTGATCAGCGCCTTACCTCATCCTTGCATGCAAGGGAAGGACTGCAGTCTGGATTGTTAAGATATTAAAATGACTGTGGCAAGAAGCATGCCAACTATTTAAATATTGTAAGTATCTCTTTACTTCTTTTCTCAGTTCTAAATTGCTTGTCTGTAGACCTAAAAATGATCTTTGACTTTCCAACTTAGCTGTTTTGGGGAATTAATACTTCCCTGAACAGGTGTGTTTGCCTCCTGAAATGATGTCAGCATTTACACTTTCTAAGAACTGCTTTGTTCTTCCACAGCATGTGACATCTTTACCATTATAGAAATTATAAAAATCTCTCTCGTGTCAGTGTTGAAGGGCAGTTTTTATTCATCACTGGTGGATTAGGCTGTGTAGACTTTTAAATGGCTGTAGGTTTTGTTTTTTATCATAAAGTCATAAAGTTTTAGTTGGCCTCCCTAACCCTAATGCCATCAGTTTGTTCATATTCACAGAAGTGCTGGTTCTGGTTCTGTAGCAGTACTGCAGGACTGCAAAAGAACAAAAAAGAAGTAAATCAGTTGAATTCTCATGAATGACTGTGAACACAACACTGGAGAATAATGGTCTAAGTATCTAAGCAGATTTAATATTTAAAGTTCCACTCCGATCTTTTGATCTGTTGTGGTCTTTTAATTATGATCATATTGTTTTTTAGCCAAAATTTGAAAAAAAAATGTTGTTATCTAGGTCATAGATTCTGCAGAGCAGCAAGAGTTCCTAGGATATTTGACTCTGAGTTGTGGGTGGAGCTGTTAGCATGGAGTAATCTGATTACAAGCTCTCCTGCTAGTTTACAGCTCCTTACGTCCCCAACATAACCTTGTACCATTTTGAACCAGATGCCAGGTCATACAAGGAAAACAAAGACGCACATGGATCTATTTGCCTGCGAGTGGATGCATCAGAATGGAGCACAGCTTGTGGCTCGCCAATCGTAGCACCTACGTCACTGCTACAAGCTTTTTCCAAAAGTAGAATCACATGTTGCAAAGAAATTAAGCATAAACAAGAGATGTTCCTGTGAGTTTTCCTTGGTCATATGGGGCTCCATTGTTCCCAGTAAGAGATCAAAGTAATCTCCCATTAGTCATCCACTGCTTTTCCTGAACCCTGTCCTATCAGGCATCTATTTGTCCGGGTGAGAGATGATGGCAGTTTTATGCGTGTCCTTGCCCAGACATATACCAACTCTAATTTTATGGCCTCCAGCTCTCTCTCTCTCCCTCTCTCTCTCTCTAGAGTAGCAGCAACACCACTTTGTGCCCCCATGTGGTTGCAGGTCTTCAGCTCTTCTAACAGTCAGCAGAAATTGTCTCATCCAAGTTGCCTGCGTGATCTCCAAAAACTCTTTAAATCCAACCCTTGGTTTGTTTGTTCTGTTCACAGTTCACATGATGACTTCATATCTTCCTCAATCGTTAATGCCACCATTGAACATAGACTTATGCTAAAGACATTTTTGTCTATGTCTATTTTGTCTAGGCTTTTTTATAAGCACAATAGAAGTGATGCTGCAAAACTCATCTGAAGCGTGTGAATGATGGAATATCATGGAATGATGGAACATTGGATGGATTGTGCTGGATTTCAAGTCCAGGTGTTTGCAGAGGCTTGTTCCAGGAAGAACATTTGATGTAAAACCAAAGCCAAATCATCCATGCAAGGAATGAAGAGTCATAATATGCAGTAAAGGTGTATCAATTCATTGATTAATTGATTAGTCGATTTCTATTTCTATGATCCAACCGGATCAATCTGTCTGAGGCAGAATCAAATTGAATCGACTTGTCCCATTAAAAAAATGTTTCAAAATGAGATAAATATTGGAAAATACAATCTGTACTGTTCAGTCCACAGGTATTTATCTCTGAGTCACACTGGCTAAATCTTTGGCTAAAAATGTCTCAAACTATTATCGGATCATCAACCACAAACTATGATTTGAATCAAATCCTTGTAAAGCTGCGGTCGCACCAAATTTGAATCATGCAACAAATTCGCCGTTGGCAACCTCTCTTGGCGAATTCTCCGCTCGCCGCCTGCTCAAAAATGCGTTCAAGCTTGATACACTGGCCACGTATGGGAGAAGCTACTAGCAAATGTCTTTAGCTTGAATGCTACATGGAGCAGTGTCTGCGTTCATCTCATTTACAATGCATGGAAGGCACGGATGATGTTGAGGATTCCGGTTTATTTATTTTTAAGAGCTCTACAAACACACTGGTACTCACGTCTCCATGTTTGGGTTCATGAGATCATTCAGAGATTCTCCCATACAGTGAGCTTCACTCAAGCTTCGAGAGCTTCGAGAGCCACTTCTGCTGTGTTTCCCAAGCTCCGGAAAACCTGTTACCCTGAAAGGGATACAGCGGGGTCAAGAAAAAGGGTGGAAGTTCAGGAAGAGAACTATCGGACCGATTCACCATATTGGATGTGTATTCTACCTGCTGTCACTGAAAACATCACATGTCCAAAGTTGAGCCCCTGGTTGGTAAACCCAACAGGGCAACCTCACAAAAGTTTAAATATTTGAACTCTGCTCGTGGCAGTCTGGTGGTCGTCTGATTTGGGAGCTGCGCTGTGCTCGTTGCTCAAATTGCGCTGCAGGACCTCTGTACTTTTGACCTAGCATTAAAACTGGCTGCCTCTGCCATGCAAATCAGGTTTGGTGTGAACGCAGCTTTAGAATGGATCCTTACACCCCTTTCAAATATGTATTTAGATTTATGAAATTTTTCATATTCCATCTTCCTGTGTGTCCAAAGCCAGACAAAAATAGGCCTGATACTTTACCAGCAAAAACCTTAGTAGACATTGTATTTTTTTACAACTATTATGAAAAATAATTTATAAAGGCCATACTTGTTTTCATGTGCAATACAAATATGAAAACTGTTTAACTTGTTCTTAAAAAAAAAACTTTTCTTTTTAATTTTTGAGGAAAACAAACTTCATTGTTGCCTTTGTTTTGTCCAGTTTTCCGTAGGGATTGTCTCATTATCATGAGTTGTGTTGATTGCGGTCCTCTCCTGTTTTGTTGACCTTTCAACCAAAGAGCCTGACCTACAGTTTTGTGGCCATGACACTGAATCCTTCACCTCTCCTTTGTCGCCCTCCTGTCTCCCGATTCCTCGTCTGTTCAGCTGTGTTATACTTGTGTCAGTTGCTCTAGGGTTTAGGAGTGCTTTAACGCTGCCCAAGAGTGTTGCCCTTGGTCAAATGTTTGTGCTCCACTTTGGCTTAACTTAGCTCCAGTATAATTTGATTTTCTTTGGACAATAGTGGGGCTGGGCTTTGAAGGTGAAACAACACATGGTAAAATCAAAGTGTTGCTGCCGCAATTGTCACTTAAAAATGACCATAATAATGTGATGGTTACATTTTTCTCGGATGATACAGATTTTCTAAAAAACTTAAATCACAGTCACTTATAGAAAATTTAAAAATAAATATTTGTTATAGACTAATTACACATTACAGAACCTTTTTAACTTTTCTGATACGTTTTTCAATTATTACTATTTTGCTATGATGAGAACAGACAAATGATCTGCTTTTGAAAGAAAACCCAGAAATTATTGCTTCATTGAAACTGACTCATTGACTCCTTGGCTTTCTTTGTAAATTATCAGGAAGAAAAAAAATGTTTTGCTGATCTGTCTTTCCTTCATTGTTTATTGCCTTTTTTCATTCCATTTTTGAAACATCACACTACTTGCAGCTGAATATTGTTCAGCTTAAACTTGTGAAAGTATGGAATCACTGTGTGTTCCAGCACTGCTTTTATGCAGACAGAGAGGGTTGTTATAAATCAAGAGGCACCTTGATTAGGAACAATTTAGAAACAAAAACTAGTAGGAACAGCTTTAAATGTTTGGTAACCTTTATTGCACAAAAGCAGCAATTTTACAGTTTTAGGCAAACGTTATCTCTTCTTTTAAAACCTCTGGCTGTTCACAACTGACTTTTGACCTATTGGTTTGACTCAACCACCTTGAACTGGACAAGGTGGTTATCATGACTTGGATAATTAGGATGTCCTAAAATGTCTGTGACCCTGAAGCCATGAAGCCAAACCACTCCATGACTCCACTGACTGTATAAGAGAACTGGACTGAGTGATCACTCATAGAAAATGATGCGTTTCAAGCTCCAACAAAAGGAATTTAATCCAGTCGCCATTTTTAACTGATATCGACACTGCCATGTTGGAACCAGAATCCTTCCACTTTAACACGAGCTTGGGAGAATCTGTAAATCAAACGCTTTGAACATTTGATATGAGACCACATACTTTTACTGAGGCATCTGATTGGCCAGTTAATAACTTGAATAACTTGAACTACAGAAAAAAATATATAATGAAAAATTAGGGCACAGAGAGCTATTTGTCAAACGTCTTGTTTGTGCTTGAAATATTAATAACTGCAGAAAACTATTTTGATTTCATTGTAAGTTAGGATGTTAAATCAAAAAACAATTTAAAGAAAAGGCAGCTTTCCCATAAACCTCTTCTATTTTGTGCTGTGGTCAGATGCAGTTAATAAATTTCTTTAATTTGCTTGCGATCAAGACCCAGATTGATGATTCAGGAAAATACAAAAAATCCTTGTTTTGGAGAAGCAACCCCATTTCAATCTTCTAATTTACTCAAATATCCCAATTGCTATGACAGCTACAAAAATCTATTTTGTCACAAATGTTCTTATGATGAAGTCAAATAAATGAGTGCATTTGTTTGGTGCGATCAGATATAAGCACATTTTTGTAAAATGACAGTCTAAAGAAATCAGGCTGTGAGCCTGCTTCAGCTGTTTGTGAGAGGCAGAGTTCTTTGCTGCAGCACCTGCTGATGTTTTATATGAGGAAAAATCCTTCATGTTGGAGTCTGGATAATTCTCCAAAACTCAATCAAGAAGGCAGAAAGTACAGATTTTTTTTTTTTTATGATTTTTGTTCACATTGTACTAGCACAAATATCACTTCAAAGAAACTAACCATGTCCTAGAAAAAATAGTTTCAGATGGATCTGAACGTTTTTGAAAATGTATGGACTGGTTCACTTCTGCTGACACAGAGCAGCCGAAAACACGGTGGTGCTGGTTCTTGGCTGCAGTACAAATGTCAAAGTAGGACAGTGATTTAATTTAGAAGAATGATATGAGGCAACTCAAGATCCCGCCCAGGAATTTGTGGCAGCAATTTTCACCTTTTCCAAAAAAAAAAAACATGTTTCTAAAATGTTCTGATGTGCCACGCTTTGCCAGTAGGTGTGGATCTTTAGATTGTTTACTCCCCAAAACTGATTTTGAAGAAAAAAGGTTAGGTTGGTTTGCTTTCACATCTGGTGGTATTGATAGTAAGACTGAAGCTGTGTCTTGTTCACGAGTGAGGGAAGATCAGAGTGCGAGATCGACAGGCGGATTGGTGCACCATCCATTGTTATGGTCGCTGTACCAGTTCGTTGTGGTAAAGAGAGAGCTGAGCCAGAAAGCAAAGCTCTCAATTTACCAGTCGATCTTTGCACCAGTGCTCACCTATTTAAGAACGAGATCCTGGACACAAGCGGCTCCCTTCGAGATAGGGTGAGAAGTTCGGTCACCCGGAGAGAGCTTGGAGTAGAGCTGCTGCTTCTCCACATCAAGAGAAGTCAGTTAAGGTGGCTCGGGCATCTGGTCCGAATGCCTCCTGGACGCCTCCCTGGAGAGGTGTTTAGGGCATGTCCCACTGGGCGAAGGCCTCGGGGAAGACCCAGGACATGCTGGAAAGACTGTGTCTCGACTGTGTGTCCATAAGACACAGCTGCAGATTAGAACCTTGGGTAAGGTAGTTGTTATTTGTCCCTCTTTATCAGAAAGTGTTTTATGGCATCACATCTCTGCCATTAATTGAAGGGCGCGTATTTGATAACTGAGCGAGCATATCTTACAACTGCTCCGCGCAGTCCTAACTGAGCGCGCGCGATGAGAGCTCTCCCCGCGCGCGCTCAGTTAGGGCGAAAAAAAGAAACTGAGCGCGCAGGGAGAGCTCTGCGCCCGCTTTAGTTTTTTTTATCTGCTTTAATAGAAAAAAACGGCGGATGAAACGCCGGTCTGGCTGCTGGATCGGCGGCGTCAGCTGCTGGGACGGCGGTGTTAGCTGCTGGATCACGGTGTGGCTGCTGGAACGGCGGTGTGGCTGCTCATGGTTAACCCGTTGTTTTTTCATGGTGGTCTCCTTCCTCAGCGGCGTCCTCAGCGGCAAGCCCCAACCCGTTGCCTCACGGATTTGACCAGACATTTCGGCCAATCAGATCAACCAGAAAGGTTACCGCCCCCTGAGTGACAAAAACGCCCCTGAAACTGAGTGGGCGAGCAGAGCTCTCCCCGCGCGCGCTCAGTTAGGGCGAAAAAAAGAAACTGAGCGCGCGGGGAGAGCTCTGCGCCCGCTAAGTTAGGGCGAAAAAAAAACTGATCGCGCGCAGAGCTCTGATCGCGCGTGCTCAGTTAGGACTGCGTGGAGCAGTTGTAAGATATGCTAGCTCAGTTATCAAATACGCACCCTTCAATTAATGGCAAAGATGTGACGCCATAGTGTTTCACTTTCCAGCAGGTGGATTGTACCACGCTTAATGTTTTTGGCCTGGGAACACCTTGGGGTCACCCTAGAGGAGCTGAAGGAAGTGGGAAGTCTGGGAATGTTTGCTCAAAGTGTTGCCCCCGCGACCCAGTTCCAGATAAGCGGAGGAAAAAGGATGCATGGATATACAAAGTAAATGCACCTGTCTGCACACACTAGTTCTTAAGTCTGGTCAGCAGGCACTCAGAGGTTTTTGATTTGTCCATAAAACAGACACAATCCTTTTGAATGTATAGCCTTCCTGCTCTGCCTCCTGGTACATTGGATGTGTTTGCTGTTTATGATTTGACTTGTAACGCTTTTGGCTGAAATTTGAGCTCTTCTTTTAAACTAAACATATTTCTAACAACCAAAATAAATCTCAAACAAAAAGCTATCTCTTTTTACAGAATTAATCTATCTCAAACATAATCCAGTTTACAGTAAAGACATTTTTTTTAGAGTTGCATTTCTAGCAAAGTATATTTTATTCTCTGTAAACTGTCTGGTATGACCTTATTGCAGTGCTGAAGATGAATCATATCTCGATTTCAGACATCACATGAAGTGTAAATCTTTCAGGCACTGACGGCACGAGAGCAGTAAAACAAAGCGTACACTCTGAAAGCTCACGGGTGATACAGTGTGCACTTGACACAGATTTCCCGGGGCGCACTTAATCTTACGTGGAATCTCAATCAGGAGGCTAAATTCCATGGTTATCCCTGAGAAGGTCACAGCTGTGTGAGGACACAATGATGCTAGCATAACAGCTAACCACAGTGATGTCCTGCAGGAGGTGCTATCCTCAACTGATAAGACTTTGTACCTCTGCTTGATTTTAAAAATTTGCTGCAATGGGTTTGTTTCGCTGCCTAGAAACAGTGATGGAATGGAAAAGCACTGCAGTGTTCCCAGTGTACCCACATCAAAGTGACCCTCCAGTTGAGTTTCCACAACGACCACGTGCCAATGCAAGTTGCTGACACATGGGTTACTGTCTGAGGAGAATCCGTTGGAGCGTTGGATGCATTTCTGTACATGCAATTGCAAACAAACACATTCACAGACTTGCATGTGATGAGCAAAAGCAGCCAGGGAAACTTGAGCAAACATAAAAAAAGCTGGAACACGGTGTTCACCCAATTTCAGTTTAAATTGGGCAGTTGAATCCCTCCATATTTGTATGTATCAAATGCATAACACCTTATTTAATTGCATCCAAGGAGAACATCACTGCTAAAGTAATGACGTCAATATAGCGAACATGCAGCTAAAGATAGTGGTAAGTCATGACTTACACTATGCACAAGGATAACTCATGTTCAGCGCATATTCAGCAAGATATAAACACCACCAATCATCAGGGACCTGCCTAACCTCCAGTAAACTGCCATACATGAACATGGCCCTTTGATTGCCTAATTAACCGACTGTAGCTGAGTGATGAACCTCCAGAGTTATCACCCAGCTCTGCAGTTCTGCTCAGTATCATTTGGAATACTGTGCATTTGCTGATTGGTTTGGTGTCAGGGCTATTTACAGCAGCCATGCACTGTGCACGACCTTTTGCTCACACACTGCACATGTGCAAAATTAGCAACTAACTGGAGAGAAAATTCTACCATTCAGGATTACTATTATCTCAAAGCGTGAATGTCAGATCTTGACCTCCCTCCAAGACAAAAAAATGAAGAAATCCTGATGTTTCGTTCTTGGGAAAACATGATTGCCCAACCAGTTTGATCTCAAGGAAGTATGTCTATGTGAAACTCCACGGACTCCATCGCCAACCAGGAAGCTCACTTAGCAGGATACCTGCAGAGAAGAAGGTATATTTAAAGTCGAATAAATTTAAACACGGTAAGCTGCAAGATCTCGGTCTTATGCCAAATCCTTGCTTGCGGCAAAACAAAAAATGAGACGTAATATTTCTCAATCTGTCGACAGAATTGAGTTCAAACTCAAGTGTATGAACTTTATCACATCCAAACCTCTGTATCTTCATTAACTAGTGCGCTACATTTACCTAACAACTTCAAATGAGTAAATTCAACTTTCAAAAAACACATTGATCTGAAGCAGTGTTTTCAATATTTTTTTAAATTGAAAACGTTTTTTTAACTGATTACTACATTCTGAAAACAGTGACTGTTATAAATATTCGCAGAACTGTCCCAAACCATACTTTATACAGTATTGGTTGCTTATATCTGCCTCAAGTTTTTTGGTGCTAAAGTACAATTAATTTTCTGAAAATTGTATTTTTGTAAAGTACATAAGCATTGAACCAGTTTTAAGTAGAACTTGACCTTTAACCTTTTCTTCCCATAATTACTTAAATAAAACACATTTATTTACACATTTATTTATTCATTATTTTATTTATTTACATATAAAAACATATTTATTTATGTATTTTAAAACACATTTATGGAGAAAAAGCAAAAAACTTAGGATGTATTCATACTAGTCACATTTAGTTTACTTGAAGTGAACCAAAGTTTGCTTTCTCCAATAATCTGAAACAAACTATAAGTCTGAATACTCCCAAGCGAACGCTGGTCCGGGACCAGGAACCGCTTTCTGAGTCATCTTTTGAGGTGGTCTTGGTTCATTTCCAATCGCACTAAGCTTTTAAAGCAAAACAACTGAACCAAAATGGCATTGTGGGATGTACAAAGAGAGCTGCGGACAAACAAGGAGCAACAATATGACACAGCAACTCATTGAAATGTGGTTGCATGAACGCAGGCTCATTAATAAACTTTTAGCGTGATACACATTGCTTCTCACACTGTTTTTCCTGACAATCTATATGTTTTAAAGACTTATCATTATACCTTCACAGCTGTCATCTCCTCCGCCGTACCAAAGCAGCAAATAATTAGTCTTGTAGCTGATGTTGAAACAGACCTACAAAATTGATCAGCGAAATCTAAAGTTTGAATAAGTGAACTTTCCCGATAAGGATTGCAAAGCGTAAGACTTTCATTATTCCTTCTCTGGTTGCTTTGCCCCGCCCTCGTAATTCCTGGTGAATGACTGAGTAAGAGATCTTTAGTCATGTGGTTTTGTTTACAAGCTTTGGTTCGAAACAGAAAAGTCTGTTTGACGGCAGTCTAAATACAGACCAAACTCAAGGTTCAGGACTTGATCCGGACCAAATTAAGAGGACTCTGTCCTGACCAACAGACTTTTCCAGTCTGAAAACACCCTTAGGGGTGTATTCAGACTGTATTCATTATAGACTATCACTAGAATGACTAATGTTAGGTTCAAAGACTTACCTCGCTGCTCGGAAAATGTCCAGATATTAGGTGTCTAAATTTCAGTTTAATTAAAACGATTAACTAATTTTAAAATCTAATATATTTAATAACCTTATGAAATAAATTAGATTGGTGTAAGTTTGGTTATCTTCTTCACTGTCAAAAAAAAGTACGGTTTGAAACTGTGTGCATGCCATTTATTGTTTTGGGGACTTTTGTCTTCTCAAATAGACAAGCAGCTCCTGGTTTACACTGGCATCTACATTAACAGAAACATTTACCCTCCACTTGCCCCATGTTTGTTCTTTTCCACTCTGCAGCAGCTATTGCAGACTCCTCCCAGCATGAGGGCTTTAGATGACTCCAGCTTGTGTTTGTCTTCATAATTTGTACTGCATGGGAGCAAGAGCATTTAATCTATTGTCTCTGAGAGTTTACAGCAGTTTACCGGTATTCAAAATGCATTAGTGTGTCCTCCAAGTGCCTGCTGGAGGGCAAAAGGAAACAAGGGTTTCTCCTCCACCCACCCCACTGTTGTGGAGAGCTGGACTGCTTTTGTTTCACAGCCATAAAAATGTCAGAATAACAAGGATAAGATTTATGAAATCCAACATGCTCCAACTAAAGACCCTGTTTACAACTGAGGAGTGCACAGCTATCAACTTACAGGTCAGGGAATCACAGTCCCTAACATCGCTGAAGGAGCATCAGAACTCAACAATCAAACTGATTTATATTAGGATTTCCCTCTAAGTCTCTTACAGCTTCAAAATTCAGTTTGGAACATGCAAAAATGACTTCTCGAATGCCATTTCTCCTCTTTAGGGGGACAGGCCGTTATGTTCTGTAGGCTTTTGTGGAGCGTCAGCTGGGACAAAGCTGGGGTGCATAGTTTTTGCATATAAATAAGCATGAGTTACAGCCACACCTTTACAGAGAGAGTTCTCCGTTCAACCCACAAGTGCTTGATAAATCTGTCTATAGCTTAAAACTGATGACAGATGCAAGAACATTGTTCATAATTACACTCACTGTCATTGCAGTCATTTTTCACGTGAGGTCTGCAGTTAGGATGCTCAGACCATGTAGCTGAGTCAGAAGTGCAAAAAAACAGACAAAGATTTTACATACAAATTCAATTCTAATACAATAATAGATCACATCAGACAGGGAGAATCTGAATATGAAAGGTAAACTCACTCTAAAAGTTTCTTTTCTATTAACTGAATACTTCTTCAGACTAAACTGAAACATTTTAAGTTTACAATATATCATATCCATATCATTTATTCACAATATAACATAGTAAATACAAAGTAAACATCAAGTACACTGCCTCACTTTTAGCATAGACTAAGTATACTTGTAGTACGCTTAAATAGAATACTTTTTGCAAGGGGTGTGGGTCAGCAAACAAAATCACACTATTTTGGCCCCCTCTGGTGGAAGGAAAATGAAATCGTCTGTCTTTGTCCACTTTATGTATGGAAAGTCTGACAAGACGTTTTGAGGATGAGGTGCTCACTGCAGCTTCATGATTGAACCCAGTATTATGAATCTGCAGCTTGGAAAACCAACAGCACTCTCAGGACTCTCATTTTCTGAGACAGCGCCTCCTTACTGCTGGGTGCTGTTTATCGATTTTTTTTCTACGATAAATGTTACTAACGTTGAAAATTAGGTATGTTTTATGCACCATGAACTTTATTGGTTATGATTGATTATTTTTAATGTATTTCTTTCTGATTAATTATGCATTTTAACCTTTTAGGCGCCGGGGTATTTCAGGTGAAATATAATCCAGTACATATAGAGGCTTGGAACTTTTGTCTGTAGAATCCAAACTGATTTATCTTTATTATTAAATACAACTGCTGATAAAGAGTTGAGTCTGAAATTTTCTAAGCTCCTGAAACTTATCAGAAATTGAGAATTTTGGTATCTGAAGACAGAGAGCCTGGAATGGCATGCTGCAGAATTGATACTTTGTCACTTAAATGGTTAATGTGAATTCACCTTTACATTTTTTCTCATTCTGTAGCACAAGTTTAACCAATTTCCCAATAAAATAAAATGAAATATAGATTTTTAAAAACATGCCAGAAAACCAAATAAAAACCAAACCAAAACATCTGGAAAATTAAACAGGATCTACTGAGGTGAGTATTATTTACATTTATTAGGAGTTACATCAAAATTACACAAACAAAACTAGTAACTCTAGCAACCACCTGACAGCTGGTTTCTGTACAAGAAATCACAGCTGTAAATAGGAAGTGAAAAATACGTTAGTTCAATAAATTATAGACACTCCTACCACTCACTAGTGCTATGTGCCTCGCACTGCCTGCAGAAAATAATAAAACAAACTTTGCCCTGTAGATAGGAGGCGCTGTCTCAAAAATCCTCAGCCCTGAGAGTGTTGTCCTGAGAATGGTGTCCTAAAGGCATTGCTGGGTCTCCGGGCCTGCAGAAACACCCTTCTCATTGAAATAGCAGTTGAAGAGGAAATTAAGCTTCTGCTGTGTAAATTGGCAGTGTACTTGTGAATACGTTTATAAATAGATTTATTGTTCTTTATTTCAACATGATTTTATCATCACTGTCCCCACTACCCGGAACCTCCAAGTGACGCAGGCCCCAAAACCATGCATGACTTCGGAACATCGTAGGATCAAATTGCCCTAAGTCAATAAGCGGAAGGAGTGGCTCCAGTTCAATGAAGACGCAGAGACCATCTTGGAAGCAACAGGCAAGGGTGGTGTTGTGTGAGGCCTCCAGACAATAACAACCATCATTATTAGGCTTGCAGCTGAAAGGTTTGGACTGGAGGAGAAGAGAGCAAGTAAGGCTTAAGTAAAAGGCTCAACTTTTTTGTCACAGTGATGTTTTGACACAAAACAAAATGTTTGGTCTTTTCATTTTTTAATAAAAAGGCTATATTTAAGGTTTGCAATCTTGCTATCACTGAAACAGTATGTAGGTCAAACCTTCAGGAAAATAAAAGCCATTTAAAAATTTTACGGGTAAAAAATTTTAGGCGAGTTCTGCAATCCTAAGTGGTGAGGGAAGGCATGTGGTGTCTAAAGGTTACTTCTTATCAGACAAATTTATCAGGTTTCAGCAGTTCCTAAGTCTACTGAGCAAACCTCTGAGCTGGGTGGAGACAGGGCCTAAACCCCATGAAGTCATTCACTGAATTCCACGAAAAGTGTCAAAACATTAACCTTTAGTTACCTTTAGTCAACAGCAACTCAAAATGTATTTTCTATTTTTTATTTAAATAATATTTAAATGTTTTGTTCTCAATTAAAAGACAGAAAACCCTTTTTTCTACACAATAAAATGAAGTGACAATAGAGTTATCCACCTATTTACACTCTCCTGCTAAAAGGAAGAAGAAGGCTCTGGTTCAAATCCCTGCTGGGACTGTTCTCTGTGGAGTTTGCATGTTCTCCTTGTGCATGGGTGGGTTTTTCCAGGCACTCCAGCTTCCTCCCACGGTCCAAAAACATGCTTCTTAGGTTAACTGGTGCAGAGCTAGAACATTTTATATGGTGGGGGGGCAGAAGCTTTTGGAAGGGTGGCAAATGAGAACAGCAGAGCAAAAGGCCATTTCAAATGATCAAAAACACACATTTCTAACGGTTTATTATTGTTATTAATAAGAAAACAGCAGATCTTTTAGTTGAGGTGCTTTTCTAAAGCTTAAAGAAGCTTGTATTGAAGATTTCTTAACCCCTTGACACCTGAATTTATTTCCAATTATGTCAAAAAATATTTTTGTATTCAAGTAAATACCAAATAAAGTTGAAATAGTAAATTTGACAATGGTACATAAAATAGTTATAGTTTTGGGTTTGTCACTGAACAGCAACAGGCAGCATCTACTGTATAAAAAAATGAAGACACCTGTTTCCGTCTCCAATGAGATTTTTATTCATGCAAAACAGTTACTTCCAGTGTTTTCACTATAATGACTGACAGAACTAATAAACCACTACCATGAACTAAAAACAAAACACACTATAAACACAAAGCTCAGTGTAATTGTCCTTTCAAAGCAGAGAGTGTGCATTGTTTCATATGAAATGTGTAGCGCATTGAAGCAGTAACTGTTTTTGTGTGGGCACAGATGAATGTTGCATTCTCCACTTATGAGTCTGGCTCTTTCATTGTGAAAATCTTCCACGTTTTTTTTTTTTATTTTCCACCACTGGAGTAAGAGGGTAAGATTTCAATTAGTCATCAATGTAAATGATTGGAGAGGTTGGTTAGGGTTAGGGCAAGGGTTAGGGCTGCCCCCCATGGCCCCGGATTATTCCCGGGGAGAAACGTAGAGGAAGGCAGCTGTTCATTAAGGCCATGTGGGTGGAGTGTGTTCAATTTAGCAATCCAAATTTTTTCGGCTCTCCTCCTCTGAGCCTGTGTCCAGGACAGGTTGTACTCCAGAATCGATGCCTGGACTGATTCCCACCCATGGGCCAGGAAATGCTGGACCATGATCTGGTGAGCCTTTTTAATGTCCCACTGTGTTTTGTTTGTGGCTTTGGAATCGTAAATGTATAGTTCTCCCTGTTTCCCAAACTTATTTTTTGTAGCATTTTTTGCAGATAATCAAATAAATAAAACTGGTGGAACATCTCAGACCAACCTTACAGAAAGGGGTGGAGTCAGGCGTACATTGTGGCTGCTATGCAAGTAGGGTTGGGTCAATGGTGGGCTGCAAGGGCGGGAGTGGGGAGTGGAGGCTAGGGCCAGGACAGTAGGGCTAAGAGGTGGGTGGCGAGGGCGCATGTGGGCCATCCAACATTGCTCGTATCTTTCATGTAAAAATAGTTACTTTTTTTTCAACCAATTTGACCATTGATTCAGAGTAGGTTGTTACATGGCAAGTGACATCAACATGTGCAACCAAAAACAACATTTAGCCTTGGATGCACTTAAAATTCAAGCAGGTAATACAGCTGTGTACATCTTGGCCGCCAACATGAATTTCCATCAGTTTTGGTGGCTGCACATAAATATGTGCAGAAAACATCAGCCTTTCAAACTTGGAATCCTTTAAGCTTTTTGAAAGTATTTTATTATGAATGTGTTCCTTATATCACATTTGATTTATTTTGTTTTCTTTCTTTAATCTTTTATGTAAAGCACTTTGAATTGTCTTTGTACATAAACAAAAAAAACTTGCCTTGCCTTATAAACGTGTTTGTATTTTAATTTTAACTTACCGGTAAATATTTTTAAATAAAACTTAAAGTAAGTTAATAGTGTGGGAGTTTTTTTTTTTCTTTTTTGTTACATGAATACTCAATATTTTTTTTCTCAACTTATGTGTGGCTCAAACAGGAATACATTTTGGCACGTGTGTAGCTCCATAGTACAGCCACCAACGCTTTTCTCTGCATTTCTGCCTTTGCCGGTGTAAAGCCTGATGTTGTGCCACTGCCAGTAAACTTATCGCTTAATCACGCGTCCCGCCCCCGCCGGGACAGCTGGGAATTTCCAGTCAAAAGTCGGACATTTATACAAACGGCATTCTTTCGTCCGGTAATCTGCACATGCGGCATTTTTGCCTGTTTTTCTGATTTCACTTTTCCTTTTTCTAGGTTTCTGGCAGCAGAGATCAGACAGTGACGCATCCGTTTGGCTGATCTTTTAAGATAGAAAACTATCATCGGTAAGTTCATTGCGTGATTAGTTCCTGATAGTTGTGCGTGAACAAGATCTGTCTCGTTGACATCCGGTGTATTTCCGGGTTAGGTTATGTTTTATAAAAATAAAAAAAATTCTTGCACTTAATATAGGATAATTCTGCATTTGAAGTCTTATTTGTGATACCTTAAATTAAACAAAGGCAGCACCATCTGGTGTGGATGTTAGGTCCCTTTGATTAAGACAATTAAAAAAACAAACTGTGTTTAACACAGGGGTCTCCAACCCGGGGCTCTGGAGCCTCATGGCCCTTTCATCCCTCCATTGTGGCTCTTTTGGCTTTAGAAAAATACTTCGTTTGTTGTTAATTTGTTCAAGATAATTCATTTTTTGCATGTTAAATAACCTAACAAAATTAGAGTAATTTATTATTTGAATAAACTCGAAGCATACATTCTGATTTTCAGCTGCACGACATTATCTAGTTTTACAAAGTCTTACTTCAACTTTCAGAAAAATACAACACGGATTCATGTTCTTTTTACTATTATGATAAATATAAATGACTTACAGTTTTCTGTTGTTAAAATAAAGCATAAATATAGGGAGATTTCCGAAATTCGAAATAGTTTATAGCCTACCTTTTGAAAGAGCTTTATATGACTTCCTTTCAAAATAAAAGACACCCTGCATTACATAGGATAATCTAGCCAGTTGGTATTGTAATGTTAGCTGGGTTTTAAAAAAAACAAAAAAAAAATGCTTATATTATAGTTCGTGGTGCATCTAAGCCAAAAGTGTGTACATTTAACTGATCAGAGTTTAAGTGATTCTAACCATATTTTTTTTAGCTATGGGGCACACTCAAAATACTTGTTTTTTTTTGTTTGTTTTTTTAAAGAAAGAAGATCTGTCATAATGCCATAATTCAGGTTGTTTTTACTGACCTCCAATTGATTTTCTTTGGTACATGCCAAGCAAAAAACTGTCAAAATGTTTTAGTTCAACTTATGCAGTTTTGTCTTTAAACTCTGAACCACTTTAATAAAATATGAGTTAGTTAAAGTTCCTTTTTTTTAATACTTATTTCTCACTTTACAGTTACTTTTTAGAAATAAAAAAACTGTATTGTTCTTTAATTGGAGAGCGACAATGGAGGGGTAAAGAAGCCGGGGTTGTGTTTAGATAAAAAAAAAAAACGATTTCTACACTAACGTTGTCATGTTTATGTTCAAAAGATGAAGGTGCACAAAAATCATAATGGTGCACCTAATAAAGCAGTTTTTAGTCAAGTATATTTGCTGCACCAGGAGGATGTTATTTGACACAGTGTACTTTATTTTGAAATGAACTTGTCTATGCTGCTGTCCAAAGTAAATGAAGTTAACAGTGTTATTTATGGAAAAGTATGACACATTCATTTGTTGTACACATTTAAAAGCTATATTTTATAAATGAATTAGTTAATGGCCACAAAAACATAAAGTGCATTTTTCTAAACAGTGAGGTTGGACTTAGCGGCTCTTGCTGGGTTTTGGTTTGGAAGAAACTGGACCAAATGACTCTTTTAGTCTTAAAGGTCGCAGCCCCGATTTAACATCCTTCTGATGTAGTTTTGTGTACACGTTACAGAAAAACATGGCTGCCATCCACAGTTCAAACACAGAATTCGCCTTGGAGTTATTCCGAACTGTGAGCCAAGCGAATCCCAGCGGGAATGTTTTCTTCTCCCCCTTGAGCATCAGCTCTGCTCTGGCCATGGTCCACCTGGGAGCCAGAGGAGACACCGCTGCCCAGATGGGAAAGGTCAGAACAGCTTCAGCTGCTGCCCCTCTGCAGCTCCAAACATTCACAAAAACTGGGCTCTCTACAGCTGTAAATGTGAAAGGCGTGACTGGGGAGCGGCTCTGAAAGCATGCCGCAAAACCTGCACTTTGATCTCATTCCAGCCCTTTGGAACAACCGTGTATTGTTAGGTTGAAAAGGAGAACATCATAAAAAAAACTGCCTGACAGGAGGTACACTTCATGGAACCAGCTTCTCTTGAAGGGGTCAGCTAAAGTTCCTGTTGGGTTTATCTTGATTTATTATCTGACTAAAGCCAATATTTTCTTTTGTCTCATATTTGAGCTCCTTGCCAGTTGTTTAAAGTTGAGGAATGAAATGTCCTATGTAAATATCTATTTTGAAAAAAAAAAAAAAAAAACATTTAAAGGCTTTCAAATTGGTTACCTCAAATTACATGAAAGATAATCCATAATTAATGAGCTGTAGATTAACAAAATGTACATTTGTCTAAAGTATATTTGTCACATTCATCATATTAGCAAATAATTTGTTGTTTTGTCATTTGATTGGATGGAGCCTTCGAGGTTTGTCTAAAGCATGCAGAAGGGGATGGATGTCAGAAAATGTCCTTATAGAAATGTTTGTTTATACGCATCATTCTGGGAATGAACATTCCCACACCACCTTTTTAAAATAATCATTTTATCATTCAAAAATATTCTGTAAAATTTAAATGTTAACTCACTGTGAACAGATAATGAGCCATAGATGTTACAAAGTAGCCAAAACATTCAACATTTCTATTTTAAAATGTTGTGCAATTTTAGGTAATTATTTAGTTATTTTATTGTTATTGGGTTACCTAAGCCTTGGTTTTCTTTTTTTTTTTTATAAAGAATTTGTTGCAATTTTTTTCCTCAGTTTTATTTTATTCATAACTTAAAATCCAGTTTTTATATTTATTGTGAAATACTATCAATGAATAAATGTTTTCCACAAAGTAAACATTGTTGGGACGGCTGCAGCAATTCCCAGAAGTCCTCCCAGGCTCATCAAGCCTGTGTCCTAATTTTTATAAATTGGTGTGCCTTTTCAGTAAATAAAAGATTCAATAAATATTATTTGATCTGTAGAATTATTATTCAAAAGTCTATTGATGCATAAAAATATAACAAAGTATGAAGAAAGCAGGAAAAAAACATTTTTTGGAAATGATTGGCCATAATCTGTGGTTATACTTGGAAAAAAAAGCCAAATCATGGCAAGCATGGCAGAGTAATGATGTGGGATTTAGGACGTGGCCATTTTATTTTTGTCTATATATTTTACAGTTAAATATGACGTTATTGTGAAAACTAAGATGGATCACTGCTGGGTCTTACAACAAAATACTGATCCGCATACACATGCAAACTAATCTACATGATAAGGAAAATTAAGATATCATAGTGGTCCACTTAAAGACCTTAACCAGTGGAATTACTCTGGCATGCAATCAATTCAAATTTCTGCAAACAGTAAGACAATTGCTCCTTTTTCCATTGTATTTTCTACTTTCTTAAAATTTGTATCAGATATTTCAATAACTTCTTTTTTAACACAGGCTCTCCAGTTCAGTTCCAATGAAGGTGTCCATGCAGATTTCCAAACTCTTAACGCTGAAATTAACTCCCCGTCTGCATTGTACACCCTGAAACTAGCCAACCGTCTGTACGGAGAAAACACATCCAAGTTCCTTCCTGTGAGTTATCAACTGCCCATATCTAAGAATTTCTTTATTGAATTTATTGTTTGTCATAACAGATGGACTGAGCTGCTATACTCTCTCCAGGAATTCCTGGAAGCCACTCTGAAGTACTACCAGGCAGACCTGAAGGCTGTGGATTTTATCGGAGCTTCAGAGGCATGCAGGGTGGAGATCAACAACTGGGTGGAGGAGCAGACGGAGAGTAAGCCGCTTTATTTATCAACTCCTCCTGAAGTTATTCATTTTATTGTCTTCCATGTGGACTAGCTGAATATGGCTTTTTTTCTATGCAACCTTTAAGATAAGATAAAAGAGGTTTTAAAGCAAGGATCTGTCACTCCAATGACAAGACTGGCTCTGGTCAATGCCATCTATTTCAAGGGAAGCTGGGAGAGCCGCTTCAATGCTGAAAACACCAAGGAGATGCTCTTTAAGGTCAACCAGGTAAAAATAAAACTGAAGTTACAAAATTCTGCCAAATGCTTTGGGTTGTTTAGTCATTCTGATGTATTGTTGGGTCAAGAACGAGACAAAGCCGGTCCAGATGATGTACCAGATGCACAAGCATCCTTACAACTACATCCCGGACCATAGTCTGCAGATTCTGGAGCTCCCGTATGTGAATGAAGAGCTGAGCATGTTCATCCTGCTGCCCGAGGAGTCCAAAGATGGATCTGATCCCCTGTTGAAGGTACAGCAGTGCAATGATGACCCATATGAATCCAAATTGCTTCTCTACCCCTACGACTTCTCCTTACACCTACATGCATACCTCCAAGAGAAAAGAAATGGAAAAAAATTGTGTTTTCAAATTCAGTGGTTACTATCGGTCGATGATGTCATCAATAGTCGCCAGTCATCGACGTTAGTGCGAAGCTGCCAACGCTTGGAAAAGGCTTAACAACATCAGTTAATAAGTCATGCAAAAGCAAAAAGTCAATTCCTACATTTAAACGTAAACGTCTGTGCTTCAGAGCACACCCATCTAAATGAAGTGAAATTTGTCTCACCACATTGAGAGCACAAGTCACAGTTTTGAGATAAAAATGTCATAAATTGCAAACAAAACGTTCAGTTTTAAAAGCAAAACTTTCAAAATAGCAAATGAATGAATTAATGAATATTAAATGTTTCCTTTCAAAACTTTTTCCTTTGCTCTCAAAATCAACTCAAAACTGTGACTTTTGTTGTCAGCGTGGTGGCACAAATATTACTTTATACATGTGAAGATTTGCGTTTCTCCTCCGACGCGAATCACCCTACAGGCAGAAGGATACCCAGCCCTTAATCCCTGCGGTTCCTCCTTAAGAAAAACACTTACAAACACCGCCAGAGCTTCAAATGTTTCTACAATTGAAGCAATAGAGAGTTATTTACCAGAGGGGTGGGTAAGTAATTAGGATTCAGCCGTACACTCTGAAACAGTTTCAAACCTCAGAAGAACTGTGTTGCAGCTGGAGAAAGAGCTGACCCAGGAGAGGCTGAACGAATGGACCAACAGGGAAAACATGGACATCCACTCAGAAGTCCTCATTCATTTGCCAAAGTTCAAGCTCGAAGATGAATACGAGCTGAATGAGCCTCTGGCCAAAATGGGCATGACAGACGTGTTCTGCTCAGGGAAGGCTGATCTGTCTGGTATGAATGGAGAGGGGGGGCTTTTTCTCTCAACGGTGGCTCACAAGGCCTTTGTGGAGGTGAACGAAGAGGGCACAGAGGCTGCTGCTGCCACTGCTGGACTGGTGGCTTTCTGCATGCTGAGAGAGGAACACTTCAAAGCTGATCATCCATTCCTCTTCTTCATCAGGCACAACAAGTCGAGGTCCATCCTCTTCTTTGGCAGGTTCTCCTCTCCTCAGTAGACATGAAAGATGTGGTTCAGTTTCAAATAAAAACATCTGCAAATCCGTATCAGTTATTGAAGCTTTTATTTTCTGGATATGTTTCTAATTAAAACAATTCATTAATTTTTATTAACAGCTATTCAATAAGCAATGAGAATTAAGATTAGTTTGTGGTTGCCTTATGACCAATGTTCCCACTGAGCTGCGCGATTGTGCAATCGCGCACTGATCGCACAAGAAAATCTATGCAGCGCACAAAATAAAATTCAACAGAAACGTACTAATATTTCAAATTTGAACTGATATAATCAAGTTAGTTAGGCCAAATATACTGTTTTCTATACCATTTTGCAATGTAACTCAATGAGCGATAGGTGTCCAGCCAATGATTTGACACAGTTCATTTACCCTACGCAGCCAATTATAGCATTGACAGTGTTTGCGTAAGTTCCCTGCCCATACGCGCTGTGCAGGTTAGTTAGCAAGCAACAGAACGGCAGAGTTAAGAGACCCAAATGCTAACCCCTTATCATGGCGAAAAGGACAGGCAGCGACACATTCACTCATCAAGCCAAAGTAAAAAAGAAATGCGGTTCTTTTAAGGTGGAATGGCTGTCGGAGTTTGTGCAAATAGAAGAACAAGCGGTGAAACCATTTTTAAGGATACATATGCACATACTGGTATATATATATATATATATATATATATATATATACACATTGTGCAAAATGTGAATGTTTGAATGTGAACAAAGTTTTATGTCTGAAAGGTGTATATGTGCCATTTCTTCCAGAACATGACCCTCACCAATGCCAAAGCAAGGCTCTTCCTATAGTTAAAGCAGAATTCTTCTTATGGTTAAAGCAGGACTCTAACATATAACATAGTACACATCTCATGAACAACGAGATTTTTGTTCTTTTTCATTTTCAGTGGGCCAAATCAATTATTTTAAAAGTAAATTAAGGAAAATTGCTGCTGTAATTTTTTTCTTTTAATAAGCAATGTTACTTGCTATAATCCAAGGTTTTGAACAGGCTTGATACTGATGTGTGGCCAGAGCGTACACATCTGATGTTGCTCACAGTGGTCCTCAGTGTGCTCAGGGAGCTTGTGTGTCTGCTCAGACACATGAAAAATTAGAGGGAACATTGCTTATGACCTAATTTATTAAACATAAAATTCTACTTGCATGGACAATTTTTATAGGTTATCTTTCTTGTTGCTTCAAAGAAAAAAATAAATGATGTAATTTGATTAAAAATTGTACAATTAACTGCCAATGCATTTTTTGCTCTGGTTTGTTAGCTGCAAAATGCACAAGTGCAATCCTGTTCATTTTGGAATGGATGATTCCTGCAAAGATGCTCTTCTGTCCAAGGGTCACCAATTGATGCATTTCTTAATATGGCCAGTAGAGGGCCCGATTTCTAATTTTATTTTTTAAACGTTATATTTAAAAAAATGTTTTTATAGTTTTGAACCGGTAAGAGGTTTCTTTTTTAATTTTAATGTCTTTGCTTGGGATTGCATATAATAATACAATAGGGACAACTTAACAAAAAGTATGGACCAAGTTACAATAACATGGTTTGTTTTAGTCAATGCCATAACGTGTTATTTGTTTATTTTCTTGCACATGGTTGGCTGTTTTTGCACCTAAGTTAATTTTAGATGAGGCACTTTAATAAAACGCTAAAAACTTTGTTTCAGCGTTTTAAGAAGCTGAAAGTAACCCAAGTGTTAAGACCGGAAATTGTATTATGTATGTAAAAATAAAAGTTGAGAAAACCAGACCACATTTGTTCTCGCGACACTACATTTCCGCTCTTCAACAGGAAAACACTTACTTTGAAAAACATTTCCGGAAGTGACTGAGTTGTTCGTGTGTCCACGCCGGTTTCGTGTTCACTCGGAAAAGGTAACACTTTGCCGGTTTATTGCTTATTTTCTTAGAATTACCTCTTTTGTTGATAGCATACGGTAACTTATTGATTTGAAATTCTTACTACTGGAGAGGTTTATTCTTATTGCTTAAACATTCAACACCCACAGATAAGAAGCTAAATTTGCCCGCTTATGCTAGCAGGGGTAAACTTTGGCTAATCCAAGCAGCAGGTCTTACTGGTTTTTACTGGTCACTTTAAATACAGTTAATAGGGTAAACCTAGTGTTTTAGGCTAATATCGGTTATCATTCTTAGTTCTGTGCTTTTCAACTGTGTTATTGTTGACGCGTACGATTATCTTCAGCTTTCTGACTTAGTAAAGGCTCTTTGTTTTTAACGGATATTTGCAAATATACTAAAGGTGTTAAGTGACGTGGCATTTACCTGAATCTGCAGCACACCCACTTGTGCACACAATCTGTATAAAGTCATCAGTGTTTAATAAAAGGCCTCCTTTACTCTGATCTGTTACTCTTCCATGTAGTCTTCTAAGTTAAAGACGACGAATTATTGTTAGTCCATTTGAATGTATTTTTAATTTTTTTTAAAATGAGGAAAATCCATTTTGGTCATTTTCATACAGTTTGGGACTTTTGAGTTACTATAATCGCCTTAAAATAGGCCGAGCTACTCTGAGTGTCTGGATATTAGAATTTGTTTCTTTCCTGTATTAGTGATTAACTGTTGCTCTTGGTCTTTTTTCCCTAGATGAGCAGTCAGGGTCAAAGCACTGTCCCCATGAGGGTGTTGGTGACAGGAGGATCTGGTTTAGTGGGTCAGGCAATACGTCGTGTGGTCAAAGAGGAGGGATTAGCCAAGGAGGGAGAAGAGTGGATATTTCTGTCCTCTAAAGATGCCAACCTCATGTGAGAACATTATCCCATCTAAAATGCTGCTGCAATAATAAAGCCATACATTCAAATATATTAAAGTGTCATCTCTACAGAAACGCAGAGGTCACGCTGGCAGTGTTTAGGAAACATCGGCCCACGCACGTCATCCACCTGGCTGCCATGGTGGGAGGACTTTTTAAGAACATGAAGTGCAACCTGGACTTTTTGGTATGGCGATATTTTGTTCTATTGAAAAACCTTTCCGCGTTTGTATTAAGAGATTCAGCTGCTGATGTGCTCATCTGCAGAGAAACAACATCTACATCAACGATAATGTGCTGCAGGCAGCACATGAAGTGGGAGTTGTCAAGGTGGTGTCCTGTCTCTCCACCTGCATCTTTCCTGACAAAACAACATATCCTATTGATGAGACTATGGTAAGAGTTTGGATTCTGCTCTGATCATGTCTTCGCCAGTCGGTACATTTCTAAAGTAACTCTTTAAACACAGATCCACAACGGTCCACCTCATGACTCCAACTTTGGCTATGCCTATGCAAAGAGGATGATTGATGTCCACAACAGGTATGCCATTGGTGTTAGTGTGTAGGGAAAAACATTTTTAAAAATCCTTCCTTGCTTGCTTGGGAAAAAAAATCAATTTTTTTTTGGTTTTTATGCATCAAAGGGCTTATTTCCAGCAGCACGGAGGCTGCTACACGGCTGTCATTCCCACAAATGTGTTCGGTCCGCACGACAATTTCAGCATCGAGGACGGCCATGTGCTTCCGGGGCTCATACACAAAACATACATAGCTCAAAGTCAGCAGGTTCTTCTTTCTAGTCAAAATGTTTTTTTTTTTTGGGGGTATTTTTTTTTTTTTTTTTTTTTAATCCAAGTTCTAAATGACACCTAGATGTAATAAAGGGTATATTTTTGTTGTTTGTTAGAGGAGGGAAAGCCTCTTACGGTCTGGGGTTCCGGTAACCCAAGGAGACAGTTCATCTACTCTTTGGACCTGGCTCGACTCTTCCTCTGGGTCTTGAGGGAATACCCAGAAGTTGATCCAATCATTCTTTCTGGTCAGTACTCAGTACTCTTCTGCATAAAGAGCGAAGAAGAGAGTTGAACTCTTTGCTGTGATTTTAAGGATCTCTTTTTTGTTTCAAGTTGGTGAGGAAGATGAAGTTTCCATCAAAGAAGCAGCAGAAGCTGTGGTCGAATCTCTGGGCTTTAAAGGACAAGTAGTGGTATCCTTCAATATAATTTTCCTTCTCTGATTCTTCCATTTCCATGTTTAGTTATTAAAGCACCTTTAAAATTGTTTTTGATGCTACTTTTCATGCGCTTAGTTTTAAATGACTTTAAATAATCATCAGTCAACAGTTGGGTAATTAACGTGGAGGTATAAAAATGAAAATGCATAAATATTTTAATAGAATAGAATTGATGTCAACTGAACGTGAGCCAATCTAAAAATACGTTTTTATCACTTCAGGCTTGTAATAGCGCTGCTCCTAAATTTTTTTTTTAACCACTTTGTGAATAGTTTTGAAGCTTTTCCTGATCTTTGATACTCAGTACGACACCAGTAAAGCTGACGGCCAGTTCAAGAAAACAGCGAGCAATGCTAAACTGCACCACTACCTGCCAGACTTTAAATTCACCCCATTCAAAGAAGGTGAAGGCTTGGACTCTGCTTTTATAAATGGGCACACAGATTTTAAGTCATTGTTTTGACTTCTTGTCCCTCACTTGCAGCTCTAAAGGAAACCTGCGACTGGTTTGTTGCAAACTATGAAACTGCCCGGAAGTGAAAGCTCTGCTGAACCAGCAGTTTTTGTTGAGGCTGACGGAGGGGAACGACTCCAGCAGGAGACATGTTTGTGTTCAGGGTGACGGAGCTGTTTCATGATGCCGCTGCAAGCAGTAAAGTGTCTTACATATGCATATTTATTATGTTTGATTTAAATCAGCTCAATTGAAATGTAGGTGATGGTAACATTTCCCAAATATTCAACATTGTTTTTTTTACGTTTTCAGCGGAAAAATAGTTTGCACTTAAATGATCTTTGTTGGGAAAAGTCTTAGACATGCAATTGATTCTACGGGGCAATTTATTTTCTACACTGACACAGAATAAAATATTTTTTATCTTATGTCTTTACTTTTTCAGTCCATTAAGCAAAAATGAATCTAGTTACATTGTTTAATGAAATCATTTATTTTAAAAGGCAAACTTAACGAAACTGACAATGCATATCCGACTTTAAAAACCTTTTAAAAAAAAACAGCCAAGCTTCAACACACTCCACTAAAAATGAGGTTCAGGAGTAAATATAGGAGGTGTGACCTCCTTCGTGGACTCGACAGTACTCCTGCCCTGTGACAGCTCTCTTCTTGCAAGCTTTTCCTGTTTTTGTGATTCCGTTGCACAGCTGGCGGCCTGTCAGAGAGCTACAAACAAGGATGGAGAAGCAAATCTAAAAGATTTCACAGTTAGTCAGATGACAGGCAATCGTTGCACAGTTCAAACACTGCAGTCTCATTTACGAGCATCTGATCATTACAAATGCTCACCTGACTTTAGAAAAAAACGGTATTAAGCAGTTGCTTAACGAAAGAGCCAGTTTCGTGTTAAGCATATGATGCTTTCTCTTAGCAGCAAAAGAGTTGACTTTTTAGTGAGAACAAAAGACAGGTTTATCCTGAAGTTCATATACAGAAAAAAAATGTTAAATATGTATTTCAGCCACAGCAACAGTGAGATTTTATTCTAAAAATGAAACTAAGCTATTTTATTAAATTTACCCCTGAAATACTTATTTTTGTAATCAGAGATGAGGGGACCAAACATTCATTACATTACTTCGAATTACAGAGGAGAAATATTTACCAAAAACTGACTGCTGGCTTCTCAGCCTAAGCTTCTCACCTGTTACTGAGGGACGGGGTTGGACTAGCACCTCTCGAGTCGTTCCTGAAACCAAGTGAGTCGTTCAGTGCATCAAAGCCACCTCCCAGGTTCCTCGGGGTGATGTCACTGATCAGAGCCTAAGATCCAACATTTAGAATATTACAAGCAGATAAAACCGGACCTATTTACATGTCAAACCACTGAAACTTGACTTGCTCACCCCTGAGAAAAGCGGTGTTGGTCTCGGTCTTGGGGTGGAGTGGTTCAACGATTCGAGTACTGGTCCAAACCTGGACTCTGGTACCGGTTTATTTGGAAAGGGAGATAGGCCAAGATCACCTGGATTTAAAAAAGAAAATAAGGTGATAGTACTTTTGTTTACTGTACCCCACTGTACTAGTATAAATTACAATTTCAAAGCATTTTATTTATTCATATTCTGCTCACCAGATAAATAGCTGCCCTGGTGCAGCAGCTCATCATCCTCCACGAAGTCCTTTTCAAGTCTGAGGAATAAAAGTTAATTAAATCCATTGAAGGAAAAAAAAAAATCATAATTACACACAGAATCTGAAAATTTTAGTTTGGAAAAAACACACCTTTGGTATAATTTATGCTTATTTGTGACTAATTTTAACTTTTTTTTTTTTTTTTACATTTTGTTTAAAATACCCTCATAAAACTTGATGTCTCGTGTGCTTTTTATTTGCTCGAGTCTTTTGGGAGTAACTTGTTTGAGTCAGACTCACCTCTGTGGTGTCGAAGAAGGTGGATACTCGCTGCATGTCGACTTATCCTCCTTTTGGCGCTTCACGTTGTTGCTTGGAGACAGTGACAGCGAAGCAGCCGGCTTTTCTCTCATCTGCAAGCTTGTCCACAGCCAACTGAAACACCAGTGCCCTGCAGACACCAGCGAACAAATTGGCACATACATGCAGCTGGGCACAGCAGACGCATGCTCTGCGTGAGCAGCTGTGTTTGTACCCAGAGACAAGGTGAGAAGAAGCAGGCTGAGGCTGCCGAGATCCAGCGCTGGCTGCTGGTTGACTTCTGCCACTGCGTTCAGGGGAACGGTGAGCAGCAGCAGGACTCGAGAGAAAGCTGGACACCGCAGAAAAGTCAGCAGGACCGCACACAAAACAAAGTAACCTATGTGTGTGATGCATGTCCACATGGCTGTCAGACTCAAACCTGTAAAAATCAGATTAAAAAAGGCAGGGTGTTTGATTTGACAAAAGATAACTTTAACAAACTTTAATTTAGGAGCATTTGGTTGTCTAGCCGGCGTCTCACCTGCCCAACCCAGGTATCCCTGGATCATGTGAAGTCTTTCCTCCACACGGGTCTGCATGGTATCCAGGTAGTGCAACATGAATCCCAGCGTGCTGTTCATGTGCTCTAGTTTGTTCATCAGGTCAGTGTAGTATTGTGAAGTCTGGTCCTGGTACTGCAGAAACTCCCCCATGCTGTGGTCTGTTAAGCCACACAGTAGAAAAAATATTTTAAAAATTATTTTCATCTGTTTACTTTTCACAGGCTGGAGTCCTCCAGGTACCAATCTTTTGGTAGATGTCCTGAGCTTGATGTCTAACTTCAGTGAGGTCTTCAACAATCGCCTTGTGGCTGTCTTGCACCTCCGAGCCGTGGATCTGCAAGTGCTCGCTAACATTCTCTGGAAAAATCATGTCAGATAAAAACACCAATGAATCAAAACACCAGGAGCTGATTTTCCATTTCAGATTTAGACAGGACAATTTCCCCAATAGCACTCAAGCCCTCACCCATTTTTTTGGTGATACCCTGAATGAGCTGAGCCACCAGTTCCTGTCCTGAGGTGATCAAGGCCTTCTCCTGACCCAGACGCTCCAGGTTCTCCCGCAGCGAGCTCTCCATCTGACCCTGGCCCTTGTGTAGCTTTCCTTGTTGAGCCTGGAGGGTGCTGTGACCCTCCAGGAGCTTCTCCAGAGAAGCAGATGTCAGTTCCTTCAGCTCCAGCTGCCCCTCCTGTTTGACAGCAGCAGAGTCACAGAAGTCATAATCAACCCGAACCTGGTTCCTCATGATGTGACAGAGGAGGGAAGTTAACCTTCAGGTCTTTCATTGCATCCAGCTGGCTGGTTGCCGTGGAGATGAGGGCATTGACTGTTTGCTCTGCTCTGCGCCGGAAAAGCTGCTGCCGGGTTGCATAACAAACAGAGCGTGCTCGGTTGCTTACAATGAGGTATGCATTCCATGTGTCTGAATCCATGCCTGCTGTGCACTCTTTGATGCTCTAGAGAGAAAAAAAAAAACGCAATTGGTTTTTGTTTGTTTGTTTTTCATCTGTACACACAATGCCAATTTACCATTTTGTCCGTACACGGGAACGTTGGTCGCCCCTCAGCCTCTGCTTGGCAGTTGAAAAGAGCCACTCCAAGCTTTGCAAGGTTTTCTTCAGAGAGGTTTTCACAGCTCGACTTCAGCTGAGCAACAACCTGTAATGAGAATAAACACCTTAATCTGTTTTGAAACTGTCAATCACACCCCTTCTCTGCTGCCATGTCTTAGTGAAAGATCCATTGATACTTTCAGATTTTCTTTTAAAAGTGAGTGCTACTCCGATTAGTCAAAATCTACATGCAGGTTCCCAAACAGTTCAATGGTTAAAGATTTAATTATGCAGATTCCCAGGTTTTACACTGTAATGACAGCTGGTCAACGGACTGAGCTCCATCTGCTTTGCCTCAGCCAGAAACTTCTCGTCTGCAGTCATCATCTCAAACTGAGCATCCTTTTCAAGATGGGCTGAAGGCGATGGAGGTGGTGCTTCTGCAGGAGGAGGCGCTGACCGTAGCCAATCAAACAGGCCACTGACTGCAGGACAGGCCAACATGCAGGCGGTCAGCAGGAGGTGCAGGCGGAGCGTCGTGAGACACATATCTGTGGATCAGTCACACGTTCACAAAAAATAAAATATACTCTGATTAAACTCAAATAAAACTGTATTAGCATTGTTAAATCTACAGAACATGTGTGAAGGAATTTTTGCTCTCATTTCTCAAAGATTGTTTTAAATCTAAAAGTTATTTCAATTTGAAGTGACAAATTGTTTTCAAAATTAAGAAATATCAGAAAAAACCTTTTTACAAAGTGTAAAACTTAGAGCATCATACAAGAATAATCAAATTTTACTTCTTTTCCCCCAATTATTGTTTCTGACTGCTTCTAAACTACAAAATTATTTTTTCCTTTCAAATGTCTATGATATCTGCATATTCAGCATAAAGGTTCTTCAAATTCAACTAGCTCACGTTTTCAACTATTACTGGGCGTTATTTGTATGTTTTGTATACATAGTGAAGAAGAAAAAAGTCAAGGTGACTAAAGAAAAAAAAATAGAAAAACAGTTTAGACAAAAAAAAAAACAAAACTTAGATTGTGCAGTACCAAAAAGCGTTCTAGATGGCGACAACATCGCGTATAAAAAAATCATGACCAATAATATATATATATATATATATTTTTAGTTTTGGTACATTGTGTAAAAGAATATATATCCTATGTGTATTCTTAATTAGGTACGCATTGAAAAACTGACAGAAAGCAACAACATCTCAAGTTCGCTGGACTAGTATGATATGATGGACTTCTGAGGATTTTGCCCAGGCATGTCTGCTGTACTCTGAGAATACCGGACGAAACATAATGCGTCTTTAAAGCTACTGAAAACACGTTTTTTTTTTTTTTAAAGATCGTAGAAAAATCCCAAACTGGAAAGACACTTTTGAATCAAATAAATTTTAGAATAACCGAAAGAACGTATTTTTATTAGCTTGTTTTCAGGTGTAAAAGAACCCCAAAAAACTGAAAAATTTGCGAAAAATCTTAATAGCGTGTACCTGTTTGGTGTCACAGGACGGTCCGGCACAGGTCTGACAGTCGGAATCCGCACAGCTGATGGAAATGACAGCATTATTTGCGTCCGGCCTCAGCCAATAGAATTACTCGCATTTTTTAGAGGAAAGTTTGGAGGACGTTTGATTAATTCACAGCTTAAGCCTTGTATGACTTCTGTGTCAATGCTGGCGGCAATCTCGTTTAAGGAAAATGGGATCCGCCCCATTCCGTCGCCAGCATCGAGGTGTAAATTACAAACCACCCCATGGTTCGGTTACTGTCAGCTGGCTGCTACGGGTGTAACCGCCGTGATTGACACCTTGAAAGCTAATTCGTGGTGATAAAACGAGGAAAATAAGTAGCTCTGAATAAAAAACAGGTAAAATGTACCCCCGCCTCCGGAGATTACTGATATGTCCGCAAACTATCACGTGTTTGTCACTCCGTGTTACTTTATGGTTGTCCAGCCTACCCCAACACGTGCATTGTATTTCTAATCTGATCTGCTCTGGATTATTTTCTAGCCATTCCCGGTTGGATGTAGGAGCAGGGCTGGTTTCCTGCTCGCTTTTTAATTTATTTTTTCAAACATTTCGTCCGCTTTTTACCTCCTCCGGAGTAATTGCTCCGCATTTCTCCCGAAACAGCTGACATGCTAGCATTTTAGCGGCGGAGCTAGCGGGTCTTGTTGGGAATAATTTTGCTTCTTCCTGTCCTTGGGGGCCGGATGGGCAACGTCGCAAGGTTTTAGTCCAGATTACTTGAAAACTGTCTGCGGAATGTCCTCGAAAAATTGATTGTAACCAGATTACTTGAGAAGTGTTGTCACAAAGACTCCGGAAAAAACGATAACAAATCTGTTATTGGAACTAGTTGTTCCAATAACAGGGCTAAGTGACTCCTCCGGTAGAATTTGCCAGAATCACAGTTGTGTCTATTGCAATGGGAGGGACACCTTTGAACTAAAAGAGATGGGACGAAAAAGAATTCGGGGGCTTCTATCGATGATTGGGTTGTGAGATGCTGAAGATCTTCTGAGTTTATTCTTGAATAAACAAGACCCTCTGAGCAAACAAGCAGATTCCAGATTTTATTCTTAGTCCATTTGTTCCCCAACATGTATTTCTAATCTGATCTGCTCTGGATTATTTTCTAGCCATTCCCGGTTGGATGTAGGAGCAGGGCTGGTTTCCTGCTCGCTTTTTAATTTATTTTTTCAAACATTTCGTCCGCTTTTTACCTCCTCCGGAGTAATTGCTCCGCATTTCTCCCGAAACTGCTGACATGCTAGCATTTTAGCGGCGGAGCTAGCGGGTCTGCAGCGACAATGGAAGAGTCCGGGATCAAGAAGCAGAACTGGGACGTGAGGGAGACCGAACTGTTTCTGGAAATCCTTAAGGACCTGGACATGAAGAAGTGCTTGGACGGGAGGAAAGTGCGGAACAACAAACTGTTTAAGGTGGCCCACAGGAGAATGATGGCGGCCGGTTACCACCGATCGGTGGACCAGCTGAAGTTCCGCTGGAAACTTCTCAAAAGTGCTTATTATAAGTGCAAGCGGGAGCCGGATTCGCCGGCTCCCACCAAAATGCAGGGCTGGCTGCGCTACGAGAAGGCGATGGTCGCGATCATGGAGTCCAGGCACCTGCTGGTGGGGGCTGGGGTCCACTCGGACAGAACCGACGAGCAGACGGAGGACTCTGACGGAGAAGCGTCCATGCTGCCCTGGCCGCAGCCCTGTCCGGACAACAGCACCCACAACCTGGATTTAATTGTAGGGGCGACCACCGAGGACGCAACGTGAATCACTCCACATTAAAGCCAATGAATGAATGAATGTGATCACGTGCACATTGTTCATTCAAGTTCTCTAGTATCTCCTGATGCTGCATTAATGTAGTAGTTCTACAGATTATGGACACTCTTAGGACACACAATCATTCTCTGAAAAACATATCCTCATGGTTGTTGATTTATTATGTCTTCTAGGGTTGTAACAATTCTAATTCGATTCATCAAAAAATGTGTGGATGAATTCATAGTGGGTTTATTATGAACAATCTGATTTGATCCGATTGACTGACCTAAAGTCAATCCAGGACATCTTTATCCAAAAATTCCACCAGTGGGACTTGGATACATACCTGGTACTGAACAGTGCAGGTTATTTTTTTGCAGATTCCTTTTATTTCTTGCAAGATAATCAAGTGTAAATCAAACGTGTACAAACAAACAAGTAAACAACAATTAATGACTAATCCATTTACATTTTAGTTTCATGAAGTTCAGTAATGATGGATTGATCTTTTTTTTTGCTGCCATCGTGTGTGTTGCATGCTCAGTCGTTGTTATGCTATAGTAAAAAAAAATTACCATTATCTCAATCTAAATGGGATTTTTCAATATCAATATAGTTGATTTATTTAATTTTGAAACAATTTTATAATGGTAGAGGTCGATTCGATTAACAACTTGCCTTAGACAGATCGATCTGGTTGGATTGTAAGAAAATAAATAGATTCATCGAGTAAGTCTTAATTGTTACACCCCTATTATCTTCAAATCTATCATCCATCCCTCATGTACTTTTACATCCAGAGTAGGGCCGCTTGGATTGCTTGAGTTTACTCCAGCTGCCACAACAGAAAAGCAGGGCTACACGCTCCCAAATGATTGTTTACCAAAGACCCTAAGAAGCATGTTTTAGAGCTGTAGTGTGCCCGGAGAAAACCCACACAGGACCCCACTGCACCACCGCTGTAGCAGTGGTGCAGTGGGGTATAATTGACTTTCTCACTGTTTCAGATGCATTTTTGCAGGGATTATTGTGATTTATTGTTTGTTGATTTTGCTCTTTCTAGATTTTCTGCAGAGTTGCGTGAATAACAGGTGGTAATAATTCTCCACTCCAGAAGTGCTTGATTTTAAAGTCCATCTTTGCAGATTTGGGACTTTTTCAGGGCATTTAGACTCACTGAATTCTTGGGGAAAAGTACGGTGACATGAACAGCAGTTTGCAACATCTCTGCGGCTTCTCATTGTTTTCATCTGCATCTGTTTTTATCCAGCTGCTGGAAACTTAATCTGCACACTTTCTCTGGCAAATGCACACCTGGAGAAATAAACAGAAAACCGTCTTACGGTGTTTACATGTCAGATAACCGGGTTATCGGGTTAGCAGAAATTCAGGGGATGGCTGTAGACCCCCCCTTGTTTTTTCTCTGTAAACTCATAACTGGATTAAAGATGCTCTTGCATGATGCCCAGAACCAGAATGAAGAAACCCTGTTATGGCATCTGTTTTGGTGAAAGAGACAATTGGATTAGTGACCTGTCAGTCAGGATTGAATGTGATGCCAAGCTGATTTCTCCCTGTAATGGGTTTGAAGATTGGGGCCTGGGAGAAGTGGCCACAATCCTATGGCTATTATTATTATTATTATTATGTTTAAATGTAAGGCTGTTATTCTACGGCACCAGGTTGTTGATGGGTGGGTCAATATGCATGTTAGTAACCTGGTTTTATGGGGAATTGTGAGGATAATTGTAAAATGAAGAAAAAGGCTGTTTTATAAAATCAGGTTTTTACACCACAGAGAGACAGTGCATTTCCTCTACACACATCCAGCTTCTCTACACAAATGCCAACTTTCATGCAGATGTTTCTTAAAGAAAATGGAGACCGAGCCCTGTGAGATTAACAGCGGAAACAACCAGGAAAAACCTCAGAAATTCTCCACCCTGATTAAGAAGTGCCAGGAAAGCTGCTTAATTTATGTTTAAATTGAAATGGTTTATTAAAAGTGGGGGAGAAGAAATAAAAGAAATAAAACCTGATTTTTTTTATTATTATTTTTTAATATAAAAATGGTCCAAAGACAACAATCATGACCCAAAGTGTTTCTTCAAAGTTCTTAATCTAGTTTAAAATTACCTAAATATTCCAAGTGTTTGTCTTTTGTTTTTAATAAAAAGTTTTTTTCTGAGTTGAGTGCTATTTAGTGTTGCAAGGGTTGAGGGTTCAGCACTGAGGTGTGACATTTTTGTACAAAAACTTTAAAGATGTGACATGAAATTAATTTGAAAATGCTAGAATGTGGAAAAAAAATCATTTTTTTTATGATAAAGTTCCTCTTATTTGTGAATCAAAATATAATTGTGCTTAATAATTTAAAGGAAGCAAATATATATCATTTATTTTGTGGAGAAACTCTTAACTATTTGAATTACAATGTAAAAATATTAGCCCACTTATGAACGTGGTTTTTGTTGATTTATTAATCTTTTGTTTTTCTTTGAGCACAAATGTGTTTATTGCCGCTTGCTGAATCCTTTATCTACAGCTATTTTTACTGTTTAGTCACATTTTCTTTTGTTTCAGGTGAAATTGGACCCAGACATGGACTCACAACTGAAGATCGGCTTCATTGGAGCCGGGAACATGGCTTTTGGAATCACAAAGGGCATGTTATCTGGTAAATCCAAAGGAGTTTTAACTTTTTTTTTTTAATCTGAGATTTATTTTGAGCAAAACAGTTCATAATCTGTTTTCTCCACGACTTCACAGGAAACGTTCATCCTTCAAGTATCAAAGTGAGTGCACCCTCTTCCAGGAATCTGGGACGCTTCCAGGTGAGTTTTCCTGATTGTTGCTATGACGACACATTGCAGCACATAAACAGAGTAAGAAACTCTGGTGTACGTGTTCTTGGTTTCAGGAGCTTGGTGTTGCTGTAACTCACTCAAACACAGAGGTGGTTTGTGATTCAGATCTGGTCTTCCTCACGGTCAAACCTCACCTGGTCACTCGAGTTCTCGGTCAGATCTCACCACACATCACGGACAGACACATCGTTGTGTCTGTGGCGGCAGGAGTCACCATAGCAACACTAGAGGAGGTGTGTGATTCCCTTGGAAGAAATCCTGGTGTCAGAACTTAAAGAGCTCATGTTTTACCTTTGTGTGTCTGTTTCTTATCTCCAGCTCCTCCCCGAGAACTCCATCGTGATTCGACTGATGCCAAATCTCCCGTGTGTGGTTCAAGAGGGGGCCCTGCTGTTGGCACGGGGATCCCATGCAAAGCCAGAGGATGGCGCTCTGTTGCGCTCATTGTTGCACTGCTGCGGTTTGGTGGAGGAAGGACCCGAGGCCTGGATCGACATTCACACGGGTCTGAGTGGGAGCGGCGTTGCTTTCGTGAGTTTCACCGACTTTTGTATCATTCAAGTTTAACTGCAAAAAATTGTTAAATTTAATTTTAACTACTTCATTAAATTAAAATATTAAAAGAAAATTATCCCCAATATTTGCCCCATTTTCCACCTTTTCTTTTTTTTTTAAATAAATTATTCAAGTGAACAAGCTAAAGTGTCGCCGGTGACATCTTTGTAAAATTTACAGTTTAATGAACAACAGCAGCTTTTTAAAAGTAATTAAACTTGTTTTGTAGTAAAAGGAAATCAGTTTTGCATTTGTAATTTAAACTTTGAGACAACTCTTCAATTATAAAAATGAAGTTAAAAACCACAATTCTGAGTTGTCCCTTTTGAGTTTCTGTTTTCTGATAATGTCATATTTGCATCATTTGGTGTGGATTTCCTCAAAGAAACTGTAAGATGCTGTAAGTGTTGTAGAAATGATTACTGATGCTGCTGGTTCTTCTGTGCAGGTGTATCTTTTTGCAGAAGCTTTGGCAGAAGGAGCCGTTAAAATGGGAATGCCGAGCGCTTTGGCTCATAGCATCGCATCCCAAACAGTCCTGGTCAGTCTCACAAAATGTTCACTA
This sequence comes from Adrianichthys oophorus, assembly GCA_036245035.1. Lineage (NCBI taxonomy): Eukaryota > Metazoa > Chordata > Actinopteri > Beloniformes > Adrianichthyidae > Adrianichthys > Adrianichthys oophorus. The sequence goes on from BSAI01000138.1 coordinate 7,990,984, forward strand.
CTTCTTCTTTTTTTTTTTTGCTTACAAATATCAAACACTGTCCTGGGGCATTGCAGGGTGCTGGACGACTTTTACGGGATTCAGGGAAACACCCAGCTCAACTCCGCTCAGAGGTCTGCACACCAGGTGGAACGACCATCTATGGACTTCACACGTTGGAGCAGGGTGGTGTGAGGGCGTCCACCATGAGCGCTGTGGAGTCAGCCACCGAGAGAGCCAGGGAGCTCGGCCGAATGTCTGCAGCAGGGAGTGCCAAGTGATGCCAGCTACTGTAACCTGCCTCTAAGGACTTCTAATTGAACTTTGATTAAGAGAAAAGCCTGACGGGCTTTCTTTGCCCTGCAGAAACTTCAAGGGCGAAGAAAAAGACTTCAGCAGCCTCATGATTTCATATGGATGTGCTGCTTCATATTTTCCATACACACTAACAATCCAGAGTTTATAGATTAAGAGGTTAAATGGAGGCAAAACTTGACTTTTCAACTAGCTGTGGATTATTACAATAAATTCATCAAACAATTAGATGTTGTAATAATTATATAAACGGGTTTTAAACTTTTTCAAGATAAACACAAATTAGTTTGTTGCAACTCACAGTAATATTACATTTTTAAAAAAACATTAATATAGCTACTGTAATAGTTTTTTAGTTTTGTAAAATCAACTAATATAAGAAAATGCATAATATATTTATTTATTTATTTTTTAAAGAAAGATGTGTTGGTTAGAAATCCCGTGAAGGAGGGCGTGGCATTCTCGCGAGCGAAATGACAGAGAGGCCCTCCCCCATCCTCTAGCGTCAAGTTTCACACACCCACCGCGGCGTCTTCCTCCTCTTTCTCCTCTCTCTCCTCTCCCTCCTTCCCGTTGTCAGCCTTCGCCTGAGGAGGACGCGCTGAAGGCACCGGCCTAAATTTCACTCCGACCAGACATTAAATAAAGCAGTAAGTAACATTCATGGTATTCAATTATTCAGATTCCCGGTGGAAATTACTGTACGTCATTTAAAAGATTGTATTGAGAATATTGGTGAAAATGAGGTCAACTATTGCACTGTGTTAGCTAGCAGGAGGCTAGCTTGAATTGATTCCAGTGCTAACACAGCCCGGAGCGGCTGTCACGCCTGCTGGATACCGGCACCAGGGGCCTCGTGCGGATTTATCATTTTCCCTTTCGTGCCAATTATTGCTATTAATTGCATTTTTTGTTAGATGTTTGACATTTTAACCAAAAGATAACGCGACGTCCGGTGATTATCAGCATTAAATGAGGTGAAAGCTAGCTAACGTCAGGGTTAGCAATGTCGTCTTTCTTAAATTCGTTAGAAGAGCAAATTGTAGAATTTATATATATTATTTATGGAACTGCGTTAGATTTCAAAGAGATAAAATATTCCATATAATTTTAGAACATAAGAACGAAATTATTGAATGATTCTCCTTGTAAATCTCAGTTTTCCATCCTCTAACGCATTTGGATGATACAATCGCTCCATCTGATACATTTGCAAGTATTATTTTCCAACTGTACTAGCATAACCCAATTCATATATCTGATTCTTGTCATTCATCCGACAAAAGTCCCCGTCCAAGAATATGAAAATAGCATTTTCAAATGCCAGATGTGGACCACAGTGCATGTTTTAAATGTACACGTTTGACATTCAGTTTATAGCTAGTATTTTTAAAATATGATTCTTAATTCTTTTCAAATAATTTTATAAATAGTAATAAACATATGACATTGACGTTTCTTCTTATCTTTAATTTTCAGGTGTGTATACTTAAATTATAAAAGAAAGAGGGTGCTGTTTACTCGTTTTAAATCCCTGTTTCTCCCAAATTAATTAGTAACTCGCTGTGAAGCTCCCTCTTGGCCACACACCACCATCTGCTTCAGCATTTTTAATTCTAATTCAGACATTTTATTGATCCTGGAAGGGAAATTCAAGTCGCCTTCCGGCCCTTTGCCAAATCTGCTGAAAGTAATACTGATTGCTTAAATTCAATCCTCTCCAACAGAGGGAAATTGGTAAATGCTCGATTTCTGTCTGACATCAGCTGAGTGGTCTGTCAAACCTTTATCATAAAAATCGTATGCGGTTGGGATGAATTGATTGCATACATATGCATCCCTAGTGTTCACTTATGCTGTTTAAAATCACATCATCTTATCCTTTTATGTGTTGAGCAAGAAAATCAATGTTTGATTTTGGAAGTTATGCAAAAGCTGAACTTTATGCTTCTTGTATTTCGAAACGGAAGGATAAATTAAGCCTTTTGAGGTGCCTTCAAGGTTATCTGTCAAGTTCTTTTAGGTTATCAGATGTGTGTTAAAGACTAGGAGTGAGTCAATATGTTTTGCTTGTTGGGAACTGCATTAAAGATTTTTATAATGTTGACATCTTAGATAATTTATATCAAATGTCTTTTTCAATGGCTTTCTGAAAACTGGATGAAAAGAACGTGTTAAGCTTTGGCTTTGATACTTAATTCAGTTCATCATCTTTACTGAGCAAGGTGAGTTAAAAATCTTACATATTGATTTTTTAAAAAAAAAAGAAGAGAAATGCCTTTTGCTTGTAAGTGGCACTAATTACAAACTTTTCAAATTGTGCACGTGAAGGTATTGTCAAAAAAGGTATTTTGTTTTTTAGGAAATTGTTTCGCATGGATGTCTTCCTTCTTTGCATGCTGTGATGTTCATCTTTTTGTTGGAAACTTGTTGACTGTAAACACAGTTTAAGGTCTCTGTCTTAGGAGCTATCAGTAAAGTCGTGTATATAATTTACTCCAGTAGTAGTAGCATGGATGTTTTCTGGCCTTCTGCATGCATTGGAGCACTTTTTTGTTGCTTTCAATTGTAGTTTGGGGTATGATTCTGTAACAAAGTTATTAAAAAAAAAGTATTTTGACATAAAAGACAAAAAAGAAGTCCCTTTTTTATGTCTTTTCTCTTTTCGCTTTTCTCTAACTAATCCAAAAGTCTGTACTTGTTATTCTTTCTCCTGCAACTGCTCAAAGATGTCAAAGAAGATCTCCCAGAGCCCTGTAAAGGATAAGTTGGAGCAAGATCCCGCTCCCAGTCGTTGTCAAGCGGACCAGTCCACAAAAGCGGCTCTGGGAGGTAGGAAAAAGGCGGAACCGGGCCAGAGAAATGGAGAGACTGCGTCATCATCCCCAGAGAGCGGCAGCTTGAATGGAGATTTGAAGCACAGCGGGAAATCTCGTCGCTGCAGGAAACGCTCATCTAATCCAGATAAATGCCCAGATGGGAAAGTTGACAAGGTGAAGAAAGAAGAAAAACCAGACAAAGAAAGCAGCCAGGCATGTAACCAGCAAGATATGTTGAACGGCTTGCAGTCGGAGTGTGCTAACGTGTGGTTTGAACGCAGCATCTATGAGCGTGCAGAGAGCCTCTACCAGAACTGGCTGACAGCCTCCTTTCTCAAGACCTTGCAGTCTAACCCTTCACCTCCATCCTCAGGGAAACGCTCAAACAATGCGCCCGCTCTGGCTCCAGTTTCCTCAGGACCAGCCTGTCACCATGGCGATCGGGTGGCTTGCCATCATGTCAAACAGGCAGTTTGGGTCAACAAGACATCTTTCGACCAAAGGGAGCGCTGCTTTGTTGAAGGTTCTGCACCTTTAGCAGTTCCTAACTCTTTAGTCCTCCTCTCCTCTCCTAACTGCCCCGCTGCATCAAGAACGCCAGATGAAGGGTATCAGTCTCAAGTTCAGACTCCTGCAACTCCTGTCATCCAGCAGGCAGCTGCCACCCCAGTGGCTCGGCAGTCAATTAACGGCCTTCCCCGCATCCCGCTTGAGCTAGTAAGAGGGGTGTGGCTTGACAAACTGCTGTATGACCGTGCTGAAGCCGTCTTCTACCAAAACATGTATGGTAACAACTCCTCCAAGAGGCCCAGCTGCACCTCCACCTCCAGGTGTAACGACCACCCTCAGAGTCTTGTGGAAGAAGAAGAAGAAGAGGAGGAGGAGCTGGTGGAAGAGAAACCATTGGTCCTCCTGGGTAAAGCAGAGATTTTCCACGCTCTTCACCCAATTCAGGAAGAGGAGGAACCAGCTGAGGCTTTGGAGAAGGAAGAAACGCCAGGAATATACTTCCTCCATCCAGACAGCGAGCGGGTGTGGCTTGACAAATGGCGGTGGGATGCTGCAGAGAGTCATTTCCATGGCACCAGCGCAACAAAAGCTTGTGCGGCAAAGAAGGATCAACGAGTAGAAGCAAAAGTTACCTCCAAGGGCTCACTAAGGGACAAGTATGATCAAACGGGGAGAGTGGAACTGCGGCAGATGTTTCAGTTCATGTTTTCTTTCTGTTCTCATCACATGTTCCCATGTGTGTGTGTTTTTAATTCTTATTTTATTTTTTCTTCACGTTGTCTCTTTTTTCTTTTGCTCATTAATTTCTTGTGGGTTTCTTTGACCTTCTGTAATGGTTTAATGGCTGTTTTTTTTGAGTTATTGTTATTCCAGTTTCCTTAAACCATGAATGTTGGCAGAATGTTTGTGTGGTGAACATATTTTAAAGAAAAAAAAACATCGTGTTGGCCATTTAAACATGGTAAAGTGCAGAATTAATCCATTCGTGGCTTGAAAGAATAATAAACACTTACTGGCCACTTTATTAGGTACAACTTGCTAGTACTAGGTTGGACCCATTTTGCCTTGAGAACCGCCTTCATTCTTAGTGGCATAGATTTAACAAGGTACTGGAAACATTCCTCTGAGAGTTTACCCTATATTGAGGTGAAAGCATCACGCAATTGCTGCAGATTTGTCAACTGCGCATCCATGATACCAATCTTTCACCAGCACCAGCCTGAACCGACAATATAAGGTTTTATGTTGGTAACGCCAAATTCTGACACTGCCATCCGAAAGTCGCAGCAGAAATGGAGATTCATCAGACCAGACAATGTGTTTTTTTTTTTTGAATCTCCTAGTGTCTAATTTTGGTGATTCTGTGTGAACTGTAGCCTCAGTTGTTCTTAGCTGACAGGAGTGGCCCCCAGTGTTCTTCTGCTTCTGGACATGTTGTGCGTTCAGAGATGCTGTTCTGCAAACCTCTTTTGTAACCAGTGGTTTCTGAGTTACTCTCTCCTTTCTATCACCTTTACCCAGTATGGCCATTAGCCCTTGGACCTCTGGCATCAACAAGGCCTTTCCGCCCACAGAACTGCTGGTCACTGGATATTTTCTCTTTTTCTGACCATTTTCTGCAAACCCTAGAGATGGTTTTGAGTTAAATCCCACTGGATAGTCAGTTTCTGAAATACTCAGACCAGCTTGTCTGGTACAAGCAACTATTCGTTCAAAGTCACTTCAATGACCTTTCTAACCCCATTCTGATACTCTTTTTGAACTGCAGCAGATTGTCGTCACCCTGTCTACATGTCTAAATGCATTGAGGCACTGCCATGTGACGTCTGTATAAATTTGTGATTATGAGCAGTTGGACAGGTGTGCCTAATAAAGTGGCTAGTGAGTGTATAGCGTCGCAGTAGCTTTTTTTTTCTCCATTTTTTTCTTTATTTCAGTTTTTACAATCATTCATTTGTCTTTGTTTGCTTTGTACTCCACAGAAAAATGACGTCAGTAGACTTTCTAGCCAAGGAGAAGGTCTGGTTTGACAAACCTCGCTATGATGAGGCAGAGAAACGCTTTTATGAACACAAGAACGGTGGCGCCGTACAGACGACGCAGGTAACCACACTTGTAGTTAATGTTTCAGTTAATGTATTGTGCTGGTACTGAAGACGTTGAATGGTCATTTAAAGAAAGTCAACATATTTATCATCAATTAATTCAATTACGAATGTAATAATTTTATGAAATAACAAGAAAAGCATTGCAGTTACAACAGATGGATGATAATCAACTACCCTTTTAAAATATAAAGACAGTAGTTGGATGCAATCAGCTTGTCCAGCAGCAGATGACACCTTTTAGTCACTCCTAAAGTTCTTCTTAATGCATTTGATTCTGCGTCTTCAACACCAGTGAATGCACATTGACCAGTTTGTAAATCCATGCAACTATTTTCTATAAACGAGGAGGATTGCAGCTTCTTGCTAGCATTGAGATGATAGTTTGTGGAGAAGGTTTTGTTGACCACACTCCAAAGAATATAATTTTTTTGTTGTAAAGGCAAATATCAAATTCTCTACCTTGAAACTGCAGCTTCATCCCAATGTTGGTCAAGAAAGAAATGAGTGCCGCTGTGCCCCCTGCTGGTTGAATGGAAGTTTACATTTAGTGCCTCAATGCAAAACAAATTTTTTAAAACACTTCCAAGTTTTCCGGATTTAACATGCTCCCATTTTCAGAATGATTTTTAAGGTCTGACCTTAACGGAACCAATGGAGGCTTAAAAATTTGAGTAATTTAAATTCTACAACTTAGAACAGATGCTAATGTTTACTAATATTTGTGTTTTTCCAGGATGTTGGTGCAAACGCCATTCTCCAAGACATTGCTCGAGCCAGAGAAAACATCCAGAAATCTTTAGCGGGGGTAAGCTTTGTGCACGTGCTCTGTTCGTCTTTAGAGCTTATAGTGGTCACTGTCACAGTGTGACACTCAGTTCATTTAGAAGGTTGAATATGACGCCTGACGACGTTTGCGTTTGTTTTTCAAATAAAGAAAAACTAAGATCACTCTCCTCACATGATATTTATCCATACCTACCATTGCAAGGACGCTAAGCTATGAAACGAACCGTTTCTGTTTCATGCATAACAGAACTGTGGGTGGTGGACATGCTCCAGTAAACAGTAGAAAATGGTCGTAATGATGTGCATAGCTGTGGTTGAACGCAAGAATTTTGAATGTGAAAGCTCGAAACGTTCATTTACACACACCTACTTTGACTTTTGATTGGAAGTTTGCCGCTTGAACTTGTGTTGCCGAGGGGGGTGTGCATATAGGTTTATGTTTCAAAAATATGGAAGACGATCTAAACCTTTTAGGTTTCCTCACATGAATCAGAGCTTTATAGTTTCTTCATCAGCTTCATCTCTAGTGGAAAGCCACAGTGTGGTGTCCCCATGTCTCAGCGGTATACTTGTTTATCTTGAGATGTGTTCAATAGAGACATCTTAAGGGATACTTGGAGCTGGTAGAAGGTATTTTGCTTGTGCTGCTTCTCTTCTTTTCATCTTCTTACCTGTTTATTCCCGGTCCTGGAGTTCATTGCTTCTGTTCTGGAAACTTTTGTTTTCCTGCTTATTGAATTATTATTGTTTATTGAATTTCTTTACCATTTTTTAAAAATATACTTTTGCTTTGATATTTTTCATGATTGTCCACTTTTGTGATTCTGTTTTCTCCATGTGGTTTTTTTATTTTTGTATGCATTTCCTCCATTTTTTTTCCCAGTTTCTTTCCTTTTTTCATTCCTAAAATCTCCTCCTGCTGCTGCTAGCTGAAGACTACGCTGTGTAGCAGAAGATCTGCTCAGTCCTCCCTGAACCATCAGTCCCTGCTTGTAAGTGCCTCCAGACATCGAGTGTCACTGACAGGAAGCTGACCCCCCTTTAGTTGTTTTTTGTTAACAAGCTCTGGCGTCTTTAATGTTCTGTTTGGGTCCATACTCAGCTAAAGCAGCTCTGCTTGGATGTCTTCTCTCTGTAGAAGCTTTGAGAGAAGTCTGTTGTGCTCCTCCTCAGTCTGCTTCATTGTTTTCTTTGCTTCATCCGTTCGACGTGTCCTCATAAATTGTTCGCCGTCTCAATCTGTGCAGAACGCCGGCAGCAACAACCCAGCTGATCAAGGGGAACTCATTTCTCGCATCAAGAGCCTGGAGCTGGAGAATCGGAGTTTACACAAAGGTGGGGTTATTCGCTTCTTTCTTTATAGCAAAAACCTGTCAGTTTAAGGTGGAATCAGCACGTTTTAGATGTTTTTTTGCATAAATAGAACATAAAAATGGGCTTCTGTCTCCTGATGCCTAAACATAATTACAGGTCAGCTCTTTACAGAAGTTAATTGACCTGGTGAATCAGTCCCTAAATACTCACAGATCCACCAGTGTTTTAGTCTTCAAGTTTGCAGAGATGCCCTTGGTTCTGTAAACAAAGCTGAATCTTCTGCTTTGGGAATAAAATGAATGAATTTCCTTCAGTGTAACATAAATGCATCAGTAAGCTGAATCTCTTTAAAGATCTGTTAATGTGAAACAGCAGGGACTGTTCTGTTTGACAGGCTACTATGAAAAGCTAAACAGCACCATGATCATTTGTGTTTGTACCCCAGCCTTGTTCACACATTCACACATTTGTGTATCTGAAAGAGGTTTAACTGCAGAGCCCCCTTCTGGTCAAAATGTGTAGGATGTGCGGGACAAACACATTGCAAGCAGGAAGACAGGATTGATTCTATAAAACAACTGTTAGTATTGATTGAATAATCCAGACAGATGCTTTTACATCAGCTGTATAATGAAAATCTGATCGCTGTCAGTACCTGTATCTACCTTTGGTGGACCCATATGTGACGGCATTCTGATTCTGCTTCTGTTCTCTCAGTTGTGGATGACCTGCGGGCGGCACTCTCCAGGCTGGAGTGTCGAGTCGCTGTTCTGGAAAAACCTCCTTCATCTGTGACTACAGCGGCATCGCGGTCTTTCACAAATGTAAGTTGGTTTTAGCGTTTCAGCTTCAGCTCTGTTGTTTAAAAAAAAAAGTCATTTGGAACTAATGTATCATCCCACTCTATGCAGGGCTCTGCTGTGCAGCAGAAGAACAACAGTTCTGTTAAAGAAGATGAGGATGATGATGATGATGATATAGACCTGTTTGGTAGTGATGAGGACGAAGAGGCGGACAAGCTTAAAGAGCAGAGACTGAAAGAGTACGCAGAGAAGAAAGCCAAGAAACCTACCGTCATCGCAAAGTCCTCTATCTTACTGGACGTTAAACCTGTGAGTTTAAGACTCTGACTGAAGCTAACGTGGGCTCCATGTCCTCCCTCTCATCTGAGTTCTGCTCTCCTGCTTCCTGTAGTGGGACGATGAAACAGACATGGCAAAGCTGGAGGAGTGCGTGCGCTCGGTGCAGGCCGACGGCCTGTTATGGGGAGCGTCCAAACTGGTTCCTGTAGGTTACGGTATCAAGAAACTGCAGATCTCGTGCGTGGTGGAGGACGACAAAGTGGGAACAGACATGCTGGAGGAGGAGATCACTAAGTTTGAAGACTATGTAAGCTCAACGTTCTTTTGCAGAAGGAAAAACATTTTTTCTCTTAAAACACAATTCTTATTAAAACAATGGTGCCTATTTTGGTACAAGCACCAAATTTGGCATGTGTGTACCGTAGGATCCCCTCTTTCAGAAAAGCACATTAGCCACAAAAAAATCCAAGATTTAAAAATGTATATAGTACAGGTGTAACGAGTTTAAGGACTCAGACTAAGCAAACAGACATGAAAATTAAGTGTATGGCTCCCATCTTTACAATAGTTTTAGATTTTTGTTGTGGCTAATTTGCTTTCCTGAAAGGGAGGATCCTACGGTACATCCATGCCAAATGTAGTGTTTGTACATCAAAATGCACAATTTGTCTGAAATATCAACCTAACCGGCTTTGCTAAAAAGAAATTCAAATAAACCAAAAGCTGTAGGGACATAACAGTTGACACATTACTGCCACCGTGTGGATAAACACATGAATGAAACAGAAAGATTTCCAGTCATTCTGTTCAAGCTCCTTCTAGTCTTCTCTCACTCTGATAAAGTCAAGGTTGGACTGAAAGCAAAGAACAAGAGTTTAGAAGGTGAAAATAGTTTGACCAAACCATCTTTTAAGATGAAAACTAATGATGTTTGTTTTTCTGCTGTCTTTCAGGTTCAGAGTGTTGATGTAGCAGCTTTCAACAAGATCTAATGTGTGGACGCCGGTCTTCTGTTTCGCCTCGTTTCTCTGTTGAATGTGTCGACAGTTTAATAAAACACTCTTGCACCGAAGCTGCTCTTGTCTGACTTTTCATAAAAGGGGTTGGACATGCGTTTTCTTGAATGAAACGGTTTTGTCGTAAAGGTTCAGTTTTGTTTCACTTCCAAAACATTTTTCTTGTTGTCTTGTTTTCTGAGTGAAAACGAATTTATTCTCATCATTGAAATAATGAACACAAATTGCACAACTTCTGAAGAGGTTTGAATCAGTGAGGCATATCCTTCACTTTTATTAGAAATAAACCTAACCGAACACATCTAAGACAAGAGTACATTTTAATGAATACAGTTGTTCTCTGTACTTGTCTTTTTGCTTCTTAGTGCTGTTGTGTTGCAGGGTTTCATTGATGCAGTGAATGAATGGTGTTGCAGCAGCCGCGCTGCAGGCAAATGCAGACCTGCAAGGTGATCCACCAGCTGTCCAACCCTGCACGTCTGCGGGGAACCTCCTCCGGCTGCTCCTGCTTTCCGTGACAGATGCTGAGGGCGGACGAGCTGCACTGCAGACTCCTCCAGACGCAGAAAAGTCCCAGCCTGAACACATCAGAGCATCCCTGCTGACAAAGAACGAGCAGAGGCTGCACAGCATCTGTTTCCTTGTTTTTTTTGTTTTGTTTTACCTGCAGGTTAGCTCCAGTGGCGTCTGCTGGCCATGTCTCTTGTTTCTTTAGTTGCTGCTTTAGTTAAAGAGAGTCAAAGAGCAGGACTTGGTGTGTTCAAGTTAGTCTGGGAAAGATGGTTTTGTCCCGAAACAATTAAAATGAGAAAAAAGAGCGTCCTGTTCAAACTGTAACAAAAGAAAGTAGTTTTGCAAAAATGTAAAAAGACAAGGTTTTAAAATGTACTGTGTAAGCGAAACAGAACCAACAATTGAAGAATTAGCCTATAGAGTAAAATAATCAAGTTAAATTTGAACTGTTTACACTGAAAACTTTCAAAATATCAGGTGTCCTGTGTTGCACAGCACTGTTTTCCAGCATCTCAGGACGATTCAGCCAAACACTGAAGAAACACCATGTTTTCATTTATTAATGAAATGTTGCATTTTAGCTGCTCGTTCGTGTGACCTATAGGCTCAAAACCTAAAAACAATCTTAGAAAGAAATACACCTGTAATTGTATTGTTTTTAAAGACTAAATATTGAATGCAGAATTAAACCTTAAATACAAGATCCTTTTCAATAGTCTCTAAGGTGCTTAATCTAGACTAAACAATTTTCTAGAAAGGCACAACGGAGGCACTTCTTTTTATTTTGTGTTTGATTGCCCTTCTTTTAATTCTATAATTTACACTTTTCAAATCAATATACAGTTTGTGGAATGTAAATGTGTTTTAGCCAGGCTTTAAAAATCATTGAATCTTTGAGGTTCAGGGAGTTCAAAAGACAAATATTATTAGATTTCAGAACAACAACACAACAATAGAAAGTGATTCAACTTGTAAATTACTTTTAAAAAATCCACAACTTGACAGCATAAGAATGAGCTATGCAGGTAGAATCCAGGTCCTAAAAAGAACATTTTAAAAAGGTGGATAATTATTTATACATGCGTCTCATTCCAGTGTTTTTACAAACACTTCAAGTTCTGTTTTGAACTGAAGGACCTTATTGAAAACGTTAACCATTTTTTTCCTACAGAATCCAAACTTTCATCTGGCATTACTGCAAGCTTAAAAAGTTCAAATAAACACAAAAGTCAATACAAGAATCAAAACAAACTGTTTAGTTGGTCTGAGGTTTGATTCTGATGAACCGAATTACCCAAAACCATAATCTTGACTGCCATCTAGTGGTAAAAGCTAGAATCACAGTAGGGGGTTTTCATTGTTTGGAAATAAAATACAATCAAAGAATACATAACTTAAGCCTCGTTTTGCAAAAGCAGTTTGCACATATCTGCTGTTGTTTTCTGTTTGCTGTAAACTTGTTTCTGTTTTGTTCCTGAGTTATTCAGCAGCAGTTCAGCATCTGTTGTGACCAAACTGGGATAAAAGGATACAGCTGAGAGCAAACTTGATAAGTGAATTAAAATGGCTGCTGGAATAAAGATACCCTGAATTTCCTGAACAGCTGGGCCAGGTGATGTTGTGACTTTTGATGGAAATGCAGAACTAATGCTGACACAAAGACAAACAATAATGAAAACAGCTAAGAATATGGAGATTTGTTTTTGGTCATATCAGTGTGTATCATTTTAGAGAACATGTGATGTTAGAGCAAAGAGAAAAAACTATTTCATTGAATACAAAAAGGAACAGAAATAGATCAATAAATGCTGGAGAAATAGCTAACTTATAGAAATACATTTCTAATAATAAAAACTAAAATTCAAGTCAGAGCAATGTCTGGTAAATTAGATCATTTGCATATCTTCTCATTATAAAGAGTTCTTTTTTTTTTTTTTTTTTTTGCTGCCCTTTTGGTTTCACTGCTGGTTTGACTGCAGATCCTCACAGTCGACGAGCTGCATCATAAACTTCTATCGACATTCATCAGTTTTTTTTCTTGATAATTGTAAACAGAACACACATTGGTGCCTGGCAGATTTCTGCTTCAAACTAATCTATCCCACTCTTTAGGAATGAACCATTCTACTATAAAACCCTGAACGTGCAAACACCAACCCTGTTTTACAACTCCAGAGGCAGAGCAAACTGACCCGACAAAAAACATTATTTTCTCCTATGAACGTCTTTGAGGACTTCATCCTCCAGCCCCAAAAGCTTCTTTCTTACATTCTTGTTACTCTCTTGTTTCTTTCATTTTTAAATTTTTGTAGAAAGCAATCCCACATCACCCCTCTTTCACTGCCATGCTTCAAGCTGACCAAACTTGTTTTTCCGTCCTCTACATGTGAATCGATGACCTTTGTTATGTTACAAGCTAAAACTGGTCAAGTCTTTGTGTCGAAGCAGAGACTGTGTGTGAACCTGATAGAAGCCACAGCCCACCTTCAGAATAAAAGACTGGCAGGTGAGCTTGAAAATAAAATATTCTCTCTACTTCCTGCAGGCTGCTTCACCCTTTTCATGTGACACACTTCATCAGGATTTAATCTAATCCTGAAAGAACGAATCAAGTCAAAGCAAAGTTATCCATGTGTCCGTCTGCTTCCACTCTGCAGTAGAGGGCACCCTATGACTTCCTTTCATAAAGTAGGTCTCCTGTCTGCCCTTTGAAAGGCACAAACACCCCAATGATGGATGGATGGAACCTGGAGGCAGACTGTGAGCAGATGTGCTCGGAATACCTCCACATGTCCGTCCTTTGGTCAGTCATGAGTGGACGGAGCAACAGCAGTCAAAGTCAGGCGGGACCAGGCAGCCCGTCTATGAGAGACAGGAGCAATTACTGTCAGAGACCTCCTCCACAGAGGAGCACAAAGTCAGGAAAACCAGAGGAGGCTTCGCCTACAGCTAAGCTCATCAAAATACTGTTTTCCTTGAAAAATACGTTTTGTTCTCTCAGAGGAATTAAGCTACAGTTTGGAGAAAAAAACGGTTTTATTTTACAAGTGTGTTTTAAACTTAAAAACCAACCACCAAAAAGATTTTTCATTTTTTTTCCTCGCTCTGTCACATTGTTTCCCTGAACTGCGAGGTGAATGAGCACACAACTGTTTTAACCCAACCTTTTGTGAGGCTTTGTTACCTTCATGAATCACTTTTACCTTGAGCAGGTGCGATGGACACCAACTCCAACAGATGGGTTTCAAAGCGTCTGAGGAGGACCAGCTTTGCCTGTAAATGACCCCTTTAAGTGAAGCAACAGATGCCCTAAATGCAGCAGAGGGAAAAAATAAAAAAATAAAAGCTTTTGTCATCTTTCAGCAGGTTCTGTTGCTTCAGCATGAGAAGCTTTGGCTGATGCCTCTTCCACAATTAAGCTTGTTTTTGATTTTATTTGGAAAACCTAATTATGAGGAAGAAAGCCAAACTTCTTGCCATGTTTTTTATTGGGGTTATTTTTTATGGGCGGAGCTTCAAACATCTGTCTGCAGAACATCAGTATTTCACAGGAAAAAAGTGATAAGCAGCTGTTTGTGGTGGAGCTGTTTTCTGTTCAAAGGCACCATGACCGACGAAACAGGAAAACGGGGGAAAAAAATGAACCATTAAACACTATTTGCAGGACTTTTTGTTTCAATTGTTGTGTGATGTTAGAGGGTGAGATAGGGTTTTTGTGACTGCTACACTCATCTGTCACACTGTACTTTTGTTAGGGCCTCTCGCCTCACAGCAAAGAGACCCAGCTTCAAATCCCAGCTGAGTCCTTCCTGTTTAGTGGTTGCATGTTTTCTCCGTGCATCCACGAGTTTTCTGCTTCATAGATTGATTGGAGTCTCTAAATGGCCCATCGATGTGCGTGTGTGTGTGTTGCCCTGCAACGACACTGGCGACCTGTTCAGGGTGTGTCCTGCCTTTGCTCAACTGTAGCTAAGTTGCCATCAGTCAACCCCATAACCTTGCAAGGGATTCAATGAGTTCTGAAGATGGATGGATGGAGACAGAACTATGCTAACATTTCTTGTTGCAAACACAGCTGCAGATTTTTCAGCAGACTCCTGGCCAGTTAAAATTTTCCTTTAGAAACAGTTTTGTGGTAAAATTGTGACTTTAAAAATTTGATGCTAAAGTAGTGCAAAAAAAACAAAACAAAAAAAACATTTTTTGCTGCGTAAAAATAAACTGCATCCACTGCTGCTTAGTTAAAAGCACATTTTATGAAAGAGAAATAACTGTTGTAAGCCACAGCCCTAACTAACTTCTTAAATATGACATCTTAAAAAATATAAAAATTGGTGGTGTTGTTCTTTCTAAGCAGTACAGCAGACACACTAATGACATTTGAACTCTTTACCCACCCAAGAAAAAGTAAAATGAAACGGCTTGGGAGAGTGCACACAATTGTTTTCGGTCATATTTTGTTTATTTTCACTTTGACACTTTTTTATCAGTGATAGGAAATGTGCAGTGAAGCTATTTCTAGAGACATGACAGACTCTGTGACTCTATCTTCACCGTCTCAAAAAACCCAGACGCCTCTTTCGGTTAAATAACAACACTGCTTTGGGTTTGACCATCTCAACCAGCTGGAGGAGCTCATTACACGCACCCATTGATTGATTCATCAATATTAGTGTCAGGAGGGAAGCTCCACTGATTCCCCATAATGCATTTTGTGTTTGCGTCGGAAAACTTTCGCAGCTCCTCAGATTACAGTTTTTTTTCCCGCCGTCGCAGAAGCGGTTTAGCAGATTTGTGAAACTTAATTGAGCCTTGAGTTCTCAGGTTGTCTTTCATTCTCTCTCACACAAACCCAGAGCTGTAATCTTTTCCCTGTGCAGGTCGATAAAGACGATATTAAATTCATCCCGCCAGCTTGCAGTGACTGATGCTCTGGCGGAGCTGCCGTCTCTCCGAGGGACCGGGATGCCGTCTGGATGAGAAAGGAGGAAGCTTTTGTCTGCATCCTTGGAAAATGTGTCAACTCATCAACTGGATCAAATATTTTCACAAGATTCTTGTTGAGCTTTCTTCTTCCAAACCGTAATACTCACAGTGGTTGATGGGGATCCTTTGCTGAGGCCGATTCTGAAGCAGCATCCATTATTTTTATCGAGAGACTTTGCATCTTTTCCTCCCTGTTATTTTAAGATTCAAGCAGGTTTACAGGCACACTTTCAAATACATAAATCCCCCAAAGTATACCACGGATTGAACCTAAGTGGAATCAAAATATTTACAAATTCTGTCCCGTAGTTCCAAAAATATGCCTTAAAAACAAACAAATGTGACTCATTTGATTGCATCTCCAGACCTCTCACTTGCTTTACCATGCTTCTCTTCTGAAGGCCATGATTGGTTTGGTTTCTCTCTTTCATCTCTTATGACCTGCAAAATAATTGCAACCAGGAAGTGGCTTGTTCGGACATTATGTTCCTGAGAACTCTGGGGAGCAAAACTCCTTCAATTTGCACCAAAAAGAAGAAAGAAAAACCTTTAAAGCTGCATCAAAGCTGAACGGCCTTCACCCCTGTCAGCAACAGACATCACTTTGTTTTGTTTTTGCTGCTACAGTTTGGCATCACAACACTTAGCTTAGCCATGTGTTTCAAAGCAAACAGAACAAAATAGTTTGCACGTCAAAAGTTTTGTTTCCGTACAACCATTCAGTTTTCTTCATGCTGCTGATAAGCATGTGAAGGGGGGGGGTCACTATCAGCACATGACCATGGAGGTTTGGCGAGTTGCGGTCTCCACTGAGGCTATCGCTGGGAGCGTCGACTGATTGGGCTGTCTTGGTCCTGCCGGTGTCTGACCAGAGATCTCACAGGGGCGGCGCTTGGGGGCGGGCGCCGGGGCTTGCCCCTGGAATTGGCTCCCTCTTGGCTACTCTCTCTTCATGCAATGGGGCCCCTGCGTTGGGGAGACTTGGGCCCCAATGCTGTGGGGGGCAGTTGGGATGGTTGCTTAACCAATCTGGGGGCAGTGTGGCAGCTGTCCCCGACCTACCCTCCTTCTTTATATAGCCATTTATTAGGGTGAAAGGCGGGGGTCCTCTCAGAGCCGTACTCACCATATTTAACTGCAGTCTTTATTACAGACACCCTTTTCGCCTCAACAAATACACCCCAACACACAATACACAAGGAAGGTGGGACCTCTGACCTTCTGTCCCCTACCCCATCCCTGGTGGAGGGAACAAGGCCCACAGCAATGGCGGCTGTGTCTCTTGGGTGTGGGCCGCCTGTGCCCGGCAACACTCTCTTTACAAGGAGAGAGGGATCCCAAGACTATGAGCAGGGGATCACATCTTATCTGAGCCTGACCGTGTTTCTAATGTTTAACCTAAATTACAAAAGAGGTTTATACAAATATACACCCTGTGTGTCCGAAGATTTATAACCCCCAATTGTAACAGTAAAATCTGTCCAAGAGGTTCCCAGCTCATATATGTTTTTCCAGATGTTGGACAGGTCAAGTTAGAAAAAATGTCACCCTGCAAAAACTGGCCTTCTAGAAATCAGTCAAAAATTCTTAACATTTGAAAATGTTTTTTTTTAAATAAGCAAATAAATAAATAAATACATAAATCTGCCGATTGGGTAAGAAAAATTATCTCACCAAGATTTCCTATTTTAAGAAAAACAAATTCTACATTCTTACTTAAACAAACATATTTTGCAACAAAAAAAACTTTCTTGATTTATTTATTTTTCTTGCGAGACAAAAAAACAAACATTTTCTTGAAACACAGGTCTCTACTTTCTTAAGCTTGAGCTTGACCTATGCAAACATGTAACCAATGTTGAGTTTATCATTTTGCAGAACTGATTTTGATATTTTAACTTCAACCGCGGGCAGATCACCTCTAAATCTGCTCAGCCTCTTTAGAAACAAGCTTCAGGTGTCAGTCTGTATTAAGAGCGAAGCGGCCACAGTCTCTTTACAGCTCATCGGCCACAGGTCTGGACGCCTCCTCACAGGAGGAAATCCCTGTGATCGGGAACCCTCTGGCCCATCTTTTCATCAGCGTGACATCCGCCTCCTTGGCCGCTGAAGCACAGTTTCTGGCCTGCTGCTCTTGCGACCTGTGACGTAACCGGACTCCTGGGAAATTCTCCAGAAAATCCATTTCAGCAGGCAGAAGCTATTCATCTGTGCTTGATGCACCGCAGTTTGGTCCAACTGTGTCCCACACTCGTTGCTCTTTACTGCATTTATTGGCTTGTAAGAGCTCAGGCAGAGAAAGGAGCCATAATCCACAAAAATAAAATCCAATTGTCTCTTTTTTAAAGGCTTCATACATCACCTTCCTCAAAGGGTAAAACCGCCCAAATGAATCAGCTGTGGTGGACTCATCAGGCTTCGCCCACCACGTTTACTCGCTGGAACAGTGCTGACCAATCAGTAGCAGAGCTGAAACATTTCATTTGGGTGGGCCATAAGAAAGCCATTTCATTACCAATGAAAGGATCAAAAATATATTTATTTTATTAATTGAATGCTTCTTTAAAAGGTGCGATGCGGAAAGAAGCTTGTATTGATGATTTCTGAATCTACTTTACTAATGCTGATGTTGACTCAAAAATTGAAAAATGTACAGTTTGCACGTGGCCGTTACAAACGAAATAGAACTGGAAGAAATCTCTGCGTGCAGGGGAAAGGGATGAGAATCAGTGATGCTGCTCGTAAACTCTGAAGCTACGTTCACACCGCCCTCAGCAAAGCGTGTTCAAGCAACCACTTTCAATGCAAAGTCTTTGTAAACATGTGTTTCACGTTCAAAACTCTCGCATTCATGCGTCGCTACTCAGGTTTCCACGACCGTTTTTGGGCTCTTCGTACAAAATACACAATCACTGAAGGTGTGTTGAAAGTTAAACCAGGTCGAACTTTGACCAATCAGAGACTGGGATTTGGAAGTGAAATGTATGGATGAAATCCCTTTTAATTCATGGAAGTGCCAACCGTTTGTAAATTGATCATGAAGGACAGATTAATAATTGTGGCTTGTGCCGGGACGGAATTATATGACACCAAGTCTTTCATGAAAAAGAAAAGAAGAAGAAGAAGCCCCTTCCTGCTTGTCCAGTGTGAAGATCACTGACCAGACGTTCCATTAACCGTCCACCAACAAATGCAGACAGAAAGATGAAATGTTTTCCACTTTGGCTCATCTAGTTGAGAAAGCAGCCACAAGAGGGCGCAATCCAGTGGTTTCGTATACCGGTCCCAAATCCAGGTGAATGTAGGGGTTGGATCAGGAGGGCGTTTGAAGTCAAATCAAATATGTGGATCACACATGTAAATGATTGACTGTAGCGACCACTAAAGGAAGAATCTGAGAAACAAAGAAAAAAAAAACGAATTTGATCGTTTTTTTTTTTTTTAATTCTCAGCGAGAGGTTAAATGAGGAAAAAGAAACTGCAGATGGTCTCTGTAGCTCAAAAATGTTTTGATGATTTTATCAGGCAATTTCTAGATAAGCAACATGTTTTCTTATCAGTTATTTGAAGCTTTCGAAAGTTTGCAAATCAATGCAATCCATTATTTTCAATGTATAAGACACTTCGGGAAGCGGGGAAGTAAATTGGAGGTTTCTTCTGAGTTGATCAGCACACAAACTTAAGAAAGACAAAACAGTCGGCTTACTAATGGTCGATTATGCATGGAAGCCCAGATTTCTTTTAGACGGTCAGTTTGGGGGTTTCAATTATTTAACAGCGACAGGAGCTATATGTGGCAGCTGATTGGCTGTTTCCAGCACCAAGGCTGCAGCTCATCCTGAGAGACAAACATCACGCCGGCGACGCCTGGAGGAAGAGCAGCATCGCTATGGAAGAGAACCCCAGCCTCATCCATGCAATCTGGGTCATTGCTGAGTTTGGATCTCGACACATGAAACAGTGACGACGATGTGAGAGGGCCGGCTTCTGCTGCAGGAGAACAGACAAATACCGCGCATATATTCTCAGAATACATTTAAATTAGACTGACGGAGAAAACAAGGAAACAGAGTCAAACAAGACAAACAAAGGAAATCCTGATCAAACCTATTTTTATAAGATTACAGTCGCTGCAGGAAAAGATCACCTCCCCCCGCAAAAAACCGGCACAGTAGGAAAATGAAAAGCGAAACCACTGATTCTTTGTTCACATAAAAATCATATAATAAATGTACTTAATGGAACAGATCAAAAAGAAAGAAGTCCCAGATTTGCAGTCGTTTTCCCATAGTGGTCAAAAGCAGCAGTTTCCTTCATTAATGCAGAAATGTTGTCAAAATAAAATACATCAAAGAGGCAGAAACAGAAATCTGACTCTTCTTTTATCCAAAGATGAAGCAGCCAAATGACACAAACATTAAATCATTGTCCTTCATTTCTTACAAAACAAGAGACAGATTGTAGAAGACGGAAACTCAAAGAAAAGCTGCTCCTTTGTCAACGACTGATAAAAAAAGTTTTTTTTTTTTTCTGAGCTCTAATGATCACAACGTGATTTTTATTCTGGTACATTCTAGCTACAGCCACTATTTCTTTGTTCCCAAGAGAACCCACACTTTATGTTTCCAGATTAATGATTAAAAATGTACATAATTTATTTAAAATATACTAATCTGACCCAGTGCTGACACTACACGTGAGCAGAGAGTGCTGTCCTATCTGCTCTGTGATACACTGACCTCTGATAGCGGCCCAATGCACTATTGTTAACTGGATTTGTTAGTTTATTTTGTATTTTTTAGCAGCTCATTTGATTCAAATCCTCCATTATCTGAAACAAATCTGTTTTTGTGACTATAGATGGCGCTCCGCTGTGGCAGAAATCCCCAGTTTTAAACTCATGAATCCTCATCAATGATGTGATCTGTCATTTCCCAGTCTTTGAAAACAAACAAAGGTCAATCAGCCAGTTTGAAAGAGCCCACTTCCTGTTCTTATATTCAGGAGAAATTTAGGAGTTTCTGCTAATAGAAAAAGGAGGAGAAATGGTAAAGAAATGTACTGTTTAGTGTGCTAGGTGTTTTTTTTTTCAAACTAGCTAGCAAATATGTAATTTACAAAAATCAAAAACCCAAAACAAGACCTAAAATATCAATAAAACTGCAACAAAATGTTTCAAATTACTTTGGTTTACATCAGTCTATTATCAGATAAATATAAGAATAATAATCTTGCTTTTCTTTGCCTCAAAAGTGGTTGATTTCAGTCTTTGGTCTGTGGTTTTGGGCAAAACTTGCCTTTCTTATCTCATTTTTTCCTCCTCACTTTGGCTCCAACGTCACTGTTACCTTTCAAACGTCCAGCCGTCTGTCTGCGTGTTTCCTGAACGGCAAGTCGCTTTCAATCGCGTTCGATCTTCCCCACAACAAACTTGAATTCAAATCCTGAGAAAATGATCTTTAAATTGACCATTTCTGAGGAATATTCAAACCAGATAAAAAAAGAAAACTCCACCTTTAACACCTTCACATCTGCTCATCCTGTCACTTCCTCCTTCTCTTCCTGACCTCTCTAGCAAAACCTTGAATGCATAAATAATGTTCTCTAAATATAAAGGATCTTGAAATTCATCATATATTAGTGTCTTATTGCAGCAGCTTTGTTCGATTTAAAGTTAAAGTGATAAAAAAAATCACTTGAAGTGGATAAAATATATTACATGATTTCAGGTTTCAATGATCAGAGTTTGAGTGTTTTTTAAGGATATTTTGCACATAGAAATACATTCATTGTTATGGAATCAGAAGAAACAGTTGAACTTTGCTCAAACCGGATGCAGCTTTTTCCCTCATGTTTTTCTGTTTTTCGTTCATAAAAAAAAGAACAGCTGCAGCGTCTGACTGACCTCAGGTGAGACCTAAAGTCTCCTGGCCTCTGAAAAGCTGGTTCAAAAGTTCATGTCTGGTTCCCGTCTTTAGAACGAAGCGGCGGCGAGTCTTTGATCTGAAGGTTTCTCTGCACTGCTGTTGGTCCTCATCTTCGCCTGTCACTCAAATAACAGCAGGTCCGGGTGAGGCTCCGCGTCCTCACAGCCATTGTCTTTACTGCAGGGGGCGCCGTTTCCCAGCAGCACCTCTTCGCCCAGGCTGATGCGGTGAGGGGTTTTGTCGGAGCGCGGGGTGGAGGCCAGCCTGGAGTCTGGACCGGACGCCTTCTGCCAGACGTCGCAGGGATTGGCCCTGGACTCCACGGGCGGGTCTTTGTTGATGAGGTCAGGGACACAGAGCTGCGGCTGCTGCCGGTGCTCCTTCACGTTTCCTTCAGCGCTCCCTACTTCTGCACTGTCTGGCCCTCCTCCGCTCACTCCATCCACCCTGCAGTTGGTTCCCACCTCTGAATCAGTTTCAGCTTTATCTTCTGCTGGAACAGATGAAGACACGACATCTGTCGACTCTTCCTCCTCCTCTTGCTGCTGCTGCTCCTCGTTCCTCATCTCCTCTTTAGAGGTGGGAGTCATCCTCTCAGAAGCAGGGAGGAAGGGGGGCGTATCGCCGGCATCTGGTGAGGAAACCACGGGGTCAGAGGAGATCATCATGTCCTGAGTGGTTTTCAGAGCTCGAGGGTGCCGCTTTTTCCCAGGAGGGGGCGGGTCCAGCCGAGGAAAGCAGTCAAAGGAGGAGATGTGGCTGGAAAAAGGAGACAATGAAGAACCAGGGATGAGGATGATGAGAGAAAAATAAAGGTTTTGTAATGATAAATCCCTCTGTTACTCCTTTTATTTAATCCTGGTTTGCTGTGTGCAAACAGCTCAATATTCCAGAACAGTGTGACTCACTCGTCATTTCTCATGAAACACAGAAGCAGGCCTGAAACTGAACCTGAACCATGAGACTGACACGAATAAAGCGCAGCTGTTGATGCTTATGTTAATGCTAACGTATGTTTTTATTTCTACGAACCCATGTTTATGGTAAGCGGCGTATACTTTTAGAGTTTTACTACCTTCTTAGAATGCCCAAAGTGCTTTAAAGTCACAGTCCCTTTCACCCATTCACACACACATTCACACACTGATGGAGGCTCCACTGCCTACCACTGGCGCCAATCTATACCAACAGGAGCAATGTGGGGTTCAGTGTCTTTCCCAAGGACACTGGGTGGGCAAGGTGGGAACCAAACCTGCGATCTTCCGATCAGAAGTTGACCGCTCTACCTCAGCACCACGGCTGCAATTGTAAAGAAAAGGAGCTGGCTGAGGAAGACGATGGTGGGCGATGAGGAAGAACAGCTTCAACAAAAAGAGTCAAAACTTTAGGTGTATGCAGGAAAACTGTTTGGATGATTTTTCATTTTTTCAAGTACAGAGCACAGAGAGTGTCTGCTTTTTTTAAATTCAAAGATGGACTTGGTTAGTGGTGTAGCGGTTAGCACTCTCGACTCCCAATGAGAAGGTTCTTGTTCCTGGTTCAAATCCTGGTTGGGAATTTTCTTTATTTGCATGTTCTCCCATCGAGGGAAGCCACTTCAAGTGGCTCGGGCATCTGGTCCCGGATGAGCGGAAGAAGATGGATGGATGTTCGACGACCTCTTCAGGGTGTACCCTGCATTCGCCCAACGGTAGCCAGGTTTGATCCAGTGACCCCCCAAAGAGATTCAGTGAGTTCAGAAGATGGATGGGTATATTCTTGGTTTGCACCGTGTGCTCATTGCAGCATCAATAAGTCGATTTTTAGAAAAAAATAAATCCTCCCACCAAAAATTTCCCATCTCAGGAAAGTCTGCGGAACATCTTTACTTCTTCATCAGAAATCCAAACCAGATCTCCTGTTGATCGGACTGTTTTTGATCCTGAAATCTGAGCTGCTGAAAAAGAACGGATCTTTGGGTGGAGAGAAGCGATCAATGGGGCTGGTTGAACCACCGAACACACACTCAAACAAGCGGTCAGCGATGTCTAAGTCTGCTCCAGTCCGAGGCAAAACAAAGGGGATCAAAAGATGGGCTCAATCAATTTCTAGGACTTCACGTGAGACTTGGAGATCTGATTACTAATTCAAAAGTCTTTTACAAAAATGGTAAATAATTCATCTGACCTGAGGCAGAGTGTGGACTCTTCTCTGCTCAGCACCAGGACAAAGACGGACCTAACTGGGATGGGTTGTTTAAGCTGGAAAGGCAAAAGAATGTGAATGTGGGTGTTTATGTGCACCTGTTGGCGGTGGCGGTGTCGTGGCCGAGTTGATTTGTGTTGCTCCAAGCTGTCGCCACGTTCTTGTTGACCTCGGTTACACCGATGTCCCCGAGGTGGCTCGGCTCTTTTCGTCTCAGCAAATCGTTGACCTGGAGGGGGCGTAAATGATTAAGATAGCTGGGCACGCTCAGACGGCGCTTGCAGTTCATGTTCACATCAGCGAATGCAGCACTGACCTTTGCTCCCACTGCCTTGCCCAGGTTAATGGCATTTTTAAGCCGCTGCTGTCCTCCAGAGGACGGGGAGTCCGCGGAGCCAAACCCGGAGGCGGAGTTGGCCAAGGAGCGCCGAGCGCCGGACAGACTGGACCTGGAGGTCTGAGGACTCGGCTGCTGCGCAACGGAGTTCTCAAACATACTCTGATCAACTGCAGACAGAGACGATCAAAAAGATGAGAAGAAAAAGCAGCTTTGAAATGTGTGTGTGTGTGTGTTTTTTAAACGTGCTGCACGTTACAAAGCTGCAGAAACTCCCAGCATCCCACGGGATAATCTGAAATCTTAACTGAGACTGTGTTCTTTTAAAACACTATATTTAGTTTGAACCTCACTCATTGGGGAGTGGAGGCATTTTGTCTCTGCAGCTTTGCCCAAAAACAAACTCATGTTGCATCATAGACAGATTCAAAACATTTTTTTACATGAAATGTGCACAACATATGGACTCCAGATGGAGTTGCTCTGTGATCAATGATACATAAAATAAATCCATGGCTACCACACATGCACATCAAAAGCAAAATGAAAAGAGTCATGGCGGTGAAGCAGACATGGGTCACAATGCAGGATCACAGCAAAAACAAGACAGGAGCTCAGAATCAGGCCACCGTAGACAGAAGATCTTACCTCTCAGAAAGATACGGGTCTCGGAAAGCATTTGATGAGACAGAGAAGAGTCAGATTGCAGGTTATTTTACAGCTAAAAGGCGACACAAGCCCCATTGTCTCTGAGGTTTGAACAGAAAGTAGAAAAAAAAACGGATCTGAACTCTGACAAACTGATGCATAAATCGGCAAAGGAGGAGGAGGAAAAAAGAAATGTGATCCAGAACCAAAATGATCAATTGATTTTTATTTAGAAACACAAACTATGAGTCACTTTCTAAAGAGAAGGGGCACAGTGAAAAATTGCACCAGTTTCTGTTTTTTTGACGGCAGTTTTTCCTTTGTTTCCATACCTGCAATTTTATGGTGATTTCCACTCAGACTAAACAATCTAAAAAGAAATGTTTCCAGCTGCATGTGTCACAGATCGGTGCCAGCGCCCACTGCACCTCCCAAGACTATTCACTGGAGCGTGCACTGAAGGATAGTTGTTATCAAGGAACGAATTCAGTAGCTAAAACTCGTCAGCGTGTGTGAAAAAGAGAGAGCTGGTCAGAATGTATGTGTCCTGAATGAATGAGGTCTGTCCATCTGAGTCAACATTTCTATGGCAACCACTCTCACCAATCAGGTGTGAGCTTGTTGGAAGACCACACCCCTACCACTTGGAAGTGGGCTTGGGAGAATCTGTCAATCAAACGTTTCAAACATTCTACGTGAGACCACATACTTTTTTGAGGCTTCTGATTGTCCAGTGTATAACTTGAACAATTTGCAATACAGATATGATTGGCAAGATCACGTTAAATAAGATAGTAGAGCAAGAATGGTTATTCTAACAAATAGAATGACTGAGTTTATTTCTCAATAGAAGTTTATGGGATTTTGGTTTCTTGGAGCCAGCAGGTACTTCCTGTTTGGAATGTGAAGGGGGAAGGGGTCAATCAGTCCAGTTCTCATATACAGTGTTTCCTCATTTATCGCAGGAGTTAAGACAGGTGAAACCCATGAAGTAGGATTATAGATGTTTTAAGGCTGTAAAACTTCTCACAACACACTTTACGCTTTTCCCAGACAAACATTTTAACAATTTTTTCTCTTTTTAAACTTTTAAAAGTTCAAACCTTCGCTGACAAATAAGATGGGTATTGTAGAATGAAAACCAAGATCTGCTCGCGAATCACAGATTTATATAGAGTTCAAAAGCTGCACGCAGGACTGGCCCTGGGCATAAGCGACCTAGAGCGCCATGCAGTCCAGGGCCAGGCCTGGCTGCACATGTCTGTACGGGGGACACGACACGAAGGACACTGATTGACAAAGTCTCCAGCCACTCAGGACGCAGAACAAGTTCTCAATAATAAAGGGCATTCAAAGTTGTACTAAAAAATCAGCGAAACAGCAAGACTAAGAAAAGGTGAATCACAATACAGCGAGGGAACACTATACAGTCAGTGGTTCAAATCCACTTTGGGGCCATACTAAATGTACTCCCCTCACCACACCATCTTTCAATCTTTCTGTGATTTCTACCTCTTTAGGTTTGGGGTCGGTCTGCATTCACACTGTTGCTTCACGTGTATGTTCAGAGTTCAGGTGAGTTTTCACACCTGTCAAACGAAGTATACTCACTTCTCTCTGCTGTAAAAGCGCTCATAACAAACTAATTGAATTTATTCAGATCTAGAAAAGTGAAAAAAAAAAAATCTCTTTTTTCCATCACATTGAAAAACAAACACTGTTAGCAATACTAGCAAAATAGCTTTAGTGCACCTTCAACTTTCATCTTACTATGAGAAAGAATCATACTTTTGTGGCTATATTAGAAATAATTTAAACCAAAACATTATTTTTTAACATAAGGTAAGTTCTGACATGTGAGGACAGCATAAAGTCACAGAATGATGTTATCAGCGCTCTTTGGATCAATAGTTTTACATTACACGCACTGTAAACCACCCTTATTGATCCCACCTGACAATGAAGCCACATATTCCTCCCACTTCACTGTGTAATCTAGACCTAATGTCTGGGCATTCTATTGCAGTCGCCCCCAAGAGACACTGGGGAAAACACTGGATGGTGTGTGTGTGTCACCTTGTAACTCAGCAACACAAGCAATTCTTCAAGCTCAGTGTTGTACAGACTCACTATCAACAAGCCTACTGTTATAGTGAGAAAGCGTAGTGTTTGGGAGTGAGCTACATTCCCAAGTCTCATTTACTGCTGAATGGTTTTCATCATCACTTCAGTCTGCTGAGTCGGCACTAAAAGCGGTTAAGAAATACATAAAGAGAAAGTTAGGAAATTCTACACAAACAGAATTATTCCCAGTGTGGTTAAAAGCAAGTTTGACCTGGTATAGGTGAGTGATGAACATGGATGAAAGTTGAGAAAAAAATAGAAGCAGAAAATGTAGAGCAATTTCTAACAGAGTTTTTTCTTTGCTTTAAAAGCAGAGTTCTGCAGAGTTGTTTGATTGAAAGAAAAAAGAAAAAGCGAGACCTCTTTAATGACTCCACACTGAAGTGATTTTCGTTTAAAAGGATCTGAAGAGTGTTCATAACAAGACAACACACTCAAACGTTTAGGCAATTCCATTTCAGTAAAAGAAAAGAGAAATGAAAACTCTGATGGAGGATCTCTGGTAGGGAATCAAGGCAACATATTCTGCTCCCTCCAGAGTCAAAGCCCTGATCTGAGCATCAAGCAGTCAGTGTGGAGAAAAGAAAACACACAAGAACAGCTGAGATCTGTGGAAAAGCAGCAGGATACTCTAGAAGAACTATACAGAACCTTTAGTGTGGAATCCCGTTTGTTTTCCCACTAAACAGAGATTTACATCTTGACGTGTCATTTTAAAAAATCTTTTAAAACGTTTTTGCATTAATCACATTTCGGGAACACTTTTGTGTGAACCCGTCTTCTCACCTGAGCTCACATCTTTCTTATTCACTTGTCTCAGAGCAGCTTTCCTATTTGTCTCTTTCTATAATCAGAAATATTAAAAACTGCTGCTTCTTTGAACTGGGAACTTCATTTGGGAAAAACCATTCGTCTATGTTCTCCTAATTAGAGGGATGGCACAGTCTTGGTGTTGCTGTCCCACAGCGATTTAGGATGATGAAATAGATTGTTTTTTTTTTTTTTCTTTCTCACTGAATCATTCAATGAAAAGAAAAGAAAAACATGGCATGCTCTGCAACTTGGCTGTAACACAGCTTTAAGTGCTGCTGCGTCCCACTTTCAGACCTTAATCAAAGGTAATTGGGACTGTGAGTGGTGTGATTGTGGGGGCTAGGAGACTTGAATCCCAATTAAAGGAGTGGATCTCACCTCCTACAGTCATAATTCAGACCTTAGATAACTGTCAGGATAGTAAACAAGTACAACAGGCCAAATGACCTTAAAACTAATCACGAACATAAAACTGCTGTTAAGAGATTAAAGGTGACACAAAGAAATGCAAACCAATAGAAAAAAAACATAGCAAATGCAAATGAACGTACACAAACACAAAGAAAACTTGTGCAAAATGTACCAAACAGACAGACAACACATTCAAGAGCGCATTGGTTCTTGAGTGCGGGTTTAACCCAAGGTGTTCACACTGGAAAAGCAGGGAGGAGCTTCTTCTTCGTCTTTTCTTTTCCTACTTTTTACAAGCACGTCTGCCACCTACAGTTGGAAGAGGCTTAGTATGAAAAGTCAAACCGGTGCAAATCTCGCCACTCTTGCTCCATGCTTTTTTCTATCACGGCTCTATTTTGATAAATGAAAGACTTGGTGTTGTGTAATAGCAGCTGGGCACAAACTGTAATTACTAATTTCTCCTCTATGATCAGTTTTCAAACAGTTGTCACTTCAGTGAATTAAAACGGACGCCATTCGTACGTCACTACCAAATCAGAGTCCCTGATTGGTCAAAGTTTAACCTGGTTAGACTTGCAATGCAATGCACAGTCAATGGCTGTGGGTTTTGTATGTAAAGCCTGAAAGAGGCCATAAAAACTAACATAGCTACTTGGGAACATAAGAGTTTTTACATAGACTTTTCATTGGAAGTGGCCACTGAATTGCGTTGTGAACGTAGCTTGAGTTTTAGGAGAGGTGCAACAAATTATGGCTGATCCATGATCCATACGGATTACTAGTTATGGCTCGGCACACACGCCGTGGAGTTTTGTGATTCGTTGCACCCCATAGGTTTAGATTTGCTGTTTTTTTCTTCCCAAATGCCTAGTTTCCACTGAGCAGTACAATATGGTAAAGTCTGGTATTTTGAGCATTTTCAATTTAAAATGGAGCCCTTAAGTTGAACCAAACTGCACCATTTATGGTCCCTCGTTGGTTGTACGTCCATAGAAAAATGGAATGGACTGGTTAGTGCGGAGCTTTTGTTGCCATTGCCGTTAGCTTCACTTCACATGCGCCATGACAGTCCAACTTTGAGTGGAAACGCTCACTTGAATTGCCTTCACCATTCTAAATTGAACTGGGTCATACCACTCAGTGGAAACAAGATTTTAGCATGGGGGTAATAGGAGCCCAAAATTGATTGATTGATCTTAACTTATCCATGACCAGAGCCAACGTTTTTCCCATTTGAAGGAAGAGAAGTGCCCACAGACAAACGAGCACTCCTCTTTCAAATGTATTCTATAACAGTAATTACTCTTTCATAAAATCAGAACCAGCTTCTGGCTGTTTGGATGTTTGACATTGAAGTACCTTGTTCGCTCCTCCTCCGCCAGGCTTTGCCACACATGTGTAACCCGTGTTTCTAAAAGCAGGAGGCTTTCTACTGTCAACAACAAACAAGACATTGTTGTTCAGTCTGTCCCTCCGCGTACTGTTTTAAAAGTACAACATATGAACTTAGGCCTGTGGCGTCTGGTTAGGTGGAGTTTCTTTACATATTTCATCATCTGACCTTGTGGTAACCTTAAAAGATCACTGAATTTCTGGAAACTGTCTGAGCCTCATTTTCCCCTCTTTCTTTTAGTATTGGTGGATTTTTGCCTATTAAATACAAGAAATAAATGATATTGTCAAGTTTAAGATACGTATAAATAAAAAAATCAGATTCTAATTAAAGCCGGTTTATCTATTTTCATTAATAAACACAGTGTAGTTCTGCTTGCACACGCCTGTGAACCCTATAGAACCCTATAGACAAGAACAGTTAGAAATGTAAGTTTCTAAAGCTTATTTTCAGAGAATTCAGCACTCATTAAAGTAGTAAAAGCTTAAATTTAATGGAAAAACAGGTGTATTGTGATTACTAAACATCTATGTATATATATATATATATATATATATATGCAAATAAACAGAATGACAGGAGGTTGTCCTGAATCAAGTTAAAACACAAACCAGAAATACATGTACTGCTTGTTAAGGGGAAATAAATTGATACATCAAATATATTTTGAACGTCGGATTAACCGATATCATAAGAACAATACATTGATGTGGCTTTTAACAGATTTTTGGAATTGTTTTGGCCTTTGTTCAGAGCAGCTTTCAGTTCATCAAATTTCTTCACTTCTTCTCAGTTCCTTTAACTCTTTGACCTTTAACTGCAGCAGGAAAGTACAATATTTCAAAAAGCACCAGTGCACCTTAAACTGAGAGTGAACCTATCAGTGATCCTACACAGAACATGGGAGTACAGAAATGCTGTGAGGAACATAAGGAAAATAAGAGTGAAAAAAAGACACTTTGCCTCCAAAAACACTCCTTGTTCGACAGGATTACGTTTCTCCACAAGATCATTCAAAATGGATTCAGCATTGGGAATGTCTGAAAGTGAGTTGTTTGTTTACTGAAATTATGTTCAGAACTCAATCAACTGAACGCAGTCAGACATACTGGTGTAATAGATGAGACGAATCTCCATCACGCCGAGATAAACGTGTGAGAGCTGAGTGGATAAGTGACCTGAAACATGCTCACTTGAACACAAACGCAACATCTTTTGGCCATGCAAAATCATTATCACGTAGGTGTTAAATTACAGCTCTCAATTGGCTTCATTTGGATGTTTCCTGGTGTGGGTCAGCGAAATCCCAGCACAAACGAGGATAATTGCACCTGAAACGGGTGAGAAACATGGCTCCCTCTACCTCCTGAAGACACACACACGTATAGAAGTGTCTCATCAAATTTTCATTTGGTTTCATCGCAGCATGAATAATTAAAGTGGGTGGGCTGTGGAGTGAGTCTGTCTCAGAAATGATGAGGGAATGCCGGACAGGATTAATGCACAAAGTTTCCAATTGACCAGACTGACATCTTGGCTTTTCTAGAAAGGGTACTTGGAATGAGTTAATATTCCTTTAAAATGAATACAGTGCTCAGCATAAATGAGTACACCCTCTTTAAAAGTACTCATCTAATCAGTAGCACAAAAAACAAAAGGACTACTACATAAATGAGTTTTATCGAACACTTAATTAACTCCAAAACATGAAATGAAGGTGAATAATGTTACTTAGATCACAAAACCTTCAGTTTTACTCAAATTGGTTGAAGCAAAAATGAATACACCCAGCATCAAAAACTACTACAACTATGGCTGCACTTCCATCTTTCTTAGTTTTGGATCACTTTTGCTACAATATTTTTTTACTCATATGTAAAGCTTTGCTGATCTTCTTGTAGCCCTCACCTTTTTGTGTAAAGAAATGATTTCTTTTCTCAGATTTGATGACATTTCTCTTCCGTGAGGAGCCATTTCTGACAGCATGAAATGGGAAGGGCTTTTCTTTGTTAAATAAAACTCTTTTAGAGTCACCTGTGTCCTGGACACATCTTAAATGAATCAGACTCACCTGTGGTTTAATGTCTGTTCATTAGAATTTTGTCGTCTTAAGTGTGGCTTTTCTCCTAAGACTATACTGGGATGGGGGGTGGGGTGGTCTCTTTTTTGAAACATGAGCTTGGATGAAATAGTTGTGAAAATCACTTTTTGTGAGTGCAAATGCACATATCTTATTTGCAATCAATGGTCCACATTTGTGGGAGTATTTTGTAATATAATATTAAAAGTATTGATTACGAAAGGACACTAAAAGTTTCCTGAAAAATGAAATGGTTTGCTCTCATTTAGGCTGAGCACAGTATAAAAGAAAAAAGTGATTTCTAAACGTCTGCTGAAGATTATTTTAAGTTAAAGCAGCAGCATGACTTATTTTATGACTTGACTTAATAGAAGACATTTCAAAAGAGTTGGTTTTCATATCATTTACCATGAAGGCAACTACTTGGAAGCAGGTTGGATTTCTAAACTGAACTTTGGGCCACAATGTGTGAATTTACTCTTGCTTTAGGTTAAAAAACTGTATCTAGATATGATCGTCCCAGAAAAATGTTGATCCCTGCAATTACACCTATTACAATGATCCCTCATTTATGAGGGAGTTACAGTCTAAAACTGACCCACAATTGGCAAAACATGCAAAGTAGTCTTTTTTTTTTCGCAATTATTACAGATGTTTTAAAATGATAAACTCTGAACTAAACACTTGATATACTTTTCTCAGACAAACACCCTATTTTTTTTTTACACTTTTCTCTCTTATAATTAAAAGACCACTGGAAACATGTGAAAATAGATCAAAAATGATTGGAGTGGAACTTTAAACTCTCCAAATTCAAAATTCATAGAAAAATAAATCCAGTACAACAGAATTAAAACAAAGATCCGCACTTATCACTGCCTTCAAGGGTCATGACATTCCTTTGACAAAGATGGAGAAGTTGTAAAAAAATATAGAGTGTGGAATGATATCTGAGCTGTGTGGCTTTGTATGGACGCAATTTCACAGTACAGTGGTACAGCTGTATCAAGAACAGCAGAATGTGAAGGCGAATGGAGGCAGGGATATGGGTTTAGGCATGTTTTTGAACAGGTTCAGTATGGACTTGGTGGCCTTGATTTAAACCCATTAAAAAAAAACAAGTAGGGGCATGATGTACAAAAGCAGTTCTTTAGGTGAGATGGGGTTAGTGGACGAGATGCAAAGGTATGGTGAAAAAGACATATTGGAGATGGAGGCTTCCACCTCCCCCAGATTTTCAAAAGATGGATCCATTGTGCTTCTTATGTTCAGAGGGCAGCTTCAATTTTACACATTGGGACAGGATGTACAGAAAGCTCGTCACAGGAGAGATTTGAATGCACGTTTAACAGCAGCTATTGAAGGTAAACATAGAAATGAATGAATGAGAAAAGAAGCAGTGAATAGTCTTTACTCAAAGAACTGAGTAAACTCAGTAGCCTTTGGATTCCATCTAATAATTCCTTAAAATATTGAATGAAAATCTAATTTTGCAGTTAGATATGGCTTTGTAAGCTGAATGTATTTTGCAATTATTTATTATCATTGAGAGTATAATAAAGCTTACAGTTCCCTCAGAGCTCAAAAGCAGATAAAAGGAAAAAAATATAGTGTTTGCTGCAGCAGGAACGTGGCTGAAGAGTTTTTTTGGGTGTTGGTGGATGTACTGGGTTTGGTTTAGAAAATGGCTGCTGGGCTGGCTTATTTTGTGTTTTTTGAAAGATAGTAGAATAAGTGTACTTATTCTACTATCTTTCATCATCTATTTTTTGGCCTTCCAAATTCTTAGTTAAACTTAGGAGAGCTTATTCCGGACTCCTCTCCTTGATCTTGTCTTTTTTTTTTAACTCCATCTCCTTTCTGTTTTTCATACCCATTTCTTTCATGTTTCTTTTTCTCCTCTGGCCCTATTTTACTGCCCATCCTTTGTTTTCTTATTTGTTTCATTCTGTCAATTTCTACAAGCCCAGTCCTGCTGGAGAAAGTCTGATCTTTCCTTACTCCCCTCTCTGTTGGGCTCTATTGTCTGTTATATCTAATATACTAGGACTTTCTGGCACATTTATATGTGTATTTCATAACAGAGTGAGTGGGCGATAACAAACCAATATATTAATTTTAAAGGTTACATGAAAAAAACTGAGGTTCATAAAAAATTCACCCACACTAAACAACCACAAAAATACAACTTTGATTTTTTTTTTTTTAAATCAAATTATAAGTTGTGCTCCTGAAGTGGAAATGTCTTCTCTAAGCAGTACATCATGCTATTAACAATCGTGTCAGCATGGTATCATTCAAGTATCATACCAAGTTAATGAGCTATTCTCTAATTACCAGTGGAATGGAGCTTTATGTATAAACGTTGTAGACTCTGACAGAAATTTATCGCAAGGAGCAAATGAAAACGTCCACAAACTGACTTCAAGGAGTCATTTTCTAAACCCGTTTTTGTCCCTTTCGGGTTCACAGGACTGCCAGTGCCTAACCCTCATGGGCGAAGGCAGGGGACACCCTGGACAGGTTGACAGTCAGCCGCAGGGCCACAAACACACATCCATGAAATCCTGCTTTAGTTCTAAGGATCACATTTGGATTTGTAGAAAAAAGAAAAAATAACAGTTGGTTTAAAAAAAAAAAGGAATGCATAAAAGGATTTTTTCCATCATTACAATCCCTTGTGCTAGCTTTACCACCTCAGGCACCACGTGAACACCTATTTATATATGAAAAAAATGACAAATAAAAATAATCCTAACATTTCATGAATATTTATTATTGGCTTTTTAAACAATTTAATTTAAAAAAGCTTAACTAATGGTCTTTACAGCCAATCGAATCAAACAGGTATAAACATTTGCAGCTTAAAGCTAGAAATCTATGCAACATATTACAAAACTAAGACATTTGGACAAATGGGAAAATGAAACATCTTTCCATCTATGTCATTTTGAGAAGCTCATTTAGCTGAGTTGCCACCAATAAATTAGATTTCATTCCCACTTCCACTCAAGGAAAGAGAACATTGCACCGCTTTGATCCATGACTGAGAAAAAGCAGTCTTTATGAATGTGTCCAAAGGAGAGGTCTCTGTTAAAATTAATAACACCTAAGTGTAAGGGGGAAATCAATCAACTATTATTTAACACACCTTGACATATTTTTTGCTGTTTGTTGCGTGAAATGTTCTTTTAGCTTGTTGTACAATTTTCAGTCTTTAACATTTGAGTTTGATCTTCCACCATTTTTGTCATATTTCTCTTTAGAAATATGTTTTCATATTATTTAATGAAATTATTTTTCCTGTGGAACAACAAAGGGATCTATCAATAAACTGCAAACTCTGTGGGCACAAAGCAGATTTTTCCTCCTTAGGTGATACAAAGTTGACCCATCCTTATGTTTCTTTTTTTTTCACTGATTCTTAGCAATAAAGAACAAAAAAAGTGTCACTCAGCCTTATTGTGACAACTCAGACTTCTTATGTAACCCCCTTAAAGTTTCAAGGGGGAAAACAGAGGCAACATTAACGCGCAGTCATGTCCTTGGTGTCTCTTTCATCTCCTGTCTCCATTCCTCTTCATCGTATGCTCTGCTACCTGATGTCTTTAATTTCAATAAGGAACCCTAAACATTTTTTTTTCCTTTCCTGATTTTAAATAAGATGCACTCCCGTAGGATTTGTTGTTCTGGGCAGATGATCATAACAGAACGGGGAGAAACATCATGAGAGATGCCGGGTAGTGGTTTAAACAAACCACAGGGAAAAGCAGCCAAAGCACAAGTTGAATTCTAATTACAATAAAATAAAAACATATAACACTCACTACTGCTCTCTGCTTTAATAATGGAGAGATTTTTTTCACAATATAACAAAACCAAAAGCCATTTAAAGAACTTCATACCATTACCAGTACTTGGTTATGGATATTCTGGAAAACTGCACCGACAACTCAAATGAATATTTTTCATATATATTAAAATTAGCAATCTGGAGAAATGGGAGAGTGCAGCCTAGAATAATTCTTTAAATGACAAGATTTTCTGATACAAACTAGACAAGAAGAGAAAACTGATGATACAAAAAGCAAGCAAGAAGTGCAAGTTAGCCATAATAAGAGGAGAGCAATGTTTGAATGCAGACATGTTTGGGTCCCTTTAGTCTCCTGTGGGATCAACAGTTAGCGGCTAACTGGCTTTGCAGCCTAACTGTTAGGCACATCATCCTGCAGCAAAGCCACACAACTCCTGCAATTGTCTCCAAGACAGCATTTCAAGTGCAGCAATAAGGTGACAATCCTTTTAGTTTCTTCCTTGTGTCGCCTTTGGTAGTGACTGGCTTTGATATCAAGAGCAAAGAGTTAATACTGCAGCAATACATTTACTTCATGGCAAAAGCATTTTACTGAACATGAAAAAGTTGAAAGAAACTAAACATCTGGTGTGTCTGTACATAGTTTAGTTGAAAGAAGTTCCAGGTCAACAAACAACTAAACTGGTGTCATATCATAAAACACACAGTAAGCACATTAGAGTGGGGTTGGGTGGATGATTGAATTGGAGAAACAATTTGGACCTTGAGTTATGTCTGACCAAAAGCTACAGATAAAGGTCAGATTGTATTTTAAGCTCCTGCTGTACTAAGCAGTTCCTTCTCTTTGAAGGTTAAGCCAACTTTTTAGTTCCTCAAAAATTCTGCACACATCTGTGTTCCATTACTTAGCTTTGCTGTGTCGTAGTATTTATAAAAGAAGCATAAAAGGAAACAGAAAGAAAGAAGATAGGACAAAACCAGCAGACAGACAAACGTGGCCTGGAGCAACCCTGTGATTCAGGATCCCCTGGCTCTTTAAGCCATTTACAGATGGGGCACCTCATGTTCCAGATTAAGCACCAGACTGAACTCATCTCAGAATGGCCTTTGGCTCTGCATCACAGAAACATTAAAGATTTCAGTGCAAAATAGACATGTCTCTGGAAATATGCAAATATGCATTTGTTTTGGGAAAAACTTTGCCAGGTTAAAACACAGTTCGAGACTGGTTTATTTAGTTTTTAAATAAAGTCAACATTTGAGGTCAGAGAACTCTTTCTAAATTTTTTGTTTTTATTAACTTGTTTACTCCTCTGCTCCTGTGATACAGTATGTAAGTACATATATAAATATAAAATTATTAAAGCACAATTTGAAATTAGACCAAACCAGTTAAAACATTTTTCTGCAATGAAAGTCCAACTAACTAATTAGACTGTTAGACTCTCCCAGCTTAAAAGTGCTCTTAGATTGTAATTCACAGACATACACAATTAGCAAACACGGCACATAAATAAACTTGAATCCAAATGCATAAATTTTTGGTGCAGTCAAAGTTCAATAATCTAGTACTAACATGCTAACATGTTTCCATCATGGTAGCAAACAAAGAAACCAGATATTTTTTTATAGAAACTTCTTATTTCTCCAGCATCCAGTTTTTCTACATAGTACAAATTCATAATTGTGTTCAAATCTACAATTTCTGCCCTAAATGATTTAAATAAAGATCCCCCTCTCTGCTTTGTATGGTTTTTAATTTGTTAGACTTAATTTACCATGTGCAATGTCCAAAAATCTTTGCAAGCATTGGGCTACCTTAAAAAACCAAATACATACAATTAAAGCTGCGAGTGGCGTTGGATGGCCCACATGTGCTACCCGCCCTTGCTACCCGCCTCTATGCGCCACCGCCCACGCCACTGCTGCTCTCGCAGCCCGCTTTTACGCGCAACCACCGACCTTGCCGTTCACCTTCAACCTGACCCCACTTGCGAAGCAGCCACAATGCACGCCTTTTCTGTTGGTTTTATCTTCATAGTAACCGTTTTATGTTTTGGTCGCTTGTTGATATCGAAAAGATATATGTAAGTTTCAGGAGAATCTGCAAAAGTAAACTTTGGGATATCCTTAGCAACTGAGGTTAATTGCTAACTACGCCCACATTCCTTATATGATCATACCCTGTGTTATATAATTTTGCTCAGCTCTTGTCAGGGATAAACATATTAAATTGTCACAATATTCCATTAAAAAATGTGGGAGTAACAGAAAAAAAGCCCCTTTTGCAAGCTCGCCATTTGCAGACTGTTCAAAATCTACAACTTCTAATTCCAACATTTTTTTCCCCAATTGCTTCCCCATGATGTCAGAGAGGTTAGGAAACGATTGATACACATTTCTAGGACTCTTTTCGTTTGTTCCATAAACAATTTTCGGCCCATTCTTTATTTGTACATTTTCGCTCGCCGTGATGTCATTGACTTGGGGGTGGGGGGGGTATTGTCGTTCACTATTCCCAAAATTCCTTTTCGCCGGGTACTAGGTCTGTGCAAATTTTGGTGGCTTTTTTGCATGTGGCGGGGGTCAAATTTTTGCTCAAAGGTGCAGAAGTTTTTTCATAAGCAAAAATAATACAGTCCTTGCAGTCAGTGACTGCTGTGGGCCATAATAAAATAAACAAGGGGCAAAAATTACCTTTTTTATAATATTAAATGATAAGGAAACCCCACTATACAACAGCATACTGTTTGGGATTCTGTGCAAGAGCTTGCCTGGTTCTCTATGAGCCTGGTAAAGATGCATCTGTGTATGAGTCTCATTGTGTGTCTGCAGGTGACAGACTGAGGTGTGTGTTTTGTATCGATCCTCGCTGTCCCAGTCGTTAACCCCAATTTCAAACAACACTCATTTGTGACAGGGAAAAATCGATTCGAGCCACCAAATGCCGCTTCAGCTTGGTTAGACAAGCTGGAAATGAGGCCTTCAGATGCCAACAACAACCTTTATCAATGATTGAATTAATGCTGAGAGGAAGAATAATGTGAAAGACACAAGTAAAAGGGGAAAAAAAAGTTGGGACCAATCCAGATTGAGAATTTTGTGGAGCTACATTTGCAGACACATCAGTTAATATCGATTAGATGTGAGACTGATTTGTTATGAGACCACATTGGAGGGTAGGAAAAGGCATTCAGCCAAACTTAACACACTTTATCACTTTTAAATGAATCCAGATATAAATGTTGACATTTTTATGCAAAAACATAAACGTTTTTTCTTAACCTCTAATCCAATATAAAACATGACTTTTCAATACAACAAATTCAATGGAAGTTGCATTGATTAAGACCCACTCCAATGAAAATTGTGTTTTGGGGGTTTTATTATGTTTTTGTGGAATTTTTCTGAAGATGGAGGACATCTATTAGAAAAGTTTTGGTCAAAATTACATTTCTGATTATTTCTGTATTAAAATCAGAGTGACTCAGATACAGGGAAAAATGCAGTTGGGAAAAGCTTGTTGGTGTGACGCAGAAGCTACATTTTTCAAGGATTCATAAAAATTTCAATATCATTTGCTCCTTTTAGCCATAAGTAGAAAATTATATCTATAGACATTGTACAATTCGTGTAAACCTCAGATAAATAATGGAATAGACTCCAGTGCTATTTTTAAAGGGTTGTGTTGTTGTAAGTTTGAAGGGAAGAGGTTATGGATGGCGTTCTACTTGAAACTATGACAATGCTGATGTCAATGTGAGGACAGAGCAGACAATAAGCTACACCAAATGCATGTGAAAAGGGGTTTGCTACAATAAAAAAGTATTTTTTTTTGCTTCTGTCTGGCTTAAAAAAGTTTTTGTGGCAACTAAAAGTACAAAAAGTACATGAATGGCAAAAAAAAATACCTGCCACACCAACAGCAGGTCTCTGCTACCATTTGCTTCTGCTTAAAAGGACGCCACACATGGCAGAACAGTTAGTTCATTTTAGTCAGCACAGAGGAGCTGCCCATACAACTGCTTTCCACAAGATGCTCAAATTGTTGACCAGTAATCATGACAGGGTAAAAGGCTGAAAGCGACATACATTCAAATACACGACATGAATCCCCCCAAAAAAGCAAAAAGAAACTGCTTTATAGCCCAGTGTGACTGACATTTTGAAGAGGTTGAAGGACAAGTAGAAGTAAAACTAATGGAATAAGTTAAAGGTGGAGAACACATCACAGACATACAGATAACAAGAAATGACATCGAAAAGGACAAAAAGAGTGGGTTCCACCCTCAGGCTAAAAGTCAGATCCAAATAAATAGAAATGTTTAGAATACAAATGCAGCTTGAGATATTGTTAGGGGTTTATTCATCTACATTTTTAAATGAATCAGAGTTCTTAGAGGGACAGCCGAGACAGAAGAGCATCTGACAGGTTTAACCACTCAAAGAAAAGATTTGAATTGCTTTAATTACTCTGCAATAAATTATTAAATTACTTAACAGAGCTCTAGAGTGTGACCAATTTAATAGGACTAGTGACCTCATTTCTCAATGATGCAACCAATAAAATTCTTAAGTTGCGCCAATGCACCCAGTAAAAAAGAAAAAAAAACATTTGCGTCTGAAAGTTGTCTTACGGATTAACAACAGATATACATTATGGCCATAAAGTGGTATAAACCAAGCAGAAACGGTGAAAGCCCACTTCTAACTGAACTGGCTGAGGTTCAAATGTGTGACTTCATTTGCAATTGCTGTAATCAAAGGAAAGTGGGTAGCTAACAGTGTTTAAAAAGCAGAGTGTGTGTAGCCTCAGTTGACGAGAGCTGATATAATAAAGGTTGATCACACTGACACACTGATAAAGACTTGGTCCCAACAAAAGACCGTTTCACAGTGGTCCCCAGATATTTCACAGTTCACCATCCGCGGTTTCGCTGTTTTGCAGATTTTTCAGTGCAGTTCTGCATGCCTCGTTTTCCTCTCTCTCTTTCTGTAGCGCACTATGTTCTGCATCCTGATTGGCTGTTGACCTCGTCAAACAATATCTTCTGTGCCGTGTCTTCAGTGCAACATGCGTACAGATTGCTAGAGTTACATAAATATTTGATTGCAATCAGATCTTTGTTTTCTTTCTGTAATACTGGACTTATTTGTTGTGGATTTCCCCAATCGCGGGTAATTTTTACAACATATCCCCCTGAGTTAAATGGGGGAACACTGTACTTTGGTTGCACAGTGAAGTGGACTCATAGTGGTGGTTCTTCAACCATTTTAATCAGCCAGAGTAAAAAGCAATGGGGTGTGGTCTAGATAAGATAAACCTTAGAAAACAATGTTTGGCAGGTTATGAGGTGAAATGCTGATGATTTTACTACATCAGAAATATCCTGCATAAAATATCTGTGAGGATACTGTGCTTAGCTTTTGTGATGCTTTTGTCATGTTCTGTTTTCTATGTCAAGACTCACTAGGTTTAGGCTAATCATCCACAATTGTCTTCATTTGGTTAATCTACCTCAGTATATACAAGTGTCTGGTTTTCTGTTCATCATTGTCAGGTCATCTGCTCCACTCTGCTTTGACACATTTTTGTTTCTCCGTGATTTTGTCATGTTTCAGTTTATTTATTAAATGTTTTCAGTTTCTGTCACAAGCCTGGTCTCCTGCAATTTGGGTCCTCCACCACCACTCCATGACAATATCATGGACTGATAAACTTTTGAAGTGTATTGATAGGTCACGATATACTACAATGTAACTGTTGAGCCTTTTTTCAACATTTTGACACATTTAATTTGAATCTAAAACTATGCAAACCCATAGAAAAAGGGATTATTTAGAACTACTGAATTGCATCATTGGGCATTCTGTCTGGCCTTCACTTGAAATGTAAACTGACTTGGAAAAGTTCAGGAAAAGCAAAAAAAAAAAAAAAAAAAAAAACTCCTCTCCAGTACTGAGAATTGATTGGCAGAGCAGACACTTGAATAACTTACAATGACAGCCTGGTATCAGTGCAGCTCAAGCTTACTGCAAATTTAGGAAAGCGTCCCATTTAACTGCCAGTTGCGAAAAAAAAGACACCAAGAAGCATCTCAGACACTTTTATGACATTTCTTTCTGCTTACTCTGTTGTTTGGTTGCCTTGTTTGCGGGCTGTCACATCTCATGGTGCTTATTTACCAGGCATCTTCTGTCTGCATTAATCTTCACAGTTTTATGCAGGGAGTGATATATTTCTAGAAAATTGTAATAAAATCTTCAACAAGGTGCTGCCCATTCATGCTAATGCTGCATAGGGATTTAAAATATGATTTATAAACCTCTAAAGATCTTAGAATTAAAATGTTCATTTGTATTAATGCACAAAAAGGTTTTAATATGAACTAATTTAATTTTAAAGGTATAATTAAAAAAGTAAAAGATGAAGAAAGTGGAGGGTTTGAACCAGAGGAGCTGTTTTTCTTGAATAAATAATGATGTAAAACCTGGACTGAAGAGTAAGATGACGATCCTGAAAGCTATTGGTTCAGTCAGGGCTTCTGGAAATCTAATCCTTGCTTCTGTCTACAGAAATGTATCATCACCTCTAGCGAGAAGATGTTTTTAACCACATTTGCTTTTGAGGACACAAAATTAGGGAAAGCAGTGGGAAAAGCCAATGATCTCAACGGTTGAAAGCTGTGCTGCACGAGATCATTCTGAGGAGCTTTTCTTCTTATTAACTTGAAACCAGATTTAAAGTTTAATCTTTTGCTTGGGACAGAGAGTTCATTAACAGCAATCGTCAAATGAACATTGCATATACAGACACAAACAAATTAATTCTTAAGTGGGACTGACTTTAAACAGACTTTACGACGAAAAAATAAAAACCGCCCATCCCTTGATAAGAACTCATTCAGACTGGGATTGGCAACATGAAAGACAGTGTTACCAGAGTCTGAATGATTTGTTTGATCCAATCAAAAGTGTTCATCTAAAGCTCTCTGCAAAAGATAGAGAACATTATGAAAGTCCAACTGATTCCCTTTCAAGTCCTTGGCAGAATTTACTGTTGCCAAACTCCGAACTGACAGAGAAGCTGCTTTGATAAATTGGAGCTGAAAATGAAAACTCGGCTGGGTTTCCTTGTGAGATAGAGTTAGTACTTTAATACCACACTGTGCCCGGGGGCCATACACAGAGCTGGGATGACACAATGGAGGCCACTCTTGGCTGTCATCTGTGAGTCAGTGTTCTGGCATGAGAGAGGATTGTTGTTTTCCAGTGGAATTTAAAAGAAAACAAACAAAAAAAACAAACAAACAGCACTCCTTGAGGTCCAACTAATCCCAGCTTTACATAAATTGAAAAGAGAGAAAAGTGTGGACAAGAGAGCAAACGTGTTCTGGCTAAAATCAACAGACAGTGCAGAGACAAGGAGGAAGGCTGTCTGCAGAAGGCGGAGGACAGAGCAGGTCAGAAGTTCCTTGGGGTGACACCGAAATCAAAGTTTGTAAGTACAGATGTGTAGATCTGTGGAAAAATAGTCCTGAACAGAGCAGACAATAAACACACTTAGATGATAAATTAGTATTCATCTCTTCTGACAGAATGACTCACTTTTCCCAAGAGCTGCTGTGTTGTTGTTGCTCCTGACAAACAGAAAGCTCACCCCTAAACTACCACATAGAGAGTTTTACATACGGATATTTTCCAACCAAAGCTGGACGTTGAGCTTTTTGCTCTGATTTCAAGTTGACCTCTTTGCATTTCTGTGACGAGACACGGCAGACGGGTGAGGACTCCCATTTATATTTCATCAGTTAAAAAATGCAAAACCTCAAAGATCGGCTCCGGAATTGCAATTAGGAGGTACGTGACGGCGTTTGATAAGCAGAGAGGGGGGCCTGCGTGGGTAATCAAGAGGAGAGAAAAAAAGAAGGGAAATGAAGGATACATTTTAAAGATGCACATGCAAGGATGTGCATACAGATCACACTCACGCTGTTTGTGGGAGGGAGCCAATAGAGAAAACTGATAATAATCTTAAAGAGTTTCCAGAGTTAATGTGAAGCAAAATATCATCCTAACAATTTACTCAAACTTGAAATTATTTAGCAATTAATTTCAAGTTTGAGTGGTGGAATATGAACAACAAAGCATTAGCATTCACTCTGCTGGTGGGCGTATGTGTAGTTTTTTTTTTATTATTATTATTCATTTTTGGGATTCTAAAGGCTCTTTGGATTTGGTCTCATTCTAAGGTGAAGTCTGGGCTCCTGGCTTGTAGAGTACAAAACAACACAGCTACAGTTTCAAAGAATAAATGCAACACTGGGTCGATGGAACCTTCCCCCTGGTTTATCAAATTGCAAACAAATAAACTTCTCATTTCCATCTAAATAACTTGTGGGTGGGTTTCTGTACTTTACATCTTTGTCCTTGTGTTTTTCTTAATAGTTACAGTATCCATGTGAACCTTTTATTGAGTTCTGATTTTAAAGCAAAAAAAAAAAAAAATTCGAAGAGACAGTAATCCATGCTTTCATCCCATCTCAGAGAGATTTTGGTGGCCATTTGACCCTTTGAGTTCTTCAGGGTTAAGATTCACTCATTTGCTTTTAGGTTTTAAAGCGATCTTGCACCTGTCTTGGCTTGTCGCCTAAGGTTAGCAGATCAGCTTCTTCTGGAGGTACCGAGGTCCAAGAGAAAGCTCAGAGCTGAAACATCTTCTT
Source organism: Adrianichthys oophorus (assembly GCA_036245035.1). NCBI lineage: Eukaryota > Metazoa > Chordata > Actinopteri > Beloniformes > Adrianichthyidae > Adrianichthys > Adrianichthys oophorus. Next base: position 8,034,869 of record BSAI01000138.1, read on the forward strand.
TTCAATTTGTGCACCAAAGCTAAATTACCACTGCACATTTGTCAAGCATCCTCACTGTCCATGTTTAAAAAACCTCTTAAAACTAATTTTTATAGCAAGGCAATTGACACAGCATGGTGCTCTGCTCTGCTAGGGTGCTTTATTCTATTTTTATTATTTTATATTTTACTATGGAAGCATTTAACCGTTTTGCCGTTTTAATTGGTATTTCGTTGTTTGAGCTTTTGATGTACGGTTTCTTGGTTCACTGTGGTCATGTTAATGCGCCTTATAAATAAAGTGATCTGATATGTAGAAAGAGGACAGTGTACAGTCTCTATTTTATTTATAATGATCAAACAGTAATTTTAAACTTTAATGATACATTCTGTACTATTTAAACTTTTTGTGTCAACTAGTGTTAGCAGTTGCTATTTTATTTACTTATGATCATGCTTATTTCTCTCTTCATCATTGAGTGCATTTTACTACATTTCTCCTGGTGGAGATAAATAAAGCATTACCTACCTGTCTATCTACTTGTGGAACTGAATTGCTTTTATCTTTGCAACATTCGTGTGGCTACAAAGACCTACCAAAGAATGTTGAAGTAAAGTTTTGATTTAAAAACTATTCCAATCACTTTGAGTTGTCCCGCTGGCTGTGACATGGAGCATTCTTTGTAGTTTCCCAGAAGGGACGGTAAGCAATTCGCTCCAGGTCCATTCTTGCAAAAAAAAAAAAGAAAAAAACTGCAGTTTTACACAGGGACTAATTTGACTAGATCTATTGAATTAAAACTACTCACAGTTTGTCTGGAAAAAGAAGTTATATAATGGCTTTCAGAAATCTAAATGATGCTTAAATAATGTATGAACTCCAATAAGTTATTATAAAAAAACAGCTTATAAATATAAAGTTTCATCTATATAAACAAGCTTAATTACTCACACATTGTAAAATGACCAAAAGGTCAAGCAACACAATGCATGATGAGGTTGATTTTTTTTCCTGAAATGTTCTGGTTTAATTTTTCTTTTTGCACAAACTGTTTTCACAAAGTTAAGTGGAGCTACTCTGAAGGAGATTCTATCAGTGGAACCACGCAATAAATGGTATTCTGCTTCATGAATGTCACACATAAGAGCAGTTCTGATTCTGTGTTGATAGGGCATGAGTTATAGTGTTGCTAAAGTGTGTTAACAGGGCATTCTTATAATATTTTTGAATCAGAATGTGCATGTTTCAGGTATTTTTTAGTGGTTGACAGTGGATACTGAGTTTCAGTGCATATATCTACAAACACATCTGTTTGTACAAAGGAGTGTTTGGTAGTCAGTGATTCTGCAAGTTGTCCCACTAAAAAGATGAGAGAGGTCTGTAATGGTCATCATAGGTTCATTTCAACTGTCAGAAAAAGAAGTAAAAAAACAAAATCCAAGAAATCACAGATTTTAAATCATTTATTTGTGTCATGGTGGAGATTGTAGTACAGACACATTTTCTTAATCATAGAATTGAATTTCTTGGATTCTTCTTTTACATTGTCTCTCACAGTTTAAGTGTATTTATGATGAACATTACAGACCTCTCTTATCTTTTTAAGTGTGAAAACTTGCAGAATCGAGGACTGTAAAAAACCTTTTTATCACATTGTTATATGGAGTTTTGGATGCTTTGAAAGTTTGCACTCTTTTGTTCATAGATCCCCTGTTGAAAAACAATGTATTTGGTCCAGGAGCTTTTTTATGTGACAAATACACGAGATTTCACAGCAGAAATATAGTATTTGTATAACAAAGTAAACACCAGAAAGGAATGTATGTGTGTTTGAGGCTGTTTCACTTTCTTTGCAGATGACATGATGCTTCAGTGACAGCAAATCTTCTGCTCGAGCTCATGTGGCTCTATCACACTTCACCTAATTAAACCATAGTCAACGAACAATTAATTAAAATGTACTTCAACGATAAGATTTGTAATTTCAGTCTATTTAGTTACATAGGAAGCAACAAAATGCTTCTCTTTCCATTGTCTCTCTCAATGTGGTTTTTGGCTGTATTACTTTATTTTCTCTAAAAACTTGATCTTCTTTTCTTTGTAAGTTTTCACATTTTCACTTCTGTGCTTTCTAGAAAAAATGATCATTTAGAGTTTCTACAAAATCTCATACATTGTGTAACCTAGTGTAACACTGTGTAATATATTTTTTATGGATGTGCAAAATAAATTATTCATCACTATTTTGTTGTTTGTGTTTCTGCATGTTTAGATCAGAGAGTCCTAAGAGAATGTGACATGAAAATGTCACTAGAATTTGATGCAAGTCTTTCTTACATAGTCAAATAAAAACAAACAAACAAACAAACAAGCAAACCAAGAGTGTGATACATTACAGGTCTGATTCATAAACACTGGGCTGAATGAACTGTTATCGTAAAGACTAACCAGTGTTTCCCTGGTGAATTTGTCTGAGCTTCATATGAATAATTGTGCACAATTAAACATTGTTAGTCATCTATTTTTCAACCCAAAAAGAGTTTTTTGAAGTAAATGAACAACAACGGGTGAAGATTTCTCTGGTGTCTCAACAGTACAGCTTCTCGGTGGGCACCGGAATGAGTCACACGGCTATTTCATCTCCCAGACAGTCGGGAGCTCCCTGTCTGTTGAGAACATTAAGCAGCCTGATCGTTTCTTCATCTGTTCCCCAACCAAAGATATCCAACTCATCGTCCTCCCCTTCATCCTCATCCTCCTGGTCATCGCTGTCGTCTGTGTTCGACTCACACTCAGAGGCGATACCCGACTCGCGAAACCTGGCAAAGTCCAGGCAGTTTAAAGATTTTACTTCGCAGGAAAACAGGCTATCTGAAGCCTGAGATGCATCTTGGTCTCTTCTCTCAGGCCTGTTAACCTTGAGCGGTGGGGGAGGTGAGGGGAGTCGAGGAGGTGGAGGCCCCGGAGGTCCTGGGAGGAAACGGAAACGCTCCAGTTTGAGTAAACAAGGGTCCCTACCTAATGGGCTTCCCAGAGTTCCATTGGAAGAGGAGAAGGGGTTGGTGGTCCCATCATTGGCACCAATCGCCGGCAGGTTGATGGCGGACACCTCTGGTTTAGGTGTGGTAGCCTCACAGATCACTGGAGGGACTGAGGACCGGAATGTGATTTCTAACAAACTATCCTGTGAGCCCACTGGAGAGATAAATTGAAATCAGAAAAGGAATGATCAGATAAAAGAAGACCAGGCATGAAAAAAAGCATAATATATATTTCACATCACACTCAAAAGTTGCAGAGTGCTCTGTTTTGTAATCCCTCTACCACCACTTGGGCTGGCAGAAGAATAATGTTTGTGATCCATCTGTGATCTATGTGAAAAAGAGGGATATAAATACCAACAGAGTAAACCGCTTTGTTCCACATAAATCAGTGTGGTGTCAAATATGGTATGCAAACAGAAAACATGTTTCAAAGTCTTTCATCATCAGGTTTTGCATCACTCTTTGTAGGCACACTGCATAGACTTGGATCTGAAAAAGGTTTCAGTGTCAAATAGAAAACAAAACACTTTCCTCCTTTATGGAGGATAAAAGGTGCAGTTCTTTCATATTCATAAAGAAATTTGGTGAATGAGACATGATGACACGTGAGAACATTTAGATTGACTGAAATAGGAATAATGAAAGCCATAGCAAAGCCTGAGAGTGTTTCAGGATTACATGAAAATGTGATTGTAAGTTAAGATACTTAACACCAGAGCTGTTCCCAGTAAAAGGAAATAACAAAAGCTCTTCAAATATAACTTTTCAACTTTTTGTAACGTAATTCCAACGGACTATGCAAAAAGCAGCTTTGTGTCGATTTTTTACCGTAGTAAAGTGTTGCGTTTCAGTGCAAAGCAGTTTTTCTCAGCTTTCAGAATCTGTTGGATTTACGTTAATTGTGCAAATGGTCAAAGAGTTATTTATGGTAATTTAAAGAGCTTTAACAGTGTTTCTTTGGATCAGTTGCAGATTCAAAGTTTGGGATTTTCCCTTAGTTTTGTGTATTTCCATGCAACCTTTTTTAAAAGTTGAAATGTGTTTTTTTAAACAGATAAAAGTGCGTGTCATAGCTGTTTGTATGACCATTTTTGCATAAACTGTTTTTGTGCTATTAATCCTTATCTGAAAATCATTTTTTCAGTTTTGTGGGTTTATTGGTGCAGAAAAAGACCAATTTTAGGATGGTTGTGAAAAAAAATGGGAGAAAAGATCTGATAACTTCCCTCCAAGCAGTGGTGTGCCCTTCCAAAAGTTTTAAACATGACAATAAAAGTTTTTTTTTTTTTTTCATTGATATCAGCTACATTTTAAAAAGACCAAAGACAGCTATGAGAAAAGATTTCTCAGCACTGTATTTATGAAATGTGTGCTGAAAAGGTAAAAAAAAACTCTCTTTCCCACTGGGTGACATTTGGAGGGCGGGCTGGGCTGTGATGCTGATGAGAAGACTATCTGTTTGCACAGCCAAAGAGTGTGGAGATGAAAAGGGTAAAAGGGCATCAGTGACAGAGGATCAGCGGCCAGAACTTTGTGGAATCTGAAAAAAGTGGGGGCCACATCTGAAAATCCACACTCTCTCTGTGGTACTCAGCAGCACGGTTTTTCATTAAGTGTGTAAATGTGGCTCACTCACTTTACTGTCTGTATGACTCGATACAGTCTGTTCTCTCTGAGGAGCACTGACCAGACTGATGGCAATGACCTTTGCCTGGAAGCTAAATAAAAATCTCCATTCTAATAACAAAAGAGACAGGATTTCCTTTTTCTAGTCACTGATGATAACCAGTTTTTTCAAAACATTTTTTTTGTAGCATTTAGGTTTTTCTTGTTTTAGTGTCAGATAAAGGAGATGGTGTTAACCCTTTCTCATTTTATGCATCTAATCAGACAAGTCAAAACATAAGAAATATTAGTGGAAAGGGATTAGAAGAGTCTAGAAAATGGATTGATGGGTGGTTCTGTAGTATAGTTAGTTTTGGAGTCTAGATCAGAACTGACATATTTAGGAGTTTATGTCAAATATGTGTTTATATCTTAAGTAACGTTTTAAAACAATTAAGAATCAGAAATTTGCTGATTTTTTTGTAGTTTTTTCCTGGAGTTGTGTGATAAGCAAGTGTATGCACTTGTAATATTAACCAGCACGTAGCTGTTTAAATTCTGCAATTCTTAATCCACTTACTTGAGTTTGGTCCAGAGATTTTCGTTTCCAGCTCCTGGATCTGTTTAACCAACAGGGAGATGTGCTGCAGCAGATCTCTGTTCTGCAGCAGTAACTGATGGACTCGGGCCTGGGCCTCCAGCCGAGCCGTAGCCTCCGCACTCAGCTGGTCCTTCAAGAGATGGACCTGCTCCAGTGATAGGGATTAAGAAAAGAAGGGGAACGGTGTTAGAGAAACACAGCTCACTGTTGAATTAAGCTGAGCCAGTAGCAATTTTTTATAACTTTCTTTTTTAAAATTAAATTGCTCCAAAATTCTTGAAAATACATATTAGTCCATGAAAGGTCACGTAGATAAATCATTGCTTTACTAAGCTTTGTACCAAAGGACAGTCAGAAGGTTAACTTGGCATCATCTCCAAATGTGAAAGCCGTCTCTGTGCAGTTTTATTTCAGCACATTTATGTTGTTGAAGGTTCCCAGGAGTCATTCTGTCAGAGCTTTTTTCTCTGGAAAGTCATCCATGACAAAGGGGTTGTGTTTAAGTTACAAGACAAAATCGGAAAACTTTGTAGGCAGAATCAAATAAAAAAACCTGCTTCAATAAAAATGTTTTTTTTTTTAATGTTTTGAACATTCTTAAAAGAATTTAAAATTAAAACTACATTATTGTATATTTTTTTTCAATCAAAGCCGGATGAATCAGGAGCAGATGTAAAAATGCAAAAGCTCTCTTTTGTGATACAGCAAGTGAAATGCTCCATTCTAATGAATCCATTCATTCATTTTCCAAGTCGCTTTTTCCCTTTCGGGGTCACAGGGCTGCCGGAGCCTAACCCGGCTACTCATGGGCGAAGGCAGGGGAAACCCCTGGACTGGTCGCCAGCCTGTCGCAGGGGCTCTAATGAATCCACTTTCAGGCAAATAGATACTAGATAGAGCTGGCATCTGGCTCAAAACTGTATGGCTAATTAGCTCCAATGTTGCTCACTGTTTTTGTTGCACCACTATTGTTGGGTTGCGGTTGTAAGGAGCTGTAAGCTACCAAGAGAGAGTATAAGCAAAAGAAAGATGGGATGTAAACGGAGGCTTACTAAGCGCCAACAGTCCTGCCCACAACTCAGAGGTGATTTCTGATTTACTTCTGCCGCTCTGCCAAAACTATGTTCCGGAAAACGATACGGGTTTGTTGATTTTGGCTAAAATGACAATTGTAATTAAAAGACCACAGAGAATGCTTTTTTTAATTTTCCTTTTTTACAACATATCAACATATGACAGTAGTGGGGACTTTAAACTGAGTAAAAACTGGGTCAATAGAAAGTCATTTTTACAGTTACTACTGTCATGGCATATAATAAAAACCTGACCTTTCGGAAAAATGAAAAACTAGCTGCCACAGATGAGCCTGACAGTTTCTGGATAGTCTTGCCAGTGTTTACTAACTCCACCAAGAGGTTGCTTGTTAAACTGAACTAGTTCCAATTATTATTATTATTTTCAACATAAAAAAGCACAAGGTTTAACATCATTTGGTCTGAGATTCAACTTTATGCATTTTGTGCTGCTAAGGAACCAAACATCTCTGTGAAGAGCTGAATGAGGCTCTGGAACTAAGCTTTAATCAATCAAGAAGAGGTTATAAATTAATGTTCGTAGTAGAATTTTCCCACAACTGGAGGATTTTACCTCTTAGCCACTTTAAGAAGGACATGAATACCTAAACTAATTCTTCACTATCCTTCAGAGCTGTACTTAAGAGTGTCCTTCCATTTGATGCAAACTCATTAGATTCCTTTAAAATGAGAGAGGGAGCTGGGTACAGATGTCTGGCACCAAGTCAGATTTGTTTCTTGTGGGTGTTGAACTCCCAAATTTACAATATAAACTCAACACTCTCACAGACCATACGCAACAGAGGCAAGAGCTCTTTACCGAAATTACTGTGGTTTTATAAAAGTTTAATACAGGGCCAGCAGTGCACTGGTGGCAGCTCTGCTTCTCATGCAACCTTAATGTCACCGTCTGATGTGGTGTGCCAGATTAAAGCACAGACTCCACTTTAATGTAAAGCTCAGATGTTATATATCCTTCCCTTTCTGAATCATTTATAGTGATAGTAGAGGCAGCAGGGACCACATGCTCCCAAACTCACTTCCTCAAACACACATTTGGATGTTTTTGGAGCATTAACTCCCAAAAATGAATTTAAAATAACAGAATACATCAAATGTTTGCTAACCCACTTCACACCTCCTTGGGAATGGTTCAAATGAGTCTTGTTGAAGGAAAGGAGTCCTCCCTTTATCAATTTTGTGAGTCTGTATGGTTTGATTAAATTTCACCTCAGAGCTTGATCATAGATCTGCAAAGCCTGAAGTGTCAGAAGAATAACAGCCACTGAGACCAGGTTAAAACATCCTCCTAAACTACAAAGCTTTGCAGAAAATATTTTAAAGCAGACACACTATAGTCAGCATGAACTTTCTGTGGCTAAAAAACTTTTACATACCATCATGAGCATAAAAAGACCTTAAATCTGTACGCCTACCACATCTCAGTGGCATTGTGAATGGCAGACAAGTGCATAGGTTTATTTTTAAAGCACAGTGAGTCACAGGGTCTCATGTAGAGGAACAAGTCCTTCAGACTTGTAATGACTCCCTGGTTTCTCATTTCGGCTCGATGAGGCAGGACAGAGGTGGTTACTGTGGCAGCAAGGGGACGCTTTATTTTCCACGCCAACACTGACAAGCATAAAGCTATTACTGAAGCAAAACTACAGCACAAAGCGGTATTGGAAGAGGAACAATACAGCAAGGACATTTCTAAAAACACAACTATAACCAAGGCCTCTGAAGAGGATTCTGCGTGGTTTGCAGGGGAAAAAATGTAAACACTACTCTAGTGTCTTGTGGTGTAATGTTTTAGTTTGAACAGTCATTTGATACTTACATCGGAGGTTGTTCTTGACAACTATTTCTAACATTTAGAAAGTGTCTACAAACTAAAATTATTGCAACTGCTGCCACTTTTTTAAACCTTTATATAACCAGGTGAGTCAAACTAATTCTAATTTTCAATGACAACCTATGAAGCATGTTTTCTTGGAGAGTGCACAAAAAACACTAAATCAAAACAAAAAAAGTTGAAGAGTACATTTGCCAGGCCATATAGTAGATGACAATTCTGGCAATTCTGACAGCACACACATTTTTTCACTGTACACTAAATGTGTCAGTTCATCTATTGGAAACATAATGAAAAATAATTACAGGTATTCCTTCTTATTAGATCAGTGTCATGTCGATTTACGTTGGGTTTTTAGACTTTCCCCTTGCTCCAAATTTTTAAACCTGCTCAAACTCACTATAATGCCTTTGTTAAAGTTTTTCCATTGATTTTTACATGTTCTGATTTAAAACTAAATGTTGACTTTAGAAAACACTTTAACCAACAAGCAGTTGATCATACAGTCTTCTAGGTTCAAGCACTTTTACTGATTTCCATTATCAGCAACCGATAACCCCTGAAGTTCATGTTTACCATTTGCGCAATATTTGCGTCTTAAAGTAAAGTCACGTATGAAAACTAGAGTTTTTTTTCATTGTAAATCAGGTAGATTATGTGGTGCAAAAGTAGAGCAGTCAACCTCTGATCATAAAGTTGCAGGTTTGGCTTATGCCTCGACTTCCCATGTATGCCAGACACTGTACCCTCATTGCTCCTGGTGGTAGGTTGTACTGCATGAGTGTGGGAATGTGTGTCAATGGGATGAAAGTGTAAAAAACATTTCAAGCCTCATTCTGTTACCAATATTTTTAAACTACGTTTGTCTTTTACACATACTTATGGCGTCCTCATTGTCAAGTTTTTGAAATGTACAATACTGAATTGTTCTTTGACTATAAACCTGACTGTAATATAAAAATAAATGTCTAAAGATCTATTGAAGCCATTATAAAATGGACTAGATTGAGCATTAAAGGCCAGGGGTGACACAGAAAGACTATTTTCAGAACAAGAACTCAGCACAACTACTTCAACTGAGAGCATCACAGGGAGAATCAAAATAAGAACATAAAAACACAGACTCACAAATGAACCTTTTATCTTGTACAAACTGTGAGATAATGCTAAATTTAAAAAAAGTGGCTGCTCATTTGACGTTGGTAAATCAGCCAAGCCAATATTGTAAGGGGATTATGACCAGTTGTGTACTGTGAAGCTGACAATACACTCTTAACAAAGAATTATCGTCAGTGCATTGCCAACCCACGACAAATTCCTCTAATCTGGAGAAAGCAGTCCAATGATGGCTCGCCTCTGTTTTTGTCTCATCTTCTGAGCAAAACAGTGATAAGGAAAACATCGTGCTGATGGTGCAATAGCATGGGAATGACTGGAAATGCATGTGGGTAAATGAAGACAGAGAAAAGCAGAGAAACTGCAGTGATACAGAAAGAAAGTGAGAATATATGGAAAAAGCATTACGTCGAGGGATTGGCACACCTCGGATGAACACAGGAAGAGGGCAACAAAAAGCCAATTGAACAACAGCAATCAGATCACAAAATTCAGTTTGAAGTAGACAAGGGTATTTGAAAAGATCAAAAAGATTAGTTTACAGCAAAAATCCCTGTTTTGAACCGACAACTTGGGGTGTTTAGGACCAATCTGTAGTGTATCGCACATGCCAAGAAAAGAATAAAAATATCAAACAAGAAAAAAGTTAAATTCGCTAAAAAGGAGGTTGGTGGAAAAAATAGATTCTTTCAAATTGGTGTGGTGGATTAGTTGTGAATAACCTGATGCTGTCAGAACATTATTTCCCACTTTTCCCAACCATTTTGACATACAGTTAGCATCTCACTGAATTTAATATCAAGTTCAACTAAATTAAAGACTGCGCTAACATCAGAGCTCCATCTTAATATGCGATGAAAACATTCAACCTTGCTGCAGTCAGTCAAGAATGAGAGGAAATAATTAAAAGGCTCTTGTGCTTGACCAGAATCTTTGCAATGTGCTACAGATGCAGTGGAGCGGAGACATTTAGATCTATCTCGATAACAAGGTTTACACATATTATGAATCTCATTAGCATTTAGCAAGCTAAAAGCAAAAAACTAAAAAAAAAAAAAAAAAAAAAACCTGAATGCCTGGTTGGAGGATTTATCAGGTAAATTAAGGTAACAGTGAGCCAAATGGATATTCTGGCTGTCTACACTGTCATTAGGTGGAATGATCTTTGTTATACAGGTCAAAGACAGCCAAAATTAATGAGCTTCATTTACCCCACTCTGTGGCTGCAGACAAGATAGGGGCAGGCTTTTGGAGAGCTGTGCCAATGCAAGACTTTTTTGGGGACAATTTACAAATGGAATCTATGTCCAAAAATGCTTTTTACCATAAAACATGCCATAATCTACAAAAAGTACACTGCAGCTGTGTATGTCAAACACAAATATCTGGCTATCTAAATTTCTTTAATTGATATTTCAAATTTCTACAAACATTTCAAACATGAACAGAATTTAAGTTGAACAAGTAAACATGTGACCCCAAGTGGAATAGTTCGTATAAGCCTCTCTGACTAAAGGGACAGCTCCACCTGACAGATCTCAAAGGTTCTTTTTCAATTTCCTGCTTTCAATTTATGGGTGCCATTTACAGTAGTCAACATACAGCAGTTTCATTGAGCAAAGAAGCAAGGGTCAGGTTCTATCAAGGTGATGGATAGCCTTCATCATGCAATGGATATTTCTTCACTTTTTCATATCCCACACAACTGAGTGGTGACTGTTGCTGGGAAAATGATTTTCATTTGCCTCTTTTCACTTTGAACTCTGCCCAAATTCTGTATGGATTTAACAACAACAAACCTGTTTGTTTTCCATGTGTAGGCAGACAATCACATTCAACGTCAACAGAGGATGAAAGACACAGTGAAAGTAATCTCCTCTTCCCTTCTTGTTGTAATTTTCTCTCCATAATTCCATCTTGATGTGCAACACAGCTGAGGATTAGCAAACAAGCATCCACAGGTCATGAATGGAGAGGAAACTAAGTTTGAGATAATTTTGTAATTTAAAAAATTAACATATTTATAATATGTTTAATCATAAAACCATTAACCTGGTGATATCCATGAGTGTCTGCACTGCTGCTTACAGAAGGATATACATACATTTGACTTTTTTGAATTAATCAAAACACCCAGGAAGTATCATAATGCTTTGAAAGACAACAGAGCTGTTTTTATGCTCATAAACAATTTTTATTCTAAGCAACAGTGGATGCAGTTTATTTTTACCAAGAGACTAAATTGGATATCATGGTTTAGTTTGTTCACTACACAGAAGAACTTTGGAAACAAAACTCAGAGTAAAGGTGGACTTGGAAAAAAAGCTGCCTTCCAAATCAGAGTGTGTTTTACCTAGCCAGGAGTCTGCTGAAAAAACTAGTCAGCACATTACAAATCCATTTCTGAACAGCTCTTAAGGGTGGATACTGGCTGTCATTGGGTGAACAATGGGAAACCTGAACGGGGCAGGTGACCCACACAAAATATCGAGGTCGTAGACTGCTTTGTCAGCTCATAAAGCAAAAATGGTTACGGACATTTTTGCTATGGGCATACTGCGGGTGTAAAGTCGTACCGAACACCTAACACACAACTGCGCTCCCTTTAAGCAGCGACCGCTACTATCTACGATTCTCCACGGGCACAGACAACCCAAAAACCTGCAGCACCCATACGGGTAAATCCCCCAAAAGGTTGCATGTCATTGAGCCTTAAGGTTCTCTTAAAGGGATAATTGTGCCTTAATTTAGGGTTATAAGTTTACTTTGGTGAGACAACAAACTAATAAAAAAAAGACGCAGCCTTTCTGAAGTTTGAGCATCACCAAAAACTAGTCATTTTAGAAAAGGGAACAAAAGCAACCAGTAAACAATGTATAAATGCTTTTTAAAAAAACAAAAAAAAAAGTTCATGCTGATGTATAGAGATTAAAGAATGAAATTTCTTTCAAACAGCAGGCTCTATATGTAGTACGTGGGATGTTGTGAATAAATGTGGTGCAGAAATAAGCCAGAAAGGAAACCTGCAGAGGCTTTGAATATCCACAGCTCATGGAAGGAAAAAAAAAAGGAGCAGTCCTAATTTCAATTTAATTCTACACAGTTACAAACAAAGTTATGACTTATGCAAGACGTTATTGTTATGGTGATAGCAGGAATTAAGGAGACTGTAATAATACACTGTATCTACAAAGCCTTTCAAGAAGTGAAATTTCTCTTATAAAACTTTAAAAGAAAAATCAATTAAAGAGCTGTGGAGTCAAGATTGCTTCAGTTACTTTGATTTCATAAAGTTTCTGAGCACATTTATTTATTCAAGGGCAAACATGAAAGGCACTTGAACTTTAATATCTCTATATCAAGTGTTTTTAACGTGTGAAAAATGTTCTTTCGGGTTTCTGTTCTTTATAGTAAACGGGTGACATCTGAGTAGGTTTGGTGTTACTGATATAAATTGATATAAACTAATATAAAATAAAGTGCTTGTTTTCTTAGTTTTTGTAACAGTTTTGAGTAACGGTCCAGTTTTGGCTTAAGAGAAGAAAACATAATCTATCAAAGTGATGAATAAACTATAAAATCACAGATATAAGCAGCCTCTTAACATAACTAGGTTGGTTACTTAGGTTAATATGTCACAGTAGACTGTAAAAAAAGTTAGGCCATGTTTTACTTGCTTGGCTGATCAAAGTCCCAAAAAAGAGACACTGATCTGAACAGTGACAAGTCTGAACATTTTGAATATATACTAAAAGGCTGAACTCCTTAAACAACATCATCTGGTAACATCAGTACCAGGATAAATTGCACATTGCTATGAAACCAGATTAAAAAAATACTGCAGGTCTAAACAAAGTTTAAGAGAAAAACTTGTAATCATCCCCAATGTGGGTCACTGACACTGACATTTTCTCAACTGTGACAGCTTTTTTTTTTCCATCTTCTTTTGCCTTTTCTCTTTACAGGTCACCCCAAGAAATCTGCCGTTTTCATCTGACTTTGTTGTTTATGTCTCCTACGTCCTCACCTTGCATGTTTCTTTAACAACATCCATAAATCTTGTCTTAGGACTTCCCTCTCACCTCCAGCTTGGCAGCTTTGTATTTAGCATCCTTGTAGGAATGCGTCCATTCTCTCTGTTGCAAACATTAAACTATCTCAGTGTGGCCTCTTTTCTAAAGATTTGGCCTCCCAAACATCCAACCTGAGCTGTTTCCCTGATGCGGTCATGGTTTGTTCTGGTACAACCAAAGCAGCCCGTTAGCTCTGTTGTAATGCGTTTCTTTCTATTTCTATCTCTAGACAATCCAGGGTTCTTTAGATCATTTTATCAATATACGATTAATTTTCCATTTGACTCCCGCTGACACTATTTTGCTGCACATTACTCTCTCAGATAAAGTGATTAAACTCATATATTTAGGTCACTTATTTAAGATTTAACTCTTATATTTAAGTCACTTTCACTGTTGTTCATTTAGCAGATAAATTTACCAATTTGAAAAAAGTGACATAGGGGTTTTAAGGTGTGTGTGTGTGTGTGTGTGTGTGTGTTTGTTGTGATACATTAGGTCAGGGGTTTGCAATAATGCTAAAAGAACCATTTGGTCCCCAGTCAGAGCTGCAAAGTCCTACCTTTATAAGAACATACTTTGTTTATGTTCTTGTGACCATTATGCCATTCAATTTTTAAATTTAGTTTCAAATATTTACGATAGTTGAAGTATACCGGTGTTATAATTTTCTATAAAACAAATTAAGCTTATTTTACTTTTAACAGAAGCACAAGTTCCTTTCAAAATAAAATACACGCTGTATCAAATCAGATCCTCCTGCTGCAGCAAATTTACTTGGAACTAAAACTGAAAAAGTCAAATTTGACATTTTCTGTCATTGTGACTTTAGTCTGCCTTCTCTTTTTTTCTTCTGTTATTATTGAATATAATCATTTGTAAATTCCAATTTTTAATAAAAATGTATACATATAATTGCAATTAAATGCTTTAAGAACGTTGCCTCTGAACAGCAACTAGACAGTGTTGTGCAGCAGAAGATGAGAATGTTATTCAAATTTATTCTAATAACAGTGGATTCAAGTTTTTACCATCATTATGCTCACTTATGTGACATGTTAGGTATCTAAACATACCTGACCAAACTTAAAAAACTAAAACAAATGAGAAAAAATATTTAAAAAAAAACAAACATTATTTTTTCAAATTGTTCTTATTTTTTTTCAAAGTCAAAGACCCACAATGGAGGGACAAAAGATCTGCATGCTGCTCTAGAGCCTAAAGTTACAGACCCCTGCATTAGGTAAAAAATCTTCAACGTTTTCAACGCGGACAATTGATAAAGATTAGAAACAGCAACAATTTCCTCTTTGACCATGTTTCATGCTTGATTATGTATTTCAGTTAATATAAACAAAGAACATATGGCCAAACACAACCAAGTCAGCATTTTTAAGACAACTTCAATCAAAGTTTGCTGTTCATCGAGAAGGCAGCGGATCACGTAGTTGAGCAGATCGACGGTTTGCATCCTGGCTCCCAGTAAACTGTTGTTGTGTCCTTGGGCAAAACATTTCATCCCATCAGTGTGGCCCTACTGGTGTGTAAATGTGTATGAATTTCGTGGAGATGGTTAGAGGGGCCGTAGGCACGTACTGACAGCCACGCCTCTGTCAGCTACACCAGTAGCTTATCTTATTAGTAGCTTATTAGCATCTTAGCTATGAGTAATGGATACAAATTGTAAATTCTTTGAGTGTCAGGAAAAATCCAATCCATTATAATAATAATAATTATTATTATTATTGTTGATCAAGTAGTTGATGACCACAATGTGGTGCTGCAAAAAATGTCTACAAGAATACAAACATTAAGCTTTTCCAATGTTTTCCAAATCTATGGCTTTTTGAAGCTGTATAACAAAGCTGCAACACTGATTTTTAAAACAGCCACTCCATGTGACCATGGCCAGATTAACCGTTTGGGTATATTTGGGCATTAGTCCAGGGGGTACAAGTCTTGTTAGAACACTGGAAATTAAAATCAAGTTTTTATTTGCAACTGATCAGTTCAGTCCATGCTGCTTTTCCTAAATAGATGTGGTGCAGCCGCACAACGTCGCATCTGCTCTTTTAAACAGAACTCATACTAATAAATGACTCTCGGTAATTTAAAACAACGTGGCAGCTGTGGTTAGGTGGTGGTTGCTGTAAACACAGAATGGGTTTCACTGCTAAGTAAGAGTAAGAGTCTAGGGTTACAGATAATAGTAAAAACCTTACCCACTGCATGGTAAACCGGTGAGATGCATCATGGGAGAAGGGGTTTGTAGTCTAACATTTTGTTTGAGAAGTTGTCAAGATTGATTTGTTGGGAGTTTTTCTTTTGTTGGAGCCTTGTTAATGTGTTGATGTCGTCTATTTTCTTGTGCTTGTATTTTTTGTAAGACATTTCTGTTTCCTATCATTATTTTATTTATAAAGTTTCACTAAAGCTTTCAATCACTTAATGAAAAGGCCTTTTGATGATCTCCTTTGGCATAAAGAAGACCCTAAAAAATGATGACCAGTGGTGAGGAAGGTCCTTATCATTGTTTTTGCATTATTTTGAGGTCACCAGTCTCTTTTCTCCTGATTTTTGCTGCAGTCCAACGGAGGACTCACTGGAGACGAAGAGGAATCTCTTTCAGATGCTGTGAGGAGGTAAACTGTTCTGACAAGTTAAGAGCATTTGTTAAATGGCAAGAGAGTTAGGTCAAACACAAGCAGAGAGCGCTCTGGTTTGAGACATTAAGCAGGAGGTGAAATATTCCCTTTCAAGTGCCAAATCCCTGACTCATTAAAAAAGACGTAAACCAGATTCTCGGCCAGTAAGCAGCGACCTCTGGCTGTCTTGAGATATAATGAATGTTGCTTATGTTTGGGCATGTTCAGTCTGAACCCGAATCATTAGGGTTGAAAAGACATCTAAGCATGGTGTAAACAGATCCCCGAATCCTCTGGAAGACACTACACATCAGTTTTGTTGAGTTGTGAAGCAGCGGATCCCATACTCAAGGCCTTTTGTATGCAGTTTGACAAACTGCTTGAATAAGAGTGTGTGCGTGTGTGTGTGTGTGAGAGCTGATGCAGCTTATAAACCACAAGCCCTTGTGTTTTCCCACTACAGTTATATTCCAGCTGGGCAATTTATGTCTTCTGCTGAATGCACTTCATAGTTTCATTTCCTTTTCAAATCCTTATCTTCCTTTAAGAGTATCTTGACAACATCTCTTATCACAAACTAATTATATGTTCCTCAGCCACAATGAGCTTAAGGTGTCACAAAGACCTGGTGTGAAGAACTGAGCTGCTGTCATTTTTGAAAGTTTAACTGGGCAACCGTTCCCAAGGCAACACAGAATGTAAAAGCTTGAAGCTTTGAAAATGCTACTAACACTCCAAACAGGAATGAAGTGGAATTATCAGGTACACTAAAGTGGAAAAACTAATTTTATTCTAACAGGGATTATCGGCAAACAAACAAACAAAAAAAAAACAACACACTGTAAGTTAGAAATAAACCTTCAACCAAATCCTTCTGGTGCAAAAAGTGTGCTAGAGTAAACCCACCTGGGCTACAGCCACTTGAGTCTGCTGCTGCTGCTGCTGGAGCTGCTGCTGAAGGAGCTGGATCTGGTGGTGGACAGATAAGGGGGCGCCTGGTGGGAGGGTTCCTGACGCTGGAAGCAGCATTCTGGGGCTGGACAGCAGCAAAGATGCTTCTTCTGACACCTGCTACAGGAGAGAAAGACATCTTTTTGCTGTGGTTCACAATTTGCAACAATGAAAATATACCGATTTCCACAAATCTCTAATCATACAGTTGAAGAATCTGACAGAAAGTGAAAAGAAAAAAACACAAATGAATAATCCAACAAGATGAGCATTGGGGTCAGAAAATACCTCAGAAGAGTCTGTCATTGAAACAATGATCTGAATATGGAAATGTTTAGTTGATTACTTACACATAAAGGAAAAGACAGAGTGTAGAACAGAGGACATCTTTTGCTTTAGCAAGAGGAAGCATTAAAGACTCACTCTGTTCATCTTCTAAAAGCGTTCCCAACGGTCTTTTAATTATGATGATATTTTTGTTAAAAAAAATTAAAAAACACTGTTGTTTTCTAGGACATAATTTCTGCAGAGCGGCAGGAGTTCCTTAGAAATACGCCTCTATGTTGTGGGTGGGGCCATTGGCACAGAGCAATCCCCCCAGCTCCCCTTCCTGTTGCTGAGAGCTCTGATCAGGGAGCTTGAGGCCTGCCTAGCTAATTTTCTATGTCACAAAAAGCTTCACAAAAAAAGCTTCAAATTGAATTTTTTTGTCTTCTGATAATTCACAACAATTAAAAAAAATACTAAGAAGAAATGCTAAAGAAATGCAATTTTAATCCTTATGTTCTTCATATATTGCCCTCCATTATGAAAAAATGCCACAAGAACATATTAAAAGCAGCAAAAACACCATTCTCATCGGAGCAGGTCTTTAAGATTTGTCCTTTTCACTTGCAATGCCAGAGCTGAGCTCAAACAAAACAGTCATGCTTTTCTTCAAGCTCAAAGTCTGTTGCTCTAGGGGAAAAAAACCAAACAAACATTGACTTAAACACAAAACGGCACTCTGCAAAAGTACTGCAGGATGCATGGGAGGGTCAAAAAGATCAACAAGAACACAAAAAACCTCTCAGACCTGTACAGAGACCTTTAAGAAAAAGCAGGTACTTGTTATTTTACATGTTCAAAGCATCTTGTAAGACCAGGTAAAGGGTCAGTGCATCTGTAAATATGGACAACCCTACAGCATGTGCCCCAATGACTCAGAAGTTTGATAGTAAATCTGTTGATTAGGCATTTGATTTGAGTTTTCTATTAAAAATTTGACAAATGTTAGACTATTTATCCAGAACAGTCTCAACCTAACTTCCTTTCAAACTTTCTTCTGCATTTGGACACTCCAAAGATTCCTTGAAAGCCTTCTAATTCCGATAAGGGCATTGCCCTAGCAAGGTAACAAATACAAAAGCACACTCATGAGTTTTTACCACATTTGGCTTTAAGGTTTGCATGCTCAAAGCAAATAAACAAACAAACAAAATAAGGCATTTTAACAGCATCCTGATAATATACAACACTCTGTCATTTTATGGAAATCAGGCTCTCCTAAGTTAAAACTCTTCAAACGAGAGCAATAAAAGCTGAGAAAAGTCATTTGTTCAAAGAAAACCAACACAGCACCGTTTTAATACAACGTTGTACAAGGTCACCTGCTGACACAAGTTGGAGATTGCTTTTATGTGATTTACTTTATGTCTTGACTCTTGGTTACAGTAGGTGTTACCTCTGCTTTCCCAGTTTTTTTTAATGAGGCTGATTTGTAGCCAAGTGTGAACACTGTGTGCATGTTGCAGACTAAATCCCAGCAGAATTATGACAAGGAAACGTGCTTTGCAGTGACTGAAGCCGAGGAGCAGCCTGCGCTCCAGAACAAGTCTACATCTGATTAAATTGAACATTACCCTGCCGTCAGGAACCTGGATGAAACCATATGACCATCTGTTTCTCTTTCGGGGCCTTCTGGAGAACCACACAGTATGCTGAGAGCATGCACATAAACAGACAAAAACACACAGGCCATGTCAGACTCTGCATGAGAGAAGTAAGATTGATGGCCTGTGAGAAAAGTTCCTCTAGGTTAATGGAAGGAAGTTTCCTTGATTCAATGGCTTTTTAGCACAGCAAAAAAAAAAAAAAAAATATATATATATATATATATATACCTGTGAGTAAGCCACACCTGATAAACTAAAGCATAAAAAAACAAAAACAAAAATGAGGTTCCTGCTGTAACAGTCAAAACAGGAATGCTGGAAGTGTTAGATTATTTAGGTTCTTAGAATTTTGGACTATTAAAGACCAGGGCTGCCTGACAGCATCACAGGGGGGTGATTACTTACCACCTCAGGCCCCACGTGTAAAGTTTTTATACTATCTGTCCCCAATATGGCTAATACATACAAGATGGAGTAAGGGTAGATGTTTGCTCCTTTTGGCAAAGAGATCTGTCACAACTCAAGTTCAAAGCACCACTATTCTGTTCTCAAATTCAGTAACTGATTGTGTAAGGTGGACCAATGGCCCGTGCTAAGGTACGAAAAAGAGCTTCAACGGCAACCATAAGAGTCATAATTTGGGGCCAGATTGATTATACAATGGTGCAACTATGAATAGGCCCAGTGTCTGGTGCTCTAAATAGAACACCTGCTTTGTTTTCTCTGTTGATTCCAGGTTCTGATAGTAGAAGGACACAGACAGTTGCTTTCCAAAATTTTTACCATTACCATCCATATATAACTGGATGGATAATCTCTGGCATCACCCATTTCACATTTGAATTAGACAAAGTAGTAAGCTCTGTTTGATCTACCAAATTGCCCCACCCACCTGCCAATCAAAAACAAAACCCTTAAAAATGAAAATTTAAACAAAATTCCCCCTCACAGATATCATGAATAGAATTGAAGTGATACATGTAGAAAATAATAATATAAAAAATAGAATCCGAGTACATTTTTTTAAATTAAATATTTGACTTCTCTATATAGTAAATTGATCTCTTTCTACAAACTGCTTCTAGTGGTTTTTGGCAATACTGGGGCCATGGCAAAGAAAGTGGTAATGCGCCATTTAAGTATACACCATTTGCCAATTTGTACATCCTGGTTTGCGCCAAATTTGGCAACAGAAAGAGGTTGGATTGGTTTTTGTCAAGGAATGTGACATCCAGTGTCTTTGGGTGCAGAACCCATAAATTACCTATCGTCAAAAAACATAATTCTTATGAGAATTGAACAATTACGAAAAAAGAAAACATTTAAAAGCTGCATGAATTCTGGGTTTTTTAGTGGGATTCTTAAAAATGAAAATTTTGCTCACATATATTTTTTGGTTCACATTACTTTCTGAACAATCTAATCATTTTTAACTATTCAGTACAATGGCCTCTAATAGAAGTTGTTTTTTCTTTATGTACATCATTAGCTTAACATTTGCAGGAGATGTGCAAAAAGCAGCAGAACATTTTTTGGAACAAGTAAAACTTTTGTGTTTTACAGTTTCCTTCATCCACATTTTTTTCTCTTTGAGTTATTATGGGAGACGTGGGACTACCACTCAGCTGTGGAGTAAAGGATGTTCAGTGGTATTCCCGCTTTGGCTTTGAAACTGTCAGGACTGTGAAGAACACTGAGATAATTTAGTAGGTGGTTCAGCACTTAAAGTAAGAGAGAAAAAAATGAAAAGAAGTCTTTTTATTTTATGGACAACTAAGAAGCACAAAAACCCCAGAATGAAAGACGGAGACAAACAACAGCTTAATACATCAACCTTCTAACAAACTAAATCTAGATTTTTACTACAAATTCCCTTTTATCACAAAACAACCTTTTGAAAGTGTTGTATGCTTGTAGATTTACAAATTCACTTAACATCCACAGAAAGTTCTGGATATAAATGAAGCGATTCACTCATTAAACAAGCAGCTGTGAAGAGACAGACTGACAGATGGAGTTTCTCTAAGCTCTTGTTAAGACTAAGTGGACTCATAACACTGCCCACATGAGATGGGAAGCAGATGTTAGGCAGGACTCCAGGCTGCAACCAATTAATGGCATTTTGCCATTAGGTTTTAAGGTGGATCCAATTCATCAGCACCAATCCTGGCTGTCCGTTTGACTGCTGAGTAGATGTAGAAAGTAAAGGTATGCGGGTCGTGGGTTGTTTGTGCAACATTTATTGCTCACTAAATAAAACTGTAGAAACTCTTTCAAAATAAAAGCAATATTAATTTAAGTTTCACTCCCACACAAATGTTTCTTTTTGTAACAATACTTTCATTGTAGCTCCTGCACTGACAAATGAGAACAGGTCTCTTGTGAAAACTTTCTGATTAAGAGAAGAAAAAGACAAGAAAAGAAGTATTCCCCAAATAAGATATTTTTAGATGTTTCAAAAAATCCCTTTATGAAGATAAAAGAACATCACACATGCTATTAAAAGGGCAGATGATGTGAACTACTGTCTGTCTAAAGCATTTCCAGAGAATGAATTGGCTCTCTGATCACTATGAGATGCCAAGATTAGAGAGATTACTTCATTAAAAATGGCAGGCCATCCACCCACTTTACGTCACTTTCAGGTTAAAAGTCCAAAAAAAAAAAATTGAAATCAGTCCATGACTAATTCCATGTAAAAGAAGACATTCCTACACTTTTTTCCTATTTATTTTCCTAAAAAATGTCCCGTAATATACAAAAAAAGACAGAATTACAAATCATTACTTATTTGTCTGTTAGACAAATGTATCAATAAGGCACAAAGAAAATGTGTTTGGATTTGTTTCCAGTTTGTACCACCGTCACATTGGAGTAAGATTGCGTAAACCTTAAGGTTTATTTAGGGTTACTACAAACATATCAGTACAGTAATAAATTGTACTATAGTAGAAATGGGAAAAAAAGTTGCATTGAAGTAAGATTAAGTACATTCTAAGGTTTAATTAGGATCACAACGGAAATTCTTCTGGAAATTATTTAATAAACGAAAAAAAAAAAAAAAAAAAGAGAAAAGACTCAAAATGGTATGAAGCAACAGCTAACATGCACGCAAAAAAATCCCCTCCATCTGTATTGTCAACCATTTTATTTTAAAAAAGTATTTGAGTACAAGCTTCAAATTCAACCAATTAACTGACGATTCAAAGTTAAGCAAAAAATTAGATGGCATGTGTTTGCCAACATGACTGCATCAGCTTTGAAGTTGACTGGGAAAGTATTACCTCCTGCTGGCTGTAAAATAAATGTCACGCAGCTTTTAAAAGCCTTCTGATAAGCTACAGAGACCTAAAAAATGCAATAAAAGTTACCAGCCAGGGCAAAACTTCAGTTATATGTCACCTTTACTGTGACCTACAATTACAGAGCCTCCTTATATCAATTACTTGAACATCAAATATGCCACAGCATCCTGATTCTCAGCTGCTAATTTAACTGGAAGCCAATTATTGTTGGGAAAACTGCAACATTCAGCGTGAGAAAAGTAAGCAAGTAGACTTCCTTAAACTCTGGTGATAAAAGTTTAAAATTAACACACAAAAACACAATCCTGACAGAGTGAGGCATCTCTGAGTGTTTTTACAAAAGCGTCACTGTCTTTGATTTCTGCTATAAAAGCAATTAAACGTTGAAAAAAAGGTTACTAAACTGCTTTTTAAAAAATATTTAGATTGTACAGTTAATCTTAGCAACCAATTTGAACGAAAAAAAAAAAGCTTAAGGGTTTGAAGAACACACAATATGATTGGCTGACCAATAAAAATTGAATTAGAAATGCCTCAAAGAAACTTAAATTAGAGAGAAATCTCTGCATTCACCATGTAAATTCAACGTGGTACAAGTTTAATCAGATTTTGACAACTTGTTTGAAACTTTTTCTTTCCCCTCTTAGCCTGCTCTAAATAATTGAGGACTCAAACAAACCAGAGAAGACTGTTTATGTGAGAAGTGGGGAAGACAAGGAGACAAAAAGACAAATGATGAGCCATAAAGGAAGTCCTTGTTTCTCCTCCTACATATGTGATTACACAAAGCTGCTCTCTGACTGTCAAACAGACTGTGTCCTCCTCCTACACAGAAACACAGACACGCGGTTAAAAAAAAAAAAAAAAAAAACTCCACGAGCGTTTTGTCAGGTTTTGTTTTGTTTGCTGCTGACAGCCTTGGATACAGATTTACAAATTCATCAAGGTCTCAAGAGAAACAACTTTAATCTTCATGTGATTTCATCTCATTATTGTTTTTATACAAAAGGGACGCAGCTATAGGTTTCTGTTAACTCCTTGGGATACATTAACTTCTTTAAGAAAAAAGATCTATAATATAACAGCGTGTTGAGACAAGATCTCAGCTCTAAAACTAAAAGTGGTCAGATTTATAACTTAGTTAGCTTTTAGGTTATTTTCAAAAGCAAATCCAATTTCTGAGGATAAGAAATGATAATTGTTCAGACAAACCACATGAAAAACATCTAATCTCGGGGCTCTGTCTAATAAGAGCTTAGCCAAGTGGCTTTGGCCAATATTTGTTTAAGAAATTCCCCTAAAATTGCATAAATTATTTGGGTTTGTGCAGACTTTAGTTATCTACGGCTGAAGCATCTTTATTTGGCCTAAAAAAAAAGACAGGGATATTTTCAACTTAAACTTCCTTTACCAAGTACAAAAGGAAGATTAGCTACAAAGGTCAAACAATTCACAGCAAAAACATGATTTATGTAATTTAACAAAGATGAGAAAATGGTAATATTTTTACATAGTTGTGACATAAATGGGTATTATTTTGAACCCTAATTCCCTTTGGATAAGATATTAGAAACCTACCACTACCAGCCAAGGACGCCCAAAGTGCTGTACACAAGGAAAAAATAGATTGAACATTGTAATAATTAAACATAAACCATAAAAAGAATAAAACCAATTTAAAACAAAGGTTAAAACCAGGATAATACAAGGGCTAGGCTGATGCTAAAATGCTGTAATGCAGGAATAATTCTTTTTAAAACTGTCCAAGGGCGTGACCTCTCTAATTGCTGGTGGCAACTTATTCCAATGTTTAGGAGCCAGCACAGCAAAAGCACAGTCCCCCCAAAATGTACGTTTGGTTCTGGGAGCCAGTAACACACTGGTCCACAGTAACCTCAGGCAGAAACAAACAAAAAATAAAAATCAAACATACATTATGGCATTATATCTTTCATAATCTAGCAACAATTGTCAAACTTTAAAGAGAGCATACCATGAAAAACTGACTTTTTGAGCTTTTAAGTGTATTGTACTAATCATTCCTCACTATAAACAACTTCAATGTGGTATTTCGATCCGTTCACCCATTTCTGAGTTATCCTCTTAAAACCAGTGCTCTCTGCAGATACCCCTCCCCTACCCACGAAAACAAGCGGGTTCTCATGAGCTGACGTCGTAGTTCGAGGAGAGAACCTTTCCGGAAGAGTCTGCGTTGCCAACACCGGCCCCAGGCTAATACACACTTTCTCTGCGGAGCTAGTGGTGATCTGTAAAACGCTTTCTTTTTATATGCCCAATATGCACATTCATCTTTGTAAAAAGTTCAGAGGTTGTTTGTTTGCGTGCGCAGACAAGTGCAGGATGCTCTAGGATGACGTCGTGAAATGGGCGGGTCCAACAAGGAGTGAAAGGCGGCGCCTAAGAGATCAAGGCCTTTTTCATTCCGTGTATGAACTTTCATAAATACATTTATTTAATATTCAAATTTCATACATAATTTGTTTTTTGTGTTCCAAAGGTAATATATGTTCATATATATGGATATAGTTTACTCTGAAAGGCTTAAGAAAATCATGGTATGGCCCCTTTAAATGTTCTTTTACTCCAATACAAAGTATATATTTAAATATAATCTCAAACATTTTTTTTTCTTTTAAGGAAGCAGTTTTATCTTTAATTCTTTTACACTTAGGTTGTAAGCTCTTGCTTTTATACATAAACATATATATTGATCAAACCATTTTTCCTCCTGTGTCTCGCTTGAAAAACCAAAGTAAATTTCCAACCCAGCAGGTCTTGATAACACATTGCTCCTGTGCAGAAATATGAAACATGGTGGTCCCATCTTTCTAAAAAAGCTTTCTCATTTCCTTGGCAATTTCCACTGACTGCTTTCAATCTCAACACCTACATCAGCAGGCAGTTTCTTTTTTATTTGTTTTTAAATTTGAGCAGCAGTTTCACTGATTTGAAGATGCAGTTGCTTCTTATGTCCTCTGTATTCACCTATACAGCCTGTCTGCACTAAAGTACTATGAGGACATTTGTATTCTGGATGAAATCTCCTGTTTACAAAACTAATGGCCATGTCATTGCCTTTTTTTTTCTTTAACAATCCCATGCTGTTGTTTAATTGTGAGCATTAATTTACATTGCCTTTTATTCATAATTCTTAGCATCTGCTGTCAGGGCTCAAAGCTGTACTGGTTGTAGCTCAAAAGGCTGACTCAGAACAGGAAGGCTAAGAGAACGTTATTTAGTAAGGTCGTATAAAGCAATCCATTTGTAAGTCTTTAACAAGAACAAGTACCATTAAAAGGGATTATATTTGGATTGGATTAAGTCTGACTCCTGTTGAGATGCCGCTCACAGTAAACATTATACTGCGTGTACAGCCTCTGATCCTCTGACAGTCACTAAAAGTTTGGCTAATGTGTTAAGAATGCTTCAACATTTCTAAAAATTATAAAGTTAGTTTACAATAAATATCTGAGGAACTGGCAGCAAAGTAATGGCAACTTTAAGCTGTAAGCAGTGTTGAATGGTGCTTGCCTCCACTGCTGCCCTTAATTGTTGTGAACATGCCTCCTGCAGTGTCATCTGTAGCACAGACCTCTGGTAAATTCATTCATTGGCACCCCAACACCACGACACAGACCTAAATAATGCTTACTTTGAATGAAGTAAAAAACAAGACAGAAGTCATGCTGATCCATTTGGAAGTCTTTTAACCCTTTAACACTGGAGCTATAACTACAGTGTTGACATTTTTTTGACAACAGTAACTCTTTAACGCTTTACGCAGTTCACGTAATTCCAGCAAATTTTGAAGTGGAGAAAAGCAGCATTGCGCTGACATACAGTACGTTACAGTATTGAAGTGCTTACGCAGTCATTGTAAATAAGCCGATTCTGTTGCATAACGGTGCATATGACAAAACACTGTTGTCCGTGACAGAACCAACTGATTCACATTGATTGAATTAAACTGTTGAAGATTTATAGTAAATCTTAAAGTGTGTGGAGTTAAAAAGTAATATACCAATAACAAACATTTTTTTTAATACTCTAATTCAAAGTCAACTGCTGTTGACAATTGTTACCAATGATAACATTCAATGACAGACTGATTCTACTTAACATTGCTTTTGCATTGATGTCAGTGATTAGGCACAAGTTGTGGTTATGTGCGACACTCAAAGCAATTTAAAAATGAAAAGTTTTACTTGTCAGACATAGACAAAATGTGTTATAGTTTTTGTAACCATAAGAAAAAACTGAAGTTCTATAATAAATACTAAGTCACTAAATCTTATGTCAAGTCAAACTTTTTTTGGTAGATGTTTAAAGGGCCTTTTTTGAGTGTTAACAGAAAAAGTACTTTAATCTAGACATGTATAATATAGTCATAATGGAGAGCACCGGATGGAAAAAACATTTAAGTCTAAAATCTGTCCTAGGTTTTAATGATAACCCCAGAGCGAAAAATGACAAGATAAAGTCTCAGATGTTAAAACAAGTAAAACTGGTTTGATTCCCAGATTATTGTGTGTGAAAGCAGACATGGTTAAGAAAACACAGCCAGTAATTAAGTCAACACGCTGCAAGCTCATCAGGCACTATGTCGGGAGTAGAATCCCCAAATGGGGAAAAATAAGGGCTCCAGAGACCATTTGACAAAACCCTATAGAGTTTACAGTCAGAAAAAAAAGTTGTCAGGGCATTTTTATTGCCTGCTTGTGGGTGGAGAGAATTGAAGACATAAGTCTCCGTCCCATAAAGCGTGGCAGAGAAATGCGAGAGGCCGAGGGAATTGTGTTGTATCCTTGACGAAAATAATTAAATAAATAAATAAATAAGGGAAGCTTTCTAACAATCTTTTTCATTTTTGTAAGTATGTTTTCTCAGATCTTATAGTTTTTGGTTTATGGAAGTTCTCCTCATTTGCAGATATTTAGCCTGACTGCCTCTCTTCCCTCCTTCATGCTGAACATTTGATTTCACCATAACATCTTCATCTGGAAGCTAGGTGAGTGATTGCCCAGGGAATTTAGTTTCTATCTGGAGGACGGCAGTGACCAAGCTTTAGCAAGCCAAGACGAGGTGTTGTGACACACATGTTCTGGGATGAGCTAAAATGCATTTCTGCAGATTCACTTAGTGAAACATATTCAAAAAATACTCGCTACATTTATTCAAACTTTTTTTTTTTTTAACAAATTGCAAAATTAAAAAGCAAAGACAAAAAGATTTAGACTTTTAGAAGAAAGGTATTTACATTAAATAACCCTATTAAAACCAGAACTGAATGGGCTGATCAGCAAAAAGAGAGGTCTGTATGCCAACGTCCATGACCCCCAAAAAAAGGTAACAATTCTCTGATGCTAGAAGTCATTAAAAAATGAACATCTCTCTGATATTTGACGCAACTATTTAAGACTCTGTTGATTTAAAGAAAGAAAATTGTAGTTCTAAGACAGTAGTAAAAAATCAGAAGTTCTATGATTCAGACGTGGAGGAAATTTTCTTCAGACGCGGTGCAATTTGAGCATCGGATGAGGCGCGTCTAGAGTTAAAAATCAGAACTTTCGCGAGTTGGGGACTCAGCTTTGGGCATGTGATCTTTTTAGTTACTCGATCAGCGGGTAGAATACCAATATAGCTGATCAATGTGAGCGTTCCTATCCTGAACTTCCATCCATTTTCTTAACCCGCGATATCCCTTTCGGTGTCGCAGGGTTGCAGGAGACTGTCTCGGCTACTGTTGGGCGAAGGCATGATAAGCCCTGGACAGGTCACCAGTCGCAGGGCGCATGGAACAAATTTGAATACTGTCAAAAATATGTCACGGGGTCACAGACATAAACATCGAGTCCCGGAGTATCAACTCTTCAAACTGTGCATGCATGTTAAAGTTTATTTATTTTAATAAAATAAAATAGAATTTTTAGAAATTTTATTGATCCCATAATAAGAAAATTATCTTGATAGCCATAGCTCTGTTGAAAATTGGATAAAATAGATAAAAAAAAAAAAAAACAGCAATCTCCGGCTGCATTTTATGGTTTTCAGGCTACAATAGGCGATCATGTAAACAATGCAGCAGAGGGTTGTTTTAGAAGTAGAAGTGGTGGAAAACAGCCTAGAAAGATGTAGCGGACATATGATTCCACTCATAATAAAAACATATATAACATGTATAATAAAAACATGTCTGCTGAAATAAGTTAATAATAAGACGATAACGAAACCAAAACAGCTAAGCTAACTAGAAGCTAAAGTATGCTAACTTGACAGCCGACTGTTGCGGCAGTAAAAACAAATAAAAAAAGAAAAGAAAAAAAAAGTCAGTCGGATCAGAATACCCAACTGTCTTTATGTTTCTATTTTTTTTAAACTATTGTTACGGTTGGCTGCCAGTTAGCCTACTTTAGTTCAAAACAGACATGTCAAACGTAAAACTAAATGTTGTATTTATATTTTTTCTGTAAAGTTGTGCAAAAAATATAAATTTGTGCAAAACTTTGTCTTTATGAATACAACTTTGTCTAACTATGAATAGTTTTCTTATTGACAGCTATCTTACCCCATACTGTTCCTGTTTGTGAAGGGAGGCCTCTCAATAAATAAAATGTCACGATTCAACTCATGAAAACGGAGGTTCAACGAAGGTAGGATTGATGCGAGTTCTCTGGGACGGTTGGAAAGCAAGTGCAAGCAAGTGCAAGCAAGTGCAAGCGCAGAGGGATTTGTCAGTCTAGCGGGAGTCGACGGGAAAAGAATGAGCTTTAAATGCTCGCAGCCTGCTTTCACTTTCATGAGCTTGTCGAAAAACCCCTTTAGTGAATTAGCCCCCTCCCCAGAAAGACACACAGCAGTGTGAGGAAATGGGTGGTAATGTAAAAGCATGGGAGACCTGCACACGAGAACCCATCTTTTTCAGATTACCACCACCTGTCGCTGCACATTTCCATTTAATCTATCAAGCTGCTAACGTCGATGGAATCTGTTGAAAGAAAAAAAAAAATCCAAACGCGCATACAGTGCACATGCTGACATGAAAGTAGTTAAGGAAACTGTCAAGCAGAGACACATGCCTACTGCCATGACCCAAGAACAGAGGTCATAATGAGCTTGGGGCTCGTTGTCTCAATGATTTCACGCTGCTTTGCTTTCAGTCTGGAGCTGTAATGAAGGGTCTCCAAACTCTAATTGAACTAGAACTCTGTTAAACAACCCAAACAGCTTCACTCTGTTACTTTTCTTTAAGAAATTCAAACACAGGTACAGTATGTTTCAGAAACCTTCAATCAAAAAAGTAGGATTTATTATTCTCACTCTGATGAAACACCCAAAAATATATGACCTACAGCGCCACCTTATTTACTGTATATCTACCATATATCTGTCAGTTGTGCCTGGCTCTTCTTGGCGCCCGTTTCCAATATCCGCTGAGCGTGAAGAGTGTTTGTTACCGTTAGACATAAGCCTGCAATAGTGGCTGGGCTTCTTTAAGATCTGCCCTTCTTCCCTGGGTCGTGCAGATGCCGGGTGTCCATGGTATTTGTGTTGTGAGCCAGTGTAGCGATGGCCAAGAATTGCTCATTCGATTTAGTGTTTCAACTTTGTGCGGTGGCATACGCCAAAGAACATTCTTGTGAAGAATTTGCATGACATTTTGGGGTGGATCCTAAATGTAGGTGATATGGAGAAGACCGCTGCAGAAAAAGAAGCAACAAGGCAAACAATTGCCTGGGGGAGGTGCAAAGAAAGCGAGCGACAAATTAAGCTGGTTTGAACATGGATTATTGAGCAAAGACGGTGTGTGTGTCTCCATGAAAATGATTTGCATGAAAGTGAAGCAGATTTTTTTTCCCCTTAAATAATAATGAATGAACAATAACTGACTCAAGTAGGTGAAAAAAGGTGTTAGAACCTGATTGCAAGAGTGTTTATTTCTGTTGTAAATTTAGGCCACTGTAAAGTGGATTTTAGTAAATTGCAAAAATGTTTACTTTTGAACAAACTACCTAGTTGTTAGAACTGAGACTGGAACTGATTTGGCTCCAGTTCATTTCAGTTCTTAAAACAGCTGTTAACACTAAAGATGTTACAGATCACACCTAAATAACACACATTCTTTGACATACTGTAACTCTTCAACTGATCACAAAATCAGCACAAATCAGCTGATTCTAATGGAGAGAAAAGCAGCTTTGCGTATCGGTTTTTGCACCGATACAAAACACATTCAGTTAGTTAAGTATTTACTAACAAAAATATTGTATAACAGCGCAAAATCACTTTGCACTAAAATAACTTGGCTTATTTACATTGATTGTGTAAGCACTTACCTACTTTTATGTGTTGCATAACAGCGCGAGATTGCTTTTCTTCAGGATGCGCTGGAACTCTGTTAATTGCCTCAAAGGTTGAAGAGTTACGGCCGTCGAAAAATGCAAATATAGTGTAGTTCTGATGTAAAGGGTTCAACAGAAAACCAAAATGCCTCTTGAATGCAATAGGAACATTACCGTTATACACTTAACAATAACAAACACTTTTGGATCTCTATTGTTAAAATCAAGTTGATTGTGGACAAATAGTTTAAAATAAAATATTAGTAAAAAAAAATGTTCAAAGCCTTTAACTGGCCTGAAAAGCAGTAAAAAATATATTTTTAAGTGTGAACTCTGAAAACAAAGAGCTACTGTGGAGTTAGGCTGACCTGACATGACAAGAGTGAACAGCTATCTGATATCTTGCAGAACTTGAAAAAATCGTAAATCTTGGGGGATACACCGTTTTATTGCTTGAATTTTTTAAAACTTGTGAAGCTTTTTTTCTAAACAATATTTTAACAATTTTCACTAAGCACAAGATTATTTATGTCATTTTAGGATTTAATATATCTCCAACAATCACCTAAATGAAAAAAAAAATATGCAGAGGCATGAAGCAATAAATTTGAAATGCCAACATTAATAAAAAAAAGTTTGATCATTGCAATAGAAATTCATATACAATTAAATTACTGTTTTATAAAGTGTGCAGTTTTGCTGTCAATATCTACCTTGTTTTCTGAGTGGTTGGGCTCTGGGATTGTGGCAGTGGCATCAAGATCTGTCACTCCCCTGTCTGAATTTAGGTCTTCTGCAGTGGGCACCAGGTTCACTTCTTCAGCATCAATATCCGTCTCCTCTGTGATGGTCAGTGTTTTCTCTGCACCTGTTAGCTCATGTGCTGAGCCAAGGAAAGTACATATACATACAGGTGGATAAGCATGCACACCTGCATACACACATGGACGTATGAGGATGTGCACACAAGCACACATGGGTGGACAAACACAAAAACAAGTAAAGAAAAACGTTATCTACACCAGTACACTCTTCCGTATAATTAGCCATTATAAAATGGATTCACATATATGATAAAAACCTAAATCTGAAGGAGAAAATGCAGTTAGGAGAAACAGTTTTCTATTTTTTCTGATTGATTCATTTGAAAAAGGATGCGCTTTGAAGAACAAATAAGGACAGCAGCATCAGGTAAAAAAATTAGAAAAATTGAAAACATTAGGAGGAAATCAGCTTTTATGTTCTAGTACTGTTGCTATGACGTGGGATGTGCAAATAAACCAAAGAAAAAACACACAAGACCTTGTAAAAACGCTGAAACCAGAAATAGATAGTGCTCATTCAAAGTGTAACGAGTCCTTTTCCAACATGCGAAAAATGAACAGAGTACTGCTTGCTGTTGTAAACAGATTAAGATGTACTTTTTTTGGGAAAGATGTTCTTTAAATTTTTATTACTAAAATTAAATTGATTTCATGATTTCAAATAGGGAGCATGGAGGTGGCAGTCTCATTTGTGGGGAAAGCAATGGTGCATAAGGCTACAGTCACGTCTGAGGCAAAAAAGCAAAAGAGCTGCACACACCAGACGTAGCTGTAACAGAGACTTAGAGGAAATTCAGAGTTAAATTATTGGCAGCTATATCTCCTCATATAGCATATGAGGCAAACATAAAATGTTTCAATATCAGGGTAAATTGGCGTAGAACAACTATTCAGCAGTAATATACCAGTTTATGAAAGGAATAACCTTCAGTTTTCCAGCTGCAAGAGCAAAAACTACTTATGTTTTAACTGTCTGTGGGAGGGGTGGAGTTACAGGTTGCAAGTTTTTAGATTTTTGGTTGCAATGAAAAAAAAAGTTTGTTGAATGCTTATTGCTTACAACTTGAACAAGTATGTATCTATTGGAGCAATTGCTTAAATGTCAGTATAATAAATGATAAAAAAATGCACTTAGACTTTCAAGTAATTCATAAATGACATCTTTATCTTTTTCCCATTTCCAAGCAGGTAGTTACAGCTATTAAAAAAATCTAAAACAATTTTCTTCTTGGTTGTTCCAGTGATTGTGATGTGAATTTTTTTTGCATCATTTTAAACAGCCAAGTTTTATACTTTCTGAGGTGGAAGGTTTTTAGATAAAAGAAGTGTATATTAGTAGTGCTGCACCCTGGAGAGATCTTAAGTTCATTACAAAGAAGAACCACTTAATAAATTGAGCAGAGCACATAAATCACCCTGAGCTGTACTGTCTGTGCATGTTCATTGCACTTTAAAATATAATAGCAAAGAGGGTTGAGCGAGGGAATTTATTTTATTTCTTTGATTTGGGATGTATTTGGTAAAAGGATCATGGCAAGACTTTAAATATGTTACTTTTCTCTTTATCTTATTTAAAAAATATATATATATATTTTTTGGAAAGTTTTCAATGACGTCAAAATTATAAAAATGTTGTAAAGTTGTTTCCAGGTCTGTTTAACTGAGTACATGCTAAAACATGTTTTTATACATTTTGATTTGCTGGTGCCTACAGCAGCCGAGCTCTTATCGAATGTTTCACTGCTTCCGAGCTTTATTGAATTTTCACACTGAGATGTTCACCTGAGCTGCTGTAACATTGTTTGTCACAGCCGTTGCAACACTGGCTGCTGCTGAACACACAGCCTGAAGTCACTGCTCACTCACAACTGAATCGACTCCACAGCCAAGAGTTTTCTCATAAACAGCTGAAAACATGAAGGATTTGGGAGAAAAGGGAGAAAGAAAAGGGATAAAAGGGTCTCACTGTGAGGGGAAAAGCAGTTGGGGATGAATTTCTGCCTTTTCAATTCTGCTCTCCTCTATATGAAGATGGAGCTCTTCCTCTGCCAGTGCTCCCAGGGAGGAAAAAATGGAAATGAGGTTAAATAACCCAACTCCTTGAGTGTGTTTGATTCGCTCCGCAGTGACACACTTCAGCTGTGATCAAGCACTCACTCCACATTTTGGTCTGCTTTTTTTTTCCCATTCAGCTCCCTTTATTTCCACCTGTCATCTCCTTCCACTCCCTTCTCTCTCCTATGCTCCCCTTATGGTGGTTTGAAGGTGCTCCTGTGTTTCAAGTCCTCCCTTTAAATCACCACCTCCATGATAACCTGCTGCCAACTGCTCTCACTTTCCTCTCCAAAACCACTCCTCCTATTCTCCCCAGCCATAAGTGCTGTGCTTTCCTGCTGACCTCCATTCTCTCTGATCCTGATATGAGTCCCTCCTCTTGTTAGCCTCTTCTTCTACTCAGTCGACATCAAATTTTTTTGGGGGGTGGGGGTTGGGGCTGTGACACAGTGACCATCCTCATTTTTCAGGAGTTTAAGTTTATATGAAAGAAAATACAATGCTGGATTCACGGTTGACGCGTTTTTCAAACTACACAGACATGTTCCACTAGGCAAGAAATGAATTGCAGGTTACAAGTGTAGCTATTTTCATGTACAGACATCAATAGTTGCTGCAAAAGTGTGGTGTTATAATATGGTACTGGGTTTGGTTTGGTCAAAAAGCACTTAAAGCGGCAGAGTCACTGTTTTGAAAAATGCTTAGGACCCTCTGCAAAGTCCTCTATGATTTTTTTTTCAAATCTAAAATCTTCAGCGTGCTATTTTATTCATGGTAAATCCTTCTGTTCCTTAAGGGAATGCCTACTTATCCTTTTGATTTTGTTAATTTATATTCTTATTGAATGATGGTTCCAGTGTTTGGTGTGGTGGTTAGAGCTCTTGCCTCACAGCGGGGGGGCTCTGGTTCAAATCCTAGATGTGATTTTCTATGCATAATGTGCATCTTAGTTCTAATGATGACTAAACTGCCCCTAAGTGTGACTGTAAGTGTGTGTGTTGGGTAGCCTTGTGGCAAAAGTATACCCTGCCTTCACCCAGTAGTGGCTAAGATAGGCTCCAGAAACCCAATGACTATGAATGTGATTGTGCCTTAGTTACATGCACTTGTATGAGTGGTTGACCCATATGGGTGCTGCAAGTTTTTGGGTTGCCTGAGCCTGTGATGCGTAAACAGATGCAGCTGCATCTGGCACAAGGCACAGCAGGTATTTTTCTTCAGGTTTGCGTGACCACCTTAAGTGGCATTGTGAAAATGGAACATACAATTGTCGTGTGTGTAGTAATTATATTGTGAAGAATTTGTAAGGACAGTGTAAGTTATACCAATTTACGATGTATGGGTGATGCTGTCACACAATGTCCCTATGCCACACTCTAGTCTAGTCATTGGTGAGGTGCGGATACTGGCTCCCTGCTGACTGTTCAAATACTCCTCGCATGGGATGTGCGGGTGATACTTAAGTTCATATGATGCCTGTGGGATGCCCAAAATCTACACTCTGAAATTACTAAATTAGACAATCAAACAGTCAGGCTGCATGCACGGAGCACGCACGTATCACTTGAACAGCACAAATGGACCCCTTGTATATGTGTGCAGGGTTCAGAGAGGATGAAAAATAAAAAAAATCCCTAAGACGTGACTGCATCTAACCTACTTATTCCCTACTTACCCTAATGTGTTGTTGGTGCGTTCCATAGGACCTGTCGCTCGCAGCATGTATATGAACATTTTTGCTCTACAGGCTATTGGCAATT
This sequence comes from Adrianichthys oophorus, assembly GCA_036245035.1. Classification (NCBI taxonomy): domain Eukaryota; kingdom Metazoa; phylum Chordata; class Actinopteri; order Beloniformes; family Adrianichthyidae; genus Adrianichthys; species Adrianichthys oophorus. Next base: position 8,070,049 of record BSAI01000138.1, read on the forward strand.
GTGATTATGCTACGGTCACAAACACAACTGCCACGTGCGATGGGAAAGCATAAGCAGAATCTTCAAGACTTCATGCTGCCGCCCGATCTTTTTTTAAATCGTTGACGTGGTCATGAATGTAGACTGCGGCAGAGAGGCAGCTGCCAGGGGTGCAGAATGGCTCACTTTTTATATACCCCAGAACGGCACCCAGTGGCACTTGATATGGACGGCCGCTGTCCGTAGACTGCCAACTGGACTGGACTGCCGACTAGCCTCAAAATTTGCCCGGGTGGACACTGACCGATGTGAACTTTTAGAGAAAATCCTCGCGTTGCTGTGAAATTTTTAACTTTTTTTAAAACCTTTGCGGACACTGGGCAGCATATAAAAATGTGACTGCCACCTACTGATAACAAATGCACAATGACCTGTGGAATTTGCTGTCATTAAGGTTGCTGCGCTGTAGCATTTTTAGGATATGCAACCGTAACCTAATACTACGTTCACACTGTGTATGTGTTGCACGTTTAAGAATGCGCTATATGAGATTTCATGAATGCCCTTTTACTATGCGGTGTTCACGCCAAACAAGCAGGGAGAATCAGGGAGGGGTTTCTTTTCCTTTTTTTTTTTTTTACTGTTTATTACTGCCTATCCACAACCCACAGTTGGAAAAGGCTTGGTACAAAATGTCAAATCTTTCACAGCCTTATTTCTATAGCCCTCCGGGCACAAACCATTTGGCACTTTCATATTTTGAAAAGGACACTACTCATATGTCACTACCAAATCAGAGTCCCTGGACTGGTCAAAGTTCAGATGTTTGGCATTCAAGCACTTTAAAGTTCAACTGGTTGAACTTTAATCATGCGTTCAATGAAAGCCTGGTTTGTATATAGAGCCTGAAAATTGATTTAAAAACTTGCATAGCGACGCAGAGACGTGTATTTGTTTTTAATGTTTTAAACATGGAAGCCTGAAACGCAAATTTACTGGTGTTTCCATATTTTCTTGAAAGCAGTCACTCAAATGTTGCCAAGGCCTGTGTGAATGTAGCTTAAGGCATTAAGTTGGTTTAGAAAATGTAAGGATGGAGTTATTAAGTAATTTATCAGTCTTACGGTCACTGAAAAGAAAAAGCGAAAATGTTGCATTTAATTAAGAACATTATCCTTTATGAGAGCAACCACCACTTTTCAGTATAAAAAGATCATTCAAACTTTTAGTAATCAAGCATATATTGTAGGGGTGCAACGGATCACAGATGATCAGTGAGCCACACGGTTCAGCACACACGTGTACAGACTTTCTGTCCCGCACTGTAACGTGAGGATAGATAGTTATTTCTTTTTTCACCCTGTCTGTTAATCATGATAAAAAGTATTATGGAACCAGCACAAAGATCTAACTGCATATTCTGAAGAAAAATCTGCGTTTTTGTAAGTGGTGCATTAGTGGAAGTGATCTGTTTTAGAGTTTTTTTGTGTCATCTTTGTTGCTAGTCATTGAATTCAAAAGGCCCATTGCTCTCCGTTGTTTTTTAACCTCTCCATTTAAGATTTTCTTTGTTCGTTTCCTCTGCAGATACATTTCTCGCTCCCCCAGATTTCTGCTCCTCTAATCCAATATCTCTCCCTTTTCCACCCCTTCTCCTTTTATTGCCAGGATAATTAGTTCTCCCAATAAGCTCATTGGCCGTGCATGTCAGCTCTGATGTTGTTCCACACAGAGCAGCAGTGAAGGGAGTGAGTGTGCTGGCCTCTGTAAATGCTCATGAGGCCCCTGCATCAATCCGTGTGGATGTGGTGTTAAAGTGCGTGGGTGATCCCTGAACTCCTCGGAATGTGAAAGCGAGCCTGTCTCTGGAGGCCGGGATGGTGCTCTGCAGATAAGGTGTTCTGCACCGGCAGCCGGCGCTGCTTTGCTCTTTTTTTCAGCCGAGTCTCCATGTCAGCAGTGGTACCTTCTTTGTGTCTCTGGACTGCTGTATCAGGGTACCAGACAGCACACAAGCATTACATCGTAACTCGCTTCTTTGGGTCAACTCATCCGTGAGATTGACCTCCTGGCCACCAGGATTAGGCGCATCTAACACCCTTTTAAAACGGATGGTGGTGCTACACCTATTTCAGTCTTGCATCAACTAAACATACTTTCTAAATTCTTGTAACTTTAGTTGTATTATTTGGAACACAAGGCACAATATAAATAAATGGCGAAATAAGTGTCTATTTTCTGATACATAAGGCACACTGGATTATAGGGCACGTTGAGTGAAGCAAAGCATAATGTGTATGACTAAACTACCCAGAATTCCTTGAAGAGCTTAGAGGCAAGCGACTGATCAGACAGATTGATGGGAAGTTTTGTAAATGTTGTAGTAAACTGTGTTTTTATTCATGTTTTACTCTTATCTGCGGTAAGAAGCCTTGAAAAGAGTGCAGCACGTCAGATAAGTAGGGCTATCAAGGTTAATGCATTAATGCACACGATTAATGTTAAAAAAAAAAGAAAACAAGTTATTATTTATTAACGCAGATAAATTACACATCAGAAGTGAACGTCTTCCGCTTTGCGTCGGACGGTTCAGGCTATCACGGCGTGCGTTAATGCACTCGTCAGGAACTATCCCGCCTATAACATGGTCATTTACAAAAGAAATAAATATTCAATTTTTAAAAATATTTATTCTTGTTATTTTTTCGGTTTAGACTGCTTTCTAACAAAAAGCAGACTATTTGAGTGGTGGTGCGGCTTGTTGCCGTTTCTGATTTTTGAGCAACGTTTACCACAAAAAATTGGTTACACGTCAATAACCACAACCAGAAATCACACATCAAGAGCCCTGTCACTTTTAAAAAAAAATTAAAGGAATTTCAGTGCACTGGATGCTTTTTTAGGTAGGTATTTGTGAAAGGTATTGGAAAAACCAGGAAACATTTCCATATCGATTCTGGACTACAGAGAGTCCGACAGAGATCTACAAACACCATCTGTTGGTATTTAAACACTTGCAAATATTTATAAATCTGTTTGAAACGCTGCCTATCTCAGTTCACAAACACTGACCGGGTAACTAAACCCAACATTCAGCAGGACTGTAAGCCTTTAATTAAGATTTTGTCCTTAATTGGTTTAGTTTTTCTAACAAAATTCATGTTTTAGTCAAAATCTCTAACTTGCCAATAATTCTTTCTTCTTCAGTCCAATGTTATTCAAACCTCATTTTATTTCTAAAACAAGTATTCTCTAATATAAAGACTTGTGAATTGTATCTGAAGTGTGAAGCTGCTTCAAAATTATTTAGGAAAAAAAAACTAAATTACCTGTGTATGTCCACAGAGTTAGCTGGTTGTTTCTTGAGTTGAATCTGAAAATGTCCCTTTTCAATTTTTGATTCTAGCCTAAAGCCAAAAACAATATTTGGAAACACAGAAAGGAATAGTTTGTGATTTTCTGAACAGAAGCTTATTTCACGCATTAAAGAAACCGGGGAGGTTTCTGTTCTCACTCCCCAATTGCTAATTTGTGGGCATCCCCAAGGGGGTAAATACCCTACAAAAAACGCTAAATGTTAATAGCTGCTGCTCTGCCACTTCTTGCTATGCATCAGGTGTGGGTGCATTATTTACCTGGAACAGAGGAGTCATTGCCGCTGTTTTTGAGGTCCTCTTTTCCATCTGCATTTTGCTGCGTGTGCTGCAGACTCAGTTTGTGACAGACTTCAAATGCCTGGCCAACTGTCCGAACGATGCGCATGGCCTGACTCTGGAGGGGAGGGGGGAACGATAAGAATACAATTAAAAACTGATGACAAAACTGTATGTGATGCTAAAACTCCAATCAGAAAGAGACTTTTTCTGGTGCCATTGGAGACTTTCACATGAGCCTGGGTGGTGTCCTCTGTTTCCAAACAAACTTTTGTCACCGTCCTCTCACAGCACAGTCTAAAAGCTACAAGCAAAGGAGGTGCTTACTGCTTTTACTGCTTTACACAGTTCAATTTGAAGACCCACTTCAATGAAAATTGTGTTTTTTGTGTCTTTAACTTGTTCCTGTTGCATTTTTCTCATCACGGAGGACATATATAAAGATAATTAACTTCAAATTTGCATTTCTAATAATTAATAATCATTTTTTAATTATAATAAAAAGACCACTTGGAACGATTTTAAAATACATCAAAAGATAATTCTGGGGGTCTTTAAAGTGACCTTATAGATAAATAACCACAAAGTAAGAGATCCATAATTAGGAGGAGGAAGACAACACCTTTCTGGTGAAAGGTAGTTAAACCAAAAATAAAAAAAAATGTTAAAAGAAGATAAAGGAAAAAGAAAATGGGCTACAGTATATACATACTAAACTATCAGTTATGATGAAGGTAAGTTTTGTACGTTAGTATGGAGTTTTTTTTTGAAAACGTTGGAGCTAACTCACCATGCTGTTGTTTTTTCTAAAAGATGTATTTGTTTAGGAAAAAAAAAAGTTGTTGCAACCCTTTTGTCTGAATGTATCATTCCTCTATCTGGACCACAATTCAGTAAGCAGCAAAATCCCTTACTGATTCTGTTATTCCTGCTCTGACCGTGCCCCCTGACAATACACAGAAGGGTTGTTTATACGTTTTAGCACCATTCTCACCTAAAAGGTCACCTGAATTATGACAGATATTTTCCTTGAACAGCGTGAGCAGTGACTTGTTTGGTTTCCTTTCCTGAGTTGGAGGTCAGGTGAAAACCACGTGTATGACAGCATCTGCCGTCATCACCTTTCCCCCGTTAGACTTAAAGATACTATTTATGTTGTTCATGTGTTCAGCAGAGGAAAACATATTATTTGAAAGCAGCCATCTACAGATAAACATGCAGAACAGATGAAACTTGGCCAAAGACCAAAAACAAAACCAGTGGAGCCTTCTCAGAGGGAGACGTGACCTGAATACAATCCAAACAATCAAAATAGAAAAAATAAAGGACGCATGTTGAAGAAGTAAACACCGATGCATGGAGACAGGAACATATCCATGACTGTAGGGAGGGCAGAAAGAGGAAAGCTGGAGGGAATGTCGTTGTCAGAACCAAAAAAGTAATTTTGTCACAGAGATGCTCAGATCTATACTGAAAGACCTGATTTGGTGTCCATTTGGACCAACCCTGTGTTGGAAATGACAACTCTATGACGTGTCAGCTGGTTCGTGTGACATAAATACCAAAACCACAAATTTACTATGGATTTGGATTAGGAAAAATAATCTTTGACATTTACATAATCTTAATGATATATTAGCATGATATATTAGCATTCGTTATCTCACTACATTTCTTAATGGCTATTTTGTGATCTTACATTTATTATTTTGCTGATTTTAAAAACATTTATTCCTAGATTTTGACAGTAGTAAAAGTATTTTTTTCATTTTTTAGTAAAAACAAATTTGCAAGACATGCAAAACTAAATTTTTCTTTTTAGAAAGCTGATTTCCTTTTTCTTAGACACATTAAGAAGACAACAGCGCACATCTAAGCCTTATGACTATAAAAAAAATTCAGGAGTTTGATTCTATTTAAGCTCATTAAATCAAGATGCAATGACACTGCCTTGAATCATCATGTCAACATGAATACATGCAGCAAAGTGGAACAGATGTTTTTTTCATTTTTAGCGCAACACCAAATCCTGTTAAACAGATGTGAATCAAAAACACAGACTTAATCAATTATGACTTATTTGTTTTCTTCTCTTATTTTCTGCCAATACGCGTTTGAAACCAGATGCAAGTAACTGGATCTGTCCAGAAAACAGCAAAAAAAGCTCACAAACATTATAAGTAGAGAACATTGCCTTGTACCAAAAAACTGTTAAAAAGATATCTAAAACAGACAGAAAAAGACCCACAATGTTATTTGAAGAAGTACTTTTGATGCTGTACTTGAATGTAAGCACACGTTTTTTTTTTACCTTTGATTAAGCTTGTTATCTCTAATCTTCTAAGAAATGTTTATTGATCTACATTCCTAAAAAGTACAAAAGCAGAGTGAAAAAAAAGTCCAGATATATTTGCCATATTTGGTGGACCTCGCTTATACTCATGGAATGACAATACATGCTTAAAATATCAAAAGGCTTGTGGAAAATGCCCTAGCTTTGAGTGCTGTGACTTCGAAGTCCAAATGTGGCCGAATATCTAGAAAAATGAGATACATTATGGCATCTTCAAAAACAACAAAAAGGGACACTAATCTCTTTTTTTTCTTCATTCTGCTGTTCCCATCCTGCCAAAGAAAACCTTTGACCTTTCCATCTTCCACCCTCTTTCTCTTTTGTTTCCTCTCCCTTTCCAACTGTCAAAGGGCAGCCATGTTTCTCTGTTTACAAAGACATTCACAGCAGAGAACAGCCTGGTTCTACTGTCCTCTGTGAGGACACTGAAGCTCAAAAACCTACAAAAAATGTGCTCTGTCCCAATTTTATCAACATTTATCTGCTCTTTACCTCAAAGTCTTCCATTTAAAACTTCTGTGAAAGGTTCAAAATAAAATAAATATAAAGTTACAATGTTACACTTTCTAGTGAGATTTATTTAAAACTCTGTAGCTTTAAAGGAGAACTATCACCATCCAACAAAAAAAAAAAAAATCCCATTAAACATTTACTGGTACTAGCTAAGATCATGCCATTATTTTGTCGATTCATTCATGACATTTGCTATATAAAAATAATTTTGAATTTCCCGCAATAATCATGGAAGCCGCTATGTTTGTGTTCAGCGCACATAGCAGTCAAGAATGCGCAAATTTGTGTCATTGATCTGTGACGTTACTCTGAGTAACACATGAGAGGAGAACCGGATTATGTTTGCTACGAGGTATGATTTGTTTTGTTTTACTATTAAATCGCTATCTCACGTCCTGGCTCTTATTATATCAATTGTCAACTCGCAGGAGCTGACTACCAGTCCCTAAAACCGCAGCAAATGAGCTGCGCGTTTAATGAAACAAACTGAATTGGCGAGTCCATGCTTTCTTTTGCTATTTGGTTAGCTTAGCATTAGCTGCTTCCATTGCATAACATGGATCTGGTATGCATTTGCTATCTATGCCAATTTTTTTCTTACAATGATGATGTCCGCAAGAAATATCTTTATGGTGATATGTTTATTCATCTTGTCCAAAGTAACCACATCGATTGTCATGCATTTTATAGCGTTTTGTTGAACCTTTTCTCTGTGCTGATTTGGTTCGCAGGGTTAGGGTTAGCGCACTATGAACTGAGATGTATTTTAATTGAAAAGTTGCTTTATTAAAATGGAAAACTGTGTATTGTACAATGTCTGAACTTTACATGCCAGAACCTCTTTATCTATTTATAATACAACTTGATTATATGGTTTTGATAGCTAGGTTAAGGAATTGTGTGCACAGAATTATTTGGATTACAAGGGTCCTGTTTTTATCCAGGCCACATGTCGAGCTAAGCCCAAACTTGAACGAACTCAACTATTCAGAGGAACTTCCTCCATTTCTTTGCTCAGTCTGGGCTAGTAGGAAGCTCCTGTAGTTAACAGATTCTCACACCCAAACTTATCCTGCAACCCAGTGTTTTCTCTCTCATATAACTCACTCACTCCTTCAATAGACAATTTGAACTGTTGCTAGGTTGTATGGACTGTTGCTCACGTTACAACAGACTGTGTGTGTGAGGTTTTTTCTTTTTTTTGTGTCCCTTACTGATCGGTAAGCTCCAGATCAATCAATAGACATTTTTTTGTGAATAATGAATAATTGTAAATATTGGAGTTTCTTAAATTGTCATTTGTTCTGTTGTATGCTCTGTTTTTCTCAAGAAAGTTTTCAAGTTTCTGCCTCTCTATCTCTCCTTGAACCCTACATAGATCTTCTGAGCACTACTCCAGTATACTTAACATTTCATATTGCTTATATTGGTTTGCACTTATTCACAGGTTGTGGTTACCCCATTTTAAGGAACACAGTTGCCACACTTAAAAAACAACACAGTTTTTTAATTATGACAAAAACAGCAAAACTACAATCAAAAGACCACCAGGAGCAATTTTTAAAAAGCTCAAAAGATGATCAAAGTAGGACTTTAAAAAAGGACTGCTCAAAGTAAAACTGAAAAAATAATAAGAACAACTGAATGTTATTTTTTGAGGATGCTACTCAGAAAGATTCTCCACTTTGTTTCCTCTCCATTTAATGTTTTTCAATATAGAGAACACAAAGCCACACAGACGGCAGACAACTCTTTCCATGAAATCAATCCAGTGAGCCTCCTGCCTCCTTTTGTTATCCTGGTGGGACTGGCTAACCAGCTTGTTGCTGCACAACAAAAATCCAAATCCAATTCAAAACTGTAAATTGATTTTTGCACATTCATAGCAGCAGAAAGCCAAATCCACAAAATCCTAAACATGTCATACAAAAACGTGTAAATCTTAGTTGAACCTGTACACAACTCTGTACCGTTCAAGTCACTGTGTAAAAAACCTTTAAACTTTCAGTTTACTTCCCAAGTTTGATCAGTTTTAAGTTTAGAATTAGCTATGGCTTCAATTAGTTTAGAATGAACCATCTTCACTGACTCTTGAATTGCTCCTTCAAAGTACCAAAAGTGATTTTGATAGATTCCTAATTAAACTAAAAACAGGATTATGGTCAAAGATAAAAAGTAAAGTTCAGTTTCAGGTCAAATGCCCCATGATGTGCTCTTAATCACAATCACAGGATTTCAGCTGCAGTCACTCTGCAGTTATGAGAAGTAGAAGTCTGTTTGGTCACACTGTGCTTTTCTTAAATCTCCCTGAGATCCTCTCTGAGCTTCTTTCCATTTAAACAACTTTTACCCACACGGGACTTTCTCTGTTCACTCCTAGAGTAGATAGATAAAAGAAAGGAACGAAAAAATACGATTGTATTATTTGTTGTCTTTTTTATCTTTCTGAGCTAATTCTTTATTCCATTTATAACATTCTGTCTTATAGCTACCGAGTATGTATCATTTCAGTACGTGAACTTGAATTTTGTTATATAATACAGTATTGTGCAAAAGTTTTAGTTTGGTAGGCAAAAATGCTGTAGACAAAAATGCTTTCAGAAATATGTACAATGATTGCTTATTTTTCATCAATTTACAAAATTCAAAGGGAATGAACTAAATAAATCTATAAATAAAACCCTGGATATCATCTAATTTTACCCTTCAAAATTAGATGATATCCAGCTGTGCCATTGGGTCAGAGCTGACAGAAATCTTTGAGATCCCGGTACACCTAACTACTATATTAAGAAGTCTGGTTTTCATTCATGTGGTTTTCATTCAAGAGTTGCAGCCAGAAACCCAACTGTGAAAGTGGAAAAAAAGATCAAACAATGCAGTTCTATCAGCTCCTAAAGTACCAATAAAAATAAACCATTAACATACAATGCACTCTTGAACAAGCTGGATATGAATTTGTGAATTCTATTTAGACAAAAAAAACAGCATCTGCACATGATTTATGAGTGGGTGGTAGCTCTACAAAATCAATTTCTAAAAATGATTTTGTTATACGTCAGTGACCAATAAAATCAACTTTAGAGTAACTTTTAAAAAATGAGTAAGTGGGGAGTTTTCCTCTGCATACTTCTTCCTCATACGGAACTTGGTAATGATTCAATGAAGGTTTCACATGGACTGTTAGTTTCCTTTGACACAAATCAGCAGGAACATATGTGTGTTATAAATGTAAATAGATTTACTTAATAAACCATAGGAAATTGATTTTGATTGAATAACAAAGTTCGTTTGCGTTCCACGCGCACATGAAGGAGATGCACATAAGCGAGAAATCGTTAGAACGCTAGTGTAGCAACGACAAACAACATCAACACAAAAACGTAAAAAATAAGTGACACTGGACAGATCAGAGAACAAAACAGTTGTGTGGCCCTCACAAAAAAAGGTTTGGGGATCCCTACCTGAGGGGATGGGTCAAATGCCGAGAACAGTTTTCACACATCCAGGTATGTGACGACTGGTAGGACTTCAACTTAAAACTTTTTAAAACTTCATTACTTTCTCTAATATTCCTATTGCTGGGATTTGGTGTCACAAAGAGAACTGATTAAAAAAATTCTCACTCAAGTCAGTTCTTTTGTCTCACTGGTAAGTGGAAGTTAAGTTGTTATTTGGAGTAACAATTCCAAAACTACTTTGAAAGTAATGAAGTAGACTAAAAACCCTGTCATTTTATTATATCATTAGTGGATCGTGCAGCTTTTTCGATTGCCTTAAAGTAGATGACAAAGTCTTGTTGTTTTAGTGTCATGCATTTGTCACAAACACTCAGCTCTCTTGTAGTAGTCTCTTTTATATGAAGACTCTTGTCGTCTGTCTAAACATTTCCTCCCACAGCCATTTTTGTAGTTGATATTGTTTTGGAGTTGACACTGCCTTTAAGTGATTTGTCACTTGAGTCTAAAACTTTTTTTTTCTGCTGTAAATATCTTGTTAAAGTGTCTATGTCGGACATCTGTCACCATTCCCATCAAGTCATTTTTCTGTCCTTATCTTACTTGCTTTCTTTACCTCTTGGCTGAAATGAATGTGTTTGTTTTTCTACTGTTTCTATAAGACGAGCTCACAGCCAGCTAGATTAATGCTGTGCTGTGTTCTGCGTCTCTGCAGGTACAGGATAGGGGCCCTGTCAAATATGCGATGCATTATTTATCCAAGATTCTCTACTGAACCTTGTCGGCGCTTCTGCTGTTCCTCTGGAAGTCTTGGCACAAGCAAAAAGCAGGGACGGAGGGGAATATAATGCGATCCTGGACAAAGCAGGGCAATCAAAGGGAAGGAGGCGGGGGAATCCCTTTGGATTAAAGCTTTTGTGATTCTCTCTGCTGCAATGATGAGCTGATTCTGAAAATCCTCTCCCGTGTGAATGCTTTCCAAATGCATTGCTTTGTGAGAAGAAGTTTAGGCCAGATTTGATTTAGGTAAAGAAAATCTGATTCATAAACACTTTTTCAGAGATTAACCTAAAACGTTTGGACATCAGCTATGAGAGTTTACAGATTTATTCTGTGATTTAAAAGTACACTGATGTGAATGGAGGCATTGAGAACTTCTTCTTTCTCATACTCCCCCAGCTTCCTCACCAGAAGCTGCTCAGATTTCACTATCATTTAGTTAAATTCCTCCTCTGGATAAGAAAGCTTCTTTCAGGTTCATACGAGGGAGGTGAGGACTGAGCATGCCTCCACTCTCTCCCAGACTGACAACCTGGGAGTTGATGAACATGAAAGCTTTTATGTCCAGACTTCGACACATGCAAAAAAAAAAAAAAAAAAAAAGAAAAAAAGGTGGTGATGGTGGTGGTGGGGTGTTAGAAAAACAAAATGATCAAGAAGCTACATTTTTGCATGAAAAATACACCAACACATGCATGTATTTTACTGTTACGTAAATAGCTTTTTCACTGGTGGTTACACTTGTATTTTTTACTACAAATGTTTTGAATCTAGAGATTTGAGTCACTTGATAGACTTAAAGTCGCTTCCAATGAAGGAGAAATGTATATGCTGGTGTTAACACTTACAAGATGACAACGTATTTCTTAGATTAAATGTGCCTTGTGAAGCATCTACTTCCTATAGCGGTATGCACAATAGGCATACAGCTGTAGGAAATAGATGCTGTCAACTATTGGTTTGTTGAGTACTTTGATGATCATTACTTCTCTGATGTGGCGTCTAAATCTGACATGTTTAAGATTGTTAGCTTGTGTGCTGTAACCTTGAAGACAAAATGCTTTAAAATTTGTTGTCTAGTTTTAAGGGAGAAAAAGTTAACTTCAATCAAAGTTAATCATTTTTTAAAGGTCTAAGCAAAGCTCTAAAAAAAATACTATTTTTTTAAAATTTCAATTATGGAAAAAAAAAACCCTAACTATTAAGAGTGGTCGTTTGCAATATCATTGTTCATCTTTTCTGGTCTCGCTGTTTCACTGATTTTTCAGGGCAATTTTGCTTTTTTTTTGCTTTTTTTCCAGCGCATTGTGTACTGTGTCTTTATTAGCTGTAAACCTTGTCAATCGATCTCCTCCATGCAGTTTTTCCTGTAGAGAATGCATCCAGTTTAACAAATCCACATACAGTGGGGATCGAAAGTTTGGGCCCCCCAGGTAAAATGTTATATTATTGTGCATAAAGAACCCAGGGAAAGATTGAAAAATCTTTTTAAAAAAATCAGTTTACAGATTCTTTTAATATGTAAAAAAAAAAATTAGGCTTTGCTTCCATCATTTACCCCCAAGATAACCCCCAAGATAGACGAGGGAACACTGTACCTCTGTTTTTTTTCTTTTTTAAATCCCGAATTATGTGTATTTCAAAACTGTTACAAAATTAAATACAAAAAAAAAAAACAAAACACATGTATTTTTTCCAAAATAGGGGACACATATGGCCAAAATGTTACATTGTATTTTTTAAGACTTGTCAAAACAGCAATAAACTTATTATTTTACCATAGCAATTTTTTTTTTCAAAATAATTAAATTCATTTTAACACATTATTAAAATTGAAACACATATTTTATGTTATATTTAACACTGTTACAGTGCTAAAATTAAAACAAAACTTATCTTAAATGTTCCAACACAGTCCCTGTGTTACAAGTGACTCAGATTGTGTGGAAAAAAAGTAGTACAACAATTGTGTTGGACTAATAACACACCAACTATACTACTTATACAACAAATGTGTTTTTCTTATTGAGATACAATATTGTGCAAAAAATGGGACATAGTTGGTGTTTTCAAACCCATATGTTGTGAAAAAGCATCCTCCACTGAGGAACTGAAAGCACTCCTTAGGTAAAAAAGTAATTGACTGTGAGGCTGAAGTTAGCAGTGAAATGAAGGGTAAATAGGCAGACGCAGTTAAAGGTTTTGAGAAAACAAGACAACACCTACAGTCCTGCATGGAGCCCCGAAGACAGCAGCGTATCGACGGGGATGTTTGTTTACATCCCCACACATCATCACCAATATATCTTAACTCAGCCCTGATGTGCAGCGAGAGGAGAGGCAGCAGCCAGGTAAACACATGGGACGTGTTTACCATGTCTGCATCGACTTGTTCATCTGTGATTTAGGCCAGATTGCTGGAATAGCACAGCAGCTTTGAGGCTCAAGACATAATTTAGGCCGAGTGAGAGATAAAAACCATGATCCTTTAAGCGACAAAATACTACTAAGTGAAAAGAAGTGAGCGAAAACTAAATGCTATTATTGAAATAGGCTGTGCTAGCAATAAAGTGATGTCGATATTATCTTTAACATGTTTGAAAATTGTATGTAAAAGATGTGCAAATTATTAATGGTGACTTCACTTTAACTAATTTGACTCTGAAGTTGAATTTCAAAAGGGAAGATAAATGAGAAAGCTTCTCATGAGCATCAGCATCTTTCAGACATACAGCAGAAACAGCTTGATGCTTTAATCATCATCTGGTAGCTCCCTAGTCCAATTACACTCAAAGAACCAAGTGCAAACCTTGAATTGACAGTTTTGAAGCCTTTTCCAAGCTTTAAATCTTGGTGCGCTTTCATGTGCTGCCTTGGTTGTTTACATCTCTTTCAGAAACGTTGCACCTCAGTCTTTTTATTTCTGATCTTAGATTACTTTTGGCTAAACTCTCTACTTTGACTATATTTTTTTGGCAGTCACAGTCCATCTTGTTCCATCCAGTACAAACTATAAGCATGGCAGTGTAGGGGTAATGATTTGGGCTATTTTTTTTACAGCTACAGGACTTAACCATTGTGTGGTCACCAAGTCAACTATGAGCTTTTCCTATTAGAACATCCATCCATCCACCCATCCGTCTGTCCGTCCATCCATCCATCCATCCATCCATCCATCCAGTATATTAAATACCCACTTTGTCCTGTGTAGGGTCATAGGGTTGCCGGAGCTATTCCCAGCTACCATGAGACAAAAACAGGGTATAAAGACAGCAGTAGTGCCCTGTGCAGTTTTATTTGCTCTGCCATTGAAGGGGAATAGAAGAGTCTTCAAGAGTCTAACATGAAGCGGTCAGACCGACTACTAAACACAAGTTAAAATGGGCCGTTCACAAATAATTCAAGGAAATCTTAAAACATAAAAGTGCATTCTTGAAACCAATTAAATTAAAAGAAAATCATTTAAAATAGTAACTAACAAACAATAAAAACGTCAAACCATAATCTTAATAATTATAATCAAACCATAATGTCAGTTCATGTTTCTTCTATTTTATTTGTTTTAAAAAGAAGGACGTTTAGCAACATAAGTGCCTATTATTTTCTGCTGCAATACTTGTTTATTCAATGATGAGATCTGCTGAATTCCTCTGAAACCATGTTGTGCTCAAAACTAGAACTCATTAAGTCAAAGATGAAATAAAAGGTGTTTTAATTTCCCCCATCATTTTCACATGATTCTGGTTAGACACAAGAACAAGCTGAGAAACAGATTAATAATGGCCAAATGATGAGTGTCACAGCAGGTCCTTTACTCCTGGCAATCTGTTTAAAAGGTGCCCTTCCCTGCTGCATATCTTTAATAAAATTTAAAGGCTACATTTTCATTTATCTACAGTTCACAATTACTGTTTTTTTTCCAAGTTACTTGAAATAAAACAAGTTCCCTCAGCACAAGCAGAATTATTCAGCATCTGGGCTCCACTATGGTCCACTTTGGTCTTTAAGTTGATCCATCTTTATGTGCCATTTTGCTTAATAAACCCTTTACATCTTGAATCTTTATTAAAAACATTGTAGGATGTCTCCTTTCTTAGAGGGAACTCTTATACATACAAAAACAAAAAGAAGCTTTCACTTGTAAAAGAAAAATGAGCAAAGATGTTTTAAAAAATTAGGTTTGAAAGCTCTAAAAAGAAATAATCATTCAAACCCCCCTCCCTTATGTTGAGTTTTCTTTATTCTCTCATAAACTGCACTACTAAATATTAATCCACGATTAAATAGCTAGGATAAGGCTGACACTGGCATATTTACAGCTACAAAAGCGCATTAAAAGGACAGCTGCCAGAAGGCTTTCATTAATCAACTTCAACACATTACCTTTAATGTTCTTTTTTTCAGTTTGGTTTGTTAATGTGTTACTGCCTTAAAGGCGCAGACAAGATACAAAGACTGGAGAGGTGGTGGGACAGGCATTACACGTGGCCAAAAGGGAACACGGCTTTATTTGCGTCCATTTAAAAACATCTGCTGATGAAAAAGGTGAAAATGTAATCAGACAGTTTTGTGGGGACAATCTCCACATTCTTGACAGCTAGCCTCTAAGCAAGAGTCGACCCTCTGTTCTCTGGCCATGACATCTCTGTGTAAATTGTGGATAATTTCTACTATATGCAGTCTGTGCCAAGAAGTGGGTAACTAAATCTGACTTCTGAAAGCACCTGTAAATTTGCAATAAATCCACCAAAGCCAACACTGTTAGTGTTTCTCACCACAAATTCATAGTCCAATGACAGAACTGACGAAACAATAGTTTGAAATGACCATAATCCTGTCAATAAATTTCAAATATGAAGATTGGCAGCTAATTAAAAACTAAAAGATGATAGGTTCCTTTTTTTTTTTTAGGGCGCTCCAGTAAAGAAAAACAGCACGATTGTTTGGCATCTAGTTTAAAGCTGTAAGCTCCTCTTTATACAAACCTGTGACTAGCTGGTAAGGGGACAATCCAAAAATCTTTTTGAAAATAAAAGAAAAGGTGGGAGGGGTTTCATCAGCATTTGTGTTACCCACTGGCTACATGTTTTTTGAGTGACAAATTAGTGACCAGGATATATTCTGGACCTGTTGTTGACACTTGTTTTTTTTCCAATAATAATTTTTGTTAGCGGTAGCAGCCTAAGCAGAGTGAATGCTACGTACTTGGTAGTCTGGATTTCAACAACACTCAAATGTTAAGTAATGATTGCTTTTTTTTTTTTTTAAATCAGAGACTCAGTAAAACAAAATATAATAATAAATAACTTAAATGTAAAAATAAATACATAAAATCTATCAGGCCAAGGCATTTCTGTCCAAATATCAAGAGATACATTTGGTATTTAATGTGCTGTATTTACCCTTGCATAGCACTATAGACGTAGCCACATGGCATCTTACTTCTACCATGACTTTTTCGACAAAAGTAAAAAGAAAAAAAAAAAACACAAACCCACAAAGCCAATCCAATTTATACAAAACATGCAGTCATAACTCACCCAGACTTCAAAAGTATTCACTCTGCTCAAATTGATCCTACCAACAATGACATTGTTGATTATAGCACTAGATCACGATTCACCTTTTGCAATCTTGCAATTTCACAGACTTTTTTTCAGTGTACTTTTGCTTGATTTTCTTTTCTTTTACTGTTTTGAGTGCACTGTGTTCTGAGTCCTGATTGGCTGTTGACCTTGTCAATCAATCTCCATTGTGACATGTTTTCTGTTCAGAATGTCTTTAATTTGCCAAATCTACATATATCTTCAATCGCAAACAGATCTTGTTTTAATTCTATTATGCTAGACTTATTTTTCTGCGATGGTTTGAACATTGAAAGTTTAAACAACATAGAATAGAGTACAATGTTAATGTCTGTCTAAGAAAAGTGTGTGAAGTGTGCGTGTGGCTTTTTTTTGTGAAATTAAAAAATATATATACACCTCATTTATTGCGGAGATTACATTCTAAAAACAACCAGCAATAAGGGATTATAAATGTTTTAGGGTTGTAAAACTCCTAACTACACTAAAACTACAAAAAGTAAAACCAGGGAAGCTAAAAATAACAGATTTTACAGAAGTTGATGGCTTAACCTAAATAAATAAATAACTATTTTAGGAACAGACACTAACTTAAGTCTTGTACAGGCTGGTCAGTGAAAATATTGTCTGACATTAAACCGTTCGGTGGCCTAATGCAGACCACTGCCTTAAATGCATCACAGGTTGGCATGCACACTCAAACTGCCAACCTTTCTGTGATCCATGAGTTCAAACTTTTACAATGTTTTTATTATCAACTTGAAACGTTCACTACTTCTTACTGGCACTCTTGACCCCTTGACTCCACTTTTAGCTAAAACTGCTCCCGCAAACAAGGAGGAAAATCCTCTTAAGAAACGTCACACAACAGCAGACATTTCATGACCCCAGTGCATCGTTTAGCATTCAGTTGAACACTTTCAGGTCAATCCCCTGCACCTAGCGTTACCATAACAAAGGGCTGTTCCCTTGATGGATACTGGTTGAACTGTTAATAGGAGAAGAAAGGGATGAATGACAGGGCATCAGGTAAAATGGCAAAAGAGAGCAAAAGAAATAAATATAACATAAGAAGTGTTGGTCCACTAAAGCCTTTTCTTGCTAATATAAATTAAAATGTAATAAGGTTATTTTTCTTACTTTTGACAGTTTATAGTTGGGTTCAAAATAAATTATTCTACATATTTGTCTTATTTTACATTTTTAAGTTTCTTCTCATCAAAACCTAAACATACCCACCTCCCAAAAACAGCCACAATCAAAGAAATGAAGCTTTCTCATTGATGTCCAGACATAGTGTATTAAAACAGTCATGTTTAGTCTAGAAAATATACATGCATAATGTTAGACTCGGACTGGTTTGCAGCTCGGGGACCTCTGGTTGCCCCAGAGCCTTCTGGTATGTGACACTTTCCATTTTATCTCCAGCTCAGAATATGAGCAATGCGTGTGTGTGCATGTGTGTGCTCATCTGTCAAGTGTGGGTCTATCTATAAAAGATAATGAGAGAGTGTGCGCCTCCTCCAGCTAACTCCTGGACTAACCCATCAACTCCCCCAAATTGGCAGTGTAAGTAAGAAGAAAAAAAAATCTAAAAAAAAAACTGGAAGCACATTTTCTTTGGACCAACCACATCACATAGCCAGGCTCTTGTTTTGACCATACTGCTCATTTCTGCGGCAACATGTGCAATGCAACATAACCAACAATCCCTCAAACTGTAGCAAGAAAAAAAATAGAGAAAGAAGTACAGGTGTTTCACTAAAGAGCCTTTCTTCCATGAAGGATGTTGTGGTCAGACATACTGTAAGCATCGGTTTCATTCTATTTTTGAGGGGAAGACAGACTGCTTTGAACTTGAAAAACAGACTATGAAAACACTGAAAATAGCTCTCAACTTCTTCATAAAGCTAACCCTTTGTCCACAACAGTTGTGGGCTCACTAAAAGTGCTTTGTTTAAATTTCTCACCTTCTTTTTGGACTTGAATACATTGCAGCGGAAAACGTTGCTTTGTCCATCCCTGGCGATGTAACTGAAGATCTTCAAATCCTGGGAATCATGGGAAACGTAGAAAATCCTGAAAGAAAAAAAAATCAGGTCAGAAATGATTATGAGGACAATTTTGTTAACAACACCTGCTATTATTTCTACACAGGGCAGGTCTGTGGGATTTTAGTGAGACAAAATAACCACCACTTTATTATAGCTTTCATCTTTAGGACAAAAATGGAACTTCAACAAAAAAATGATCGGAAAAGTTGGATGTAGTTTACAAAAAGAAAGACTTCCAACATATTTCCTCATTTGTGTGAAAGTTTGGGAGGGAAAATTCAGCAAAACACATATCTGCTCATATCAGACATCAGCCCCCCCAAAAAATTTTTAGAGCTGCAGTGTCGCATTTAAGATCTGCAGAATAAATCGCCTTAAAATCAAGGGATATGATCCACAGAACTCAGGACTTAAATGAAATGCTATGATGACAAAACTATCTTCTGTGAGTAAGATATGCAAATAAAAAAGTTTCAGACAATAAAAAGGCCAAAAAGGATGCTATGAGGAAGAGACTGTGGAGAAATAAATATCCTGCAGCATAGATAAACAAAAGAATAAAGAATTATGTGAGAAAAAGGGAGAGAAGAAATAAAAAATAAACCTGCAGGAGGGAGAACACTGAATGTATTAAGCTCTTCGCTGGATATTATTTATGAATAAAAATAAAAAAGATCTGCAGGAGAAACTGCAAATAAAGATGTGGAGATGGTAGACAAATCATGGAGTTTGGAAATAAAAACAGTTCAGGATATTAATGGTTCAAAGCTTGTTTGCTTTTTAAAACAAGAATACTGAGTTCAATGTTAAGCATTAGTTTGGCCTTTAACTGCAACGCTGTGTACTCAGTACAGGGATTTCAAAGAAAACCCTTGAGTTTATCTTTAATATAGGCTGTTATCATATAATTAAGCCAATTTGGCCATATTGTAATGATCTGGAAAGAAATGGTTTAAAATAATGGTAATATTCAAAGTTCATCACTGATTTTTTTCTATTTGTGTAGCACTTTCAAACAACAACAACAAGTTCTGAAAGTGCAGTGTATGAATATTTCTGTGGAACATTATGGTTGTAGATAATATTGTCATCTGTATCATATTTTCTACACTGTAAAAGTCTTATTTAAAAAAAAAAAGACATTTATTTTACACGTAAACAAGGTTGGGCGTTTCTGTATATAGGCTAACGTGGCTTAAGTGAGGCAGTGTCGGACTGTGGTTTTTTAATGCGTTACTAACATGGTTGTGAGTTAGTGTAGTCAGTTTATTTTAGTTGTATCAGTCTGTATTTTATGTGTTGTAAACAAGGTTGGGAGTTACAGGTATTGTAAATACTCTAACGTGGCTAACGTGTAGCGTGTCACAGACAAGAAAAGTTACTGTGAACACAGGTAATAAAGTCTGACTGACTAAAAGACTTCTCTCAGACTTTTTTGTTATGCTTAATATGTCTTGTAGCTCAGTGCTCCTTATATTTAACAAGTTCAAAAATAGACCATTCATTTACGGTGTACCCTGTAGTGTGGAAAACACTGTAAAGGCCAGGAGTAGGTGGAGGGACATACTAAGAGGTGGAGGTTTGCTCTGGAAAGTAGAGGAATGAAGGTCAGCTGCAGCGAGACAGAGCATCTGTGTGTAAATGAAAGGCACTCAAGTGAAATGGAGAAGTTACAAGGAACAGAGGTGAAGAAGGCAGAGGACTTTAACTACTTAGGTTCAACAGTCCAGGGCTATGGAGACTGTGGGAAAGAAACGAAGAGGTTTGTGCAAGCAGGTTGGAAGTGGTAGAGGAAGATTTCAGATGAGACAGGAGACAAGAGTGTTAGCAAGAATTAAAAGTAGGAGACAGCGGCTCTGAGAAAGTGACAGGAGGCAGAGCTTGATGTAGTAGTGCTAAAGATGTTGAGGTGCTCTTTGGGGGTGAAGAGGATGGGTGGAATCAAGAATGAATACATCAGAGGAACAGCTCATGCTTTGTGCTTTGGAGATAAATGCAGGGAAACCCCCCAAACAATTGTTTAAAGTATTTTAATGAACAAAGTTGCTGACCAAAGTTTCTGTGTAATGATGTGTACCATCATAAGTAGCTTGCACAGCAGTTCTTTCTTCAATCAGCTTCCCAGCATAGTGTCTTGTTTATTAGCTGTGTTCAGTTTCTTTAATGCCAGGTTGCTACCCAACAGATAGCAGAAGATGGAGAACCTGATCTGCAACATCTGCTGAAGGTGGGAATTACTTTGGACAAGGGCTGAAATTTTAAAGTTGACTCAAATTAAATAAACAACCACAAGAGGCCTCTGACAATGTGAATAAAACATTGACATTACATTGGTGCATGTTGGACCACACATCTCGCTCTGAACAGTTTTGTTATTGGGCAACACACCTGCTTTTGTTCATTTGTTTGGTTATGGTTAGAGATGCTGTCAATAAACTTCATAGCACTTTTGGTGCTTGTTTTGGCCTATCCACTGAAAGTCTAAGGTCTTCAGTTGTGTTCACACTAAACGTCATTCTCGCATCAGGGTGCCCAGTTTCAATTGTCAAGTCAATGGAGAGAAGAGATCAAAGGTCTTGCGGCGCATTTTGAGTTATCGACTCAGCAGTCTGGCAGCAGAACAATTTTGGGTGTTGCGGCTTGTTATGAAGACGCGTCAACTAATGAGGAACTCAGTTTTGGCCCGTGACGTGTTGATGACTTGATCAGCGGATGTAGTCCTAAAACAAACAAGGAGGAGAATGTGATCGTTCTCCTCCTGGACTTTATGATATTTTTCTTATTTGTCTCAAGACAATGATAAAAAGGTTCATTAAGAGTCATGTATCGTCTGTGCTTCTGTCATTGGCTGTGGACCTCACCCAACTTTATGTTCTTTGCATAAATACCGGTGTGAAGCCTATTGAAAGGGCTACGGTTATGATATTGGGATATATAAATAAAATTCAATTGAATTGAATAGAAGGAAACATTTGTCTTTCCAAATGTTTGTTCATTCTGCAGTACTGTGAAGTCTGAAATCATAACAACTAAAAACTATAAGCAGTAACTTCTGTGCTTTCCTTTTGACACAGTGACTGGCAGATAAATCTCAGATGGATTCAATAGAAGAAGAGATCAACTTTGCAGAATTATTAAACTCGACAAATTACAGTGTGAGCACCCCCTGCCAATGATGCAGCAAAGCTGTCTGCAGGTGATGAAGTTGGAGGAGCAGGGAGACAATCAGGTTCAGACAAGCTGTGCTGCTTCTGCGGTTAAATTCAACTGTTTACGATGGAATTTTTTTAAGTACCAGGAAGAAAATAGGGTTTGCTGTTTGAGTTCATACTGTTTTTATGACACTGTGGTTCTGTACAAAGTTAATACATAAATCTCTTGTTTCATCTTTCTTTTCCAGTGGGTATAAAGCCATTTCATCTCTAATAAAATTATCTTTGACATGTACATTTAATCCTGTTACAAACAAGATGCTATATGAGCACTTTGGCCATTTAGTCCACTACATATAAAAAGAAATCAAAGAGCTGTTGTCTATCATCCTAGATGTTTGTGGTACATTTTAACATAAAATAAACTTTTTTTTCCCCAGATATCTAAAAGAAAAAATAGACTTGTGATTAAGAAAAAAATCACAAGACTGATTGCAATTCATCAAAATCTTATCCAGACATGGCAAACACGGATTAAACATTGCAGATCATTTAGAAAGCAATTCAACAAGATTTTTTAGACTTTCTGGAGACGAAAAAGACAGAAGACAAGGTCAACCCTTTTCACTTTTTGAAAAGCTTAAAATTTAGGGTTACAATTTGACACTTCTTCATGTTATTGGATTTGAAGAACTAATTTTTTAAAGTACATACATTTTCTTTACATGCATACATAAATCCATCCATTCATCTACCCATACATAAATACATACATCTTACTTCAAAGGCTTTCAAAGTAATTTGCTGTGTGGACACAAACACATAAATGACTATCAGGGAAACCGCCTGCCTCATAATCATGGTAATGAGGAGCACCGAGTTATGCAAATGTGTTTTATAACAATTCAATGATACAACAAAAATGAATAAATAAATGGAACAAAAATAGACAAATAATTCTGGATTTCTGACTCAGAACAGAGTCAGAGAACAGCTTGAAAGCAATGTCAGAAATTTGACAGAAATTATTTGTACACTAATGAAATTGGGAGCAAGTCAAAACATGTGGGACTACCAGCTAATGAGGGCAGGAAAACAGCTCTGCACATGTTTATATCAACAAACAAAGACAGCGAGCAGGGTCGCGCCTATCAAACAGTGTAATCAACTTCAGGACAACCAACCTCTCCCTTCCGGTCGCATTTTTTCCCAACGTGGCTTTCCTGTCACATGCCTTTCCTCCAATCCCAAACTCTGGGTTACTATCATGGAAATAATGTTTTCTTTCATCTGAAGCTGGGAATGCAATCTGCGGAGTGGACAATCTTCAGACTGCCAGACTACAGGCAATCAGCAAACAGGGAGTCAAAGTGAGTTTACCCGACTGGCTTAGGTGACAAATCCCAGATCGGTGCAGAGATGGCAGCTCACATACAAAGCTGTCAAGCATCCATGTGAAGAAGCATCACATAAAGTATTAACATAAAATACACATCCCTCAAATGGGCACTGGTTAAATCAGAGTTCAAGCAGCAGATATTTTAAATTCCTGTTAGTCTTTTCTGATTTATCCAAAAGCCAATTACACTGTTTTTGGCCTCTGAAAGTGAAAAGTACTATTTTCAGAGGAAAGTCTTCATCACAACTGCCCTCATAGCCAGACATAAGCTGTCTGCAGGCAAAAATTGGGCAAACTTGTACGAAGCACGCAAGTGTCTTGCACAAAAGAGTAAAGTCATAGAATTCTAGGTGAGACTGTAGAGCAAAAAATGTTCATGCAAATTTTTTTCTACGAGCATGCTGCAAGCAATAGGTTGCAGTGAACATATACAATGCTAAGAATAAAGTGAGGATGAAGTAGGTGAAACGCAAGGATGTCATAGAGATTTGTCATTTTTTTGATACCCCCCAAAATTGTGCCGACTGCGCAATAGGCTTGTAAGGGGCCTGAACTCATACCTTACCAACGGCTAGAGAGACTGTGTCCACCCATATGGCATTAGTGTGGGAAACTTCCATGAATTTTCAAAATTCTTCACGATACACTTACAGCAAGCACAAAAATCGTACATTCTATTTTCAACAACGTCCTTTGAGACTGTAGTACAAGCGTCAAGGGAACTGCAAGAAACACCAGCTCTCCCCTTAAGATGCGCTTTGAACCGGCCACTCATGTCTCCGACCCTCCATGGGCCTGAGCAACCCAGAATCCACAACACCAAAGCTGGTCAACCCTCATACAAGTGCATGTGACTATACCTTAAACAACACAACACAAACCCTGTGGTTCAACAGGACAACTGTCATCAAACTGAAAGGGAAGCTACAGCAGCTGTTGAAGGTGATAGGTTCAAAAACGAGGCACTACATTTTAGCCAAGTTTACAACTCTGTCGCTAAGCCCATCAGCTATTCATGACTTTTTTTTTCTTTTATGAAGGTCGAAATATCATCAGAACTGTTTCAGCTGTGTGAAAGATGTGCAGTGATGATTTTATAACACTAAGAAAAAAATTATTAAAAAAGACTAAACGAAAGTACTTACTTCCTCAGTTTAAAACAATATTAATTCGTTTTTAAAATAAAGGTATGCCTTTAAAAACAAACCACACTATCTTTATGAACTACAAAACAATACAAAAAACTATAGCTTTATAAGTCTTCATCTTTTTAAGTTTAAAAAAAATATATATATATCATTTTATATTAACTTCTATTCAACTTCTGGAATGAAACATATCAGTTTTAAATAGAATCTTGAAGTAAAAGTAGTGGGATTTTCACTTTCTGTTTTATTTTGGAACAAAGGACAAAGGCAAATGATCAGAGTTTGGCTTTAATCTTCACAGTGTTAAAGCTTTCATGTTTTTTAAATCATCTTTTTGTTTCAGTAGAGAAAAAGAACAAAGAAATTATACATTAGGTAAGACTCACTAGCAAGTATTCAGCAGCATTACAAGACTAAATGTGACAGGGTTCACAGGATTGTAATTCATTCACGATTTATGGTTATTGTTGTTTTGACAAATTCAGTTTAAGATCCAAATTGTAAGACATAGCAACTATTGTAAATGAAAAATGTTAAACGGAAGCAGATAAAGCAAATAATCCAAAGTGATGGTGTTTAGCTTGACATCCAAAGACTTTTTTGGACTGTAACAATGGTTTCATTTTCATGCAATGGAAAAATGAACTAGCTTTATGGGTTCTGACTTAACTCCTCTTCATGTTCTTTGATGTCTGTGTTAACTGGTGTTCTCCGTATCAGCTTTTCACTTTGTCCACTGGTCGTTGCCATTCGTGGTTTCAGAATGTTGTTATTATTTATGTAATTATTGACTGTTTATTAAAAAAAAAAAAAGCTCCAGAAAATCGGCTCTAAAATTATATATAAAATGCTACGGTGACTTGTTGTACAGTAGATCACTGAGGTTTTGGCAAAGGAAGTCTCAAGTAACTTTGTTTGATAACGGTTCGGCATGTCATGGTACTTCAGGTGAGTTACAATCGGTTTATAAGTATTATTATATTTTGATGCAATTAGTTAAAAAAAGTCAAAACTTGTTGGGTAGCAACTTGCAACTAAATCATTACAACTAAACATTCAGAGATGTTCATAATGTTACAGTTTAAAGTAGTATAACGTTTATATTAAGAGTATTTTATTTTTCTGTAAAAAGTTATCATGGAGTTGAATACACATCATGTAAAGAATTTAACCTTAAAATCAGGTTGAAACTGTAAGAAACATTTAAACAAACAACCTTTTTTTAATAAAAGACTGTTGAACCTTCTCGTCTTTGCAGCATCATTGAAATGTTACGTAATTTTGTCTTATACCCAAACCATCTCTGATTAGTTTCTAAGACTATCTCTGGCTGTGGATTGGAGATGAAACCTAATATTATTGCAAAATGGACCTTTCATAGTAGAGAGTGAAGTGTCAAAGAGACGGGACAGGAAGGGGTTGAACGACGTAAAGAAGAGGTCATAAATACATAAAAGCAGCATTGACAGTTTTGACTGCCCAGCTGAAAAACTTTTACTGATAAAAAATCAGCTTGATGACATAACAGACTTATGACCAAAAACACTTTAAACAAGTAAACAAGTACTGATCAAGTGTGAGAATGTGAGTGAACAGAGAGAAGAAGCCAGCAAGATCTAAAGCACGAGCAGGAATAATATGTAGGAACTGGTTTATTTTAAATACCCACTCAGATGAAAATTGTGTTTTGGGTGTTTTTAGAAAGTTCTTCTGGAATTTTTCTCATGATTGGGACATATAAAGACAATTTCTGAGTATTTCTTTAATCAAATCGTTAGGAATCAGCAGGAAAAAAATACATGAAAAAGCTTATAGCAATGACGTAGAGGCTACAATCGGCAGGCCACAGGCTCCCTGCTCTGCTCCATTCTGATACATCGCCTTGTAGACAACTACATTTTCCTTTTTCTTCATTTGGCTCAAAACTGTACGACTGGCTAATTCCAAAACTGCTTGCCATTGCTGTTTCACCACTAATGTTAGGTTGTGGTTGTGAGGAACTGTAAGGTAGCAGGGGAGCGGAAGGATGACAGGAAGAAGGTGTGGGTTTACTCCATGCTAACGGTCCCGCCCATAACTCATAGACAAATGCCTAATGAACTAACGCTGCTCTGCAGAAACTGTCAGAGAAAACAACATTTTTTTTTTTATTATTTTGGCTAATAACGGGATAAATATGATTAAATGACCGCTGGGAACACTTTTACAATAGAATAAAAGATACTCAGAGTGGGACTTTAATTTTTGCAATGCTTTGTAAGTGGGACAAAACACTGCAGACTGATCAAATAACATGCTGTGGTCTCATCCATACAACCATATAAGCAACCTAGACAAGAAAGTTAGGAAATCAGCAAACAAACAAACAACTCAGCTCCTCTCTGACATTTATTTCTTCCGTGACGAGCAGTATACTGCAGTATTAAATAACGATTCTTAATGATCACACTTAGCTAACCCTGTTAATAAGGCCTTCTTGTTAACAGACTGAGTCAGCGTGCATGACGCTGTGATGCGATGTTTGAGTAATGAAGAGGGCTTGCAGAAAGCCTCATCCATTTTTCCTTAAATAAATTGCTGCTTCTGAAACACAGATGTATTAAATCAAAAGCTAAGAGGGAAACGCAACACTCACACACATTGTGTGTGTGAGTGTTGACAATCGCACATTCAGGCTGGATCGATACAACAACGGGCCTGTGCCAGATCTGGTTCAGATGTCTGTATTGTCCTGTTGCAGGATGAGCATCATGTTGAGGAATTAAATCCAAATACATCTATATTGAAAAGCATCTCTCCATTTAACATCCAGTTAATGGCAATCTCTAAAAGCCTCAGAAATGGCTTCTGTAAGATGAAACGTCTATGAAAGCATTGCCAGGAGTCACTGGATAAAATCTGTGATAAAATGTCACTGGCTGTGGAGTCAGAGGCTGTGATTTTAAGGAAGCTTTTCAGACAGAGGAAAAAAAGAAGATACTCTCATAGGATCAGACAGCATGAAGAAGCATGAAAAAGTGTAGTGATGTGTTGCACTTACCATGAATTACAAGGTTGAGCTATAATGAGCTCGACCTCATTAGCTCTATCTGAAGGAGCATTGTGGTGGCAGAGATGACATCCATTGTTTTGTAATTACAGCATGTTCTGCCTTATAGGCTAATTGCTAATATGCAATCTGACAGGGTCAAGAGATGTAGCCTCCTCACTATGAGTCAAATCCTGGCTGGCACACGTATTATTTGGCCTGTTAAATGAATCTACATAAATGGCATTTTATAGCTGCATTGAATATATACTTTGTGGAGGATCTGATATAAACATCAAAACAGCACATACCACCTTGACAGACAAAATAGCAAACAACCTGAGTGAATAAAATAGGAAACCTGGTTAGTTTCACTAGTTCTCTGCAACTTGTATTGATAAACATCACCACCTCCTATTCTTTTATCTAACTTTTATTTTTCAAAATCACTTATGCCACTTAGTCTATTTAATTTGCTCCTGCATTTTGGTCCACAAGATTTCATACACAATGTAAGTGAACTGCACCAAGGTTCACTTGCAGAACCATTTCCCATTGGTCCATACTGTGACAAAGGCCAATTTTGGCTAGATTTATTGTTACAAAACCTAATTTTTCTGAAAAAAAGAGAAGGAGCAAATTGGTCTGATACATTCGGAACCAAAGAAAATCAATAAATAATTGATCACAAGTCTGTCGAAAGGCCATGCACCCATTTCAACACCCACAATTTCAACCTGTCACCTCAAACACAAAATGCAGTGATACAGGTAGTAATGGTAGTTTGGTCCTAACAACATTGTATGTCATATTTAATCTACCCATAACAATAAAAAACATTGAAAACACTTTTACTGTTATTTTTATTTTTGTTGTGAAACAAGGCTGTTACGCTTTGATATGAACAGGAACTGGCATGCTTGTGTAACAAGCCACTTAGTAATTTACTTGCTGAGCTGACCTGGTTCTCGTAACTTTCATTTTCAATCCAGCATTTAACAAGAAATCAGAATGTTGCCCCTTGGCACAAACAAAAGATCTATTCGAGAGAACCTAAATCTGATCTGAACAACACAACTCACAGAATTACACACACACACATGCAGGCACACACAAAAAGCACTTTGAAGAGTAAACTTCCAATCTCTGACAGATTATTACAAAACAGTTTTGCCGTTTTGGAGGCGTAGGCGTGTTTTATTACTGGTGTCACAAAGACATCATGAAGATTGACTAACTCATTTTCAGATGAGCTGGTTTATCTGCTTCTAATAACTTGGCTGCCAGCTTAAAGAATCATGCACACTGATGCTGTTACTCTAAAACATCCCAGATTTTTCTTTTTGGCTATCATACAGAAAATATATAAAACATTTTTGGCTTTTCATTATTATTTATTAAATTATTATTATTTTCAGTCATTATTATAATGACTCAGACATAAAGCAACAAAATAAGCAACACGTAAATAACCAACACACTGCAATACAATAGTTGATAAAATAGCCATACTTCATGTTAAATATTCAATATGTAGGTACTAATTACTAATCAGAAAAAGTTATACTGCATTTATCTAAATATAAGGCTGTTCTCGCGGAAAAATGAACACCTTAGAGACTGGTGATAGTCCTTCAAGTTTCCTTCAAAGCAATTATTACTTTCAACTCTACTTTTAACATTTCCACTTTTCAAGAAAAGGATCACCTTGAAAAAGCAGGTTACATAATTACTTCTGTCAGAACTGTAATACAAGCACTCCAAATCTAAACGCTAAGAAACTATAGCTACAAGCAGAGCTGCGTGTTTTCTAACACTACCAAGCAGTTGCAGCAGCCAGTCCCAATAAAATTCCTCAGGAAAAAAAACTGAAAAAATGTATATTGATTGGACATTTTTTGGGTAGTGAAGAGCTAGTGTAGAAATGTACAAGTGCCTTATCAAAGAAGTTGATGTGTCAGCTTAAACTAAGCTTGCACACACGAACACAAAAGCACCCAAGGAATTTGATTGCACAGAGTTGGCAAATCTCAAAGTAACCACAGATTTTATCATCCAGCAGAAAGTCAATTTTGTGTCCTGCTTGTTAAAGTCAAGTACTGAAGTTAGCAGCTCTGCCTCCCTTTTATTCTCTATACATTATTTACAAAACTAGCCAGTGCTAGGTACTTTGTGTATGAAAAAAAAACATATATATTATGTTAACTAACTATTTTGTTATTTGTCAGCTTATAATACACTGAGTACGGTCAAGATGAAACAAATAAAACTTAAACTTTTCAAAACAATTTCTTTTATAAAGAAAAACCTTGAAATTAATAAAGAGACAGATGAACAGTTTATTTGAAACATGCATTTTCCTGGCTTACAAGAGCAGCAGTTCTTGATTTTATCTGCAGATTCAAATTAATGACGAAAGGAAACACATATTTCAGATCTGTCACTCAGTATGATTTTTATGATCAAATAAATCATATTTAATAGGATTGGTCATGTGGTTGATAGAATAATAGTTCTGACTTGTGCTTCATAGGGAAACATTTCATCATTTTCATTTTTTAAGAAACTGTACATTGATACTTTAATAGTTGAAGCAAAAGTAGAATTTGACATGAGCTGACCCATGGTACAGTTTTCATTAATCACAAAAAAATTAAAAGTAAAAAAAAAATGGAAACCTTGAATCACTTTTCAAGATTCTATAGTGTGACTCTAGTACCATATTCTTTGGACTTTAAGTTGCTACTGAGTAGAAGTCACAGACTTTAACAAAATACGAGAATATAAAAGAATATTGCATCCTGGAAGGCAAATCATAGTAACTGAACAAAAATTTAATATATGTCTGGTTCACTACCATAACAGTTTTTAGCTTCATGAAACTTGAATAAGTGTTTCTATTATCGCAACAGATGAACAATTGTTCAGATAACCACAGCACAAAGAACATGCTAAAAGTCAACTAAACTCTCTATATCACTTTAAATAACTAAATCCATTCAATTATTTATCGTCTGTGTCTTTTTTGAACAACTCCCTGGACAGGGCGGCAGTCTATCACACACCCATACACACTCACATTCACACTTAGCTAAAATTTAGAGTGACCAATCAAGCTATGAAGCATGTTTTTGGATGGTAGGATGAAGCCAGAGTTCCCTGGAGAAAACCTACGCATGCATGGAGAGAACATGCAAACTCCATTGGTGATTCTGATTCAAGCCCCCCAGGCAGGACTTGAACCGGGGGCCTTCTTGCTGTGAGGCAAGAATGCTAACCTATGTGCCACCGTGCAGCCCAGTTTCTTATCAAACAAACATAATAAGACTTAACTTTTACCAGCAATTCAGGGAATTGTTTTTTTTTTCTTGAAACTTCTAAAATGTGATTGTGCTTAACTGCAGCAACACACTTCTCTTTATAATTTGTGTTCTTTGTTACCAGATGCTGTTGCAATTTTAAATACAAACCTTGAAAGCACAACAACTTTGGAGGACTTTCTGGGTTTTCATGCACTGGATCAAAATGGATTCTAAATTACTATTCTTTTTTTTACTCTCAACAGTGTAACACATGAAGAAAACAAAGAAATAACATTATAAAAATACTAATTAGTTTTGATAAAGAAAACCAATCTTTGTTTTGTTAAGGAGAAGCAAAAATAATAAAATAATCATAAAATACCATAAATGAATAAAAGTGATTGGAGACATGCGGAATGATTGAATAGCAATATTTTCTTTTATTTCTGGTCTAGCAGAGTTCTGCATTCTTTTTTTATACTGTTAGATACAACAATTATAAGTTAACACAATTTAGCGTGATACAAATGAAACCATTTATCTACATATATATTTGAAATAGACTACATGTTTGAATTTTAGCCAAAGGGAATTTGCAGATGCCTGTAAGAGGCATGCCTAAAAACTATCAGCTTCTCGGTTTTAAGAGGGACATGAAAAGTTAATGTAGATGAAATAAGTGATTGTAACTATTTCATAGGATTTGTTATAGAAGTTTTTGCCAAAAAAAGGAAATCTATAAATTTAGACACTGCCTCAAATTAACTTTCTTGATTAAACGAGAACCTTTCCACTGAATATTATGCACCGGCTGCATCTCGCAAGGTCACTGAAGAGATCCAAAACATAGGAGGCATTTAATCGATACAGCAGCTGATGAAGCCACA
The DNA here is from genome assembly GCA_036245035.1 of Adrianichthys oophorus. Lineage (NCBI taxonomy): Eukaryota > Metazoa > Chordata > Actinopteri > Beloniformes > Adrianichthyidae > Adrianichthys > Adrianichthys oophorus. The sequence continues at coordinate 8,101,340 of BSAI01000138.1, forward strand.
CACAGGTTTCCTTGGTTTTTCTGATTTTCAACAGAGTGACAAAGGGGAGATTGGGAGAAAGACGAGAGGCGGAATAGAAGCAAAAGTAATAAAATTTCCCTCAGTCTGCCAGAGTCCAAATGAAAGAAAAGAACAAAGTTATGAATGAGTGAAGTGATGTGCGGCATATACAGAGGAGGACAATAAACAGTGATGCTTAAATAACATCCACTTATATTGTGCTATATACATCTTCAGCCACACACATAAACAGCATTTAAGCATTTTCTGAGCATTAATCAGAATTTGCTGAAAATGCTGATTTTTTTCTTCTCATCTATTAATTTAGGAAAAACAGCTGCAGAGAAGGGAGGGGGAAATAAATTAAATCCAAGATGGGCTTGAGCTCTTCAAAAAGGGATCTGCTCAAACATTAGTGTGGACTTCCCCCTTTGATTTGCATGAATATTTGAGTGTGTGCATAGATATATAGCCCTTTTGTAAACCTTTATTTACCTTTACGAGGAAAACTGGACAGATTAGATATCCCCAAATTCACTTTGTAAATGTGATTATTAGAAAATCTGTCCACTTGTTTGTTTAACATGCAGACAAAAGAGTTCTGAGTAATAGCATTAGCTTTGCTAATGTAGGGAATAATATCCTTGCCAAACTGAAAACATTGCTGTTGTCCCTTTTTTGCCCTCCAGGAGGGGAAACGTGCTTTTGACTTAGAGTCACAATGCTACCATGTGTCAATGAAGATTCTCATTCATTCAGGGGACATTTTCTTTAAGTTGAATTATGACATCTGGACTTATTGTCTTCAGAGAAAAAAATAAGTTGAGATGTCATGACTAAACTTAAAGACAATGCTACCACAGGCTTCACATCTCAGTTTTGATTTCCAAGTTTTTGTTAAGACATACACAGATGTAAAATTTTAAAATACATCAGAAAAACATGAAAACATGCCAGAAAGTATCAGCTTTCAGGGGAGAAACAAACTTGTTTGATTTCTTATTTTCCATTAACTTCAATTAAGGGTATCAGATGATGTTGATGTAGTCATTTAAAACTCTGATGTTTGTTTGTTCACTTTTTTCATGACATCTCATGACATAGTCCAGGAGCCTATGACGGATCTTATAGGCCCTACTGTAAAGTCGTGCTATTGGTTCACAAAATTCATTAATTATCCTGACAGGAGTCGCCACAGCAAATCAGCCTTTTCTGATTCACAGCTAGTTTGGCAGCGAGTTTTACGCCACATGCCCTTCCAAACACAGTTCTGTATTTGCAAGACACAGGAAGACCCATGATTAGACAGTAGCGTGAAGGATCTTGCCTAAGGACCCACACTGGAGTATGCTCATTGCATGCCCTGGGGAGCAAACCTAGATTCTCTCCCCAGCAAATTGATGATCAAAATGATCAAACATTTAGGTTTGAAACAAAAATTAAACGTAACCTCAAACGAATAAGTACTTTTTACAAATTACTTTTGTAATCTTTTGGCCTGGAAAACAAAATCCTTCTTGTAGCAGTATAACCATTTAACATGTGCTTCTATCTGTTTGTTCAGCTGCTGGACAGGACAAATAGAAGAATAAGAAAATAAAAATGTCAGTAATGGCATAAAATCCAATAACACACTAATCATTTTCACTTGGCAGCTGGAATTATTTTTGGTGGACAGTTTGTGTTGGACTCTTTATAAAAATGAGAGAGTCTAATGCTTAAAACTAAAGTAGCAAATACAATAAAAAAAAACCCAAACTAAAGTTGGTGAAGAAAATAGCATTTTAACTGACTGTTTCAAAGCGAACAAATACATCTGATAAACACAGTGCTTACAAGCCATCCCCCAGGTTTTTTTTAGAGGTGCACATTAACAACATTTAATGGTCAATTCAGACACAACAGCCCAGTAAAACGTATGTGCTGTTGCTATGGAGCCATTTCACCCTTCAAAAAAACAACAAATGTGGTTTCAAAACTCCAGTCAGGGTCCTCACTTAAAGTCACTTGAGGTCTGAGGTGGTGACTGAGAAATCTAAATCTAATTGGTCTGACTAGGCTATATGATATGATGCAAACAATCGGTTTTAGAAGTTTTTTAGTTACATTGTTAAATAGCTGAAGATAGCTCTCTATGACGAAATAATGCATTATGTCTCAACAAAGTTGGTGTCATGCAGCTGTTTTCTCTGATAAGGTTTTATTTATTTATCCCCCCCCCCCCCCCCACCCCCCACACACACACACTATTTGTGAGTTTGGGAGACAAGAGGGAGAGGCTATCAAAGAGATGGGGCTGCAGTTTTGTGCCTGGACTGTCAGCAATCTAATTTTCATTATGTTGTTGTTAGCATGTTGATGAGGTCTAGGGTTGTAATAATGCAAAGTAGCACTGAGCCCTCGTGATCCGATAACTGTTGTATTTTTGAATATCACAAATAATAGAAAAGATATCCTTTGATAAGCCCTTCAAATTCAAAATTAACTCTTAAATTAGGTGTTATATGTTCAGTAAAGGAAACTAACAGTTTGAATATTGATCGTCTGTATGGACTGGCCAACATGAGTGTAAAAATTGATGTGTTTGGCTGGGTTGTTATTGAAATATTTTTTAAAAAATTTCTGGAGAAAGAAAGCAAAACAATGACACTAGCAGCTCTGATCAATGTGCAAATGTCTCCGGGTGGCGGCCGTCCATGGTAAGGGCCACAGGCCGACCAGTAACCCAGGGGTATATCAAAAGCGGGCCATTCTGCACGCCTGACAGTCGCCGTCTACTTTCTTGACTACGCCAACAATTTTCAAAAAATCGTGCAGCGGCATAACATTCCGAAGATTCTGCTGATGCCTCCCCATCGAGCTGTGGCAGTTGTATTTGTGACAGTAGCATAATTCTGTTACTACATCTCTTGTAAGGTTTACATTTTAGATTGTGCCAACTTCTGTTAAAGCACACTTTTGGACTAAGTTTGGCTTGTACACGACCTATAAAAGCAAATAAAATTGTAAGTTGTGTCCAACAATTATGGCAGTACTAGTGAGATGCTAACGTTGTGATTAATTAACCCTTCAACACAGCAGCTTTAGTTTCAGTGTTTTCATTCTTTTGACTACTCCAACTCTTCAACTGGGAATTTACAATTTAATACTTAAAAATGACATTTCAGTACACCATTTGGTTTAAATTCATTTTAAAGGAACTTAAAATCTATTGCATTGTAAAATGCCTTACTGTTTTCATTGCAAAACAGCGTCTCCTGGTGTACTTCATTTTTATTTGTACAGCATCATGTAGCATCACAGCATTATGCAGGTCAAAATTCCATTTGAAATGCAAACTTTCAGATGCTCATCAAGGCGGGCTCGCTACCTCTTTAAATTTGCTAAATCCCGCCTTCAACTTCCTACTTGAGATCTGTGGGACAGAGTGTAAATCCTAACATAGATGATGGAAGAACTTTCCTCCTCTCAGCTCCAAACGCCATTGTTGTAGAAACCAAAACTTTTTAATTTCTTTCTACGCGTCAGAGGGTGCATTTTTAAGCATAATGTATAAAGATATATTCACAATATATCCATCTAGATCTCAAAAGAAGAATACACATGCAAGCATACATTGGGGGGTGGGGGGGGGGGGGGGGGTAATTTTTTGAACAAGTCTAATGGTTTAAACTTAGTCTTTGTGATGAAGATTTAATTTAACATCAAAGTGAACGCTAACAACCTGCCACTAACTTTAGCCGTGTCTAAATTTTTAGGTGTAATTTTCTTTCTGGTTGACCAGTTAAAAATATTAAAGACTCAACTAACCAATGGAATTATTTGGCGTAGGAGGTTAGAGAAGAGAATGCGCTATTTGCTAACGCATTAGCTTCTGTGTTTATGACTCCAAAGGGAACTGCTGTGTTGCAGCTCTTAAAGAGGTTTTTTGGAGAACATCTTCAGGGCTGCTGTGTTCTTTAAAACAGCGGTCCTCAACCCCCAGTCCCTGGGTCACCTGGTTCTGTGCCACAGACAGAAAAAAACAAATACATACAATAAAAGATTATTTCCATTTTGTTTATTTTCTGATCCTGAAGGAAGTTTTATTTTGAAGAAACTCCCAGATTCTGTTCCCCACATTTGTCCTGATCCCGTAACTTAAAGCAGTTAACTGGTTTTTATCGCCTAAGATAGCAGTGTGAAGGGTCTTGCCTGAGGAGCCACACTAGATTGAGCTCATTTCTCACCCTGGGAAGTCAACCTATGTTTCCTGCATGCCAGTCCTACACCCAGCCAACTGAGCCACCCACCCACTATGTATCTTGTATTAAGATATATGTTGATGATATAACAATAATATATAAATTTAAATAAAGAAAAGACACCTAGCAGTTGGACAGCTCAGTAACAGCTGAATATTGAATGGAAACCTTTTCATTTTATATGGTATTTTCATTGCATTGAGAAAATTCTGCAGATGGAAGGGGGGAAAAAAAGTATTTTTTCATGTTTTTGTACACTTCTTTTACACCACACGTTTGTTATACAGCTTAAATGTTCATACACATTTTTTGCTAGAGGAAAAATAATATTCTGAGGTAATTATCATGTCCAAACTAAGTTTTACTACTTCTAGGTTTGTTTAAAAAAAAAAAAAAACACAACAATGAACTCAGTTCCTTCAAAACTACTAATGTCGAGAAACAGCACGTTGACCCTTCACTGACATTTCCTTTACTTGCAGTGAACTGTGCTTGCAGCAATAGCTTTTAAGACCAGTATCACAAAACTGGAACAAAAATTACCAGTCCACTTCCTTTGTAATTTGATGGAGCAAACCTTTCAACTGTTATTTTATGAGAAATTCTCTGCATGAAAAAAACAACCTTTTTCTTATTTCTTTTTCCCATTAATGAGTTATCCATTAAGTAAAAAAGGACACTATCAGCTCTGACTGGACAGTCCATTAGCTCAGTGCCCTATGGACAGGATGCTGTTGAGGCATAGGCTGTGTTGGATGAACAAGGATGTGAGCAAATGTAGGCTCTTTTATCTTTCCTTCCACACAGTCATGTTTGCTGTCTGTGTTGTGTAATCTGCATGAAACGAGGAGAAGGAAATGCCAGATCAAAATGGGTCGCTGTCTTGATGTAGCAAAGATTTTTTTTTTCCTTTCAGATTATCAAAATGTTTCAAAAACACAAACTGCTTTTAATTGGGTGGGTGTGTGAGTCTCCCTGGAAGGGTTTGATGTGGGATCAAAAAAAAAGTAGAATCCCTTTTTACAGAGTATTTAGTAGAAGAAAACAAGGGGCAGGCAGCTACTTTGAGGACTTGCAAGCAAAACTGGCATGTAAACATACATTTATTATAAACACACTCCTAACCCAGTCCCCAAAAACAACAAAAACACAAAACACACAACATGATGATAGAATTATCCATTTCACTCTTTTGCTTATTGAGAAGTTTGGTTTCATAATTCATTGTGAATTGCTAAAATTAATTTGTGGAAATTTCAGATTAGTTCCCAAACTACTTAATTCAGGCTGTGGTTTGAAGTTTGATTAGGCCATTCTAACATGTTGTTCTTTCCATTTTCAGGCAATTTTACACCTGATTTTTAAAAATTTATTTTCACTTTTAGCTTCAGTCTACATTGTAACTGTGTCACATTCAGTAAAACATGATTCTATGCAATATTCTTTGTAGTTGGCAAGCAGATGTAGGTCGCAGCACTCGGACTACAGTGAGAAAAATGATTTCAGTGATGATTCAAAATTGAATTCAAAAATACAATAGGCTGGACAATCTAACAAACTCAAACAACTTTGGATATATTTATAAAAACTTTCCTTACAGCCAGCAAAAGTAACATTTAACCCAATCAACATTCACTAAAACGTAGAAATAAGAAACATTTTCTCTTTTTTGCCAAACTTGAGTGGACATCCTGTTGAATTTCCACTAGCTAATATTTAACAAGGTACTCTTTAGATCAGGGGTGACGGACAAAAGGTCTTAATAGCCAGTGAGTTTTTCAGATATCCTTGCTCGACTTATGCCTGATTACCTGGAACAGGTAAATATTCAACCCAATAAATTGTAAAGACAATAAGTGAAATGTGTAAAATTCTTAGTGCAATTGTCCAAATTCCTTTCAGAAAGTTCTGATTATGTTTCAATTTCTAACCTATTTCATTCTATATTGATTCATTTTCTATTTTAAAACAATTTTTGCATGATTTTGAATACATTCCACATTATCAATAATTAAATTATTCACGCCTATATTTTCAAAGTGTTTTATCATTTAATCATTGGGATAAAAACGAACAGTGAAGCAAGTGTACACAACTGCAATACACTATATGTTGTGAGAGAAAAATACATTTTTAAACAGTGCCAAACTGACTGAGTCCTATAGAATTTTAGATGTAGCACATGGTTTATTTAAAATTTCAGAGGGCAGTCTACTCCTTAAAAAATATTATTTCTTTTAATGGGGAAAATGTCAAACTTGTTAGACTTTTAAAACGACTTTATGATAACGAAATAGATATGTGTTAAACATGGCTTTAAAATGAGTTATAACATTTTTTGACATCACAAATTCAAAAATTAACAGCTTTTGTGAGTATAAAATTGCTCCTCTCTAACCTTGAAGTTACCTTCAAAATGCCCTCGGGCTTCAAATTTTTTTCACGTATTGCTACGGAAATTTCTACGACCATTTCTGGGCATTACATTGAAAGTTAATCCAAGCTGAATTTTGACCAATCAGGGACTCAGATTTGGTAGTGGCGTATGGATGGCACAACTTGTAATTCACAGAAGCACCAACAGTTTGAAAATTGATCATGGAGGAGAAATTAACAATTGCAGATTGTGCCTGGACAAAACTACATGACACCAAGTCTAAGGCCCAATTCGAATTCTTACCTTCATCCTACCACTTCTTCCTACTACTCCATTTGTAGGGGCTTTTGTAGCGAAAGTGGTGTCTGAAAAGTGGTGTGCTCTAAAGCACAGAAGTTAACACTTTAATGTAAGTAATGACTTTTTGTTTCAGCATGACCTTTTAAAGTTGTCATAACAACTACGGTTGGGTTGTTAGCCGTCATTCAAGACCTGGAAGCTCCCTGCTATTGATGACGTCATCAAGTGGTAGTGACGTCCGAAATCAGAGACACTATTTTTCCATAACTCTCCGTTTGGAGGGCTAAATTAGACGAAGGGAGAAGTGGTAGCACGGAGGGAAGAATTCGGATTGGGCCTAGGCCTGGCGCAATATTTGAGAGATTTGCATCACTTTGGCATTTTACACCAAGCCTCTTCCACCTGAAGATGGAAGACATGCACTGCTATCTGGTAGTGAAAATCCAGTGTAAACACCATATGCTAAATGCACGTTCAAGAAAAGACTTTTAGCTACATCAAATGCCCGGTGTGAACGTGGCATAATAGTTCCAAATAAAACGTCATTTTTGGGTGATTTTTTTTTAGAAAAAAAGTGCAATTTCTTCTTTTACTGCCTTTTAAGCTTTTCTACTTCCATATGCAAACAGAACTGCCAGACAATTCTGAGATTAGTAGATGCCCTTCAAGCTGATTATAAAGTTTAAGATATTGAGTGAATACTCAGAAAACTATCTAAACTACAAAGTGATCAAAAAGCAGGAAAACTCCCTTCAGCTCTTATGCGATAAAAATGAGCCAGGTTCTTCAAGTCCACTGCAGCAGCTTCCTGCTAGTTTTCTTGGAAGCAAGCTTTAGCAAATACTGTAACTTTTTTCTAATATCATGACAACAGGATGAAGCTTTGCCCTCAATAATTTTAAGACTTCTTCTTTACTTTTTAACAGAGGGAAAAATGCAGTTATAACCATTATCTTAATGCAAACACAAATGCAAAGCCACTTCCTAAATTTACTTACTGGCAAGCTCTTTTGTGCTCACAAAGCGCAGCAGGTTTGTAAATTTACAAAACATCCATTGTCTTTTCAAAGCCTTGTCTTCTATCCCTGCAGCTGTAAATTGTGGGTGGGCTAATGTCAACATAGTGTGTAAGGAGCTCTTTGGTCTTTAAAGGCAAATACTTGGGAGTGCAGAAAAAAAAGAAAAATCATTGTTTGTTAAGATTTAACCTTTTTGAGCATGACTGTAAAATTGGCCCAAATATGCGTGTTTGAGTAAGGGCATCTAAACTCCATTCAGAAGATTGCGGTAAGGTTACTAATAATTAGTTCGGCTGGCTTTGCCCTGAGGCTGCAGCTCCATTACAGACTTGCTGCGAAATACGAAGAAAAAAAAAATCACCAATACACTGTTGGCTTGTGTACTAGTTTAGGAATGAAGCAGAAAAGTCTACATTCGCACAGTTAAAGTCTGATCCATCTTAGAAATGCTGCTAAAGTTCTGTCCTCTTGATGTGCTGTTAGAGATGATCATAGCATTAAAATAAAATGTAATTGTTGGTTTTATTTTAACTTTTCTTGCTATTTTGGTTCTCTCTTCACTAAAACAACACAAAAATGCAAAATAATTCTACATTGTCTGCACAAATGACCAAACAATGCCATGTTTATTATGAGTTATAAAAGAAAAATAAATACATGTCAAAACTTGATTTATACATTCATTTTCCACATGCAACTGTCTAATGACTCGTGAACCTCCAGTGTTTCTGTGGGTATTTGGACCAATAAGAAGAAACAGATGGTGTGTTCAGCCAAGGAGTCAATGAGATGTCTCTCCTGGTATAATTGCATCACATCTCTCATAGAAACTGCAGGATTGTGAGTATGTCTTTGCTTTTAGAGATTATTTTGCTAATTCTAATGGAAGCCAAGTACAAAAAAGAGAGGATTAGTGCTGTTCTCCATCCTCTGACCCAGATAAACTTTTGTGATAATCTTACTTACAATCAGGCAGTCCTTCCTAAAAAATAACTTCAAAATGTGGCTTAATTTAGAGCCATCTAAGTCAGAAAGTGGACAACAACACCCTTCCAAATAGTCACACCTTCTAGACAGATTTTTTAAATGTCAAATGGGTTTGCCTTTGGTAGCTTGGTCTAGTTTTTTTTTTCTCCACCCATGAATAAAAGTGCACTTTAGTTTTTTTGTCCCAAACTCTTAATTTAAATAATTTAATAACATTTTCTAATTAAATAATATGTAAACAATGTTTGTTTATTATAACCTGGTGGGCCGTGGTGCAGTCATCCTCTAATTGGAAGGTTTGACAGGTTGTGGGTTCAGTTCCTGCCTTGCTGGCCCATGTGTCTTGCTCATGGTGGTTGAAGTTGAGGTAAAACTTTTCAAATTCTCAAATTATCTTCATTAAGGTCTAGCTTTTGACTGATAAAATTGGTAATAGTTCACAAGACTTTATTTTATTTTTTGTCTTTAATGAAACAATCTGTTTCTGACATGATGTTTCAGAGGCTCTCTGCTTTCTGCAAAATAAATGATCAGACATCTCTTAAGTCTCAATGAATATTCATGAAAATGGAAAGCTCTAGTTCATCCCAAAATCTGCCTGCTGCTTAATGTGGACACTTAATGTTTTTAGTTCCATGTCTTTTGGTGACATTTGTTCTCGTAAGGTTGATTCAAACGTGCAAAATGTAGCCGTTTGAATGGATACTAAGCTGTGTAGAAATATAGAGAAGTGTTTTGCACTTTGTATTGGGGCTGCAAAACCACAAGACATGAATTAAAAATCTGGTAACTTTTAATTTAAAAACATATATCTTAAAACTAGAAGAAAAAAAAAACAGGAGAAAGCCTAATTAAGATTACTGGTAGATTATAACAGCACAATTTAGACACAGTCTTTAAGTTTTATATGAATATTGATTATAGATAAGACATTTTAAAAATAGGTCGAGAGAAATATACAAAGTTTAATGAAAGTGTCTCATAAATGTAATGTGAATTAATGGCGTGTCATCCCACCCAGCCTTTTTTTTTTGCATACGAGGTGGTGGCCAGCTTGAGTGGCAGTAAGCCAGCAGCTTTAGCTAAAATGTAACTGAAGATGAAAAGGAATGCACAAAAGTAATATGCAAAGCGCTCAGCAAATCCTCCCAAATGATTCGGCCACACAGCGCCGAGCCATTAAGCGTGTGAAAAAAATTCTCACAGGAGCGTTTAAAACCGTCTGGGGTTTTTGATGTGCATTTTTCCCCTCTGCCTTTAAAATGATGTACATGAATATTTATCACATTAGTTTACCAAACACTTTATTCCCTTTTTATATCAAAAGGTTACATTTGCAAAATATTGGCTCACATGGGAATTTCTTTTGACAGACGAAGTCGTTGTGCTTTTTACTTTGGTGAAGCAAACGTGAAATCTGTACTCTTTACCTAAATATTTAAATCAACATTTGTTTATCTTTTATCATAATTGACAAAATAGTAGTTATCAAGCTAAACCTTTCTTTCTTTAATGACAAATTTACTTTTAGAGGCAATTATAAAGAGCTGCAACTACCATTTATTTTTCACTAACAATATATATTTTTTGACTATTACCAGTCTTTATGAAAGCATCTTAATCTGCTTTTATCAAACCACATCAGTTTAAATCATGCAGCAGAATTAAAATGTGGCTGATCTTTACAAATGAACAAGATCCAACAAGTTTACATGTTATATTCCTTAATATTTAATTCAATCAAAAATATTTTTAGAAGTTTTTTTTTTTTTTTTAATTTAACAAAAGTTTTTACAGAGAATTGCATTTTATGGCATGGCAGGTTCCATATGTTTTCTAACTACAATCTTTCAAAAGGTGAGCATATACTTACAAACAAAATAGAAAGTTTTTATTTTACATGACTTAATTATGAGGATAACTGGCTTAAGGTAAAATAGAAAATGCTTTTTTTTTCCTGGTTGGAAAAACAAAGACTAAAGCAAATATTTTCTGTATTTCATTACTCAGCTTTTCTCGCTATTTAGATGCTAAACTCATACTTTCTGTTTTTGTGTCGATCTCTCTCTAAATATAAATGAGTGTGGTCTGTAAAAAGCAAAAGAATAAGATTTTCAGTGTTCCCTCATATTGTAGTTAACAAGAGTTTAGAGCAAACAAATAAAATGTTATTGAAAACCTGCTGGCATTATGTTATTATATTAGGAACAGCATGCTGACAGCACACATTCTAAAGAGCCTGAGAAATACTGCCTTTGATCATTAACTTCTGTTGAGTGACCCCCTTTTTAAACCTTAACAGATTCAGCTGTGTCTGAATTTTAGCCCTTCCACACTTTGTAGTAGGCAGAGCATTTTGTAGAGGTGTCTAAATTGCAAGTTGTAAAAACGAGAGCTTTTCTCATTTCCTACAAGTCTTAGTAAAAAACAATTCTGCGTGGATGCCTGCTATTTTGGACAAACTATGCAATAACACATTGCATTCTGGAAAATGCAGCTAGCAGGGGCAGTTGTAGAATAGAAAGGCAACATACATCACATAAGTGAGTATTTCTTTACTCACCTATTTAATATTCTATTTGAATAAACTTAAATCATACAAGTAATGCAGGAATCACACTTTTTTAAGAAATGCTGTTCCATTACAAATTGATAGTGTTGTAGTTGCTAGCAATTAGCTTGTGGTCAATTAAAAGAATGCAGTTAATCGATTTTTATCAACTCAAATTTTACATTTGCTTCTCCTGCCATAAGGTTTAACCATTAAGAATTAAATTGTCAAATTATTGTTGCATTGCTTTGAATAAATCTGGTGTTGATTTGTTTTTATTATAGTTATGGATGACAGTCAACCATGCTTGTTTACATGGAAGCTCATGCTTCGAGGATGCATGGAGGTTAAGTAACATCTCATTCATGCCAGTTGTTTTAATTTTCAACCAGATAAACAACTGTCTGACGGTTATGGTTCCATTGGTATGAAATTATTATTGTATTACCTTAATTATTTGAATTAGTGTTGAATCAGTGTTAGTCCAGTTATGCAGTCATGTTCTTAAATTGTGTCCGTTTCCACTCCACCCAGATTACATCGCAATTGAGGAGGAGCTGAAAATCACAGCCTGGTGTCACACATGGTGGAAACACCTTAAGCCAGACCAACCCACATTGAATCTGGGCTAATAGAAAAACTGATTGAGGGATTAAGGACTTGGGCTGGAATTCAGATGTAGCCTATATGTAAAAGGCACGTGTGTGCCACAGAAATACAGGCATGAAGGAAATAAACATTTGTTCCACCAATTATGTTGCCCCATTTGTTTGCACAGCAGCCCTACAATAACAATAAGAGCTTGGAGCAAGTGTTGATAAATTGTTATAGTCAACATTATGCTAACCATTTATTGCAGCCCTAAAACAGTCACATAAGAATAAAACTATTATTGATATCATTTTATTACCAAGAACCACAGACAGAAGACATTGTAAGGACACTAATCGCTTTTTAAAAAATCGATTATTACTCACCATTGCTTGCAAATGGGTCCTTAACGCAAAAATAATGCTGTTATTGCTGGTGAACCTAGTTACTGATGACCTGCTCTGAGTGAACTTTAATCACACAAATTAAACTTGTAAGCCTGAAGCTTAAACTGTACGTTTAAAACAACAACAAAAAGATCTATAGTCCATATAAAAAACAAGCATATTTTTCTAATCTACCTTTTTCAATTTTTAGACCATTTCTAATTTCTAAGAAAAACAATGTACATAAATCTCTGTCGCCTTAATTACAAACAGATAAGGCAAATGCAGGCAGAAGCAGCTTTGGAGGCGGTCGGGCACAGCAAATAATTGATTGGCTAATTATTCCCCGCCATTACCATTGATTTTTTTCAAAACAAAAAAGGGATGAATATCCACTGTGGATGGCTGGAATTAAAATAGTTTTTGACTGAAATGCTGAACGAAGTCCTATTAACACAAACATTGTTTTTTAACAGTCCATTTATTGATTAACTTCCCTATCGTACATTAAGGAAGGAAAAATTAGGCTCATAACAGAATCTGGGAGTTTTTTTCTTATAAACAATGCTGATTATGGCCATTCATTTGTTCATTGTTATAGAAACAAGTTACATAGGTTGTCAAGAGGCACAGCAGGACATGATCACTCATAGCTCTCAGGAGAGAAATACAAAAGTTGAAATCCTAATCAGTATTCAGGTTCAGCAATGGCAACAGTTGCTGTTTCTGTTATCACTACAATACTCTTTGACATGCTTATGTAAGCCTCAGTCACAAATACCCTTATGGCTAGATAGGGGCTTTCTGCAAGTAAAAAAAAAAAAAAAAAGGCAACGCAATTAACCCGCACAAAATAGCCCGGCCTTACACTGCTTGGTAAGCATGTAGACCAAAACTATTCATGCACACGTTTTTTACAGGTATGCTGCTAGTGACAGGTCTAGCAAACACTTATACATTTAGCAAGGGCAATGTAGGTGAGACCGTACTCCAACCCCCAAAATCCTGCAGACTGAGCAAAGGGCTCGCGAGTGCGGTTCACACGATAAATGCGTACTCCTTTTGTGGCCCGTAAAGGTTTGCCAATGTTTTTGCTTGCATGTAGCCCGTATCTAGCCGTAAGGGTAGTTGTGACTAATGCTGTATTAACAATTCAAGTATGGCATAATATTATACAACAGTGTCACCCGTATGTCATAAGCGCATAAAACTTACTTTAGGCTTACGAATACTTCACGATACACTTATCACACGCACAACAATTGTACGTTACATTTTCAACAAGCCTCAAAAGAACAGCAAAACAGACCTGCCCTTCCCTTAAGATGTGCCTTGAACCAGCTGGTCTTCCACAATCCTGGACAACACACAGCATCCATACAGGTCAATCTCCAAACGTGTGTTTCTGGCTATACCATTACTTAGTGCCACTTATTTAAGGATTCTTCATTAAGGATACTACTTGGCACTTACTACTTTTTGTTAATCTTTTTCAGGAAAATGTACAACTGTGCTAAGATGGAAACAACATTTAGCAGTGTAAACACACAGTTGGTCATGTATTTTAACCTTCCTTAGTAATGGTTTAATGCAATTTTTCTAAGCAGATGGAACCTTCTGAGTTTGATGATGCTATATGGCTTCCCAAGCTTTCCTGTTTTAGACACATAGTGTTTTCTTACCACCTGCAGCCTTCTCTGCAGCTTTTTTGTCACCTAGAAGTCTAGTAGTTGGTCTTTGCCTCTCTTTGGCACACATTTCTGCAACTAACTTGTATATAAAACTGTTTAGTGTTTTTGGAATAACCCAAAGATGAGATGTTGTCTGGGCCTGTCACAAACGGTTCAGTAGACAACAGCGAGTGATAGAGGAGACAAAACTCCCGCTCCTCCCCGCTGAGAGCTTTGTGTCTGCAATGAAAAAAAAAAAAACTTTGCAGAAGGCTAAGATGGTGCAGACTAGCTAAACCATCGACAACTAAACACAAGCTTTTAGAAATCCTTTATTCAAAGGTTGACACAAATAGGCAACAAAATCCATCTTTTTGACAGAACTGTTTCCAGACACCCCTCACCCCCCCAACTGAGCTACTGAGCTCCTGGATTCACTTCTGAGCTGCATCTGCCTGGGAGGGAGTGTGCCAGGATGTGTTTGGAGGATAAATACAGGGAGCAGGGGGATAAAGTGTGAATCATTCAGAGCAAAATATAAAGTGTGACACCAACAGGCTTCAATTTGATTTCTTCTTCTTCAGAGAAAAAGGGCATTTTCTATACTTCAATTTGACAGCCTTCTTGTTTGACCAAACTTACAATAAATGTCAAAGTTTTAATTCAACAGAATACAACATTTACCAGAAAAGTCAGTTAATTAAGCAGCTGTGAGCTGCGACGTAATGCTTACTCCTTTAAACTAATCAAACCTTGCCTTGTCTTGAATAGTAATATTGATCTCACATCTTTCCCACACACTGGAGCTGTTTAAAAACGTAAAAGGTAACATTTTTCAGCAGGGCATTTTCATCTTTTTAAACCTTAAAAAAAGGAGCATTTGTGAAATTTTATAGGATGGCACAATAGAAAACATACAGAAGTTAAAAGCACTACAATGTTTTGTAAATTATAAAAGATATCTGATGACCATAATACTCCAAGGTATTTTTTGCTAAAACATTGCTAATTTTTCCCCTCAACCTTATTAAATACAGAAGGACCAAAGAAATCAGCTCAATATATTACATTTCCCATTTAAAAGTGTTTGAATTAACCTGGATTTGTTTGTACTGTTTAAATAGTTTCAGCTTCTTTATTGGTCGTATTGGTTCTGACAATTTATTTTGAAAGAACATAATTTTGAAGAAAAACAAAAGTTGTTGTGATTTTCTTTATATCTTGCATAAATCCTGAAAATTCAAAACTGTTTAGTTAAAATCATAGATAAGACATTATACCAAACACGTAACTTTTTGAACATTAAAGTTTGGCAGAGATCTTTATATGCGCATTGAGTTATGTTTTAGTTTAACCTTACATTTGCACTGCTTTATAAATATACATCTAAAGTCTTTAATGCTACAACAGTCCCACAAGACACTGTTCCGCTGGGTATAGGAATTCAATCTGGCTTTTCAAAAAGTCGTTTCTGTCTTTAAGCCATTGAGCAGTCACAGTGCTTGGCTTCTAACTGATTTTACCGATACCAAAGAAAACCCCTTTAAAAGAGAGACCTCCCACCCAAAGCAAAGTTTGTCTACATCCAGAGATGACTTGAAAAATGGGAGCTTTCTACTGCTTTGACAAAACTTTAAACCTGATCCTAGTCACCCTTTTTATCCTGCATGTTCAAATTCAAGCTGCTGAATCTGGCAGCACAGTAGTTTGCAAGTTTAAAGACACCACTGAAATTTAAATATGGACAAAATACTTTTTTTATTTCACGTCTGTGAAATAAAAAAACAAAAACAGCTTTTGCCAGCTTTTCCTAGGAGTTGGTAGGATTTACCTTTGTAAATAGATTGGAGATTCTTGTCAAGAAATGTGCATTTTTACAACTACCTCCATAATGTTTTTGTGGGAATATGTCTGTGGTTTCAGTCAGAAGTCCTTGTCAAACAGAGGGCATATAGTTATTTCCTACCAGAACATCAAAACTTGCAGGGACAAAGAAAGTTTTCTCATTTTCTGAGCACTAAATCAAAGTTTGGGCTGAAATTCATTTGGGAAAAAGCCCAATGAGCCGAAGCAGGAAAGTCATTAGCAGAAGTATTAAAACTCTCATAAATTAGCATTTGAGCTAAATGAATGGAATATTATTCTTTTAATATCACAGAAATCCTATTAAACAAAAAACACTGGGTCACAAAGGGAGCAGCAAAATAGAACTAAACTGTTTTTGGATCACATACATACATATTATAGTAAATATATGCATAAATATTATAACAGGCTTACCTGTAAATTGGGTCCTGCATCACAATCATCTTACTTTCATCCCATGTCCACTCCTTCTTCTGCAAACAAAAAAAATAGGTTTCATTTACACCAGGTCAAAGACTTGACACCTAAAGGTTACGACTCATGCAAAGATAAACTTCCCTTTATTGCAGATGAACATTAACTTCACATCAAAATTCCTCTACATTTCATTTTTTCTTTGGATTGTGCATTTGATTAAAGCCGTCTTTCAGTTTAAGGTCACAATCAAAATGTCAGCACTCGGGCGCACAGGAACTATTCATATTGATTTCTGTGTTGAAAGAGCGCTTTGTTGACTCCACTCATTCAGCTACTCCAATCTCCACACACACATGCACACACACAAACCCACACATCCACAAACACAAGCTGCTCAGAAATGCAAATCTCTTTAACATCACGTATGACATTTCATATCTTTAGGACGGGAAACAAAAATGGCCAAAGCAGAAATAAATGAAGATCCTGCATCTACTGACCAGACTGCTAGATTGCACTGAGCCTTCAACAAAATCCTTTATTTACCAAAAAACAGAAGGTGCTTTTTGACCTTTTTTATTAAAATACAGGGTTTTGTGACAAAAAATATAGATATAAAGTGCAAGGAATAGATTTTCTATTGAGTTAACTCCATAAAACGGAAATGATTTAAATTCAATATATCACAGTTGAATTGTATCAATGATTAACATTATCTACGCCACTCATCTTTTGTGGGGAAACATATACAGAATCAGTGACAGCCAGATACTTTTTACCCCACCACGCTTTTTAGTATTGTGCTTGATTAGTTCAAAGACTCTTGTGTGGGATGCCTTGAAATGATTTGAATGATCAAAGAAAACACAAAACGTAAATACAATTTTTTTTTACACATTTGTCAGGACTTGCAAGGGTTTTAAACAGAGATGGCTCCACTTTGGTGATCATACACATGCAGTGTGTGGACAAAAGTGACCCAACAAGATGAACAACAGTTACAACCATGTGTTCAGCTCAAACTGCATGCTTGGTTGATCCCCACTCTGCTCAATCGACTGCATGGTAATTATGTTATAAAGTCTAAGAGGTTGTTTGGATAAAGTTTAGCCTCTACTACATAAATGCAATAAATAATAGTCCTGGAGTGGACAAGGAGTAGTTTTCTTAATCCTGCAGAGCGACCAGTATCATTAAAGACTGCACCCATTCACTCTACCCCCTGTTCAATGTACTGCACCCCAGCAGATGCTACTGCTCCATCAGGCCGATCTACTGGTCCATCAGCCGAATCCAAATTCATTCCCTACGCCTATGGCTCCTCCCTACTGCCCCAACTGTGGAGACATTTGGAGCTTCAGCAATGTTCAAACTTGGTTTTTAAGGAGGATCTGTAGCAACTTAAGGCTGGGTATCCCTTTGCTAGAAGGGTGAACCGCGTCGAATATGTGAAGTGGAAGAGAAACATATTTCTTCACTTGGGTTTGCTCTGAAGCACAGAAGTTTAGTTTAAATTACATTTGGACGTTTTCATCAACTCCTTCACCTATTCAGCTCATTCAGCTATCAAAATCTTCTGCTTTTTAAGGAGATTACTGCTCAAAAGTTTTAACTTCATACCTCTTTAACTTTTTTAACTATACAACTAACTACCACTTCTTTTTAACTCTATTGAAAATGGCTTACGGAATGCTCAAATCCCCCTTTTATAACTAAAAACTTTCAGATCTACAAAACAATAGAACTCAAGTAGACCTTCAACTACAGAAACCATTCAACTTTTAAACAATTCAGCAGACTATTGGCTCTTCAACATGTATTTTTCTTTTTAAAACTTCTTACTGTTTTTGTGATATCGCAGGTCAAAGTCAGCATGTTATCTTTGAGTGAATTTTCAGTTATGTCAGTTGGCCTCAGTCAGCATAGGAAAACACAGTGAAGCAGAGTGGGTAATAGGACTTTGCAGCTTTCTGCACCCCCTCTACCTGCTGAGAGGCTCTGTTTTCATAATGATGATTAGAATGCAGATCCTGCAGCTTTCTGAGCTCAATTTGGCACCTGGAATGAGCATGTACGACTGCTTTTCACTGTGTATACTTTAAGTCCAGTACAGATCCACTTAATTACACATGTCTGAACAAAATGTGCTTTGTACATACTTTATACAGTAAAACCAAAAAAGAAAACAACTACCGGTAAATACATTTTGATACCTGAGTGGCCAATTAAACAAATAGAGTGCTGCAGATTTCATGCTAAAAAAATAAACCAAAAGATTTGCAAATGCCTCTTAAAATTTAAAACAATTCATTTCAAGTCTAAATGTTCTCACCTATGGTCAGTAAGTGTTAACATAGTCTGCAAAGGTTTCTTTTGGCTTAAAAAGGAAAAGGCAAGAATCAAAAGATCTTTGCTTTGAGTAGGCATTATTAACTCAAACTATTTATTTGTGTAGCGCCTTTTTTTCGCCAGAAAACACAAAGCACTTTACATAAAAGCAAATAAACACACATTAAAAACGCAGAGTGTTTTAAGGCACACAAAGAAAACTGGATATTTACACAAAATAAAATAAGTACCCCTCCCTCCCCCAGTTCCTCCCTCTATCAACCCAGTTTCCCGAATATAACCCTTGACAACTAAACTGAACAAAACTGCAGCTCTAAAGAAAAAGGCTGGCTCGGTACTGCTGTGCAAAAATTGTATTACTGGGATCCATTTATTCCAAGGCCAAACCCGACCACGGGGGTCATCGCTGCAACACCCGCCCAGCACAGGGCAGTGCAAGGTACACTCCAGAGAGCAGTACCCCAGCCGCCCCAATGGGAATGGGCACCGCAGCAACAGCCCACCCGTAGGCTGAGCCAGTAGGACCCCAGAACAGGGGATCCCTGTGAGGAAGAACTGGAGTTAAAGAATTAATAAATAAATAAAAGTCATTACAAAAGATTAAAAGATTCACTTAAATAATGTGAATGTAATAATAATAAAAATGGTTAGTGTATTAAAAAAATAACTGTGTATATAAATTAACTTTAAAATGATTCAAATAAAAGTTAATAAATAAATAAAAATGAAAGAAAATTTAAAAAATTATATAATTGCAAAACTCATAAAAAAGCCAGATTAAAAAGGTGGGTCTTAAGCTTCTTTTTAAAAACCTCTGTGGTCGCTGCAGCCCTGAGGCTCTCCGGCAGGCTGTTTCACAGGCGATGACTGTAATGGTGGAACGAGGCCTCAGCTTTGGTCTTCACCTTAGAAGCAACTAAGAGGCCAGTGCCGGAGGACCTCAGGGTCTGTGAGGGTTCATATCTTAAAAGCAAGTCACCTAAATAAGAAGGCCCAAGACCATAAAAACATTTATAAACCATTAAGAGAACTTTAAAAATCAATCTGAACATTTGTAATCTAAGAAAAATAGACTAGGAAGCAGTTAACTCACCTTTTTCTTTTTCCTCAAAGTAACCTTGACGCCATCGACTGACACAACAATGTTAACTTTCTTCTTTTTGATGTTTTTCACCTTGAATTCATACTGTTGAGAGAAGAGACAGAAGCAACAGCTGATCAGGGAAAAGCTGTTCTGCTTTTTTGTTGGGAACATATCCGATCGTGGTAATTGAAAATCCGTTCAGTTCTTCAAGGTGACACATCAAACTTATGAGACATGAAAAGCGCCAACAACCATGCACCATTTAACACAAATATTTTTTGTCAGCAGAGAACATTGAAGATGATAATGGTCGCATAGATGTGAATAAAACAACTATGAACTGTAAATAACCCTCTAATGAGGTTATAATGTGTACATTGCTCTGTCAGTGCTGGGAGAAGAAACTCAACCAACAATGCTGAGTGGACGCCATGTGCAGCTGAAAAGATTATGGAAAAATCATAAATGAAATCATCTATGATCTAAGGCTCCTTAAGAGCCTCTGTACAAAGTTTAGGGTACATACATTGCCTTGCGAAAGTATTCGACCCCCTTGAACTTTTCAACCTTTTGCCACATTTCAGGCTTCAAACATACAGATATAAAACTTTATTTTTTTGTGAAGAATCAACAACAAGTGGGACACAATCATGAAGTGGAACGTAATTTATTGGATATTTCAAACTTTTTTCACAAATAAAAAACTGAAAATTGGGCGTGCAAAATAGTTTAGTCTCTTTACTTTCAGTGCAGCAAACTCTCTCCAGATGTTTAGTGAGGATCTCTGAATGATCCAATGTTGACCTAAATGACTAATGATGATAAATAGATTTCACCTGTTTGTAATCAAGTCTCCTTATTAATGCACCTGCGCTGTGATAGTTTCAGAGGTCCGTTTACCATTATTTATCGCTAATAAATCCATCTATTTCTGTCATGAACTGTGATGATAATCCACCATTCATACACTCCCCAGCCTATTCCAAAATGCAGCACTGAAATGTGTAATACCACTGTGGCACTGTATACTTTGGTAATACAGCAAAATGAGCACTTTTAATTAAAACACTTGGGCCACAGACACCACTGCAGCTGGAGACTTGCACTGCATTAATTTCACAAACCTGGAAATGGATCCAGTCTCACTTTTCCCCAAACGCAGTCCCTCAGTACCAAACAAGGCGGTTAGAGTGTTTAAATGAGAGCAGATAACACCATTTGGGTCATTTACGATAATTGCGAGTGTTGAGCCAAGATGAGCCAGCTGAATCCAAACGGAAAAGCTTTTCTTTTTTCCTGCGCTAAACTTTTGTCTCAACGGTGGAGACATTGTATACTGTGTGCTCAAACATAAAAGCAGAAATAAAGGGAACAAATGAGAAAAACCAAGTCAGCCACTCTGTGGCCAATAAAATAAAAATAGCCAAAAAAAATAAAAGTACCAACAAACTTTTGCTTTCTCTATCCATTAAACACATGATCACACCAGACCCATTTTAGGTTTATCCACTGATAAGTGAGCTGGTGGCTTGCTCAATGAATTTTCAGTTCGTTCTTAATCCCATGAATTAAGAATCATTCAACTAATCACACCTGAGCACAATTACACAAACCAAACCTCATAGCTATGTTATCATGAAACAGGTTAAAAAACAAGTCTGTTTAAAAAAAAAAATCAACCTTATAATTTAAGGAGGAGTTCAACATTTGACTTTTAATTCACCTTAATTCACACACATACAGTATGTTCATCTTTCTCTTTGTACATTTTTGTCCCAGTTCACAAGCAATAAACAATACAACATTTTGAATGTGACAGATTTGCATAAGAAATAATGAAGCTGCTTAAGACGCCAAGACAATTAAGACCAAACTAGTGGTGTGTGAAAAAAAGTTTTATTTGCTTTTGTTTCTGCTAAAAGTAAAGGGCTTTGCTCAAGAGCAGTTGTTTGAAGAAAGAAGTCTGGAGTATGCCAAGCAATGATCAGGCATTACTGCAGATGCAAAGCAATGGAATTTAAATGAACAATGATCCAGTCAAAATCAAATTTACTCTGTCTGCAAGCACGTCGCTATTGTCTGAAAAAACAGCCTTAACCTCCCCTTTTTGGTTCTATCATTATTGGTTTTTGTATAAGCATGGACATCAATGCCTCAGCATAACTGCATAAAGTGGTAATTCCA
This sequence comes from Adrianichthys oophorus, assembly GCA_036245035.1. Classification (NCBI taxonomy): domain Eukaryota; kingdom Metazoa; phylum Chordata; class Actinopteri; order Beloniformes; family Adrianichthyidae; genus Adrianichthys; species Adrianichthys oophorus. The sequence goes on from BSAI01000138.1 coordinate 8,123,365, forward strand.
CATTAAACTAAACATTTAACTTTCCACATGACCTTTCCGCAAAGTTCATTTCAGTCTTCAGAATGTATGTTGACCCTCTAATATTGCATAGACCTCATGTTTGAACCTCATAAATACCTTTAAACAAGCTAGCAAACACAGGCAATTTGTTCCAAACGTGTTCCTTTTCAGCCTGCGGTTTATCCCCAGTCATTCATGGACACATATTCATCTCAATAGCATGCCCCCGCAAGACAGCGGAAAGGTGATAAAGCAGATAGTAAGCAATGGCAGAGAGAGGAGAGAGAATCACAAAAGAAGCCGAGAAAGACAGGAGAGGTGGCGGAGGAGGGAGAAACTTTGATATAGCCAGAACCAGTTTAATTAACAGCTTGGATCGTTAAGTATGACCTGAGGTGAACTTACTCAAACTCACAGTCAAGGTTTCAGAAATATGCCAGCTGTTATTAGGTGGGTAATCATGTAAGGATATTTAGCTTTAGGCGTCACAGAGCATGCATTTAAGTGTTACTGATCACATTTTATAGGTGTTGCAGAGCATTTTTTTTAGGTGTTACAGATCACAGTTAGGTGTTACATGCCACATTTTACAGGTGTTGCAAATTTAATTTTAAGTTTATCCCAACCACATATTTTAGGTGTTGCAAAGTACATGCTTAGGTGTTACAGAAGACATTTTAAACGTTACAAGGCATGTATGTATTACAGACATACATGCTGTGCAAGCATGTGTTTTTGCAAATCACATCTTTAATTGTCCCAGATCAGATATTTTAGGTGTTACAGACCATATATTTTAGGCATGACAGAGCACATATTGTAGGCGTTAAAAAGCATGCGAGTACAACAGATCACATGTTTTGGCGTTACAGAGTACTTGTTTGGGTGTTGCATATAACATGATTTAGGCATTACAGAGCACTGGTTCAAGTGTTACAGATGAAATGCTTGAGATGCTACAGAGCATATGTTTAAGTGTTACAGATCACATGTTTTGGGCATTACAAAATATATCTTCGAGTGTTACAGAGAATGCTTTAGGTGTCATGGAGCAACTCTTAGGGGTTAGTCCTTTAACACAGCAGACAAAAGTGGCTTTTCATATCGGCTTTGACCTAATATTCAACACAATAATAATGTTAAGTTTTGTATAGACGCATAAACCTGCTTTTCTCCATGACAGAAACAGCAGACTAATGTTGATTATGTTAACAACTTTACTACTTTAAAGTGTTGCATATCAGCGCAAAGCTGCTTTTGTCCACTTTAGATTTTGCTGGAATTTTGTTATTTCAGATTCAGATTTTCTTTTATTGTCATTGGATGCACAATGAAATTTAACATAGAAAAGGAAAACAAAAAACAACAACATATTTTTCTGCTAGACTTTGATAAATGTTAATTAACATAAATAAAGATTTCGTCAGTCTTAATGATTTTCTGCTGTGGAATCATTTACTTTTTGTTATTATTCTGATGAATAAAAAATGACTTTTTGCTTTATGTTTTATTCAGGGTTAAGCAAAATATTAATCAATCTAGCTTAATTATTGTAAAAACTAAAACACTTTCAGCCGTTATACCAAACCACAAACCAGGGAGCTCAACAACAGAGAAAGAAGTGACAAATGTCTGTGAAACTTTCCCTTTGGGGAAAGTAAAAAGGAAAAAAACAACAGATCAGATCAAGGATGGGCCACATTTGAACAGAGTCAATAAAATTAGCAAACTGACTTTATTCTTCACTACAGGAAGAAACCAGAGCCTACGTGCAGAGAATAGAGGCATTTTCTCCGGCACTTCTATTCACCCCCACCCTCAAATTTTGCTGCTACTTTGATAAATCAGAAAGGCCCTCTGTCCCTTTTTTGTTGGCTGACTTCTGTATTTTATTCTGCAAGTTCAAACAAATCTTCTGTGTTGACTCAGCAGACGAAAACTAAATTTTAAGATAAGCAGACATTCAAACAGCTTTTTTTTTTAGAAGTATGGTTTTGGGCATTTACATAGATTTTTGCTAACTACAAAGTAGAAAAAAATGTGTTCTTAAAATAAAGTTTGTCAAATATGCACAGCATTTAAAGATCCTTCCAACGACCATGAAGCCCACAATTTTGATTTTATCTGATGTAGAATTACGTCTATTGTAATACTTTTTCCTTTTGAGATGCACTGTCACAGTGAATTTTGACTTGTTACAACAAAATTACAAACCCCTAAAATTATTTAAAGTCAATATCAGCTTAGTAGAATTAGAGTAAAGGTTGAAATTCAGCAGAGGAACAGAGGAAAGACAGAAGAAAAAAAAACATATGTGAGAAGTCCTTGTCACAAACTGTAATATTATCCCCCAGCTTACTGATTAATTAATAATTTTAGAAATTCAATTTGAAAGTTTTTTTTATTCTCCTCTTTTTTTGGGTGGTATATCAAGAGGGCATCAGCGTTCTGGCTTTCGCAAGATTTCCCGTCCAAAAATTGCATGAAAATAGTAAAAAAAGAGACACAATCAGTGGAGGGAAATTGTATAAAATTGTTTCCTTACTTTTTTTCAAGTCAAGATTCCATTTGAAAAACATTTCTTTTGCTGTAGAAAAGGTTTTTTCACTCAAAATTACATTTTTTAAAGTGAGAAAAGTGTTAAATGATTACCAACAACAAGAAACTAAATTTTTTCTCTTTGTAAATAAAAAAGAGCCGGAATCAAAACAATTCAGCCCACTTTTTACTTCACTGAGGAAAGCGTTACTACAGAAACTGCAATTGTCATCAAAATGCTGATTTACCAAATTAGAATGCGGCTTTTCCAATATGTAAATGGAATATCTGTTTGCATAAGACAGAAATTCAATTATTTTAAATTTATTTAAAAATAGTTTAGGGGATAAATGGTGATTTTCTGAGTATTTGAATGAATGCCCTGAAAAGGATCATTTTTCAACTAACTTGGATTTTGTTGAAGCCTTCTTTTAACAATCTGCTTTACCCTCCCACTGTAGTGTTGCTTATTCCAGTAGTTTTGTTGTAGTTATGTTGATTTCCCTCTGCTTTACCACTCTGTGGGTCTGTACACCTGTTCCCCTCACTATATATAGATACAAGTACAGAGGAGCAGCTGGCTTATGTTCACTCATACATTTTCTTTTTAGCCCTCTCTTTCCTCATTTTCTGCCCCTCTTAATCTTTTCTTTGCACAATGCTCCCCTTCCCTCCACAGCCAACTGGCTGACTCAATCTGCACCAATTTTATCTATAAAAAAGCATTTCTTTTTTCCCCCCAAACCATTTCTGTTTAGGATGTTGCCGGTTCCATCAGTTCTTATCAATCTAAGTATAGTCTAGAAATAAAAGTGAACATTTACACCATGAGAGTAAAACTAGCAACCAAAATTAAAGTTTCAGTAGCATTATTGGCAAATATTATTATTCTAAAAAGTAAATGAGGCAATCTGAATAAACAGCAAAATTAAGAAATACTACGAAGTGACTATTTTGAATATATTGGGTGGTCTGGGGGCTGCACGGTGGCGCAGTGGTTAGCGCTCCTGCCTCACAGCAAGAAGGTTCCCGGTTCAAGTCCTGGCTGGGGGACCTTTCTGTGTGGAGTTTGCATGTTCTCCCTGTGCATGCGTGGGTTTTCTCCGGGGACTCCGGCTTCCTCCCACCGTCCAAAAACATGCTTCATAGGTTAATTGGTTACTCTAAATTGTCCCTAGGTGTGAATGTGAGTGTGAATGGGTGTGTGATTGTGGCCCCTGCGACAGACTGGCGACCAGTCCAGGGGTGTACCCTGCCTCTGCCCATGAGTAGCCGAGTTAGGCTCCGGCAACCCCGTGACCCCGAAAGGGATAAAGCGGATTGGAAAATGAATGAATGAATGAATGGGTGGTCTGGTCAATGGTTTGTGTAGCTATATGATAAATATCACATTTCTTTTTTTTTATTTCAACAAGAAAAGGGCTTGAATTTAACTTTTTAATCTCAGGGACAACACTTTCCATGATATTACTAATGATACATATAGCTTTATAAACATGAGTTCCGATTACACAGGCATTGTCAACCAATTCAAATTTTCCAATACCCTGTAATTGAACCAATGTTGCCATGTTGCTTGAATGTGAAAAATGATTTATGAATGTAACATTCTTGCTTGTAAACAGTGTCCTCTGTCTCTTTGGTCTCTGTGTTAAAACTAAGGTTTTATCTCATTTTTTTTAGAGTTCTAAAGCTTTATGGAAGCCATTGCAAAAAGACAAAAAAAAAAAGTTTATCCAAAATAACCACGTATGAGATTACTATTTCACTGTGACTTTAAAATAAATCCTTCTTCTAGCTGGTGACGGATCCACTTTATTGCTTGTGATCTTTAGTGTCACTGCATCTCATGTCCAACTTTATTTTAACAATTAATCCATTTACAAAGTGCTTCACCCAGCTCGCTGCTTATTATAAAGACAGGCCCAACATTTTTCATGCACCTGGCAAGTTTCGGTCGTTTCATTTCTTGATCAAATGTAAACCAAAGTTAGGAACTTTATTTTTTCCAATTTTTTTTTCCAAAGTCTCTTCACATTCTGTTATGACCCTTTAAGAGATACATAGGTTATTTTCAATAAAATAGAAAATGGTTAATTTCCTATTTGAATACAGAATAAAAAGAGGAAAAGTCAGAGAGGAATGCAGAAATCTGCAGTGAAGTTTTGCTGTGAGCTCATTAAAGTTTATTTTGTCATTTCATGTTTTAGCTGCCACTTATTGCATTCTGCATCATCAAAGATTCACTGAATCCAAGCAAAATTTTTCAAGTTCAGTGTCATAATTTGCAAAGGAAAAAAAAAGGGAATTAAAAAAAATATTCCTTCATGTCAACAAATTCAAACAAAGGTTTTGTCTTTTGTTCTAAGAGAAGTAAAGGAAAAAGCATTTTGATGCTTTATCACTTAACATGGGTCCAAGTTCATTTATTTTCTACTTCCTTTCTGATCACCGCCATTTTCTCATTTCCATCTTTTGCCTTAGCGCTCATAAATCTGCTTAGATGACAGATAGATTCCTGAAGACACATAAGCTTCAAAGACTCCTGATGCGTCTGAAGAATAAGGAATATCTCCCTGACTCTTTCTTGTTACAGAGACAACCCTGTCAGACCGATCAATACTTACCCGACAGAGAGTCTCATGAAGATGACATGAGTCTTGTGCTTTTTTTTCCCCTCTTTCTTTTTTATGTAAAAAGGGAATGAGTTGATGAATTAAATTGTGACATAAATCAATACACTGATTTTAAAACATTTTACATTATTGAAAATATATTTCAAATATATTCCACTAAGATTAAATGGAGGAAGGAGTTGGTTTTAAACATTGGGTGACATGAAAGGAGCAATGGTGTTTTCTCTAGACAAAGGAAAACTCGGCTTGATAAAGTTCTGGATTGATCCCATTTAAAATGCATCATTGCCATTTAATATTCAAAAATATTTAATTTGATTACTTTTTGATGCATAACCCTAGATCGATAAAAAGGCCAGAGAGAACATTTTTCCTTTATTTTTATTGTCTGAAATGTTTTGACTTGTAAAGTTTTAACTCAGATATCCCAAAAATGTAATTTGTGTGCACAAAACACATCGACAGTTAGATAAGCAGAACTCTAAATAACTGTAAAGACCTTTATGTCTGCAGTATTAGTCCAAGAAAACAAAGATGCTGATATACAGCCATAAAAAACAAACATTGTTTGTGCACTTTAAATGGTATGGGTGAATATTCAAATCTGATTGGCTGCTGGGTGTTGATGCGCACCTTAAAAAGTATTTTTTTCTATATAACCTAAATTTAACCAAAAAAGTCCTATTAGGATTTAAAAACCTCTTTTACAAGTTCCGGTCACAAAGCCAAAATGTTCTTTATCACTGCGCAGGCTTCTTTAAAAAACAACTTTTTAATTGATCTTCAAAACAAAAACAAGCGGTAAGAGGTGAACTTTCTCTCTAAACTGATGCTTTATTTAACCTTTTTTGATGATCTGCATTTATATGGCTTTTTTTTTTGCCTCTGCAGTCGAGGTTTTCCAGCCCAGCGGCGCGTTCTTGTGTTACCATGAGAACAGACCGCACCATGGATGAAACTGTTTTTTTGTGAAAAGTGATCTAAATAGCAAGAATAAAGTACTAAAAATTGATTGAATATTTCTTTCTGTTGTAAGTGACCATGGTATAAATGGAATAATGCTAAGTGGAAGACCATCGTTTCTGACATATATTTAATCTGCGATAAATAATTTTCATAAATAATAACGAGTTAATTTTTTAAAAACTAATCGCGTGTTAACATGTTAACATTTACAGCCTTAGTCAAAACGCTAACTTTTAACAAACAAAACAAAAAAATAAAACACAGAGTGCATCAACTTTTTTGAGAATGGATGCAATGGCTTCCTTGAGAGTCCTTGATAAAGGAGATAAACCAGGTCTTCCTGGCCTGGTTTGCATTAATCTGTCAACATTTGCTGATTCAGACAAAGGTCACCTTTACAATAAAATTCCTGTAATGCTTCTAATATTTTTCCACAATCTTAATGAAAACCAAGGTAACCTTGTCTTGTTGGCCATGTGTTTGAAACCTGCATCAGGAGTGTGTGTTGTGTACTTATCCCAAAAGCATAGAGTTAAGGGAAAATTAAAAACTGTTGATATTATTTCAAGAAAGCAGGAGATTTAAGCAGACTACAGTGTTTAAGTGTTCTTTCTATACCATAACATCTGAATCTTCCTATCTTTAGGTTGATTGGTGAACCTTTTTCACAGTAACATTTCAGGAACTTGAAATTCCTACTCCCTTCATCTTTCCACTAAAAATAAGAAATAGAAATGCATTTTCATTTTTCTCTAGCAGCTGCAGTATTAGAGTGTCTGTCCAAATATCAAGGAGGTATCACATTTCTAGGCTTGTCCAAAGTTTTTAGCTCAACCTTCACAACCAGGATAAGCAAACAGTTTGGAAGTGGGCCAAACCACTTCTTCCGATGGGTCCAACAATGCTTTTTTTTTTTTGGGCCCAGATTAGAGTTCACATGGAAGCATTCACACTTGCTCATCTGGTGTGGACCAACATAGAAAAGGATATCTGGTCTGTTTTAATTAAACCAAACAAGACAGGTGTGATGTACCTTTAAGAGAGAAGAAGTTAAAGATTTTCTACATTTTAATCCAAGTTATTCCATGCAAAGCCAAAAAAAAAGAGTACATAAAAAAAACTTCAAAATAGGATTTTAATAGAGGTTTACTTAGTTAGAATTCTCACTTTTTTTCTTTACTAAGAACACTGCAGATTGATTTAGGCATCCAAAATTGAACCCAAACAAGCTACAAGCTTTTTTATTTGTAAACAATGTCAGTGTTTTTTCAAAGTGTTGTTAAGTAAGAACGTAAATATTCAAAACTTTACATTTGAGTGTGTCTGTGGATAGACTCCCCCTTTAAACTAAGATTAAATACTAATAACAATGATGATAAACCTCCAGCAATTTGTTGCTTTATGATTCTTCCCTTCACACTTCTGTAATCATCCTCAAACTTCTTTAACCTCTTTTTACTCTTCTTTCCTCTTCTTACTATTATATCCCTCTCTTTTTTCCATCCAGTGCAAAAAAGAAAATGTACTAACAAAATAAATATAAAGTTTAGCCTCAAATACAAGAGGTTTATACAAATATACACCTTGTGTCAGAAGATTTATAACCCCCTATTATAACAGTAAAATCTGTCCAACACAAGAGGCCTTCAGCTCATTTCTGCTTGATCAGCTGTTGGACAGGACAAGTTAGGAAAAAAAAAGAGGGGGGGGGGGGGGAAACAACATATAGAATGGCAACAGAACAGTGTATAGGCATTATAATTACAATAATTACAACATTACAATGAATGTACATCTGTAACACCCATCAGATGCTTGGATTAGAGAATGTTCCAAATCTTTGAGTTTATCAAGTTGTAAATTATCAAGAACTTTATAGATTTTAACACCAGAACAGTTCCACTGCAGGAACTAAAAGAAAAAGTTATATGCATTCTTATGCGTTTTGTTTATTGTGCTTCCTTACCTCTTTGGATTTCATTTCTTTGCTTTTAGCTGCTATGACCCTTTCACTGGTTATTGTTGCTGAAATGAATCTTTTCAGGGTGCCGCTTTCAACGGCGTAGTCAATTGGTCCAAATGATGGCTCCTGCATGCAGAGCATCTATTCAATAAGATGCTCTCATAAGCCCAGACATACAGGCGAGGCGAAGAAACCATCAGGCAAGCAAACACATCAGAATCTGCCTGTCATCTGCACTCGTGTGGAATAAAACTCCCAGAGCAGCGAGCGCCATGTATCAGATTGGGCAAGAAGCAGAGGGCGAGGACCACTGCCGCAAAAGTCTGATTCATGGGCTTAGCAAAAGACGTGGAGATTAAGCGTTAACGTTTTAGCCTTACAAGTGTTGACCTTCTTTTTTTTTTTCTACAGTAGCTGCAGCGCATCTTAAAAAATAAGTAAATAGCATTAGCCCCTTAATTTTGTAATTGTAAAGCTTAAAGTTACTTGGACTAACAACAAAAGTAATTTGTTAAGAAATCTACTTGCATGTGTTTCTTCTTTTTTGTTGCTATTAGATTTATATCTGCAAATTTTTGTGGTTAAATAAGTGGAGTTTTTCAAAATTAAGTTGACATTAAAATAGCTTTAAAAATCTGAACAGAAACAGGTAGGTTTGCATTTGATTGACTTTAGCCTTAGCAATTGAGTGCAACAAGAAGGGTAGGGACGCAATTCAGGTTCTGCCATGTATGTGTACCACTAAGTAAAAAAAAAGATCGTAACAACAGAACATCTTCAGATAAACCATAAAAATGTTTTGTAAAGTTGCTTACATAAGTGAGATGAAAACAATTAATGATAGAAAAAAAGTTCAGCATTCTTTGGATATTCCACAAAGTAAATAACAGAAATATAAATTGCAAGAAAACAACAAACTCATAAAGCTTAAACAAAATTTGTCTTCCCCTACTCTGTTATGGTCAACAGGGGAAATGAGTGAGAAAGGGAAAAAAAAATGGAGCACAATCATCTTTTGTTTGTCCTGGCCGATGCCACTTGCTCATTACAGAGCATCAGACTGATTTGGAGGTAGCAGCGACTGTTTTTAATCACAAAACTGCAAGCCTTAAAAGGTGTCTGTTATGTAACAGGCTACCATCGTTCCTGACTAGTCTGAACAGCTCTGCCATGCCATCTCCCATGATTTACAAAAAGCTTAGCTGCTTGTTATCAGTTTTCTTCCAGTGAGGTGCATGCTAACTGGAAATGAATAAAGCTCATGGTTGTTATTTTGAATGAGAACCTTTGCAAGAAATTATATTTCCACATATATATTGAATCGTGTGGGGTTGCATTTTAGTGTGTTGGGGATTAAGATTTAAATGGAACCAAATGAGGTTCTACGTGGCAATTTGTGTCAGTTGTTTCCATGATTTTGTGTATTTATTTACCTATATAACTGTAGCTTTATGTGTGCATCTGAAACTGAATCTGTACTCATTAGAGAGGGAACAGAGCTTTAATAGATAGTTGGCACACTGGGTGTAGCAATAAATTGGTCTAGGGCATGGGGGTGAGAACTTGTAGGGCTTTTACTTCTTGTTACTCCATCTCAATTATTCATGTCTTTTTTGTCCTACCTTTCTTTTTAAAGTATTTGTCCGAAATAAAATATAATCATCGTAATCATTTATACTCTTAAGTTTAAAAAATTGTCTGCCGTTTGTGACCAATTTCAAAAGTTTTTCTATCTATTTGAAGTGCAAGAATATTACCAACTTTTAATCAGTTTTACAAGATAATCCTTTTGAAAACTATTCAGTATTTGTGCCATACTATGCTGTGATCATCGCTCTAATAAACCAGGAGGGAACAGGACAAAAGGTGCGTAGGGATGTGTGTAACTGCCAGAGAGCTAACAAGAGGCTGCCGTCACTCTTCAGAGGAAGGATCAATCAGACTCTCCTGTGACATTACAGCCCTAAAGTTCTAAAGAAGACAGCAGATGAATGTGAGGCTGATGCCACTTGCTCAACCCACCTCCCCACCCCAACACCAAACATCAGCGCTGAGTAAAGAAAACCAAACAAAAATAATGCTGCTGCTGACGTTCATTTCATACAATTTTCAGTGGATTTTTAAGGCATGCTTGCCGTTTTAAATCAAATGTGTGATCTAGTTTTTTTTCCCCAATGAGATCTATTTACTGTAGCAGCTCTGTCTCTCCTCTGCAGGTTTATTGATATTTAAGGCAGTCCAGGCTGAGGAGCTCATCTGCTCTCCTCCACTGTGTCGGTCTTATCTCATGGCATTACTCTCATTCTCCAAACCAGCAGAATCCACCTCCACAACAAGAAACGAGGACTTGTGTTATAGCTTGAGCTGTGGTGAGCCATTTGCCAGGGGCTCTGTGTTCTACAGCGTTATCAGCTGTACCACTGGTTCCCAGCGGGGAAAGAAAAGAAAAAAGGGAGCTCCAGTTTGCATTGACTTTGTCTTTAATCATTTTCAGCACTTGTCTGTGTTTTGAGGGGTGTTTATTTACATTCAATTTGCCTGTTTTTGGCTGTGGTTTTAGTAAACATACAACTCAAGTCATAGCATCTTGCTTTTGTGTTCATTATAATTTTAAAATGAATAATTAATTGGCTGCAGGCGGGACTGGCACATGGTAAACAGAGTTAGTTTCCCAGGCGACCTGGTGAGCTTCAACCAGTGTTGGTTCCTAGGCATGACCCTTCACACTACTGCCTAACTATGTAGTCACAAAGGGGCTCCAAGTCTGGATCTCCCTGTGCCGGTTCCCAGCCCTGATAAAATACAGGGTTGTGTCAGGAAGGGCATCCGGTGCAAAATTCTTTGGGAAACCAAGTGTGCAGATTGGTGAAAGCTGATTCACTGTGGTGACCCATAATGCGATATGCCAAAAGGTTAACAAGTTCATTGGCAATGCCGTTTTCTTGAAGTGTTCAGGGCTGAACCAAGCAATTATTTAATTGACATTTTTGACAAATTTATCATTTATTTTCTTGCAATTAGTGCCAAGTAGTAATGATTTTTTTAAATAAAGAATATATTTCTGCCTTCATCAAATCTCATCAGTTTTAATAATAGAAAAGAAAGGCTCTCTACTTTAGTTTACAATCCGCTTCTGCTAATGAGCATGATCTGACAGTTCACCCACATGGAAATGATTTAGATGAATCTTATAAAGTTGTTTGTGTTATTTGAAACTTGTAAGTTAAGCATAAGGCAGTTATAAGATCCTTAGTAAAATTGAACAATATGAAACTTCCATGTTTTGGTAATATATAAAAAAATTATATTATAGTAATTCCATATAAATTTTCTTTAGTGGATATGTATAATATCAAACTTATTTGAGATGAACAACTTTAAGTAAAACTGTAGTCCTACAATAATTGTAGAAAACATGTACAAACTCATTTGAAAAAAAATAGCGTTTTGTCACAAAACATTGGACTGTTAAACTTTAGCAGTTGTTAGGTTTTCTACAAACCAGGCAGGTCCGTATCATCTCTCAACTAATGGATGAGGTAGAGGTAGTAAGAGGTACTAAATTGTCACAACCCAGACAGATATTTGCACTAGCTAGGAGCTCTGCAACATATTATCCCTTTAACATCTGAGACGTCGCCAGCGACACTTATATAACCCGTTTTTGGACATTCAGCAACTCTTTGACTGTTTACGCATTCAACATGAATCAGCTGAATTATGTTGATTGCCTAAGCACTTTACCACTGTGGTTAGTGTTGCATATCACCGCAAGGCTGCTTTTCTCCGATTTGGAATCCACTGGAATTACTTGTGTAAAAGACTGGAGAGTTAAGGTAGTTAAAATAAAGTCAACATTGGACCTCAAGTTTCAGTGGTATAGGTTAAACACTGAATAAATAAATCCTAAACTGACGACACCCTGACACATCTTGTTCCTCGCTTTAACTACCACCACCAAATGGATTTCCCAACATAAAGGCACACAGAACAGCTAAGTAACTTTTATTCTTTTGAAGGACTGCAGTGTTGCTTATGAATTCCAGCCACAGCTCTCTCTTGATCAACTCAAAGGCAAAACTACGTGTCAGTGATGATGGATGAACGGACTTACTTTTCCATCCTGACAGAATACCTGAGAGATCTTTGATATAAGACCCCGCTCAAAGTAAGTTTCAATGAGCAGGTCTGTTCAGAGGAGATGCAGGCTCAATTTCTGCTACGACTAGGCAGGAAAAGTTCTGTTTGGAAAGAAATAACTTGTCAGTTAAGTGTTTTAAAAGAAGCAGGTTCTTTACATTTGGTCTGCAATCACTCAAATTTATGTCTGGACAGAGTAAATAACAGCTTCTTTGATTAGATAAGCACTTAATCCCTCTTTATCATCATTTTCATATTCTGGACTTCTGAGATGTTTTCTGATATTCTGAAAGTTATCTAAGCTCCACATTTGCATTGCATTCTAGCAGTGATTTATCAACCACATCAGTGTTGGGACTGGGGAAACTGTTGGTCTTTTTATCATTTAGCTCAACCAAATGCAAATGGCTATGTTTGTTGATCCATTTAATTGAAATAGCAGGCAGGATGTGAGTCTATAAGAACAAATGGTGGTGAAATTGACTTGGAAATATGCAAAAACTGGTAGAAATTAATTAAAGTTGCAGCAGGCTTCTTTGTAGATTGATCTCACATGCAGCGTCTGATTATTTCAGTCTTGCTTCCCTTCATATAACACATCCCCTGTAACCTGATCCGGTATTCAATCGTCTAACAATCAAATATTAAACATAAAGTTCTGACATTTCAAACTGAAAAGGAGATCACAGATTTGCTGCTTCCAAGTTTCCCTTGATAAGAACAGGCTGTGATAAAGGGAGCTATGTCGAAGCATGATTTAACCAATTAAAATTGCTTTAATGCTGAAACCTCATTATTCTGCTGCTATACAGAAAGTGGAGCAATCCAATTTTCAACTTTTCTGCTGGATTTTAGGGTATGAAGTGTCTCACCTTGAGTCATATTTCATTGCACATTTTCAACTCAGCTCCCTCCCTTGTAATTAACATCTGAGCATGTCAACAAATAAAACAGTCACACCTGGGTAGCATAGTGCTACAGTCAGTGCCAGTTTACTATTGGTGCAATTGCATGGTCGACTTCCATGCAAACAACACCTGTATTTGAATAAAACTAAACAAACTGGATCACCCATTTTACACCACGTATTTGACTTGTGTGGTTGTTTGAGGCATTAGGTAACTCTTTGTCCAAAAAGCAACATTAAAACAGCCTTAGAAGTCTTGCAAGCCTTAGAAAAAAAAAAAGTCCTCTGTCACCGTGTTGTGTCCTTATGGAATAAAATTTTTTTTAAAAAGCTATGAGCCAACCTGGACTCTAAAAATCAGCAGAAAGGCCAAATTGGATGAGGAGCAATCTTTGACTTGCAAAAGTTTCCTAGTTACTATTTTTTTTAAACCTGAGAACCAAAGGCAGGATTTCTTTGAATCAACATATGCATGAATTCTACTATATGAATGAACTTGCATCACTCCATCACTCCAGTTTATGGGGAACATTTATCTACATCTTTTTAAAACAAACCTGTCCTGTGGGCAGCCCTTTAACTTCTCTTAATTAATCTAGCACGTCAGTTCCTATCATTACACAATTACATAATTATTAAAATATAAATAAATGATAGGACTTCGTTTTCAATTTCTTATTTGTGAACAATGTCAGTGTATCTATGTCCATAAATGTATGTAAAATGATAAGAGAAAACAGTACATCTACATTAATTTTTAGCCCTTTAGTGACAAAGCATCTAGATTTCCCAGGAACACATCAACGCAAAACTAAAGGAGACACAGTCAACTGATAAATTGATTAAAAAATAAAATTAATGATTTGCATACTTAGAACCTAATTAGTATACATTTAATAGACATGCACAATTTTCTATAGTAAGGTAAATATGTATAAACTATTTTAAAAATGTACGAAATTCAATTGACAAAATAATCAATAAGCCTTTACGTTGAATTTTAGTTTAGACATCTTGGTTACAGAAATAAGATAAACTGCTGTATAAAAACTATCAGCTGCTAAATTTGACATTTGTATCATAACTAGGGAATTGGTTATAACCGGGGATGTAATGATTCATTTTCCCTAGGGTTCCGTTAAAACCATGATTTCAAGGGTCACAGTTTTTGTTTCGGTTTGATATTATTACAACACAAGAATAAAACACAAAAAAAAAAAAATCAGAAAAATATTTTTTAAATTTGCTAATAAGCAAAGAACAATGACGAAAAGCGTTTCAGTTAGCTTATACTAAGCTTGAAGAAATGATATAAAGCAATACATAATAAATCCTTCTTACACATGTGTTTGACACTTTCGACATGATGGTATGCAGTAGGGATGTGATGATTCATTTTCCACACGGTTGGGTTCAATGATGTAATGTGTGGCTCTGTATTAAACCGAGAATTGTGCCATCCCTAGTAATAACCCATACAAAAGACACAATCAAAGATTAAAATATATTTACTTTCAGACCTACTCCAATTAAAATCTTGTTTAGGAGGATTTTAAAATGTCCTTGTAGCATTTTTCTCATAATGAAAGACATGTAAAAAACAATTCAAGATTAAAACTGCATTTCTGAGTATTTTTTTCTTCAAATAGCGTTGGATCAGGACCAGATAACTGAAAAAGCTCAGTTTTATAACACAGCAACTGCCATGGACCAAAGTCTTCTTTATTTGCTCAAATTTTAAATCCTCAACTTGCAGAAAAATAGATGGATGCATCAGTGTCTTCATTTTCATTGTCTGAGCTGGCATCTGGCAAAGGCATCAGGCTTTTTGGTTTTGGCTAAAAACTGCATAATCATAATTAAAATTCTACTGGGAATGATTTTACAATCAAAAAAATATAGTTGGGGTGAGACTTTAAGTATGTGTACTTAAATTTAAAAAATATTGTATAAAATGAAAACAATTGAACTACTGTGATTTATTAGTGTGTTATTCTGTAGGGCAATAAATGTGATAGCAATTCTCTTTGTCCTTTTGGTCCCTTATAGTCTGTTGTGACTAACTGGTCTGAGTTACTTAGCTGGGAAAATGATGTTAATTTTAAAAAAGTAATTAAATTGTTAATTAAAAAACTTAAGATAAACAAAACCCAAGTGCATTACTACTTTGCAATTAATGCTATTCAGCTTTTCTGAAGGAATTATCTGAAACAGATCAATAAGGTTGAGCTTTGGTCTAGTTTAAAGCACCAGTCTTGGTACGTCAATAGAAAGGTAACAGCAACATTGAGAAGTTCAGATCAGTACTGTTTAAGACCCATGAAACACATTTTTTAGACACATACTAGAAAAGAGTTTAATCATTTAGGAATGTATAGTTGCCCATTTATCCATCTTTTCATGATTGCATACAAGCTGATCTTGAAACCAAGCCACCACACCATCGCCTGTACATCCTCAGTGAATGGTGATGTATTTCTACATATCCATTCATTCTCTTATAGTAAATGTTCTAACACACTGTCAAACTAGGACTGGGTGTCAGCCTGACAAACATTTTCATCCATGTGTACACACATCAGGTAGAACAGAGAAAAGGCAGGCCTCGTGATCGGATACAGGGAGCGTGACGGGGCAGGCCGGCAGACCCCTTCCGCAGTCCCCTGCATTGCTTTGTGAGGCAAAAATAGTAATAGGAATACTTTTCAAAGTCCCAGCCTCCACAGGAGAACAAATATCAAAGCTGACACGCTCTCTTTGCGGGGCTCATGAGCTGATGCACTACTCAGAGCTGGACTACTCTTCTAGCTTCAGAGCTGCACTGAACAGTGAAATCGCTTTTTTCTCTGCTTCAAGCAACTCAAAACACAGCTCTAAATGAGAGGTCAGCTATCTAATTTTCTTAAATCATTCCAGCTTCTTGGTACAATATTACACTAACTTTATTTATGTATTTTTAAGTGAAGATTTGGTGATTAGATAAAAATTTTGTCCTGTACTTAGAGTTACGGTCAATAGGCATTTTAGCACATACTAACAGTCCTTTAGGTTTGTGAGGCTGTACTTCTTGATTAAAATTCACATTTCTGAGAGGTGAAGGGGCAGGGGCCACATGTTGGTCTGCCAATGACAGGACTGCTAATATGTCTTAATGAGCCTCAGAGCATGAAGTCTTTCAGTGGATTCTGAAAAAGACCCTTTTTTATATTTATTTCATTTCCAATTCAGCTTTCCTTAAATATCCTGATGAATAATTAAAAAGGATTATCAACCTCTTGGAATGGGTCACACCTTCTCACAAAGTTTCACAGAGCACCCTGCACAGATGAAGTTAACTGTGTACGCATGCAGTAGTAATACAACAGAGCAAATCCGTGTAAAATCCCCCGTGAGTTTAAAGCAAGCGCAGATTTCGGCACTTGGCTGCTGGATGTTTGGTTTTACAAGTGTAAGGCTGTCACCATCTGCTTACAAGCTGCTTCAAATTCACTCAGTTAATTTACACCTTAGCTAACCTCCTACACTTCCAGCTGTTAAATTCAAAACTTTTGCTTTGTAAAATGATAGATATCGATATCACGATAGTACTTTTTATCGATAGTAAAATGAGCCTATTGCGATAGACTTATATTTTGAAGGGTTCGAAATTAACACTCGCCAGTCGCTAGCATTTTCTTCTCTATGGAAAGTAAGTTAGAGGGTTAGTCACCACATGGAGAGTAAATGTTTGTGTAAAATAGTCATGTTTATTAGCTCTTATTCTGGTGAATTTATTTTGTCCTCTTGTCCTCCTCTGTCTGCACGTGAGGCAAACAAAACACACGCGACGCAAGACACAAGGCCAACCCCCGCGGTCACTTCACCTGTGCAGCATTTAGTTTGGCTGATGAAACAGCGGAATATGTGGCGATTTAAAACAGGATCCAGTCAGAACTGGAGGATAAAGCTGCTTCACTTACAGCAGCAACAGACAGATTCATAAAATGTTGATTTGGCGATAGTGCTGTTAGACGCTTGCTATGATGCAAGCTGCGCCCTTAAGACGCAGCAGATAAATACAACAAGAGTAATTCATCGGAGGACTTTCATAAAAACGGTATTTTCTAATTAATAACAGAATTGAATCCACTGTTTTAGCAGCATCTCTGTAGCATAACAGAGTCTGTGTTACACTGAAAACTGTGACCTGTCAGATATTTTGCTCAATCCTCCCGTCTCCTTAAAGCTGCAGCTTTAATTTCAATAATGATATAGCTATGCCTAAGGTATTTCTGTAATATAGGATTAGAATTTGGCTGATAAAATATATGTTTGGTCGTTTGATTTTTTATGTCAACCGGCCAACTTGTGTCAACTAGTCTCTCAAAAATTTTATTTTGGCCCCTGTGTGGAGGGATTTTAGTTTTTTAAAATCTGACAAAAAACAGAGTAACATGCCCTGCAAATTGTGAAGAAGACATGTTCCTTCTAAACTGGAAATACCACCAACCTTTTTTATCACCAGAAGCAGTGCAACCAAACATGCTCAATCTCAGACTGAAATAAACAATAATTCTCCAGCAAAACAACAGAGTTAAGACCTTCGCATTAGCAACAATCTAAACTTCAAGAATAATTCAGAGAATTTGCTTTTAGTTCCTAACTTAGCTACAGGATTTTGACAAAAATGTTTGTCAATTTTATGTTTGTTCTGTAAAACTTGAAAACATTAGAATTTATTTGTAGAATTAATGCTTTGTTTAAAATGGAACTGATCAAGCAGTTTAGTGGTCTGTTTTATTTATGTTCTATTTTAAAACTTCATAATGTTTCATTTTTGGCTTAGTTTGTAATATTTATTCCTTAAATTTAGTTTTCTGGGGGAAAAAACTGTTGCATCATGTTGCCTCAGTGCATCTGTTATGTTTAAAGTATGATAGGAAATAAATGTTAAAATCCAAACAACCTGCTGATGATTACTCATTACTCTAGTGAGCCACAGAGCGTTCACATTAAACAAATGTAGTTTTTTGGTTTATATTGTGATTAATATCGCTAGCGCCTGATATGAAAAATACAATATCATGATATAAAAAAAATTAACTATCGTCCAGCCCTATGTTCAATCCCAGTGTTTTTCTATGGCCTTGCTTTAACCTCCTGAGACCCAAGCTTTTGTGTGATCTCCATTTTGCATTTCTTATTGCTATTCGAGATAAGTAGGACCCAATAACCATAATACCTGAAATGTGAGTTTGTACAGGAAGTAGTTTTTGCAAAAAAATATGTCCTCGTATGAGGACATCACTTGCACTTATGCCCTAGCTTCAACCAACTGATAAAATGTGTCAAATTTTAACTCCAAATGAAACTAGAAAAAATATTTTACAAAAAAACATTGGTTTCATTCATGAAATGTTGATACAATTTTTACCTGGGGCATTTTTCTTCTGTGAACTCTTGTAAGAGACTTTTGCTGACATTCCTGCCATTTTTTTCCTACTGATGTGGGTGTAATTCTTTGATGTCACCACTGGATGAAGGGGCAGTTTTTCTAAATTTAGCTAACAGATCTAAGATTTAAAAAAGTATTATTGTGCTAGGAGGCACAAATGTAATGCCCTTGTATGAGGACGCAGGGTCTCAGGAGGTTAAGGTGCAATGATGATAATGATTTATACAAGAGGCCAGAGAATCTCTTTAAAATAAACCTTCATGAGGAGGGGGTTTGTCGAACAAATGCACATTTACCATGTTGAGAAAACAATTCAGCCTAAACCAGACTTCTCAAATCTCTTCTCTGAGCCAACTATTTATTATGCCTGATCCGTAGTAGGAGGCTTAAATTCCTCCAGGAAATGCTTGGCATGCTAATCTATATACAGCAAACAAACAGGAGATATGAGCATGCTTAAATCTGATCCTGCACATACTGTAAATAGCCCAAAAGGATGCTTGCATACTAAATCCAACTCCATGGTACACCCAACAGACCTCTTATTTATGCCTGTTGGCATTTTGACAGTTTGGAGCCGATTTAAATTTCAGTTCTACTTCCTATGCTTTGAAAAAAAAAAAAAACACTTTTTTTTGTTAACAACTCCTTTAAAACAGGTTATGAACACATTAATCTTCAGAAAGGGGAGTAAGCATGGCTCCTTTGCTTTCTCATTTTTCTCATCCTTTCAGCGCTTTATCTTGAAGTATATCAGTGTACCACTGCTGGTATGATGCCATCCAACACTCAGCAGGTGTCCCTATATTTCATCATTGCTAGGTGAGAACAGACAGACTGACGATCCAGCTGCAGCACTGTGCTGCAGCTGGTTTGTTAGCAAAGCAAATAAACCAACGTTTCACTTTAACAAAGTTAAAGATGACAACCTTATTTAGAAAGAGAAAATCCCAGGGTTTCAAAATGAAACAAGAAAGTGGAAACAGATTTTGTTTGTTTGCTTTCTTTGCTTTTAAAGAACTTTAAAAGTTAATAAAGCATGGTAATCAATAGACTTTTATTCTAAAAATCTAGGGCTTTTTTAAATTATGTGACAATAAAAGAATAGAAGCATAAAGTTAGTGTTTAGTCTAAACATAGAAAGATGTCGGATTTCTGTTTCGTCCCTGTTTAAGGTCTTAGAAAGATGCAACAGTGAGCCAAATTACACAAGCCACCATCAAAAGGAGTAAGAGAACTTCAGCCGCAATTTTCAAAATAATGCAGTCTGGTCTTATTCTACAGCTGTGCTGAAACTGCAATTTGCACAATTAAGTATTCAAACTACAAACTGTAAATCGTACATGCAAGCATCAATGATTTAAGTTAAGATTTTATGGTTTTATTTATGTTTGGAATATCAGTTTTGTCCCCTGTGCAACCTTAATACATTTTGTAGCACTTGTCATTTAAGTCTTGTTTATTATACACACCCACTAATGGAACACAATTTTTTCCATTGTTTTTGTTTGGTTGCTGTGATCCCTATTGTTCCACCTTTGGGCATGGATGCTTGGACTACTCAAAGAAGTGAATCTAGGAACTATTCTCTGTACTTGAGAACAGTATGGTTGTTCTGTGCTCAAAAGTGACAGACTGCATTATAGTGCCTATTGTGCAACAATACATCTCAATCCACAACCTACAACATAACGGTCCTTTCTTTGGACAACAGATGTAAAACTAGAGCTGGGCAGTATGGCCAAAAAAAAAGAAAAATCTTAGATTTTTTCACACAAAATTCGTTTTTAGATTTTAATTGATTTTTTTTTCTCCCTCCTTCCACTTTCTTTAAAAAAATGTAAAGACAGAAAATTTTTAACAAAAACTATTTTATTTTAGCCTCTGCATTGGAAATATGCTTAAACACAAAGTTCAACTAAATACAAGCTGTAAGACATGTTTGTAGATCAATGCAGCAGATGTTCTATAAGCTATCACTAGCTTAAGCATCTCATAAAGAGAAACACTTCTTGCACTTGAGAGAGTCCCTGTTCCAGGTGTTGAAACAAATTTGTCGTACTCCCACTTTGGGCAACTACAACCTTCCAGCAGGTTTTGCTGGGTGTGGTTTGATGATCCAAGTTTGAAGTCACAACACCAGTGGTCAACATTTCATTTTTGACTCACCAGCCAAGTTGGCCAGTGCATGAAAAAAATCTACCCGCCAGGCACGGTTTTTTTTTTATCAGACACATTGTTACGTTATTTTACAAAAAAAACTATATGTGTTCATTTAAAATTTGATATTATGTTGATTGCAAAGAGAGAGGACGTCACAGCAAAACAAAAACATAAGATAACTGTTTTAGTGACTCAGATTTCTAATCAGTCTTTGCCCTCTGCCCATCTGTTAACGGAGACCAGACGGTGTGAGCATATCACTCCAATTTTACGCTCGCTTCACTGGCTGCCTGAGTTTGTTAGAACGGTTTTTAAGATTTTACTTCTGGTTTTTAAATGTTTGAATGGTCTGGCACCCCAGTATCTTTCAAGACTTTTACATTTTTACTGTCCACGTCGAACTCAAAGATCTGAAGATCAACTGCTTTTAATGGTTCCCAGGACTCGGCTTGTGACTCGGGATGACAGAGCTTTTTCAGCTACAGCTTCTAAACTCTGTAATGCTCTCCTCTTTCCTGTGAGGTTGGCCAGTTTCCTTACAGATTTTAGGTCACTTTTAAAAACCCATCTTTTTATTCAGGCTTTTAATTCCAATAAGCAGATCAAGTGGGCCAGCTTGTAATGTTATTTTTTTGTGTTATTGTTTTTATTGTTTAATGATTTTATTTATATTTGATTTTATGTTCAGAACTTTATTTGCACCTGCTCTAAAGGGTGATTTACAAATAATACATTAATTGATTGAGCTAGAACTTTAATCAAAAGAAACACACCATCTGAGTCAGCCACCCTGATGATGACTGCCTAATAGAGAATTGTGCAATAAAAAGTCTACACTAAACTCCTCACAGTCGCCGATGATCTGCACATCTGACTTGAAAGAAAGGATGTGATCAACAGGAGCACGTTGGGGTATACATCAGTCCTTGACTTCAGATGTTTTATGTCTGATTATTGTTTATCGCCACATTTTTGGTCTCTTTAGTAGTGTTTTAGGATACTTTAACCATGCTCTGTTTGGTCTGCATCAGCAGTTTCCTGGGATTGTAGGCCTTGTTGCATAGATAGATAGTTCAATTGAACTGTGACGCAGACCAAACAACAGTCTGAATATAAGAATCTTGGCTTTTTGCAAGTGATCTCTGGAACAGTTCCTTTCTGTTTGAATACACAGTCTTCTGCTGAGAAAGAGGTAGAAGCAAATCAAAGTAACTAAAGGTTGTAAGCGCTGCGATAGTAAATAGAAACAAAAAAAAACTTGAGCAGTTGTATCAACTACATGGATTTTCCAAGCTGTGTGAATGTTTTTACTGACTTTTTAGCATGGGTGTAAAAAAAATAGATTCAGTGAAATATTGCGATATTTCATTTGAAGATACTTTTATCGATTAAAAATTTAGCCAAGGCGATATTTAATTAATTATTTATAAGCAAACATGTAGTCTGAGACATGTTTCTGAGGATTTTCCACCATAGCAGGGAATGTCTATTGGTACAGGAGGTCTGTTCCCATTTCTCTGAAACTTCAACCTCTCAGACCTTTTCTCCTGTGTTTTAACCACACGAAGTGCATTTTAAGCATATATGGGGAAAAAAATTCACCCAGCTTGGCTTCTAATTAAAACTTCTTTTGCTCACCTTTCCTGTGTTCACTGCATTTGTTGAATTCATTAGTTTAATCTAGTATGCACAGTGCATCTCTATTATTGCAGACTAGCATTTGGTTTCTGCAGTGTGAATGATAGATGAACTGAGTTAGTAGCACAGAAGGAATCATTATAGACATCAGGCATTCAAAAGCCAATCATTCCCGACTCAACACCCCCAATTGTCCCAGAGAGGATTGTTCTGATGGATGGATTCGAGCCTGGTAACAGCTTTGGAAACGAGACAGAGGGCAGAAAATTATACTTACAGCAGATAACTGTCATGAGCTAAGAGTTTGAAGAGAAGTTGAAAATATCTTCTACATTAGCACTGTGGCAAAGAGAACCATTAGGGTTTAAACAAGTGTTAATCAGTGTCTAAATGCCTTTTCAGCGGAAGTCTAATTTAATGAGAATGTACTGTCCACCAGGTTGAATCAGGACAAGAAACACAGGGCATTTGAAAAGTGGAGCTTAACAGTAACTTGCACAACTCAAACAGCTGATGGAGAAAAGAAGTAGCTTTGTCCCCAAAACACTGCATTGTGAGCAGCTCTGCCAGCTGGCTTCCTTTCCCTCTGACTTTCTTTCTACAACTGTCCATGTTTTATGTTTTAAAAAGATTACAATTTCAATAACTTTGTGATGCTAAAAGTGGCAAAAACGAGAATCTTTCCAATGTAGTTTAAGTCCATTCACTGCTAAGGAAGTATCTATAGTATTATGCATTGTGTTGTGCATTTGTAAGGAAATGCATTTTACTTATTAGTTGGAGCTGCCTGGTACACAAGAAATACAGCAAGACTCAAATAAACTGGAAAAATTCAAATGAGTTACTAAAACACATTTTTAAAAGTGGCCAAAACATTAAAAAAACATGTTCAACTGAATTTTCATGCAAATATTAAAATGGTTTTATTATAGTGTAGAAGCTCAATGGTCAAACTGAACTCTCTACCAAGCCCCTAACCAAACAAAAGTAAGTGCAGCCAGATCAGTTCATCTGTTAAACCTTTGGTGGCTTGTTACATAAACTAACCACTAAGCTAGCCAGTTTAATCAATTGTAAAATGTCACAACTTTACAATAAAAATTAATATGTTTACATTGTGGCTCCAAAAATTTGGTTGACTTTTGAGGTTAGAGATATTAAGCATGAAAACAAATTATATACGCATTGGCTGAGTAAAACTAAAGAGATACAGCTCCCAAAACACTATTCCATTGTTAAAAATGTTTAAATGCCACCTAATATGATCCTCACCACTTTTCTTCCATACACAGTAGACAAAAACATTGTATCATTATGTTTGTCTTATTGCCTCAAGGTATTTTTATAGTGTTATTTTATTTTTATTATCTGTATGTTTCAGTGAATAAACAAAGAATATAAAACTATGAAGCTGTTTTTTAAACTTTTAAATGTAAACGCCATCAAATTTTAGGTATTGGAGATAATGAGCTCGAGGCCCAGAATGGCAAGATGCATTACTGTCATCAGTAGAAGGCAGGCAAGATGGATCTATCCTAACGAAGAGGCTGCTGTCACCCTGCTGTTTATAAGTTCAGCACTCACCTGGGGATTCACACCACACAACCAGATTTTATTTAGCCTCTGAGATATCAGAGGTGAAATAAGTGAACACGCTCAGCCAGAGATAAGCAATCAAATTATAAAAATCGCTGGATTACTGTGGAGGTCCAGAAGAGACAATATGAAATAAATACATATGCCATTAAATTCATTCATTCATTCATTTTCCAATCCGCTCTATCCCTTTCGGGGTCATGGGGTTGCCGGAGCCTAACCCGGCTACTCATGGGCGAAGGCAGGGTACACCCCTGGACTGGTCGCCAGTCTGTCGCAGGGGTATGCCATTAAATTATTAAATAAAAGTGGCATTAATTATTTTAAACTGGTATTTAATAAATAAAATTGAAAATCATTAAATAAATGTTTAAATATTTGTGTCATTAAAATTTTTAAATTGCCGTTAAAAAAAAGCACATTTAAATATTTAATGGTCCTAATGTGGGCTTGAAAAGACAAGGTGAAATAAATATATTGTATATGAAATTATTAAATAAATTAAAATGAACACATGTTTTTTTATGGAAATAAATAATTAAAAGTGTCATTAAATGTGTAAACATTTCATTAAAGTTCAATTTTAAATGATTTAAGAAACATCTCCTTCAGCCCACACGGGCCATAAAATAAATAATTATGTCATTAAATATTTAAATGACGGGTTCTTCTATCAGCTTTTTGCAATACAAAATTCTTTTTAACATGAAATCTCTAAAGGGAGAGTTTAGCTAAATAAGAGCTCAGTGCATCTGCTGGAACACTAATTATAGCATTGTTCAAATCAGCTCCAAACCCCAGCAAATGCTTTGATTAGAAAGATCAGTGTAGATTAAGAGCTTTTCTTCTCCGTTTGACTGGTGTGTTTTCATTAAGGCTTCATGCAAACTCGAATTGCTCATTTTTTAATATCTGGATAAATTGCACAGGTTAAAAGAAACAGGAAGAAAGTGATTACAAATCATCCAAATAAAACTGGCAGCTTGGGAGCCTAGAACTGACAAAAGTTGCAACTAAGATACAATTCCATAGGTGCAATAGAAAAAGCAACACAGCAATATTTCTGAAAATATTGCTAAAAAAAACAAAAAAAGCTATCAATTAATTAACAGAAGAAACAGCAATTAATCACATGGTTGATTGCAGTCGGGTTTTGGCGCTTTGTAAAAAGTCAAAGGAATCTCTGATGTTGAATGAATAAAAATTTTGCTAACACAATCTAATCTTAGTATTAGCTTTAATCTACACTCCATATAGCAGCCAATCTGCTAACGACCCTCGCCACACTGCCACTTACGCAGACCATTTTCAGCAGGGCAGTGGCTTTTGAGTGCAGCTGCAGTACTGCTGCACTCTTCAACTTAAATATAAAATAGCTTTCTTGGGTGTATGTATTTTATGTTCCTGCCAACAATGCTAGCAGAGCTTTATTTAATAATCTATTTTCTTTTTCAAAAGTGTTGTAAGCTGAATAAAAATTGATTATCAGCCACTCTTTGGACATGCCTGAAACAGATAACAGCAATACTAACGTTCATATCTGTTCATGCCAGAAATGAGCTTTTATGCAAATACAAGCCAATATTGGTATTATGCCAATATTATCATGCTTAATTTTCCAGTAACTAGTCTTTGTCATTTTTACATTTTATTATTTTTACACTTTGCTTTCTGTTTTTATATTATACCTACTATAAAATATGCTTTTAATAGAGTTATACATTTATCAAAAACTTTTCAATATCAACCATGGTGGGAGAAAAAAAAGGAAAATTTTGCTTTATCTTTTATTGTATTGACTTCTATAAATCATTACCTCCACCAGATATAATAATCATAAACGGTCTTGCAAAAAATAATTGATTACATAGGCTATTTGCAAAGTGGAAGCGTGTACATTTGCATAGCCATAGTGCTTCAGAGGTCCTCTGAAGGTTGTTGTGTTTGTAGCATAACTTGCACTCTAAACAACCTGAGAGGAGCAGACTGATGTTCACAGCTTTTTTTTTAGAAGGCAGCCCAGCAACAAACATATCTCTGTAATTAGAAAACCTGACTAAAGGTAGCATTTGGTGGAGTTGATCACATAAAGCGTCACTTTGTCCATTGTGTTTAGATTGTGATTTATTAGTGCTTACTGAGGACATGAAAGGAATACTTACCAACTCACTCCAGTAATAATTGGTTTACTCAAAATTGCTTTCATTTATTTGTTTTTAATTAATCCGATTATGATTTGAATAAAGAAATGCAAACACTTCCTTCTTATAAGACAACTGACTGAGACTTCAACAAATTTTAATTGTACATTACTAATTTTTATTTTAGACTCAAAGATATTTAGGATTAATACAGAAGAAGAATATTACCATTGGTTTTATGTAAACTGAAATGTCTGTCAGAAAATCTATTTAGTACAAGTTTAAAAAATATTTGGTATGAAGTACTAAACACTAAAATTCGAAGATAAATCAATATACTTTCAAAGAAGTTAAGACCACTAAAGAATGTATAAAATCAAATTAAAAGCAGCATCTTTCCAGTGAAACAGCAAAAATAGGCTGATAGCTTGTAGAATTAAACTTTTCTTATCCCTTTTGGTTTAATGTGATCAAAACATAAACGTTTTTAGATGTTGTCTTAAAACAGCAAACTAATATTTAGTATGAGGGTTTCTGAGTGTTGAACGATAAATGAAACTATTAGTTATGTGTTTAGATTTGACCAATTTGGCTAAGACAAAAATGGTCCCATTGAAGAAATATACAAAAGCTAATTAATTGCTAAAAAAAAAAAAAGTAAACATTGACCAAATTAATGGGTAATGTTGATGCAAAACTGCAAGACAACAAATTCTATGAGTCCAAAGAATCTTCTCTCAGTGCAATCTACTTTCTTTATTTTAGGCCTTCCGGCCAATTACTGCTACAAGAAAGTCTGGGAGAGTACAGAAACATTAAGCTGACTTGAAATCAATTTTAGGGAATACAGATTAAAAAACCTTGAGAAAAAGAGTGGAGGGCAAGAACATCCAAATCTGCATATCCACTAAAGTGGCATCAATACAGCCTTTTATCATCCTAATAGAATCACATTAAATCAAAAGCAAATCAATAATGGCAGATAAAACTGTCCATTGAAAGTAGAATTATTAGCTCATGTCGAAAAAGCTATCAAACGTACAATAAAACAGCACAGCAAAAAGTAATCCCCAAAGGCCCATATGTCAAGAATTCACACCGATTTGCTGTATTTGTGGTCATACAGGGCAACAATTTGGTCCAACTAATCCGACATATGCAGTGGCTGAAAAGTGACTTCCTCATTGGAACTAATTATCCTGAGTCTATAGTGAAGAATGCAAATTAGACAAGCTCCAAAACGAAGAAAACCAACCTTCTGTTTGCAGCATCACTCCAGAAGGTCATTTGTAGGACAGCTTTAATGGAACCTACAATTTATGATTCAAAGCATTTAAAGCCTAAGAAGCCTCCTACAGGAAGCCTGAAAGGCACGAGTAATGAAAAAGTCACCAAAGTAAACAAATAAAACCTAATTGGTCAGAGTAACTGCAGTAAGCAGTGCTGCTTGTAAATCTGCTATCTCTGTAAACATCTATGTTTGGTCTAAGAACACTCATCAACTTCCGCTTGGCCTCCTTCCTCCTCCTGGGTCAAGTTCTTTTTCCTGTAAATTACCTAGACTAAACCTCAAACCTTTTCTCCATTATTCTTCTTGTTTGCACGAGATTTCCAAGGATGGTTGATAAACTGCAGCTAACTGAGTTTTTCACTTTAACTTGTGAGATAGCTTTTTGTAGTTTGAGTATTATGAAGCATTATGAGAGAAACGTTAACCTTTCTCTCATCTCACACACGGGGGGGGGGGGGTTCAGCCCCAGCATATCTGTTTACAGTTCTTTCCATCCGAAACTTGAGTTTTGTGTCGAAATAGCAAACCTCAGTGAGGCCAAAACATTACAATTTCAGATTTATAGCAGAACTTATTTATTTAAATTAGAGCTTCATATGTTTAACCCTATGGAGCCTAGGGCCAAAACCTCAATTTTTGTCTACTTTTAAATGTAATCAGCACAACTACACCCTTGTGGTACTAACTTTCTTCTGTCATTTTTCCATGTTGTATTCAACATAATAGGCATAAGACCATGCAAAACTGAAAATTCTGTCTGGAAAAAAGTGAATAATTTTTCTGTGGAAACCCCAAAAATGTTCAACAAACTGTTTTGACAACATAGAATGAATGATTCAGGTGTAATTTCATGAAAAATAACAAGAACAAATGTTTTCAACAAACTAATATATATGTTTGAATGAAACAAGAGAACATTCCAGGCGAAAATTATTTTTCTTTGTGCCACAAAGATCCTTTATTTGTTCGGTTGAACACAGACACATCACTGGTGCTACATCACTGGCCTCACACCTCCATTTCTAATGTTGTCATACATGAATACATGAATGCCTGTGTGGCTTCAGCTTCCAGGAAACCCCAAACATTTGTATTTGTCTTCTGGGTGCACTGCTGTCCATTTGACATTTTTCCTGGAATTCTGGTTTTGTTTTTAGTTTTTGTGCAGTGTTTTTATTTTATTTTCATAAATATTCCTTGTTATGTCAGTAGAAAAGAATAAAAGAAAAATGTCTTTTGGAGTAGGCTATAGCTTGATTCAGCTGAAATTCAGGTGTTCTGCTCAGGTGGAATCTGCTCACAGGTGGAGGCGTGTCTGACTCCTCCTCTGTATTCAGGGTGAACTGCTTGCCTCCTGCAACAGCAGCGAGCTGAACTTTTGCAGTGAACCACTGAGTCTCTGCAATTTTTACACAACGCTGGTGCTCGTTGTTCAAGGAAATTCACGCCAGTCCCAATTCCAAAATAAAATAATGATTGGATTCCTTGTTATGGGATTTCTAATAGCAGACGGCTCTGTTCTGCTCCACCCGCCACAGCACGTCCTATGCTGCACACTGCATCTGTCTGATCGACATTCATCTTTCGCCTTTTTTATTAAAATAAAAGATAGCTTTCGCTCAAAAAGTACAAATAATTGCTATATTCTCTTTTACTCAATAAGATCTCAAACTCAGAGTGTTAAACTAAGTTGAAGCTTATTTTAGACCAAATTTTATCACGGCGATCTCACAGCTGCGTGGCAGGAAGCCTGATAGCGTCCGTCAATTCCAAAGGGTTAAGTTCTCATTGCCAGCTCTCAGGTTTCCTGACTATACTGTCATAGGCCAAAAGCATTGTTCCTTCACTTCCCCTCTATAAAATCTCCTTCCTGAACCTGATTCTTTCATCCAACATGCACACATTTTTACAAAACTACATAGTAGCCAAATTACCCATGTGGTCCTGCAGGAAAAAGGAAGGTGAGTGGAAATACCAAGCTGACATACATCCAGAACATAAAAAAAAAAAAAAAAAGGTCTGTCTGCACTTCTGTGCCCACAGACACACGTGCGGGACCTTTGCTATGCATACTGAATGTTTTGTTATGTCATTTCTCATATATTTTCCTGCATATATTTTCTGTACATCCTGTTCTGTTTATGCTACACGTAAATATTGTAACTTATATGGAGAAAGCTTTAAAATGTAGGGCATATATAACAGCCTAGTATACCGCTTTTTTTATTTATTTATTTTTATAATGTTTTGATTTTTAGTAGGTTGTACCTCAGGGTTAACAACATTTTAAGAAAATATATAGCATGTACAGAGCTGGGCAGGATGACAATAAATTGTCTGCATGATTAAAAATTCATTTAGATTTTTATAAAGCTTTGTCTTTTGCAACATTGATAGGCGCTTTATCTTTTATGGTTTAGAGGCCTCCTGGATGGCCCTCTGGGGCGTGTCCCAGTGGGTGGAGACCCCAGGGAACACCAAGGACGTGACCTGGGAATGCCTCGGAATCCCCCCATAGAAGCAGAATGAAGTGGCGGGGGAGAAGGAAGTCTGGGCATGATTGTTCAGACTGCTTCCTCACACACATAAGAGGAAGAAAATGAATGGATGATGGGTTTGAAACTTTATGCCACTATTTTGTCATAATACACCTTATGCTGCAATTTAAACAAACACAGAGAAAGACAACAGCAGATATGCTTCAGACCAAAATAATTCTAAATAAAATCAACAACCAACACCAAATATCCAGGGCAACTTCTGTGGTTTGGATACTAGATCAACATGGACCAGACAACACTAATTTGTAAACTATGACTGCTCCTGGTTCAAACAACGAACACCAATGCAACCAACTTATTTTTTTCACCTGAGCCATATTGACGACTGGCCATTGCCGGGCCCCTGGCCCATGTCAACAACCCTCGTTGAGTGCTAGCGCTGCTATCATACAATTTTTACCAATTGAACAGTGGCAGTGGGACAGCAGCACGGGGGCAGGTGTGTGGCAATCTGAAATCAGCCGATCATCATATAATTTTGGGGACCTTGGAGGCCCTTCTATCAGTCAATTATTGTGCTGCTGCTTTCCTGCCACCCGCCTGTCACTAGACTGCCACCGTGCGACCTACGCATGTGCCCAGGTGTTAAATAGAAGAGGGAACGGAGGCGGCCGCTGCCACAGCGCTGTGCCATGATGCAAGCCACTTTCATTGCAGACCACCCCTTCCTCTTCTCTTCATCAGAGACGACAGCTCCATGAGCATTCTGTTTGTGGGCTGTTTCTGCGCCCCTTAGTCAAGATGTCAAAAAATTGTCCAGTTACCATAAAATGTTAACGTTTTCTTAAAACCTCCACAGCGCTGTGTAAAAATGCGACTGCCACCTCCTGATTATAAATGCCGCTGTGCGGCAACATGCCCAATTTGATGAATAAGTTGTCATTAGTTCACCACACAGTAGCATTTTGGGATATGTGACCATAGTTTAAATGAGCTACATTGGGATAGGAAATTTTTGTCATGTTGCCCAGCCCTAACCACGTGTATTTAATGTTGTTTGTTATAACCTAAGAATGAGTTTCTAGAATTAATATAACTGCTGAAACATGCTTTTTTTAAATGAGTTTAAGTAATCAAACTGATTTTTTTCTTGTATTGTCTACAATTAATGCTTAAAACCAACAAATAAATCAAATCAAAGTCTTTATGACTGTGAAAGAAACTAAGAATGAAAAAAAAAACTGTTTTTAATTCTGGATTGAAGCTATTCAATCTTGCAAGACACCATGATTTCCAAATTCAAAACAGTCTACAAGGAAGCTAATAGCTGCACCATATATCCAAAATGTGCCCAATAGTCTCACAGAGATGCCTCCACTGAGCTGGTCCTGAGGCTGCAATCATTAAACTTTTACATTGATCTGCTTCACTCGTCTTCTCACCCATCTATAATTAGCATTAAAAAGACTTGGACTTGAAAAGTCAATGAATGGCTTGCAGTCAAATTCACACTTTTTTAGATCACATCCTCATTTGTTCACAAGCTGATTTTCCATCATTGCTCTGGCTGTGTCCTCTTGTTCTTTTTCTCACATGTCCTCCTTTTATCTCCTAAGGTAACCGCAAAGGCTTGATCTGCCCTCTACTTACTTGACTGCAGTCTCCACAATCAGCTAATGCAATAAAAAAAAGCCTTGGTCAGTGAAAAAGAAGATTCAGAAACAGCAGCCATACATTTCTGAAAGCAACTGATGGTGTGTTTTTCCCAGTGTGAGCCAACACTGAAACTTTTTTCCAATGGCAGCCAAAAAGCCTATGATGACCGAATCCACAGCACAACACATTCATTAGGCCCATTGCTAGGTTAGCAAGTAATCAGAGAATAATTAACTAATTGCTCCCCTACCTCACATACTGTAATGAATAATACAGAATGTGGTACAGAATGGGAAGATGGTTTGACAAACTGGGCCATGGCGGCTTATTCCACCATCTTAGTGGGTTAACATGGGCTTAGATGATATTATTAATATAGAAAAGCTACAAATGCAGGTTTTCTATGATGACCGCATCCACAACATACACATTCATTAAGCCCTTTTGCTAGGTTAGAGAGTAAGTAGAGAAAATAACAACTACATGTTTAAATAAACAACTACATGTATGAATAGTGTAGTAGATGGGCGTCATCCAGATGAAACTGTGGGGCAGCTGAGGGTGGAAGACGAGCCAGAGATGAGGTCCACAGCCAAAGACAGGAGCACAGACGGTCCACCTGGAATCTCTCTTGTTCCCCCATAGGGGAGTGGGAAAGAGGGACAACATATGAATCGCACTGCACCAAACAGAGGCATGATGAACTAAATAAAATATAGTACTGGGTAAATGATAAAGAATAGAGGAGAGAAGTAATAGAGGACAATGAGTTGTCAGCTGATAGTTCTGATGAACTGCCTGTTTAATGACCTCCAAAGATTTTTTTTTAGCACCTCTAGACTCCTGATGGAAATGTGTAAAAAAAAATGTGCACTGATGAAAATTATTAAAAGGTGACTTTGAGTTTGTTCTCTCTCAGTTCTGAGTCGGTGCTCGTCTTTCTCACCTTTTCTACCTTAAGCGCAAAGATAATGGATGACGGTGAGCGTGATGGATGGTTTTCTTGCTTCACTCCCGCACCACCACCTCCCCACACAATAAATAAAGTAGGATCCCATTCCCTGAACTGTAAATGAGACAGTAATCAGTAAGATATACATCATATTTTCCTGCTCCGCCTCTGACAGGCTGTGGAGGAGGAAAAATGGCACGAGTGTCAGCTGAGTGAAGAATAGAAAAGTGGAAGCAGCTACGAAGGGACAGGTAGGTCGATGTTTTGCACTAAACATAATATTTAAAATCAAAATATGCCACCATTGCCATGATTGATATTGAGCAGAAAAAGTCCATTGCCATTGATATTCCATTACATTTTTGTGTTTTTTTTAAACATTTATAAACATAGGGTTTGAAGAGGAGGACAAACTGAAGTTTAACTCAATTATGATAAGAAATACTGTAATAAAATGTAAACAGAGTGTTGACTGCATTTAGAAGCACTAAATTAACTCAATCTACTCGTTAATACTCGTTGCAGAGCCAGCTAACAAAATATTTGAAAGAAGAGAGACTTAAGATAGAGACTTGTTGTCTAACATGCTTAACAAAAATCCATTGAGATCCAAAATGCACCTCATGCATTTTAATGAGCTCGTAACATAAACAATACCAATACAGGAGAATAAACAGAATCACATTAAACAGGGAACAAACAAAACAGCACTCAAAAAGAGAAGTGCTCAACTGATCTCCAGTAACAATAACACAAGTGAACAGGTACTTTTTTTAAATACAACCTTCATAAAATTCCAGCCTTTGTGACAAAAAAAAAACATACATTCGATAAGCTGATAAAATAACACATAGCTCATGTTCTTTGGATTGGTCTAATTATGCTTTTTTTTGCTCTTTATTTTCCGAAAGCATTTTAAAAATGTATCAGATTTGAGTCATACCAAAAAAGAAAAAAGAAAATACTTGGTAAAAGTTAAAAATGGCTGATTGGAAAACCATCATTTCAATAGAAGCATCATTAGGAAATAAATAAACAGAGAAAAAAGACAATAAGCTTTGGGTTGGATCTTTTTTCAGAGGAGCAGTGTCAGAGGAAAGCAGAGTTGACAGCAGAAATCAGCTGCTTTAATGACATAGTCTGTGGAGGGGAAAAGGTTTGATTAGAGGCATATCGAAGGGTAACGTTGTTATATCTGAGAACAGCCCACACAAATACAAAGACACAAACACAAACTCAACAGAACCAACTATCACTTCCCAAACCTGGACTCTTTTTTTTTTAATCTTTCCTGACCTAAAAATGCAGAAGGGAGGTTTGAAGAAATTCTGGGATGTGCATCTATACATTGTTTCAGCTTGTCTAAAGGTTTTTTTATGTGTTAAAATAAAAAAAATGCCAGCTCTTTTTGACAGCACAGAGGAGGTCATTTTTATAAGAGCAAACTGGTAAAAAGATACAAAAAAGATGAAATGTTAAACAGCCTTGTTCCATCATGAATAGATATAAAATGTGATTAGCTTCACTGTCAAACACATTTTTAAATCACTTGATTGAAGAAACACAATTGGCTTCAAGACAGCTTCTTTTAGGGATTTGGATTGACAGGAAACTATTACAGTTGCAAGAGGAAAGGAGTAGAAATCTGTTTAACTGAGGAGGACCAAAATATACTGCTGAAGTCATTGAGAGGTGGTTTGGCTGCATTAAAGTTACAGAAGAAGCAAGTAGATAAGAAAAGAA
>BSAI01000138.1:8157639-8509357 GCA_036245035.1 Adrianichthys oophorus
ACATTACCACTTAATGCTTCTGCCACTGGATGTGTTCTTTCATCCATAGGATAGAAGGACTAAAGGTGCATCTAGGAAATGTTTGTTTCTTGCCGTATGTCTTAGCAAATCAAATGTGCAACCAGGCTGCTGTTAGAATGAATGGCTTTAAAGGAACAGTGCCATTAAAAATTAAGAAAATTACCTGACATATCATAGTTTAGTTCAGGTACAATAAGGTTTTTGCTTGTTTCATTGAAGTCTCTGCTGACCCCTCTACATCTCTGCTAAATAAGAAAACCACTTTTCTGTGATTACATGAAATAATGAGGAACATGTGATTCTTTTCAGCTAAAAAGAACAATATTTTTTAAATCACTGGACCCTCAGAGAGAAGTAATATTACTGTCAGTAAGTAAGACATTTTGGAACCTGTTCACGATGACCCAGTTGGTTTGCAAAGCTGCCTGTCTTCTCAAATAGTCCGCTTTTTTGGCGGTACCGAATGCTGTTGTAAACTAGGAAGAAGCAAGACCAGGTTCTTGGTTGTTTTCAAGTAAACTTTGGTAGAGTTCAGACAGAGACTGTGAATGTAGAAAGGCTTTGCAGTGGACCATAGAATGAATGTAAACCAGTAGGAAAAAAGAAGATAAAGATAGGTTGTAAGACATGTCTAAAATTCTGATTTACTGAGGAAGGGAGTCTGTCGTGTGAAAACGTTTCCTGTTGGTTTGGTCTACTCTTGAGAGGGCAGCATAAATGCAAACCAAACGGAAATAAGCCAACTAGTCTGTCATGCTCTGAAAGCCCTCTTTAACACCAGGGATGTCGCTGGTAATACCTAAGTAACAAAAGCTCTGTGACATACCGTAACTAAATATTTATGCGATCAAAGTAATCAGCTGATTCGAACGCAGAGAAAAATGGCTTATTACTAACGTAAACTGTTGCATAGTGGTGCACAGCCACTTTTCTCAACGACAGAAAAGCTGATTTACATTGTAACTGTAACATTTCCCTATTTTAAAGTGTTGCCTTTCAAGGCAAGGCTTGAGTTACATTAATTGCATAAGCTTTTGAAGAGTTATGGTAATAAAGGAATGTCAACACCAAAACTAAAGCTTCAATGTTAAAGGGTTAACTGCACATGCATCTAATCACAGCTTCCGAAATCTTTTATTCAATAAAGTTCTTCCAAAGTAAATATATAACTAAACCTTTTTGTATATAATATTGATCAAAGGTCTAAAACAAAAAAGCTTTAAATGATTTTTTTTAAGTGAAATCTAAACATCTGCACTTTTGACTAACTTCTTCTAACAATAAACTTCAGTTTACAGTAGTTAGTAACTTTTTCATTTGTTGAGTCATAAGTGCAGCAATATCACAAGGAGACAAAATCTGTGCCTTTCTGGACTTGCAACAGGCAAAAAAAGCTTCTTAACACCATGATAGTTCTCCAGCACAGCAGGCCCACCTTTCTATGCTTTCACACAATGTTGTCAGTGGCAGAGGGAAGCAAACAGAAGCTACTGTTAGGAAGCCTTTGTGTGTCAAACAAAAGCACTGTCTAGTAAATGTCCAAGTTAAAAAATTTATCTCTAGTGAAAGGTTTTAAATGAAACAAAAATTACAGCCCAAACAAACAATTCTAACACACAGATTTAATCTGAATAATAATTAGATTTTACGCCTTTTTTTTTCTTTTTACTCATGACAACAAAAAACAATGTTCCTTTTAAAATGACAGTTTGAAATCATTTTAAGGGAAACAGCACAAGGAAATGTGACACATCACTACTTTGTCTGATAATTAACAACTTTGTCAGGAAGTTTGGGACCGAAACCTTTCAATGGTGCAACTTCACCCCAAAACCAGAATAAAGAAATAGCAGTGCTTATTTCTCCTATTATGCCAAAAAGAGTCTTCAACAGTAAGTTTTCCAACTTTTCCAAACTTCTGGAAGCCTCAACAGAAACAAACTTTCACCAACCGCCTTGCATGCAATGCAAAAGGCCTTTGAGAAGACTCAGTCTTACATTGGACTGAAAATTTTGAAGTCTGACATGTCAGGGCTCTATCGGGCAACTAAATTGGATTTTTCAATAGTGCGCCTAAGTGCACCAGTGCGTCCAGCTCTTCTGAGAAAAAAAAAAACATAATTACAGCCACTTTGAAAGTCTCATTTCTGTGTGTGTGCGCAAGTGTAACATACCTCAAAAAATAATCAATGTCTTTGTTAATGAGAATGTAAATCTGAGTGGTTCACGCCCCCGATGGTGGCAGCAGTTGGAGCGGCTGAAAAAAAACTCTGTTAAAATTCTTTAATTAAGGCTTTAGCTCCAGTGTTTACATTCTTTCGTCTTCCATAACTTTTTAACCATTAACACAATTATCGTAATTCCAGCGGTGTCTGTAGCGGAGTAAAGCAGCCTTGCGCTGATATGCAGCACTGTGCAGTTGTGAAGTGCTTAGGTCATCAACGTTTATCAGCAGATTCTGCCATCGAGAAAAGCAGCTTTGCACCGCAGCACTCTAATGTGTTGTATATAGATGCAAAAACAGAAAGAAAAGCCGCTTTTTTTCATGTCAGAATTCTTTGATTCACAGGATTGTTTGAATGGTTGGAGATTTACGGTATGTCAAAAAGTCTGTGTTATTTAGGTGTCGCTGTAACATTATTTGGTGAAAAGATTAAGTTAAAGATAAAGTTTAAGTCTTAAATTCTTTCATATAGGTCCTCAATCTTGAGGAAAAATGAAGAACATGTTAAAAATACCAAAAACACAAATTTTCATTGGAGTGGGTCTTTAAACACCAACTTTTTTTGTGTTTTGAATAAAGGGCTTTATGTTTACCAGTTTGCAAGTTAATCATTTTCAAGTCCTTAATTCAGATATTGACAGCAGCTAAAAAGGAAAGTGACCATGTAAAACTGCTGAATTAAATGCAGTGTAGTTGAGAAGGTCAGTGTACCAAATTTCAGTGCTGGTGAACCTAAGAAAAAAAGTTAAGCGCACCTGTGCAACAAGTGCAAACATTTAGTCTAGAGCCCAACATGTTCACTCTTCTTTGACCACATTCTGAGAAACTGAACTCTGATTTAAACTGTTAGAAATCCTCTATGACTCTCCTTCCATTTTTACAGATGAGGAAACTAAAAGTAGATGACCCAAACCCATTTGAAAAACATAGAAAACTCCATTAATTAAAAGCAGACAACATGCTTTCGGTCTCCTTTTAAATAAATGGTAAAGCAAATATAATTGATTTCTAGTTTACAATAAATAATCGCTTTTAAAAAATCTGATTTTCTTTTATTTAAAATAGATTCATACATTCACTAGGGCTGGGCGAAAGTGAATTTCTATATCACAATATTGTTTTTTTTCCATATTAGGCGATAACGATATACATCACGATATAAACCAAATAAATATAGCTGTCAAATTTGAACACAGTGTATATGCATTTCCAATCATACTTCAAACATAACAGATGTACTGAAGCAACATGATGTGACTTTTTTTTCCAGAAAACTAAAAAGTAAAGGCAGATATATTACAAACTAAACTGAAAAGCTTTCAAGAGAACAGAGAACAGAAATAAAACAGATCACTAAACTGCTTGATCAGGTCCATTTAAAAACAAAGCATTAATTCTACAAATAAATTCTAATGTTTTCTCCAAGTTTACAGTCCAAACATATTTAGAAAATACTGTTTTTAAGAATGTCCTATGAATTAATCTTGCTGTTTTTTTCTGCCGTGTCTTAAGGGCCAGTCCGTGAAAATACTGCCCGACATTAAATCGTTCTGTGATCACATAGGACACACAGAACAACAATAGGATCAGTGGCTAACAAGATAGTATCATAGCATTACCGTCTAACAGAACTATCTCCATTTCAACACATTTTATTAATCTGTCTGTTGCTGCTTTAAGTGAAGCAGCTTTATCCTCCAGTTCTGACTGGATCCTGTTATAAATTGCCACATATTCCGCTGTTTCATCAGCCAAACAGCGCAGCACAGGTGGCCTTGTGTCTTGCCACACATGTGTTTTGTTTGCCTCACGTGCAGACTGTAGAGGACAAGAAGACGAAAGAAAGTCACCAGAAGAAGAGCTAATAAACATGACTAAATTTACACAATTATGTACTCTCCATGTGGTAACTAACCTAACTTTTACTCACTTAAGGGGAGAAAATGCTAGCGACTGGTGGGTGTTAATTTTAACACCCTTCAAAATAAAAGTCTATCACGATAGTACTTTTTCAATAGTGAAATTAGTCTATCATGACATTGATAGCCATCATTTTATCACTCAGCCCTTAACGCTCATGCATAACTTCTCACATTTCATTTCTCCAATGAGATAAAAATGTCAATTAGTTCAACGATCAATGGACAATCAAAGAAAACACGAGTTGTGAGGGCTTATTGTTAGCGAAAGCTGAGCTATGAAAACCATGCTAAGTATGCAGCAGTATGCAAGGAAGGCAATGATCCACAATGATTAAAACACAATGATGAAAACTATGCTGGAGGGGGATGAAGGGAGATGGCATAATGGAGTCAGGAAGAGAAAAAGAAAAGAGCCAGGTGCTTTTAAAGAGAAACAAGAAACAGAGAGGAGGCATATAAAGAGGAAGACGGGGGCAAGACGGAAAGCCAGAAGCAAAGAAAGGAGAGGCGTAAAGGAGGGAACTAAGGGCGATGGTGATAAAAAAGAAAGAGCAAAGGGAGGTGGAGGGAGGAATAGAAGTAGAGGAACTGAAAGGGAACAAAAGAAAGTTGATCTAAAAGGTAGCCATGGGGTGAATTAAGTTCCCGTCGTGGTTTGATTTTCCATCTGTTCCTGAGCTCATCTGTAAAGGGAATTGTGGTGAAATCAGATGTGAAGGAGGAGCAACGCAGTTAGCAAAGAGGTCAATGAGAGCAGAAGGAAAGCAGGCTTTCAAAGGAGGGCAGCAACTGAGCTCAAAAGCCAACTGTCAAACAAATGGTGTGTTTAGACTAACAGGAAAACAATTTAAGTTAGACTTCACTAAACTCTGTTTTGGTCTGATGCCCGATTATACATTTGTCTAACTAAAATGTACAAAAGGCATTTGTTTTGTTTTGTGGTGGTTGTACTTCAACAAATAAAAACATGTAAAATGACAAATTCTGGCTTCAGTTGGGAATAACGACAAAATAGCCAATCTAAGAATGTTCCCAAAGTCTATAAACTTCACTGGGACAAGGTCACTTCCTCTGACCTTCATTCCACAGACCCATTGTTTCCTGTTCTTGGTAAATCTCATTAGGCAGGTGGGTAAGACCTTATTAGAATTATTCCACATTACCGCACATGTTCGGGAAAGTGTGAATATAGTGGATATCTGGATTTTATCCATGCAAAATTCCAAACTATGAGTCAGGGGTGAATGGCTATGAGACTTGTGCTCTGCAATATCTTCCATTTCACTGTCTGCAAGGCACAATAAATCTCAAACTCAGAATGAGAAGTGTACAACCGAGACAGTTTTGTTTCTGAAGATGTAGGAAAGTAAAATAAAAACTAAATAAAAAGTCCTGAAATTTAGTTATTTAAACCGGGTTTGTTTGGGTCTGCATCTTTCACAAAAAGAGGCAACTGTCAACTTTTTTTTCCACTCTGAACTTACAATAAGAGCTGCAGGGAGATGTGCTCCAATAAATCTCCTGAGCAAGTCCCCTGAGAGTGAAGTGGCACACTTCAGCAAATTAAAACAGCCACAACCAAATCTCTGATTCCCAGGCAGGCATATTATGTTTGACAGACAACTCTGCAAAGTTGATCTGGAGTCAGCCTTTCCTCAGCTTCTTAGAGCTTGCATCCGTGCCTGTCAAAGCATCTTTTCCAAAGCACCTTCATGTTTATGCTGCAGGGTAACCACAGAGAAGTTGCAAGTGTTTCATCCTTCTCTACATCCTTTTTCAATTCTCCTGGAACACTGCTTTTTAGCCACCCACCCTAGGGCATACCCCAGACTTTTTTTTTTGGCAATCTATTGCTGACATTTATTGCAGGAGAGGAATGGAGATGCAGGTGGCCTGTGGTTTGTTGTGTCTGTGTCGGAGCATGGGCTAGATTCTAGGCGAAATATTGGGAGAAAATCCATAAGACCTTACTTTTTCTGGTCAGGAGAGAAATAGAAACAACAAAGTGATACATTATCAACAGAAGCTCAAAATATGTGGGGGAAACTAACATACATAAAAAGATTTTAATATTAAATGGGATCAAATATGGCATTAGAGGATATTTCGTACAGCAGACAACTTTGTTTTGGCCCACTTGCTCAATTAAAGGGTAGGAAGTGTGGTGGCTTTCTTACAATAGCAGAAGCATGGTTCCTTAAAGCTTAAAACTTTTTATGATGGTTAAAAAAGTTTTGTAAATATGTTAACCCTCACCTGCTAATCACAGGGTTAACCCTTTAAGCTCCAGTGTTTACATTCTTTTGACTACCTTAATTTTTCAACCGTTTATGCAATTAACATAATTCCGGCAGATTCTGGAGACAAGGGCCTTGCAATTTAATGAAATACTTTACAGTGGTGAAGTGCTTGCACAATCAACGTAAATCAACCGACTCTGTCACAGAGAAAAGCAGATTTGCACAAAGCTACTTTTTTTCTGTCAGAATCATTACATTTACGTTAACTACATAAGCGGTCGGAGAGACTCACGGTAGGTTAGGTGTTGGCGGTGATATCTAGAGTGTAAAAAGCTTAAGATAAATTAATAGCTGCATGTTCTTCATATGTGAGCCATAACCAGATTCAGATCTTTGAACATTTCTCAATGCGTTATTTACTATTAACAGGATTAAAATGATTAATAAGTTCTACACGATGAAATATAATTTAGTGTCGTGGCAGATGTTAATTATGAGAAAGATCAAATTACGTCTGTGTCTCCATAAGTTACAGTAGAGCTCCCAAAGGTGTTTGCACTTCTGAGAAAAAGGTCCTGTTAATCAGCCAGGGTTTCAGTCAGTTTGATGAAGGGCAGGACGAGGTGACAGCCTTTAAAAGGTTGTTCTAGGAAAGGGGGGTAAAGAACAGCACAGAAAAAGAGTTGAAAAGGAAGAGGCATGGCAGAGAATGAATAAAAGTTGGATTGCACAACAGAAAGAAGGAGGTGTAGACTTGTGCAGTGAAAAGACGTGAGGGGGAAAAAGCGAGAGGCAGAGTAGTCAGGAGAGAAATTTTATGATGCTTAATGCACAATCCTAAACTTCACCCTGGAAACCAGAAGGGAGGTGTGTGTACAGGGTCATTCAGACAAATGCCTTATAAAGAGGTAATAAAATTCATTAGAAAGGATCCACGAACCCACTCTGAAGGACACTCCAGCGCTAGTAATGTAATGGATCTGACTTTGTTTAGGGAAACAGACATCGA
Source organism: Adrianichthys oophorus (assembly GCA_036245035.1). Taxonomy (NCBI): domain Eukaryota; kingdom Metazoa; phylum Chordata; class Actinopteri; order Beloniformes; family Adrianichthyidae; genus Adrianichthys; species Adrianichthys oophorus. The sequence goes on from BSAI01000138.1 coordinate 8,165,056, forward strand.
TGTCTTTGCTGGCAAAACAAAGTGTCAAACCACTATGACCCAAAGGTCTGGAAACTCCCATTATAAAGCACACAGTTTAGCTTGCAGACAGTATAAAACACTATTTTATAGAAGCTAATGCAGTCTGAACAATAACCTAATAACTAACTACTAACACGTTTAAAAGACAGTCAATATGTTAAGCTGATGTCAGTCAGAACAAACCAACCAATAAAGAGGTGGCTCTTTGAACAGCACTGGGTTGCTACCACATAAGAACAGAAAGTATGAAAATAAAATTGGACTCCTTCAAACTGTCACTCCGCCCTTCTTTCAACAAATCATCAAAGATGGTAACAAAACTTATCAAACCTTTTTTTTGTGAAATTGTAATATTTTTAAATAAGGGGTCAAACTAAACAAGGCATTAAAAATTCACAATAAAAGTTAGTCATCAATAAAAGGCCAGAAATAAGCAATTATATTTTAGTTGCTAAAAATTGTCATTTATACAGATTTGTTGTAATGTTTCAAAATGGAAAAAAACGAAAAACTAATTTGCTGTCCTTTTTCATCAAATTTAGATTTTGAAATGACCATGTTTCTACATCTTCTGGAAGAACAAGTTGTCTGCTGCAGTGTAGGACCAAATGTTCCTATTCCCTTTAGTTTAGATAGATTTACTTAGATATCAATAGATTTTATTTGCAAAGGCCTGAATAATTAAATTATAATGAAATTAAAATGAAGATTGGAACTAAAAGATTCTTCATTAAAAAAAGTAAACATTAGCTGTTCTTGCGCATGTTCACAAGAAATGGTCTTTCTATGGCACATTACACTGACACCAAGTAAGGGTTGCGCATATACAGTATATTTATATTAAACAACGCTTCTAAATAAGAAAAAAAAGCTTCAAATAAAACAATGCTTTAAAGACTGTTTAGCTGACAGCAATGGAGAGAAAACATGTTTAAACACTAGGGGTCGACCGATAACGATAACAATATCGGCGCAGATATTGCCTAATTTGACACCTATCGGTATCAGCCTTGGTTGTTTTTGGCTCCAAGGCACACGCGCATTTGTCTTCAGTATTGTCACGCCCACTGCACTATCTGGTTAACCACAAACAGGCAATAGAACATCAATAAATAAATAAGTTTGACTATTTAAAATGGGTATAGTGGAATTGAAAAAAAAAAAATCTATTACATGTGTAGAAGTTAGCTTGGTTGGTTGTATTAAAATAATAGTAATATCAACTACAAGTAAACCAAATGTTTTAAAAAATTGCATGAGTTGAGCATATGACAGCGTGTTGCCCTTTTTTTTTTTTTTTTCCAAAATGAATATTGCAAATGAATATTGGCCTAAATCCCAATCACTATTAAACACCAAGTTTTTTTTTTTTGAGAAGCCAATGGCATAGTTACAGTTAAAGCATGTAGGCATGTACTGGTTTAAGAAAAGAAACAAGACGTCAGCAATTCTACCACAAAGCCTCCCTTCCAAGAGCAATATTTAAAGTCAGGCAGTTTTCTCTGAATAACACAAAGTCGACACAGGCTGATCTATCCTGGGTTTGCATAGTGGATCAATAAAATAGAAAAAAAATCATGCAGAGACAGTCAGTTGATAGGTTTGCCCATCACTGAAAAGGCCATCACATGCTATGGTGTCATTTTAAGTGCAGCTTAAAAAAAAAACAGTAACTGGCACATAGTGCAAAGGATAAGGATATTGTGGCAGGGATTTAAGCAAAAAACAGCAATGTCAGCATGATGTAAATCCCAAAACTTGTTTGTTCAGGTTGGGTTTTATTGTAAAATATATTGTCAATAAACACAATATTTGTCACACATTTTCCAATCAGATAAGTCAGATTTTATTACCAGCTAGCCTAATATTATTCTATTCATTTGGGTTTTTTTAAATTAAAAGTAGACATAATTTACCAGCCAAACACCTTCTGTTACATGGAGAAAAAAGTAATTTATAGCATAATTTCCACACAAAATCTAAACTAGATTAAGCCAATCAGGTTTATTACAGGTTGTAAGAACATAGCCCTAAAAATATCAATCAACCCACTAGAGACATGAATTCTCAAAGACAAAAGTTTTAATACCTTTTGTGTTTTCTGTAAGCAAAAACCTCTCGCCTTTGACAATGTAATTACAGAGGTAAAGCTAGGCGACAGGGGAGAAGTATAAACATAGACAGCATTAGCACCTTCTTAGATTGTTTAGTCTGACCCGACATGACAGCATTACTCCTCTGTGATTTAGATCCATCTGTTACCAACGTAGAAAAAACTGTAGAGAGCTGTTGCTGGATGACGTGGGATTATATCTTGGCATGTATAATGAACAGCTGCCAAGCTTGTAGCAAACCGTGCGTCTGGCTCTGTTCTTATTTGGTTTTGGGCAACATAAATTGTGGCTGGGGATATAATTAACAGTGCATGCTGAGTTTTCAGGGAAAACTTCTGCTTCTGTAGACATTTTTTTAGCTACTTTTACCCAAATTCTTTCCATACTTATAAATGGATCAGACAGGAACACATGGCCACCACTCAAATTTTAGATGTTGTTCTTCTTGTGGTACAGAGATGATAGAGAAGCTGCAAAACGTTTTTTTTTTTTTTTTTTACTTCTGATTTATTCCAGCAAAACTACAAAAAAAGAAAAAGCATGCAATTGTAGGATATTGTTGATTAGTGATGAAAAGGTCTTGTTGTAGATGAAACTCGAAAAAGATATCTATGATTGGCAGTCAGTTACTCAGCTTAGTTGGAAAAACTCATCAAGGGTAGCTCTTCTCTGTTTGCCAAGTTCAAAATAAAAACAGGTTTGTTCTCCATTATTTTTAGATGTACAGTTATTTTGTAAGCTAGGAAAAAAGTACATAGTTGGATCCAAAGAATTGTTTTACTCAGATTTTCAGCTCCTATCTATCAGATTCATCCAATTTTGCTGTAGCTAATGATGTATAGATGATTATAATTATTGAGTATGGTTATTATGATTTTTATGTACAACATTTTATCAGCTATTTTTTGCCAACAGTGTTTATGTTGAGGTATGGCTTACATTGTGCCTTATTCGCTACTAGAATATAGTTAAAAAAATGTTTTTAGAGTCTGAAAAACTAATAACACCTATTTTAGGTGAGGGACTAAACCATCATTCACAACTGCTCTTACAATCTATCAGCAGAGAAAAATGGGCAAACCTGTTTCAGGCATGCAAGTGGCCCACAAGAATATCAACATCCTAGACCACTTGTTAAGCATGTAGAGTTAAAATGTTCATGCACATTTTTTGCCACAGGCATGTATAGAGCAACAGGTTGTAGCAAACACTTTTACAACACACATATGTAGTATGTACAAACTACATACTACACGTACTACATACGTACTACATACTACACGTATGTAGTAGGTGAGACATTAGCATGTTGTGTAGACTTTTCATTTTTTTCAACGACCCTAAATCCTGCACATTATGCAAGGGGCTCGAGAGTGTTGCTCTTGTGATAAGTTGGAGCTCCTTGTATGCAGCCAACTTGGCCATTAAATTTTGGCCCGTGTGGCAGTATTTTGGTTATTTAAAATCCGACAAAAAAACAAAGAAATATGTGCAGAAAACTGCGCAAAAGGCATGTTCCTTCTAAAACTGGAAATACCACCGACCTTTTTTATCACCTGAAACAGTGCCACAATGCATGCTCAATCTCAGACTGAAATAAACAGTAATTCTCCTGCAATAACAACAAAGTTAAGACCGTCGCAGTAGCAACAGTCTAAACTACAAGAAGAAATTCAGAGAATGTGCTTTTAGTTCCCAGCTTAGTCTTAGGATGTTGACAAAGATGTTTGTCAATTTTTTGTTTGTTCTGTAAACTTTAAAAATATTAGAATTTATTTGTAGAATTAATGCTTTATTTTTTTACATGGAACTGATCAAGCAGTTTAGTGTTGTGTTTTATGTTCTCTTTGGAAACTTAAAAGCTTTTACGTTTAGTTTGTAATATCTGCCTTTTTTTTTGTTTTCTGGGGAAAAAAATACAATTTCATCATGTTGCTTCAGTACATCTGTTGTTCAAAGTATGATAGGAAATGCGTATTTGTGTGAACAAATTGATATAGTTATTTGGTTAATATCGTGTTTTTATATCGTTATTGCCTGATGTGAAAAAAAAACAAAACACATTATATTGATCACTATCGCCCAGCCCTATATGACAGCATCACCCGATCATTGGGTTTGTGCAAATTACATTAGCCTTACAAATACTTCAGTTACTACATGCACAACAATCGAAAGTATCATTTTCAGCAATGTCCCTAGAGTTTGACCATACGAGGCTCAAGGGGCTTGCAAGACATACCTCTTTTTGACTTTAGGACCCTCTACGGGCCCAGACAACCTGCAGCACCAGTCCTTGCCAGTCTCCAGAATGGATGCGTGTGCCTAAGGCTTTAACCATAACTACAACACTCATAAGAAGCCAGAAACCTTTTTATTTTATGATGTACAAAATGATATAAGATGATTACATTTAGAAATGACTGAGATATAAGCTTTGTATAGAGCAGTTAGGGATTCAATTCACCGCTTTCGAGTCATATTAAATGTACAGTGTAGTTGCTCTCTTACAAGTTTGTAAGTGAAAATTTCAGACATAAAATCGTGAAAGATGGGGGCAGCCACAACTACTTGTAGAAACAGTGTGTGTATGGAGTTTCTGTGTACACAGCAGATATAAAGTCCCATACAAATGAGCTTATAATGACTCCACTGAGTCATTTAGCTGAGCTGTCACAAGCAATGGTGCCACCTCGCCACAATGATTACAGACTAATCATCTTTGAATAATACTGTCGGGACAAACCAGCTGAAATGTAGGACTGTTCACTTGTACCAATTTGTTTGAATTTCCTTTGATAAAAGTCACAGAGATATTTTGCTCAGTCTGGTTGCCTCTTGCCAACTTCTGCACCAATGATTGCTGTACAAAGCATTTCTACTCTGCCTTCTTCCAATGGGTGCTTCTCTACTTCACCCTTTTTGAGACACATATCTTTGCACCCCATGCTGCTCAATCCTTGTACATCCAGTTAACATGGCAAAGGCAGATTAATGAGAAATTAATCCCTTTAATTCACTATAAAGGTCTCCTCTTCTTGTAGCTAATAAAGCTGCTTCTGGGCTTTGCCTGATAATCATCATACTGCATTTCATTTAAAGGGGGGACTTCGTGTAATGCAAGATCCTTCAGGCAGAGTGGATTTCAACTGACATCAAGAATGAAACCAGATAAGAAGGATTATGGAGGCTCTATCCCATTAAGATGTTCATACTTTGGTGAGTCAACCATTTAAAACAAATATAATTATTTCTTGAAAAAATTATTATAAAACAAGACTCATAAATTTTCTTGTCTTCTACAAAATATGACTTTTTTAAATTAAAGTTAGAGATCTAAAATTGGTTTGTTTAGTCACTTAAAACTAAAAGTGGTTGGTGAACACAGTGAAAATAATTTTAATACAGAAAGCAATGATTGATCAAATAGACAGTTATGCTTTTTCCTCCATTTAAAAAAAAATGGTGAAAAAAATTATATAATAAAAAATAAAAAAACAGAAAAATTAAGTTCTGCTATAAAACATAAAGAGCGAAACCTTTATACATCTGTATTTGAATTCAAAAATCGTCATTTAGATTAACAAATTTAAGTTGACGGTAAAGAGAGGTCTACAATGGACTAGCGACTTGTCCAGGGTGTACCCTTCCTTTTTGTGACAGTAGCTGGGATAGGCTCCAGTAACCCCAAGATGTTGAATGATGCCAATTTGATTTCCTTTTAGTAGTACATTCTCTGAGTAATTTGCAAATAATGGAAAAAGAGATCCAATGTTTTTTAAAGGGCTTCATCTAAGGAACACACTGTACTAGGAATAATGCAAAGGGGGAAAAGGGTTTAGCATCAGCTTATACATTGTCATGCAAAAAAACACCCACGAAGAATAAAACTGATTTTTTTCTCTTTAAAGAGTACAGCCATTATTTTTCATCATTATTTTGATGTATCTGTATAGATTATTGCTCATTCAGCTGATCTATACATTCGTTGTGCTTTGCCACCTCCCCATGACTTTCTGCACACTTCACAACCCACCAGGGAAAAAGCATTACTTATCTTCAAAAAATAAAACAGTAAGTTGTCATTTAATCTGCATTCTAAAGATCTGAAATATTAGTGCTTATATTGACTTAAAGTTTCCACACTGATTTACTTTCCTGCTGAGATGCCTGTGATTTCCTTCCCATGTTGTCAAACCTGTGTTAGTTCATTTTCACACATGGAAGAGGCAACCTATAGCCTTTTATACTGCCAACAACAGCTGCCATGGCTGCATGCTGGGAGGTCCACGTTTTAGTGAGGCTGCCTCTTTTAAAACAGGGCAATGAGAACATTTCTTCTCAGCTGTGCCAACATCCAAATGTCTTGTGAGTGAGCCTCGACATCAAAATCCAGGCAGCATCCCACGGCTATAGGCGGGTTCTCAAAACACAAAGCAGGGCAGTCATCCAAAAAATTAATTAAAAAAAAGACATAAGATTTAACAAGCTTGTTGTTGGTCTGCTCTAAATTCCTCAAACAGAAAAGCATGAGCTGCTGTAACCCTGTGCAGCTTTGTCATTGCCTTCATGTGAGCTTTTAGAAGGAGCATCATGTTATCACAGTAAACCAACGGGGGGCCCTACTACTCGTCCGCAAACACCTCCACTAACATTTACATCAGGCACAGTGTGCAGCCAAGTTGGCAGACCCACTGATTAAGATTAAATCCACTTTCTGGAGCTAAAAAAAAAAAAGCTGTAAATTGTGGAGTTGCACAGCTGACACAAAAGTGGGGGGAAAGAAGGGGAGATCACACTTGAGCACACCGCTTCAAAGGAAACTTCAAACCTGTGATGGAGCACTTTGGAGAGCAAACCTCCTGCTAGACTAGTAAAAAACAGTATACCGATTTAGTAGCCAATACCATGACAATTTGAAACCATAGCTGAGTATTTCCAAGTACCATGCATCATATTTGACATCCTTTCTCAACCAAATCTGGTTGATTTAATTCAAACTATCTTGAGTTTTCAATGAACATTTAAACAAACTAGTTTAAGAAAAAAGTATAACTACATCTGCACTATATGCGGGTCAGGAGACCAATGAGAAACTGCCCTTGAATGTTTCCTCTGACTCCTTTTTCATTAATTCATTAGTCCAGAGTAAATCTCCAAACATCTTCTAAAAAGTTTTCAGTTTAAGTAAATTGAAACAACTATTTGTTGCCGTGGTCTAGACGTAGAGGGTTAGGGTTAAATTCTCAAGTCCTCCCTTTGCCTGCCCACGTGTCAAAGTGTCCTCGAGCAAGACACTGAATCCCATTTTGCTTCTAATGATCTTGTTATCACCTTGAATGACAGCTCTGCCACCATCGGTGTGTGAATGCGTGAGTCCATGGGTGAAAGGGACTGTGACTAAAGGCCATGATATGTGAAAATCTGCTATATAAGTATACACCTTTACCATAACTTTATTATTCTTGAGGGGCAATTAAGAAGGTGCAAAACACGGCTAACAATCCCACATAGAGACAGAGTTAACAGTAGCTGTGTTTACATAGACAAGTAATCAGAATAAAAGCCAGATCATAATAAAAGTGCTTCGTGTGAACACGGCTTTGGGACAGTGTATGAGTTCTGGAGGGGGCTACTGGATGCAGAAATGCCGCTCCACGATCTGAGCAGTCCTGTGAAGCCGTGCAAACAATCATGAAAAAATTATATTTAATATAATAATATATATTATATTTAAGTGCAGCCAAGATACAGATTACCTCCACCAATTCTGGTTTTTTAAGTATTTCAAAGAAATCTACATCCATGTATATAATAATAATATATCACATTTGGCACTCTAAAGCTCCTTGTGGGGCTGTGAACTAGCAGGAGAGTGTGTACAGCTGTACAGGTGGATGACGGGAAGTAGGTTTGGGCTAAGTTCCATCCTCAAGACAAGAGGTGAATTTCTGATGAACTACTGCTGCTCTGTAAAAACTACGTTCTAGAAAACAACATAGGTTTTTATGGTTTTGTCTGGGAACACTTAAAATACATCAAAAGATGATCGAAGTGGGACTTTAAAACATATAGTAAATAGGATCAAGGAGTTCAAAAGTCGGTCAGAAAAGTCGGCATCATGAGGTCATTCGAATTGGGAACGTGATCATTTGACTGACATCTTCAGCAAGTCCAGCTGACTCCTGTAAAAATGGTTCCTAAGAAAGTTTTGTGTTTCGAAAAGATTGACAAAAGATTTATCATTTGGCTGAGAAATCTATAGTTTATGAAAATCAGTTGTGGCTTCAGTTGCCAGATTTCCATTTAAATGTAAAGAAAATCATTTGAATGGTTGATAGTAAATGTACCGCTGGTTGTGAGTAGTAGTATACTACTTAATCGGGATTAACCAATATAAGAAGCAAGCAAAGGTCACACATGAAAGTTCTTGATCTGGTATGAAGAGACAGAAACTGAAGTTATAGCGTTTGCAGAAACATATTGGGAAATCAAAGCTGACACAAAAAATCAGCTGAGGCAATTTTCCATATGTTCACATCATCTGATGGGTTTTCAAATCAAATTTTGAGTTATTTCTGTCTTTTATTTTTGCATTTGGATCCCAGTTGGAAAGAGTGGCTTGATGAAACACTAAGAATAATTAACTTTTCTCCATTTAAGGAAGAAGTAAGCATGTATTATCACTGTTTACACATCTCAGTTTTATTCCAACACTACCTGAACATTCTTTATTGTCAGCGTCATATTCAGCAAAAGCTAAAGTTTTATGGACTTTCCACTCATCCACTCACCCGGATTCGTCTCATCGCAGCGACGATCTCCACCCGGCTACTCGGCCGCGTCACATCCAGACTGCCGATATACTGAGGTGGAGAGGGTGATACGTGACAGGTACAGCACATTAGTTCCACATAAAGATAAATATCTGCATTTTAGTCACTCGAACTGCACCTAAAATACGAATTATCACCGCGTAGCTTTATCTTCAAGCTAACTAACTACTTACGCTACTAAGCTAGCAAAAAGTCGAAGTTTCGGACTTTTTTTTCCTCCATAGTTTAAAACTCGAAACTTCTGTGCCAGACACGTTTGTGGACATTGGAATCAAAAAGGTTTCCGTTTCGGAGTTTTCTAATTCACCTTTGCCTCGAAGTTGATCCCATGCTGGAACGCTTCCTCGTTGTGCAACGGGATCCTCAGGTCGTGTCCATCATCCACCAGGTTGTATTTGGTCTTCGCAGGCATTTTCCAACTGTTTTATTCCAGGCTTCCAGGGGAACTCAGGAGTACAAACTAGGCCGATTTGATTTTAAAATCCGCGTGGAAAAGCGATCCTAAATCCAGTCACTTGCTCCCCATCGCTGCAAAAGCCTCCCCACTGCGCCTTGGTGGCGGTGCTAACAACTTCCCAGGTACTCCGGCGAACTGTTGTCCCGCTAAAAGCTCCCCGAACCCACGCGTTGGACAGGCGTCACGCGCGCGCCCACCGTGTTTTCCTGACTTTTCCTGTTTTGAATGTGGAAGTTGGTCGGCGCTGCCTCCGGTTCTGGACTCTCCCCCCGCGGTACGGAAAAAGGGCCGTGATTGGAGGAGTCAGGATTCCCACCTGCCTCCATTGGAACACGGAGGCACCATGGCCCTGTGGGGGAGTGGCTTACGGCCTTTTTACCTGCCCCTTTCTCCTCCCCCTCCTCCTTCAAACACACATCCTTGAAGGAGGAAATAAAACGTAGGATTCCTTCCTTTTTTACATTTTTCATCCTATACCTATTCTTTATAAATACGCATACAACATTGAACTATTGATGTTTTTAAAAGTCTAAATATATACATATTTTAGTCATATTTATTTAGAAGTTTTTTTTCTTAAATTAAGTTAAAAATTCCAGTAAATTCAAGGTGTGTAGTTAAAAAAAAAAAAAAACATATGGTCCTCATTTCAAGGACAATGCTGCCAACTAGCGTCCATTCCTGGTATTACACAGAGGGAATGTATGCTAAAAGCTGGACTTTGAGAAAAGAAGAAACTGATTAGTGTCCAGGGATCTCTTGGTCCAACAACAAGGCAACTGCTAAGCACGTACTACTCATTTTATTTCTCCAGCGTCGAGAATTCAGCTATATGGCCAGAATCCACATTCATGCCTTCACATTCAACACAGTTGTTGTGTATTGTAATGCATGGCCCATCCGTGCACCCTGGGAGCAGAGATGCATTGCTTCCCTGGCAGGCAGAGAAGGAGAAATGGGGCAGAACAAATTCATATTCTCACCACCTCTTATAAAGATATAGAGTCGCTATTCCTAATAGTATCCTTGGGGTAAAGCCACATTTGATTCTGCCAGGATGCCGTTGGTTCAAAACTGGCATGTCATCCTGCATTCAGCTGTTGCTTTTTTATATGGCACAGTGTGCAGAAAAATTAAAAGCAATCTCACAATTCATTTGAATATGCTTCATTACTGAGCAACCAAGGTTATTTAAACGGTGGGGATGATGCAGCGTTGAACTGATACATTAGGACCTCAAAGTGTGATGCTCTCAGGATTCAACTATCACCACTAGGTCTTCAAATGAATTTTTCAATTTTTAAAAAAAATATATGCATACTAAAGATGTGTTGCTACAAAAAAACCCTAACTTTTCCTGTTATCGCCCACAGTTAACTGGCAGACAGGGCAGCTGGTGTCTCTGCATTAAAATTAAAACCCTTCATTGGGATTCTGTATTTTCTTAAGGCTCTCTCAAAAGAATAGGGTGTAGCTTAATCCTCGCATGGTCCTCTAATACACATGATCTGATGATTAGGACTCTGGCTTTTAAACATAAACTCCCCACATAAAGCCGGTTTGAGAGATTAGTGTAAAAAAAAAAAAAAAGAAAAAACAGCGTGGTGCCATTTAAAAACCACAATAAAACATATGTCACTAAAACAAAGGGGATGTGTCAAAGAGCTTACAAGAAATTATCATTTCCATTACAAAACCTAAAAAAGTGCATAATTTCTATCACTTGAAGCCCATAACCAAGCAAGAATTTAAGGCATTTATCATATAAGTAATTTAAACAGCCTGAAATAAAAAAAAACAATTAAGGATAACATTTCTACAAATGTAACAAAAACAAAAATGAATACTTTTTTGAGTAACTTTAGAATAAAAGTCATTTAAGTCCCACTCCAATCATCTTTTGATCTAATTTCAAAGTGATCCCGGCAGTCTTTTAATAGAGATTATGCCATTTTAGGCAGCAGCAACAAACCTGCGTTGGTTTCTAGGATAAAGTTTCTGCAGAGCGACAGTATTTCATTAGAAATTTCCCTTTGAGCTGTGGGTGGGACTGCTGGCGCGGAGTAAGTCTGCCCACATTTCCTGTCACCCATCCATTTACATGCTCTCCAGCTGGCTTGCAGCCCCCTCTCACCTCCAGCCTAACATTACCAAGTTCCTAAAGAAAACAAACACATGCACATGAAGAAAATGAAACTCCATTTAAAAAGAACCCAATCTGGTCTTGAACCAGGGCCTGTACACTGTTAGGTCAGATTGCTAACCACTACAAGGCTGTGCAGCCCACAACACATAGTGTGCATAGAGCCATGAGTTTCCACAACCTTGTTGAAAAAAATATAAAAATTTATTTTACAACCAGGATTTTCTGTAGGCCAACCGACCCTCCTTCTGGTTGGCCTCCCCAAGCTTCTCTCAGACCAGAGTTTTTGCCTCTGGAACTGTCCTCACTGCATGCTGCATTGACTAAACATTGGATAAACCAGCAGAAGGATTTTTCTCTTTTTCTGTGCATACTGTCGGAACCATAATCCGCTCCCTTTTAAGATCCAGATGTGTCACTAAATAGATGATGTAAAAATATGTAGGTTTTCTTTTAAATTGTGGAACAAAATATGTAACGGGTATGATTTTTTTTCTTTAAGCAAAAGAACCTAATTCAGAATGAATGTACTCTTTTCAGATTTTGTTGAGACATTTTTAGAGAAATGCATTTCTTTTCAAACAAATTTGATAAGAGAAGTTCAGAAATCCATTAGCATGGGTTTCCTTTGATAGAAAAAAAAACTTTCAGTTTGGAGGATGTTAATAAAGCAAATTGAATGATTTCAGTCAATAACTGCAACCTTCGGAATGCAGCTCTTAAGGCTCACAAGTTGAACGAATTTTTCTTTTGAGTGAAATACTCATAGCCTCGACCGTTAGCGTGGTAGCACACAAACAAAGCCTCTCTTCATGCTCAAAATGACCCTTTTGAGGATAACTGTTGACGACAGTCTCATCAATCTGGACATTTTCAACAATGAAGAGACATAATTTAAATCCTCACAGAGGAATGTATCATTCACATGATATTTTGACATTAATGTTTAATGCATTGAGAGGATTTCATTTCTTGAATACAGGAAAACATGGAATGTAAAATTTAAAATTTTAAATCTGATGAGTGGCCTTTAAGACCAAACAAAGAGACTTTGATCACACTTGTTTAATTAAAATTCCTTTCCTTGATAGTCTGTCACTTGCTCTGTTTTGAATTTTGCCCACCTTTGTAAGATTTATCAATTGGTGTCTTTTAAATTTTAGGAAATGCCACAGAAAAATCTTCAATCCTGAGAAGATGTAGACAAAGGCACATTGACAGCAGAAAAAAGAGAAGAGTTCCTCAGTTTTATTAATTTGAGGAAAGTTGTAAGAAACAGAACACGTAAGAGACTTTGAGTGATTGTCAATATCTAAATCTCTGAGTGCTAAAAAAAACACAAGTGGTAAGTGAATGTGTCAGTGACACTAGACAGTGTGGGACCTATGGGCTCCACTCACGCAATAGCATGTCTATGCTTTTATTGTGGTGTGCTTGTGCATGGCATGTTGAGATCTCAGAGGTCTGCTTATGTAAAACGATGTTTGGTTGAATGTTTTTTTTCCTCAGTGTTAGTAACATTGCATCTAATGATCCAGAAATAGACAGATGGTTCAGATCCACAGACCCACTGTCGCCATGTGTGATGATATCATCTCAGTCAGTCAGCACAAACCCCCACTGTCTCTTCTATACTATAAAAACATTTCAGTTTGAAATATTTATGGAGTTACATTTTTTGCTTTGTGTACAAACATGGTATCGTTTTAACAGTAACCAAAAACTGTTTTGATGTTTCATTTTTGAAATAATTGATGTTTAAATTGCAGACACTCTCCAAACCAACCACAAACTTCTTATTTTTAATGTGTTATAGAAAAAAATCTTTGAAAAACAGCTCATAATGACAATGTTAAAAAAGTTCTTTTGAAATTGTTGCAAATATATTAAAAATGAAAAACCTTTTCAGGAAGACACCTGCAAAGAGGAAGCTGAGGCTTTCCAGATCCATATGCAAACATTTTAATTGAGTAGAGCAGGAGCAAGACATAAAGTCAGAGTCCAGGAGAAGGTCAAAAACACAATGGCGAGGCAGGAGAACGATGAACATGCGAAGGATCACAGAACCAGGACCTCAAACTAGGAATAACTGCTCAGACTGTCTGAAGGCAAAACAAGACTTCACATTGAAGTGCAGGTTGGAGCTGGGATAAATGCCAGCAGCTAATGACAGCAATGGGAAACAGCTGAACAGGAAGGAGTCTGTGGCAATGGCTGATGGGATTTGTAGTGAGGAGCTGCGGAGCTCAACACTCAGGTGATGACTCCCTCTAGTGGCTGGAGGCCTAAATGGCTGGCAGAACCGTGAGAACGCCTGATTTAATCTTTTTTGAAATAAGGCTGTGACAATAAAATGTGGAAGAAGTGAGGCATTGTGAATACTTTCTGGATGCACTGTAGCTAGGCAGTAGTATAAAGGGTCTTGCCAAGGGACCCACGTTGGACTGAGCCTGTCAGTTTCCCATGCGCCAGTTCTGCATGCAGCCAACTGAGCCATCCAGCCACTTCACTTGTCAAGACATGATAACTCCTTAAAGATCCACCCCAATGAAAAGTCTTTTTGTGTTAACATGTTCTTGTAGAATTTTTCTCATAATAGAGGACCTATATAAAATAATTTACGATTAAAACAGTGTTTCTGAGTATATCTTAATTCAACTCGTGCTGGATCAGAAAACCAGATGCTTGAACTGATTAACATGTTTGGAGCTGAAAAATATATTGGTTTCGCACAGCAGAGCTGTGAAAAGAGAAAGAAAGGAGATATCCACATTGCAATCTTGGACTGTATTATGGGAGGATTTTCAGCGGAATAACTTAGATCCATCTTTGTATCAACATCAAAGTGATTCTGTCAGATTAAGTCTTTCCTATTTTAAGGTGATCCCTTCATCTAAAAAAATGATCAAAGATGTACGTATCATCAGACCTTGAAGCTCCTGACTTTTTTTTACACTTTCTCTAAAAAAGTTTTGAAAATCTCCTTTTCTGTTCACTCATAATTGATGAGACTTCCATCGGTCTCAGGGACCAACTAAGGGTTTGAGAGAAATCTACATCAAGTCAAAATATTGATGTGCAAAGAACAGTAAAATATTTTAAAATAGCATTTTTTAAAATTTGTGTACCAATATGTGCATGTGTGTGGGTCTCTGCATTTTTTTTTCCCTAATCACTGACCTCTCATGGAGCTTTATTGCAGCTCTGTCCGAAGGCAGCAAATTCTATTCATTTTCTAGGCACCCAAATGAGCTTCAGACTGGGATGGAAAAAAAAAGATGTTAATGTTAGACTCTGATTTTGGTCATGGTTAGAATCAATGACCACAGTCTCAACCGTACTGAAAACAGCTTTAGCGGTCACTACAGTGAACAGCTACTCTTTTTTGCATTAGTTTCTGAGGTGGGACTGCATACCAGTAATTAGAGTGCTCTCTTCTGCCAGAGTCGATTGAGTTCAATTCAATAGAAAATCAACATGATCTTCCAGTCCTTCTCTCCTGCAGCCCTTCAATTCAGAGACTTTCAGTTCCAATGGCTCAAAACAGGGAGAAGAAAGAAGTAATCAGTAGGAGGCAGCGGACGTTGGACATTGATCCCTGATCAATGACTTCTGCACTGAATGAAGAGTCAGAAGCTGCTGGGAGCTGGTTTAATCCGGACCAGTCATGGAGAGAAAGGGAAGCAATTTTCTAGCCCCTTCTTGTGGCGAGTCATGGTGAATTAAAGAAATTACTGCAATGTGCAATTCGGCCACTAGAGGGAGCAAGGGAAAAGCAAGACCCGCATGTCAAGAGATCCAGAGATCCTGTTAATTACCCTGAGTCTATTTATGTGTCTGGTTTTCAGTTAATCCTAGTCAGGTAATCTGCTCTTCTCTGTCACCTCTTAGGTTCTCTTATGGTTTTGTCATGTTTGTTTGGGGGGGGGACCCAGTGAATGACCTGCAGAGAGCTGGAGCCAAAGTAAAAAAAAAGCTACCATCAGCAACACACTACACTGCCAGGGACTCAAATCCTGCAGAGACGTGTCACCCTACTAAAACCAGTACATGTGCAGGCCCATCTGAAGTTTGTTAGAGAGGCGTGCCAGTGACACAACTTACACCGCATCTTTAGGCACAACTTACCACAAGACCACCATTTTGAAAAATGCATCCCCTTGTTGTTTTAAGCTACCATCAAGCTAACTGCATAAACTTGTGATGTAGCTTACTAAAGCATTAAAACGTGTGTGTGTGTACTGTTTTCAAAGTTATCTATTATGATTCAAACACTGCAATTAAAAAGCCTTGATCATAGAATTTGTACTTTATAAGGCAAACTTTGGTTTTTGGAACCTGCATTCCTTATTTAGAGGATGAGTGAAATGGATGCCTCTTCAACATTCATTCATTCATTCATTAATTTTCCAATCCGCTTTATCCCTTTCGGGGTCACGGGGTTGCCGGAGCCTAACCCGGCTACTCATGGGCGAAGGCAGGGTACACCCCTGGTCGCCAGTCTGTCGCAGGGGCCACAATCACACACCCATACACACTCACATTCACACCTAGGGACAATTTAGAGTAACCAATTAACCTATGAAGCATGTTTTTGGACGGTGGGAGGAAGCCGGAGTACCCGGAGAAAACCTACGCACCATGCACGGGGAGAACATGCAAACTCCACACAGAAAGGTCCCCCAGCCAGGACTTGAACCGGGAACCTTCTTGCTGTGAGGCAGGAGTGCTAACCACTGCGCCACCGTGCAGCCCTCCTCTTCAACATTGTGTGATCAAATCAAATTTTTCGTTTATGTTTTTTTTTTTTTTTTTTTAACTAAGAGAGGTGGTACTACTTGCCCCTTGGCACAACTTACCCAACTATCCCCTACACCATGTTGAAAATGACTATAATATAAGGGTAAATAAAGTGCCCCGCCCAACCGTTTTGTCAATATTTTTGCATATTAAACTAACATTGTTGTGAGGAAAAACTCACCCAAACCAAAACCAAATCACCCAATATTTCGTAATTGACACTGTCTTTATCTCATAGAAAAAAAAAATGCTTTTGCAAACATTTTTTTTCTAGATTTCACCAGGATTTAAAAAACGTCTCGATTCCAAAAAAAAAAAAAGATTGGTGTCAATTCTTTGACGTAGTGGGCTGTAGACTTTTTTTTTTTTTTTTTTTTTTAAATGGCATTAAAAAAAAGTTTTATTCAAGCTATTAACACAATATGAATTTTTTTTCTGTTTGATATTTAAAAAAAATCAGTTTCTCACAGAAGCATTTTCAATCAGTTTTAAATGTAAAATTTATTTTTAATCACCATATGCACGTGTGTAACATACATTTGTATGTAAATGACACCCATGTTCAAATGTCTACATACACAGCAGAAATGTTTTGCAAGGCAAATATACTTTGCGGGGGAGGGGAGGGGGGTTGCAGAATTTTATAATTCCCTCTGCTACAGTTTGGAGCTTTCAAACACATATTCATCATCAGCATATGGGGATCTCTGACCTGAAATCTTTGTTTTTTTAGATTATTTTTTGCTTGTTCACTTACCTATAATTACATTCACATGGACGACAGGCCTCAGGAAGCATTCAGCTACTTGGTCAGCAATCTAAATCTACAAATAAAGGGGTTAAAAAACAAAAAAACATTTAAACTGTTTTCAGTTGAGCCTCCAGCTAAGAGAAAAAAATTAAATCAAACAAATGTCATTGGAATATTCTAAGAAAGATTGTTTCCATAAATTACAATTTAAAAAAAAATGTTTTAGTTTTATTGTTTGAGTGACAGATTAAGTCACAGATCAAGGCTCCATCTGACCAATCACAGCCTGAGTTTGTCTAAATGCAGGTTGTGTCTACGGGGGCCGGGGCAGGAGCTCGCCAACGGGGCAGATCGAGGTGAGGCAGGCTGATTCACCACAGTGCCGATGGGACCTTGGGGTTTAGAGGCCGCTGGGCTGGGTGAGTCTGAGTGCACGTGCTCGTGAGCGTGGAGGTGTGTGTGGTTGTGGTCATGAAGTTCAGGGTGCCCTCTGCCTGCGGTTGCATGGGCCTGCTTTTCTGTGGCGGCAGCCTTCAAAGCAAAAAGAGCCAGCGTCACTGACAAAACTCAACTTTCATTGGTTTTACACAACTGACATAGGAGTGAGTAACTTTTTAAATGATTAAGACTAAGCACCTTTTTAGAGTGACAGCATGGAAAGCCTCGCTGTTTTTGCTTTATAATTAATTTGGTGCAGCAGAAAATGTTGGTATGTATAAATATTTCAAAATTTTGTTATGAGCTGATATTTTAATCTTTAAGATTTGAATTGTAAATCCAAAATCAATAACATATTTAACATTTTGACTTAAATGTGCAAAGAAAAAAAAAACTCAATATGCATCCACCTAAAACTGTTTCCTCAATCCTATTGAAAATGGATGGGATCGACATGGCAACAGCATGAGAAAAGTATTAAAAAAAATGTAAAAGGTGATATTCTTGGATGTATGCCTCATGATCTTGTTTCTGTGCCTTCAGAATGTCATCAATAAAATAAACCCAGATGCCTATACCATAACCCTACCGCCATCATGGGCCACACCACAACCTGATGCAAGGAAGGTATGTCACTGCATGAGGATAATGGTGGTCACACCTGATACTGACTTTTGAGTCCCAGACACCCCCTCCAATAAACATAATGGTACATTTCAGAGTGGCCTTTTATTGCAGCCAGTCTAAGGCACACCTGTGCAATAGTCATGCTGTCTAATCAGCATCTTGTAATGGTACACCTGTGAGATGGATTATCTCAGCAAAGGAGAAGTGTTCCTATCACAGATTTGGGAACAACATTTTAAGAGAAATTGTTCTTGTGTGTTCGTAGAAAAAGTTTCAGATATTTGAGTTCATCACATGACAAATGGGAGCAAAAACAAAAGTGTTGCATTTCTCTTATTGTTTAGTGTACAGTATGTTAATTTTCAAGAACATTTTCAGTACGTCTAAAAAAAACAAGCTGTATTTCACCTTGATTCTTTCCTTTGTTTCTTTTTCTATCTTTTTTTTTTTTTTTACAGAAATAAGTAACAAACCTGAGGTTCGTAGATCTCACACTTGACCTCGACAGGTTTGTGGTTCTTAGAAGAGCTGCTCTTTTTCCCAACAGGATTTCTGAGTTCAAATTCCTCTTCAAGAGCAACATGAGTTCCCAAACAGAAGCCTCTGTGCTAAGAGCGGAGAAATCACAGAGATGTAAAGTCCTTACATGTTCTTAAATGGTTAACACACTGATATTTTGACTTTTCTACATGGAGAAATTAAGAAACAAATGCATAAAAAGTGACAAAAACTAAACGTGAATAGGAAGTTTTACCCTTTAAAAATGAGGAGAAACACTAGTTTGTGTTTAACTCACAGCAAACTGACAGTTCATTGTTGGGCAACTGCTCAGGTCACTAGGATCTGCTTTCCTGGAACACACCGTCTCAAGAATTGTGAATTCCACAAAGTAAGAAGGCCAGACAACCCACTGAAAAGATATACAATGTGTGAAACTTTAGATCCCAACCATGGTCCCATCCTCCTTCTTTCCTTGCTACAGCACAGCTTCATCTTCATTGCTGTCCCAGATCAAAGGCGCTGCAGTTTCTATACCTGTGAACTGGCTTTTGTGATGTTTTCCAGGGTGAAGTAGTTGGCCAGGGAGCTTTCTTCGTTAAACCTCTGGAGGGAGAGATTGGTGGTCTCCATGACAATTGGGTCATTCAAGTTTTCAGCTGTTGGGCAGTCAGGACACACGTCCACCACTGCAGTAGCTGGAACTGAACACAAGCATGGACAGAGTGGAACTTTCAGGAAACGGACAGATTATACATATATATTTCTGTACTATTTTATGTAATATAACTATTGCTTCTTATTTTTATTATTTTTTAAGAGTAATTATTCACAGAATGCATTGTTTTACATGAGATGCAGTACTTTAAATAGAAACACAGATACATCAACTTAACATACAAACTAAACCCAAAACTAGTGTTAGACCAGAAGACCAATCTGTTTGACCAAGATGGAAAACAAGCGCGTTATGGGATGTAGTTCTTGTAAGATAAATACATGCGCAATAAAAATAAGCCCCTTTAAAATATGTGAAATTCTTACCCTATTGGCAGATTTTCTCAAAATAAGCAAAAAAATAAATAAAAAAAATCTGCCAATAGGGTAAGAAAATGGTCTGACCAAGAATTCCCATTTTAAGAAAAAACTCAGACATGTTTTCTCAAGCTAAAATTAGTTTGCTACTGAAAAACTTAAGATTATTTTTCTCGCAAGATAGGTTCATTTGGGTGGGCAATGAGCTTATTCCAGTGTGGGTCCTTTAGGGCCTTCATGCTACTGCTTAACTATGTAGCCACAAGGGGCCCAATAGGTCTCCCTGTGCTTGTCCCCAGCCCGAAAAAAAGTTAGGGCATCTGGCCAAACCACTTGTGCAAATCAGTGAAAGCAGAATTGGTGTGGTGACTCCCGACAGGATGTGCCAAAAGGTGAACGATATATTTGTGACTAAGTATTTATAAAAATGCAGGCAAACAAAGGAAAAGATTAGACAGACATCATTACTTGGACATGAGTTTTTCATGTGGTTTGATCAATAATCGGCATTGATTTACCTTCACGGAGGACACAGGAGTAACTTTGAAGTTTGAGTTGAGTGTCAACAAACACTGATACCTGACATTCTCCATACACCTGAAGGACACATTTTCAAAGAAACAACCAGGTCAGAAAACTCCAGAAAAACTATAAATAAATGAATTTCAGAGTCACAAATCACTTTTCCCTCTTTGTTGTCTGAATTTACAGCATTCTGGGAATAATGTTTGAGTTTCTTTTAAAGTTGCATTCAGACCAAAATTATGACTAACCTCTAACTAATCAATATAACACATTAACATAGAGTTATATACTTAAAACAGAGCTGAGTGATAAAAAGATCCACTTTTAAAAAAGGCCCTTTAAAAACTTTCTGTTTTTGTCACCATTCTGTTACAAATGCTGCAAAGCTTCACTTTACTCACCGGAACATCTCCAATGCCTCTGACTCGACATTGTTTCCAGGCTTTCTTACTACTTATATGACATTTAGTCTCCATGACATCAATGGTCAGAGTGTAGAGTGACCCTCCTCGCTCCTGTAAAAAAACACAGCATTTGTGATTTCAAAATTAAGTTGTCCTTGTTGTTTTCATCTGCTACAGACATTGTTTGCAGACAGAAAATATGTAACCAAACTGTTACATATACACTATTTCCTGCTTCATTACTCCTGTATGAGACTGTTCAGCTTTTGCAGAATTGCATGATTACTTTTGGATAACAAAACAGAATACAAATGCAACTTGCATAACATTGCAACTTATTACAAACTTTGTAACAGGTATATTGATACTGAAACCCCTCCCTTTGGCTCCATCAAGTCCTGCATTCCTCAGGGTGTGGCCAAAACTGAGTGTAGCAGCTGCTAACCAATCATCTTAGGCTCCAAATTTCTTAATCAAAGACTGGTAAAAATCCAATTCAAAGTAAGACTTTATACCTGTGGGTGTTTTTAAAGTGCAGAATATTATCTTTGCACATGCATGCATATTTTAGTGTGGATCCAAACCTGTTGTGGAGTGTGGGAGACATCATACAGTCTGTTGAGGCTCAGGATGTATCCAGTTGTCCTGTCCTGGTTGATCAGCTCCAGAGCCTCTTCTGCTGCCCTCACCGCATCAGGGCTGCTGCAGCCCTGCGGGTCGGGCCCCGCTGTTCCCCCCTGGTGCCACAAAGTAATACAAAGGAGCAGCAGGAACCCACTCATCCTCTAAAACACACACACACACAGTTTTGACCCAACAAAAAGTCCAATCTTACCCACTGAGACAAAGCTATCCAGATAGATTTTTTTTTTAACATGCGCTGGTCAGTAGATTGTCTTTTCCAAAACTGGTTACCCTAGTTTTTACGGACAGCGTTTCGACAGACATGTGAGACAGATGCTGGACTTTCCCCTCTCTCCAAAAAAGGATGAGCAAACAGGCGCTATCTGCTGCACTCCAGGCCAATGCCAGGCTCTGACTGTCTTGGGGTCAAAGTGCACTGGGGAAAAGGGAAAAACACTCAGAAAAGCAAACACATTTTTAACAGCAAAGCTTCCACGATGTTATTTCCTGCATGCAATCCTGATAGGTTAAAACTCTTTAAAAAAAAAAAAAAACTCAAGCAAAAATTATCAACTTTTGCAGGTTTTATTCTTTGTTTGACCTCACAAAAGTAACAAAAGGAGAGAAGCTGCAGATCAGTTCTGAGCATGTCCTCTGCAGCTCATTTGGAATTCGTTGGTTAATGTGCAGTCAGGTGAACGGGTTCAGCTTCTTTGGTTGATCCTAAACTTTGAAGGGAAAACTCATCCCAGCCATGTAGTGACAGTAAACACAAAAAAACCCTACCCAAACATCACTTTAAAAAGAGTAAAGCACATTTGACATCTTCAATAATCCATTGATTTCAAGACAAGCTTCAGCTCTTTGTCAGGATGTTTAATCTATAATTTTTCTGGAGTCAATTTCTACAGCTCTCTTTAAACTACAGCAAAACAGAATGCATTTTTAAAATGTGATTTATTATTTTTATACATAAAACATTAAAGCTAAATGAATACAATAAAAACTAAAAATGGAACATAAAGACGATGACTGAATATGATTGTCTTCTTTACATTATAATTACTCATGATCATGAATAGATGTACTTGTATAAATAAATGCATATAGTACATGCGTCACATAATATTCATTAGATATGAATGATGGTTTCTGCTGAACAAATGTATTGGATTAAGACAGCAGCTACTAAAATACCATTACAAAGCAGCAAGCACATATCTGAAGCTTGGAGTCCCACCAACATTAAGGTGGAGGATCCCCCAGAGGCTTACAGTTATACGTAAACCTATTCACTCTATTCACTTCTATCCACTCTTATACAGCACTAACAAGCAGAAATGGCTGCAGTGGGCCCAGACATACATGAAGACTCATTTTCAAACAGTCTTGTTCACTGATGAGTGCCCTGCAACCATGGATACTCCAGATGGATGGAGTGGTGGGTGGTTGATGGCTGGCCACCATGTCCCAACAAGGCTGTGACGTCAGCAAGGACCTCAACCTTATTGAGAACCTTTGGAGCATCCTCAAACTATATATCTATGAGGGTGGGGGGACAGTTCACAACCAAACAGCAGCTCTGGGAGGACATTCTGAGATCCTGCAAAGAAAATTGTCCAGACACTCTCCAAAAACTCACAAGTTCAATAGTTGTGAGAATTGGGAAGCTGCCACAAAATAATTTATGTGTAATGTACTGTCTGTTCAAATTTAACTTGACCTGTTAAAAAGTTTTTATAAATGGAATGGCTTTTGATTTCAGTAAATATGACCTCCTAATATTAATTTCTTTAGAATCTATGTATGTGATGGAACTCTGTTTTGTGTTATAATGTGGAACAGTGCATTTTAAGGTTTTTTATTTTTGGAAAAAAAAAGTTTCTTAAGGAGGTTTGTTCAATAACATTAAATATATACTCTAATGCTTAGTGACTTTAAAATTATGCTGACTGGCAATTAGCATCAAGTATTTAGAAAAATGATAGAAAATATAATTTTAATAATCATTTTGCAGTGTATTAGATTCCCAATTTCCTTCATTCATTATAAGACATGATATTTTGTTATTTTTAATGATAGTTTCTTTTAACAGAAAAAAAATTTGAGAAAACATCTTTTTTTATTTTTTTTTAAGAAAGTGACAGGAAAATGTACAGGTTCCATGGGAGACTGTCATGTTGTTTATCATTGTCAATCAGAATAATGAGTGTGACCCCGCCTCCCCCATAAAATGACATTTCTAGGATTCTTTTATGCAGAGGGTTTGAAGGTGGGGTCCTCAGCAAAGAGCTGGTCTACCAAGGTGCTTCCGACTTCTGGAGCTTTGCATTTGTTTGAAATTACATGAGGTAAGGCATGGATAGTGGGCTCATGGGCTCCCGGGATCTGGGGGTCAGGCCTGAGAGGCAGAACAACGCCAGGGTGGGGTCCAGCTGCTGCTTGGTCTGGGAAGGAAGGCAGGGTCATGGGCCCGTCCCTGAGCACAGTCACTCTGCCCTTAAGTGTGTCGTGGGGCGTGGTCTCATGGTCATGGCTGTGGTGATGATGGTGATGCTCATGGTCGTGCAGGTGAGCATGCTTGTGCTCGTGGTCCAGAGCGAGCTCGTGGTCGTGGTCATGGGTGTGCACGCCCTCAGTGTGATTGTAGTCATGGTGGTGGTTGGGAAAGTCGCCGGTGTGGTTGTGTGCAGAGGTGTGGTGTGAGTGCTCGTGATCATGGTTAATTCCGTGCTCGTGGGAGTGGTCGTGGCTGTGCCTGTAGGCGCTGCCTGGTTTGTGGTCGTGTGAGTGGTGGTGGTCGCTGGAGTCGGCTTCCTCGTGATTCTTGTTGTGATGGTGGTGGACTTTGGTGTGATCGTGGAGGTGGTCGTGGTTGGGCAATGTAGAGTGGTCATGGCTGTGGCTTTCATTGTGACTGTGGTCTGTGTCTCCGCCCAACAGATGTCTTTTCTTTTCCCTTTCAGAGGCCTGGACAGTGACATCACAAAGAATGTTATGGCATTTCACTGACGTCAACAGAAGAATCGTCATTAGGTTATTTAAGATTTCTATTATTTAATTTTTCAGCTTTTGTAAGCTTTACATATTTTTAAGCAAATTTAATCTCTACAAGACATAAAAATGTAATCTTTATTACCTCAGGCTCATAGATCTCACACGTCACCTCAATCTTATCCTCAGGATCTGGAAGGCTGTAGAAGGAAGCCTTGCAGAAACCCTTGTGCTAAAGAGACAAAAGCAAAATAAATGGTCAATTCAGAAGAAACAGATGGGTTATAATTGGTGAAGGAATGGTCAAAAGACGTAGTATTGGTAGTTAAAACAGAATCATGGAAATTAATGACTCACAGCAAACTCGCACGTCATCAGTGGGCATTTTTCAGTTGCCTTTGTATTGTGGGTGCAGGTGGTCTCCTGAATGGTGTACTCCACAAGATAGTACATCTGCATGGCCATCTTGAGATCAAACAAACAAACAAAGATTTATTTAATAAATGTTTTTGGGGGACTCATTCTCATGTTTTGAATTTCCCCAGACATGAAGATAGAGGAAAAACGGTGTGTGGAAAGCTCACCCCAGCGCGTGCGCGTGTGATGTTGAGCACGTCAAAACGATTTCTCAGTCCGCTTTCCTTATTAAACTTGTCAAGGGAAAGAGTCAAAGTCTTCTGGACCTTTTCGTTGTCTGAGCTTATCGCGGATGGACAGTCAGGACACAATGCTGACACTCTAGCAGGAGGAACTGGAAAAACATATGTTTGCTTGGTCACACAGTACATCCAAAAATGTGCATTTTTATTGAAAAACTCACAGTCGATGTAGAACCTTTTTACTTTGAAATTAAAATATGACAATTAATTTAAAAATATTGATAAGATCAGGAAAGTTTTACTTTCTATTTGGCAACACTTTGGCATCCTAACCCTTTAACCGCCTGCTCAAACAAATTATTATTAAAAACATTGATTGGGTGTATTGCTGCCCAAAGGCAATACAGAGCAGCAAAAATAAATAAAAACAAAACATTTTTTATAGTAATTTATTTTGTCTTGGTTGGTTTGTTAAAGGGTCAAAATCACAACTCTTGATCAACCTCAATGTAAAAGTTTGCAGTACATGCTTTTAAATCTGTTTTAGGGAATCTACTGGGGTTTTTCTGCTGTTACATTTGTTGATGTGTGTCCTAAAAAAATCCAAATACATATTTTTTAAACTTTATCTAACTTGGTAAATCAGTGGAGAACCAATTATCACTTACAATTAATCCCTGGACCTATGATGTGTTTGGACGGGAAAAAATGTTTTTTTTTTTTTTTTTTGATGGTACTCATTCTCATAAAGCAACACTGGGATTTCTGACATTTATATTACTTCAATTTAAACAGAAAATGCAGATTTCTGTGTAATATAAAAGAAAATGGGAGGTGGAAACCACTGATTGCAGTCATTCTAGCAAGAAAATATTTTGCATGGACCCAAGATCAGCATTAAAAACTATTAGATATGGGTAAATGACTATAAAGAAAAGACTCCACAATTTTGTGAATTCTTTAAGAAGCTGTATTTTCTTACCTGGTTTGATAACACAGTCATATTTGTAGAGACGATCCACTCTGTGTACCTTGTTGATGTAGATGACTGCTTTGCATTGACCATAAACCTATAGAAACACATGTAATTGTATTCAGTTTTTGTAACAGCCAACAAGTTTTAAATGTAGTTTGACAGCCTGCATGGTTTCTACAGAGTGTGTGTGTGTGAGTGTTTTGTAACCGGCTGGTTGCTGGTTCGACGAGCCTCACACTCCTTCCAATCCTTCCTGCTAAGAACGCTGCAGTTTGTCTCCACAACATCCAGAGTCAGGTAATAAACCACACCAGTCTCTCCCTGCAACACAAACACAGAAAAATTTACAATTTTTTTATTTATTTTCAAAAGCAAACTTTGTTGCAAACTTGAGCAATGTTTATTTTTCAGAAGGGCCACATTGACTAAAGGGCCACATGCCCTACCAGACATGATAAGAATAAATGAGAGCCAAAGAAAAAAAGGATATTCCTTTTATTTGCTCAAGAGGGTGCAAGTTTTGCCTTTGAGGTAGTATGTAAAAGAATCCATTTTGGTTGTGAGTATATATGATGCCACATTTCCTCACTATAAACAACCTCAAAGCGGTATTTTGACCCTTTATGTGAGAAAAAATTAATTATGTGATCAGATTCATGTTCATACTTCATTCCAGGGAATGTGTATTATTCAGACTGTATGAATTATTTGCTTCTATGATCACTTTGTTCCATGTGGAGTGACAACTGCTTGACTCACACTTATGGGTACTGTAATATCTAGGATTTAAAGAATCCTGTAAAATTTTCTTGGCATGTGCTTTGCTATTAAAAGAAATATTTAAACAGACATTTTAAATGGCATTGTTCTTTTTCTTTGCTTCCTGTTGCATCAGATTAGAATTAGTTGAATTATTATCAAAATCCCCTAAAAGCCTGGATTGCAACATCAACTTCATTCAGACCTTTAGCACAACTCAAGTAGAAGTTTTGACCATTAAAGTGTCCAGCATGAAAGATTGTTCTATCTAGATGACTTACGTGCTTGGCCTGGTGGACGTTGGACAGGCGGTGCAGACTGAAGATGTAGCCCTCGATCCGCTCCAGGTTGATCTTGCTCAGAGCCACATGAGCAGCTTTTACAGCGTGTGGGTCATCACATGACTCTGGCTTTAGGGCTTCTTCCACTGGTGCACCGTGCACACACCCCAGCACCAGCAACCACAGAATGCAGATCTTCATCATCAAGGCCCACTCTGTCACACACAGACTGACAGAAGAAATACCCAAAGGAGGAAATTATGACCTTTTTATACCCTGCTACTGTACTACGTGCACGCACAATGACAAAATCCGCCACCTCCCCTGTCATCTTTGGTAAATATAACCCTTGACCCCCCATCTTTGTGCTATCTACATACTAACCAATCAGTGTCTGTAAAGACTTGCACCATAGGCTTTGTCAGCTCTGTAGTCGTGCAGTCTTCTGTGGGATCAATACGACCAATCAGTGGGACGGAAGATTTCATCTTTGCACCAGTTGAGTGAAGTCAAGGACAAATTTTTGTTGCAAAGCTCAAAAATATCTTTAAAAAGAAGTGCAAAAATTTTTTTTGTCTAAAAAGCAAACTGAGTTAGTTGAGTTAGTTTAGGACAGTTTTTTTTAACCTTTTTTGACAAAAATCCAAAGGCACACCAACAGCCAAAAATGTAAAAAAAAGAGGAACTCTGCAGTCTGTATTGATGAACAGTCTCTTCACAATCTCAAATGCATTTATTGTAATAACTGAGGCACAAACAGCTTGAAGTTCCAGCTGTGTTTCCTGAAAGCTGTGATCTTGTCAATAACAACTTTCAACTAAATTAGTTGAAAGTTTACCCAGGTAGCTGTTTCCCTACAGGTTATCACAAAACAATTTCATGTAGCCTCACAAAAAAGAGAGAGAAAAGAACAAATAAAAACGATAATCAATTTTTTCTAAATCGTGATTTATTTATTGCAATGTTTTTTGTACAGTTATATGATGACAACATGCTTAATAAATTCTACACAAAAAGACCAGCATTATATTCATGTTCATATTCATTCATGTTTTTCTTAAATATTGTAACGATTTTGAGCTAAGTCCAAGCGGCAGTGGACCTGCTTCAGTTCTGAGTGGGAGCTCCTGTGGTGTGTTCTACAAAGGCCAAAATAAAACAGACCACGACTTCAGAGCCTCCTTTCAGCCATTACAATATAAAAAAAAATGTAACTAACAAAAAAATAAGCTTTTTTTTTTACTGAATAAATTCAATGTAGTTTAAATGTCTCTGTTGGCCACTTAACCAAAATACTGGTTCTTCTTACTTTCTAAAAAGTTTTCAAAAATGCTTAAAGTCTGAAATTGAATCTGTCTGTTTTGTTTGCGTTTGTTGTGCTTCATGACAGTCAACAGAAGCGTAATAAGAGGCGCTGTCACTTATGCATCATGGGAGATGTAGTGCTAACAGTGGCGCTGAAACTGGACAGACTCACGTCTTTAAATTTTATTGTTTTATGCACTCTTTACACCACTAAACACAATCTTGAGCTGCTATTTTGGTTGGACCTGAGAAACTTTGAGCCATGTTGGCACCAGGAAGTGAGGACATTATCCACGTCTGATTGGTCAGACTGATGATGTATTGCTCAAACCTCCAAGAATGATTGGTGGAGAGAGTTCAAGGGGACTTATCAAAAACAGCTGTTGGCTTAATCGAATCAATTAATAGAATCAAAGAAACAAAGAAAAAACATTAGAACCATAGAGAAGATATCCTGGCAATGGTAAATGTTTTTAGATCAGTGAAAAAGAACAATTTTCCTTGGAACACCTGACCATCTCTGCACAGGCACACTGGTTGAAAAACACTGGTTTAGGAGTTAGTTGCAAAATGTTTGCAACCACATTGTGTTGCTTTCAGCAAAGTTGATTTAATGCAACATTTTTTTTCTGGGGAAACATCTATTCTGAGTTGAATGAATCAACCATGATAACGTCCAATGGCCGTGACTGTATTTTGTATGTACAACACAGCAACTATCCAAAGGTAAAAGAGGTGGGTGGATGTCTAGATGACTTCCAACTTCTGTAGACACTTTGAAGAAGAGTTTTTTCCAACTTTTACGCAAACTTTCCAGGCTGTTTGTTTCCATATTGTCCTTGTTAGCTTATGCAGAAATGGAAGTGGGAGCAGATGCACGTTTAGCTTCAGTGTCTCTCTGAGCTTTGAGTTTTTGTGCCCACAGATCAGCATCTGCACTGAGGGGAATGAGTTGCTTCTCTGTAGCTGCTCAGCAGTGAAACATCTGACCTTTGTTTGCCACTAAATAAATAACCTATCGGACCGCCCGCGTAAAAATCAATGTTTTTAAGCACAGCTGTTGCAACTGAGGTACAGTTGCGTAACGGGTTGGGGATGGGGGTTAGACTCAACCAGTCAGTTCAGTAAATGCTTAAATAATAAATCATTTGCAGCTTCTAATGGACTAAAGGTCTGCAGGGATCACAAGGAGAAGTCAAAAAGTCTTTAAGTAATTGAATAAAATCTATTCTAAAACCTGAAAGTTGCATATTTATTTAGTTTTTAATGTATTGAAACATTTAATAAGCTATAGGAGGATTAGGCCCTTAAAATGCCACATCAAGGGGTTCTTCCTGTTAAATTTATAACAAAAGAAAATATGACTAAGAAGCAAACAAATGAAATAGACAAAAGAAAATACAAAACAATATGACAAGTTAAGTAAACAGCATTACTGACTCATACACATGCACACACACACACACACAAAATAGCTCTCAGTTTGACCCCTCATCATTGTACAATTTTACAAACATATTAAATGAAAACATAGAACATAGAAATTGCACTGAGAACATCTCTGTTCTTTGAAGTGGAGAGTAATCAGAAAAATATAAATTTAGATTAGTTCTTCAGTATTCATAGTTTTTTTTCTGAAAAAGCATGGTTTTGTTTTTAACAAGATCAAGATCTGCATTCACTGGTTGCTGGTGCTGGGGTGTGTGCACGGTGCACCCATGGAAAAAGGCCTCATGAGTTAGCCATTTTTGTAGAGAATCAAAATCTTGCTGCATTGAATGATAGCTATCCAAGACATTCGGCTTGGAACAATAGATCATAGTCTCATCTGCATAGAGTTGGCATTTTGAGCAATGATTTTGTAAGTCATTAGTGAGTGGAAAGACCGATTTTAAACAATTCATATCAAGCTTCACTTCTGACATGGAAATAAACTTTGGACTAAAACTGTATCCCATGACAGTTCTGTTTTTTTTGTATATTATAGCCTCTAAATTGAACTGTTTTTTTGTTATTGTGTGTTCCCAGAAAAATGTTGCTATTTTAATGGTGCTAGATTTTTAAAGTTGGTCTGGTCTAGAAAGAAAACAAATGGAAAAAAGTCACTTAAAAAGTAACTTATCCCCTTGATACCTGAATTTATTTCCAGCTTTATAAGAACAACAACAAAAAAAATGTCTGTTTTTGCTTTAAAGTAGATTCAAAATTAAAGTTATTTTGGAGCAGAAGGGGTTCGATGCTGTAACATCCATCCTCAGAGAGGAGGGAAAAGATCAAATAAAAGGGGGTTAAGTTGGCCACCCAGACGTTTCTTTGGGTGACTGGTGGAAGAAGTCACAACATAAAAAACAAGGAATCTAAGCAAAACAAAGGGTGACCTAAGGTTTGGAATAACTTGAAATACCATCTTTATAGCAAAAAGAGGATATCAAAACTACAATCCCCAAAAACACAACCACACAAAATTTAACTAGAGTAACAAAATTAAGCATAACAAGGGGAATTACAAAGCTAAAAAAAAAAAAGACCTAAGCAGAGAGAAACCAGGCTACAATAAGCTTTGACCAGACAGACAGCAGGGGCAGGCTGAGACGCTAAATCCTCCCAGGAATTCAGCCGCTGCTGGAGCAGGGGTTTTTGGGAGTTTTTAAACCTTCCTCTCAGCCTCAGCAGGAGGCGGGGTCAGCAGCAGTGGAGGGGATGGACCTCTGCTGGAGCTGAAATTCACACAAATGCACACATACCACAAAAACAGAGTATCACAAACTTCCACAGAGAATGTGTGGGCAGCACGAAGAGCAAGCATGAAGGCCCACAAACTCGACTAAACTCCACCAGTCCATGCATGAAATCACAGATTAACACAATCTTGTGCAATGCTGCTAAATACTGCAGGAAAAAGTTTTTTATATATGTATATATATATAAATATATAAACTTTCTTCAAGCTCTTGAGCAAAATACTAAACAAAAAATGAAAAATCAAAAAGCAGAATAGCTAAAACTGAATATCTGTAAATTACTTTTAGCAATATTCCAACATTTTTAACACTTAACTTGAAAGAATGTTAAAGTCTATTATGCATAAAGTTTATACTCTATGGGCTGAAATTGAATAATGAGAATAATGAGTCAACCCATAACAAAAGAGAAATTTGATTTGGTCAATTTAAGAGAAATCTTTCAGTTCCTGAAAAGATACATTTATTGAGATAATGTGAGATCCTCCTTTTATAATGCCACAACAGCTCTTTTGGAGCATGTGTAAGAACTTTTGACATTAGTTCAAATTAAATACACTTATGTATTAAATACACTTATTTATACATAATTTATATTCTTGTTTTCATTTGTACAATTAAACTTCAAACAAAAGGTAAAAACATATACTAAACATAAACTAAGCCAAAGCTTTGTGTTGCACTCAGTGACACCCTGCAGGGATGCAGGCTAACAATATCAAACACAAGGTGGTGCTGCAATACTGGGAATCATCAGATTATAGTTCCAGAAGCATTCATTCATTCATTCTGATGGGTGTAAATGACACAAAACAAACAAAAACAGTATGTAATATTGTGCTCTTGGAAACAGGATGAGTACAAATAAAAAGTAACAGGTGACCCAACTTAATCCATATTTATACAGAAGACAGTCAGCAGAGGTTAGGTCATTTCATTCGCCCTTCAGAACAGACAGAACATTTTAGGTCATGAGAGTCAACAATTAGGGCTTGCCATGGAAGGCAGTAGGCTGAATGGAAGGGAAATAATGAACTCAGGGGAGGATGAGGAACAACGGTGGCTCTTGGAACACGGCCGTGACTGACAAACACTTCATCAAGTCAGGAGCTGCACGTTTCCCTGCTCACACAGGGAGCAGTCGGTAAACCCCCATGGTGCGCTCAAGATCTGGACTGTTTTCTGGCACACTTTGTAGTGTTAGCATTTGGTTTTTATTGCTTCATATTCAATTTAAAAGCTGGGATAAGCAGCAGTACTCAAGTTTGTTGTACTCAAATCTTACATTTGTTTTAAATAAGAGATTTTTTTTTCTTTTTAGATAAGTACTTTCCTGTTTACAAGCTTAGCCATATTGAGCACCATTTGGTGTTTACAGTGTCGCTGATTGGGAAATGAAATTCAGCCAATAAGAGCTTTTCAGTCAGGTGATCCTTATATTTTGTATGCCATATCCAGCTGACCACCCCCTTTGTGTGTAAGTGTTCACAAATCTGGAACAGGCAATGACGCAATGTTCAAGAACTCTGTACTTTTTACATGTGAACTTAGATGAAGTCAGCCTGATTTGCCTTTTATTCAAAAGGACAGTAAATGTAAATAATAAAAAAAGGACCAAAATGGGACGTGCAACAGATGGTTCTGTCCCTGAAGAGTCTGAAAAGAAAATGAAGCAATTCATGTTACAGACATGGACATTTGGCCCTCTTGGGGTCACAATCATGACAAATGTTTTCCGAAAATCTTTTCTTCCGCTATCTTGTCAGTATAATGCGCTCAACAAAAGCCAGTTTTTACGTGGAGCACGACTCAGTTTGAGTAAATATCAATGGTTTAAAACCCAGTTTGATGAAAATTGTGTTTTCAGTGTTTTTAACATGTTTTGAGGTGTTTTCCCTCACAATGGAGGGCATACAAGAAATTTGACCTTAAAATTGCATTTCTGAGTATTTCTTTATTCAGATCTTAGTGTATCTGGAGTAGATGAAAAACTGCATTTGAAAACACCTGTAGCAATCACATGGACGCTACAGCTGGCGGAAATCAAACACTTCTTCGCTCCATTGCGATGTATCCACTTGCAGACAAATAGATCCATGTACTTCCTTGTTTTCCTCATCTGACCTGGTAACTGGCTCAAAACTGTGTGGCTGGATGGCTCCAATATTGTTCACCATCTTTGTTGCACTTGTAATGTTAGGTTGGGATTGTAAGGGGCTATTTATCTAGTGGGAGAAAGTGTAAACATATAGGTGATGGGAAGTGGGGGTGGACTCATTCTGCACCAACAGTCCCGCCCACAACTCGGAGGCAATTTTTTTAACCCAGATTTTTGAAAGTTTTTTTTTTGCTAAAAACGGCATCATCACAATTCAAAGACCACTGGGAACACTTTTACAATAAATTGAAAAATGACTAGAGTGGGACTTTAACAAAATTATTCAGAACTGAAAGCAATTAAACTGCACTGGAAAGCTGCACGGTGGAGCAGTGGTTAGTGCTCCCACCTCACAGCAGCCCTGGTTCGAATGGGACCTTTCTGTGTAGAGTTTGCATGTTCTCCCCGTGCATGCGTGGGTTTTCTCTGGGTTTCTCCCACAGTCCAAAAACATACTTCATAGGTTAATTGGTTCCTCTAATGTCCCTGGGTGTGGATGTGTGAGTGTATGTGTGATTGTGTGGCCCTGCAACAGACTGGACCAAAGGACCAATCCCTGAAATATTTCTATTATAAACAAAGCTAAATACAACCTGGGACCAAAATTGTTATAGATTTTGTACCATCCTCTGGTGTATCAATTTTTTCAGTATTGTATTGAAGTTTTGGAAGACAAATATAAATCTACTATCCATCCTCTGTATCTCACACAAAAAAGGGCTAACAGAAGAATTCCCTGCGCTATTATTGTGAACACACCCATCCTCTATATGTCAAATTAAAAAAAAGAGATTATCTGACTTCATAACATTCAAGATAGTTCAATTTCTATGTAAAATAAGACCATAAAAGAGAAGGAGGATATGGGTTAAGTGGGAGACTGTTTTTCAAAGCAATTATACTTATAACAACATTAAAACGATTCTACATGAGCGACCAGAGTAAAAGTGTGGATTGGATTACTCTTAGAACTAGAACAATGTCCAAACATTAGTCAGTTTAAAGATAAATACAAAAAAATGATGTTCAGTCATTACATCTCGTCACTTCAATAACATTTATGTGATCATTGGTTTTTGTTTATGTCTTAGCCTCATGATGATTGTAATGGATGCCTGATATTTATAATGTGATTGATGGTGATTGATAAATTGTCATCAATATACTTTTTTATTTGATTTAATTATTTTTGGGTCAAAGTTGAATGGGTGTTGAAGAGTAGGATTTCATAAGCAACAGCTTCTGCCTATCTCTTTCTCAAACGTGCTTAAGCCATGCCAAATGAAGACTCTTTTTTCCCTTAAATTAAAATGACTGATTATTGTTATCAGTGAGGTTATTGATTTATCTGTTGTTGTTTTTATAATATGTTTGAAACAAATAAAATAAACTAAATCCTTTCAGTACGGCTATGATTCCACAGAATGAGGACAAGTCTTGAATACTGGGAGGGTTTAGTTTCTGCCTATAAATGTTTGGTTGCCTGCACTTCTTTTTGCACATTTAGGATGAATTCATCATTAGTTTTATGCACGACTGTAACGCATTTTTTTCCCTCAAATTCCTGATTTAAATTATTGAAATGTTGCAATTTCACAACTGAGGTCAATTGTCTGAGGCTGCAATTAAATTCAACCCATGTCTATTCACTTACTTACACATTGTAATAAAACTATTCCTGCAAGATTGCATAAAAAATAGTTAAGCATTTGATAGTGCAGAGGAAAAACAGAGACCTAAGAAAGATCCTTACAATTTTGGGATAAAGAAAGGGCAAAAAACCAAATAAACAACGGAACATCTGCCAAAAGAAAGAGAAAGACAACTTTGCAAATACGAAAACTGCACATACACAGGCAGAGTTTTTAAAGCATTTCAAGGAAATATTTACTGTAGTGGTGATGTCTATGCAACCCAAGAGAATAAAGAAAACAGTACTGAGTTTTAACAGTTTTTTTTTTAAAGATTAAGGCAAATTAGGATGTTGAAAGTCAGTTTCAATGAAGAGTGTGTATCTATCAAAGAGATGGATAAACTGGGATTTTGAATTTCTTTCTGTTTTATTTTCATAGAGACACATTCATTGAACAGAATCTGAATCCAGAGTGATTTTAGAAGTCTTGCACATCCATTCACTCAAGTAAAAACATCACTGAAGATGTTATTGGGACAAAGATCAGACTTACTCATTTGGGAGGTAATAAGCCAGAAGTATTAGTATGTGGATGACAACAAAATAACATAGTAGTGGAGCTGGAGAAACTTAACGGGATGTATATTAATATACTGGTAAAGTTATGCTGAAGAAATGGATCAAAAAAATACTAGCATGAAGTGAAAATGAAATATCAGTCATAGAATGACCCCAAGTCATTTGGATCCAAACAGCATCAGGTCAGAGGCCAAACAAGACAGTCAACTTTCCAAAAAAAAGTTCAACATGAGATTCTGCCTCACATTCTGATTTTTCATCTGTAACTGAATAGTCCTCTTTCTTGTTTGTCTTATGCCAGAAACACACTAAAAAACAGCATAAAAGGAAACATTTTTTGTGCCAGATCCTACAGGTGTAATCAAGTTGAAATGCTTCAGGAAACAGACGACAGTGAAGTGAAAAAAAGGTGAGTGTTTTTTAAAGTAATGCATTGCTCAGTGCATCCCAGTTTTCTTAGTTTCCCATTGCTGCGCTCTTCCTCTGGGATCAAGTGTTTGTTGTGCTTCTGGGCCGCTCCTCCCTCAAGGAGATACAGCATCGGTCACTGAGAGAACTCCGAGTGCTACAGTATATGTCAGCACAGTCTCACTGACAAACACTTGTGAGAATTATATAAGAAGTCCATTTATTAATTTTCTATACCCCCCTTTTATAATGCTAAGGAGTCATGGATGAGTGGACTTGGAGCATTTTCATTTGTGCAGAAGCGTAAAGTCAGGATTGTTCTAAGGTCAACAGTTCATTATAATGCTTTAGATTTTTCTCTTATCAGATGTCATGTCTTGTGACTGTTGGAGGAAATGAAAGATGGAAAGCACCTGAAAGACTGATAAAGAGATTTAAAACACGCATTAGAGGCTCCAACCTGTAAAAAAGCACGAAGTTCTTTCCACAGCCGACAGGACTAATGCACATGTTTTTTTTTAATACTGCGCATGAAAGTAAAGCACATACATTTCATTGACGATGAGTCTGTGTGGGGTTTGAACATGTTTTTTTGGAAATTGCCAAAGAATGTTGAGAGTTTGTACCTTTAAAACGTAATTTAAACAAAGAACTGTTGTTCTAAGTTCTTTCTCTAAGACCCAGTATAATGAAAACTGTGTTTTTTGTGTTTTTTCTGATGACTGAGGAAATATACAAAGGAAATTATGCTAAAAATTGTATTTCTCACAATTTCTTTTTTCCAAATAATTGTGAATCAGGAGCAGAGGAAAAAAAAAGCAGTTTGAAAAAGTAGAAAATCGCCAGGTGGGCCACATGCTCCCTGCTTTCAGCATCGGAGAGGGGAAGAAGGGTGGGCTTGTTAGGCGCCAATGGTCCTGCCCATAACTCACAGGCAAATTTCTAATGAACTACTGAGGCTCTACAGGAACTACGTCGTTGAAAACAACTCAGATTTGGGGATTTTGGCTTAAAACTGGAAACGCTTTTAAAATATATCAAAAGATGATCATAGTGGGACTAAAATATACTGTAAATGTTCCGTAAAAGAAAAACATTTAAGTTTTAATTCTATTTTTTCATTCCTTTAAGATTGATTAAGTCAGTAAGTCGATGAAGAGCTCATTCATCCAGGTGACGCTTTGAAGTTAAATCATGACATTTGAATTTAAAGCCTTCTTTCGTTTAAATGTTTCACTTGGTTCATTTGTTCAGTGGTATGGAATTTTAGAAGCTTTTCTTTGGTGGATTTTTTTCTGTGTTGCAACAACGCCAGCTGCAACAAATCTAAAACTTGACAAGTTTTTTAAACTTCCCAACACCGTCTTTTGCTTTTGTGTCCTGTTTGTTCTTGTCTAGTAGATTGTGTGACTGAATCTGAAGTGACAAAATAGATTAATCATTTATCAAATGACCAATTATTCAACAAGATATTCCGTAGACTGTATTGGGATACATACCCTGGAACATACCCTGCTCTGGAAGCAGGGTAAAATATTTTACCTGCCCAATGAGATGGACATGGTTGTTATATTGGGCTATATAAATAAAAATGAATTGAATTGAATGGAACTGGAACATACCCCGCTCTAAAACATACTCTGATCTGGCATGTTCTAATTGGCTGGACCCACCTGATCTTGGTAATTAAGCTGTGAGTATGGAATGATAACTGGAAAACATATACACACACTGGAATGGACTGCCAGGAGTGAACCCCAGTGAACTCAAGCCATTTAGCTCCTGCAAAAATATCATCACATCTCTACAACATGCAACATGATCGGAAGCCATCTCTTCCAGTGTGGAATCAAGCTGATGACCATTGTGAAGGCAAGCTGCTCGATTTTTTTTGGGGAAGTTATTTAACAGGGAGACAGCTTTGTGCTCAAAAAAACAAAACAAAAAAAACTCTGGAGTGGGTTTGGATGACTGCGTATAAAAAAAAAATTACTCTCATAATGTGATCTTTTAATAATATTTTAAATATCATATTTGAAAAGTGACAAATGTTTTATTATTATCAACTATAGATGGAGGGAAATAACAGAGCATTCATGGTGTGTGTGTGTGTCTGTCTTTGTTTTTGAGGTACTGTTTTTCTAGGGATTAGCTGATTGAAGTCAGTTGATTGCAAACTGCTGATTAACTAAACAGATAAAAATACTGAGCACATGTGGCACTGATTAGTACATTAGTCTTTTTGTTCCTGTAAATTTTTTT
Source organism: Adrianichthys oophorus (assembly GCA_036245035.1). Classification (NCBI taxonomy): domain Eukaryota; kingdom Metazoa; phylum Chordata; class Actinopteri; order Beloniformes; family Adrianichthyidae; genus Adrianichthys; species Adrianichthys oophorus. Next base: position 8,203,024 of record BSAI01000138.1, read on the forward strand.
AACAACCTAAGACTTTGTTTCATTTTATTCCGTACTTTTTTTCTTTTAGAATCCTTCTGTTCTTTTGGTATAGCCCAGTCTTGGACTATTACATAACTACAACAACAATAATAATGACAACATGAAAAATTGAAGTAGAATGGGAAAAAGAATGTGAAGAAGAAAAATAAAACCGTGGAATTCTCATTGGTACTCAATGATCCTAAAGCTTTATGCTGGTTTTAGTCACTTTTGCTTATATTTGTCTCAGCTATTTAACTGCAGGACCTAAAACTTTTATTCTCAACTGCTTTATTTTGTTTTTGTTTCTTTGTTAATAAATAAACTGAGAATATCAGCAAATCTGTCAATTGTTTTTTTTTTTCAAAATCATTGTTTTATATTTTACAATGCAGCAAATGTAGGAAATGCTGGAAATCACAGTCAGGGTATTTAGTTTATGATTGAAAGAATACAGTATGTTAAATATATAAGCTGAATGAAGATTATCTCTTAGGCAGAAATAAGCACAAACAAAACAAACTTTATTTTGCTTATCAGCCTACATACAAAAAGACCTTTCGAGCTATAAATTTTTTTACAGAATCAAAAACTGCATCCACAGCAGCCTGGTATAAATCCATCTATTCATCCATGTTCTCAAACCACCATATCCCTTTCAGTGTCACTGGGTTGCTGGAGCCTATCTCAGCCACCACTGGGTGAAGGCAGGGTGCACCCTAGACAAGATGCCAGTCAATCACCACGTGGTATAAATATAATTGCAAAGCACTACTCTATGGCATCTTGACAAAGTCTCGGGCATCCCAACAAACACAAGTGGGAATTTCACCATAAAAAAAGTCTGACATAACCAAGATATAGGTAACTCATAATAAACATAACAGTAAACAAAATTTTAAATATCAAACATTGTTTATGGTCCAAATATGATCATAAAGCAACATTTTCACAGTAAAATATCAGAATTATGATAGATGGCCTTCAAAAACAATAATCTCCATCTGGAATCTTCACGACTTGAAGCAAAAAATCTGATCACATCATCATTAGTTTTCAAACAGCACATATTTTTTATCATGTATATATTTATTTTATTACATTTTAATTATATTTGAAGTTTTTTTTTTTTTTTTACTTTTTATACTTTTTTTGAGCAAACAGATAAAAGCTGAAGGCCTCTTGTGTAGGACAGATTCTACAGTTATAATAAGGCATCATGAATCTTCTGACACATGAGGTGTGTATTTGAAGCACTTCCTTTATTGGTTTTATATCCGAGGCTAAACAAGGATGAAATATTGAATAAATGAGGTTTTTTATTTATTACATGCAAATCTCTGAGTCACTCCAGAGGCACGCTAACATAATGACAATGCTAGTGTTGCCAAAGCTAGCAACTTCCTGGGGAAGTTATTTGGGAGGCAGTGTGCGTTGATCTGAAACCTTGTTTGTTTACCGTAGCATCATCGGTGTCTCACTGGAGGAGAAATTCATCAGGTCACCTTTACACCCGCAGCCCCACGTTGTCGCTGACTCAACCGACATGAAGCTGCCCATGCTTCTCTTAAACGTGCAGTTTAATCGGTTGGAGCAAAGCTCTGTTTTCCACTTTGCTTGGCCTTAAGTGAACACAGGTGCAGGGAAGGCAGCACCATGACTCCACTTTGTTTATAAAATTCTCTCTCTGCATGGGAACTGTTCTTACTCCTAATGGTTTTCAGAAGTGTTCTTGAACCCATGTGCTGACTTCCATCGTAACATTATGTCTTTGTCAGAGGAGAACAGCTCCTGAGGGTCTGAACATCAGGGCTCATTTGGTGTCCCTGCAGAGTGTTCTTTTGGCTCTCTGAATTTTTAGGGCATTTTGATGTCAGAGACAATACTATATACACGTAGAAAGCAATTTTCTCATAATATTTCACAGGATGGTGAACCTCTGATATTTCCACTTCAATGACAAAGGCCTATATTGATGTTCCATGCTAGGGTTTGTCAGGATTACATGAATACGTACTTGGTATAGAATCTGTACCAAGTGTATGGCACATTAGTGAACTTCTACAATAGAGAAACAAAATAAAAATTATTTTTTGAAGACTGTTAGATTTCATTTGGTATCCTCAGAGCATCCTAGAGTTGCAGCAACTGTATAACTTTGTTTATTTTTATCATAAGTAGCAATGATTGCATCTGAACAAAGAAAAACTTTGGGTGTAAACACAACAGGCAAACTGAGCTCAAGAATGTTAACCATCAGAAACCCTGAATTCTTTGGAAGTGGAAAGGCATGAAGTGAAAGAAACAGGCAGCAGATACATTCATAGAAAGATTGAAAGACATTTCATCAACCCAGCCACTGTTGGCTAACAGTAGGGTACACCCCGGGCAGGTCGCTAGTCTGTCACTGGGCTGCACAATCACACAGAATCACATTCACACCAAGGGACAATTTAGTCATCAACTAACCTACAAACTAGTTTTTGGACTGTGGGAGGTATAAAGAAAATCCATGCAAGATGAGGAGAACATGCATTGTAGTATATCCTGCAGGGGGCTCAAAGTCAGGGAGCTGCAGAGCTCAACCATGTCTGAATAATCTTTCTCCAGTGACAAGCAGTTACCTAAACAAGCATGTGACTATTTTTTAGCAAGTCTAAGCTACAGCACCAAGCACTTAAAACATGACACAGATAGATTTTGTTCCCAAACACTCTCATCCTAATGACTCATCCATCATTGCGTTGTCACCATGTGGAATCAGAGCTGCAAGTAAAGACCATCCAGCAACCCTGCGTTTGATAACGGGACCTGCATGCTGTTTCCTCACGTAGCCACATCAAAGCTCATTATTGGCTGGACATGACTTACTGACCGAACCTGTAAACAATCAGTGCAGAAGACATTTACACACGCACCTTGTGTTCTGTGCCATGGGCCATTTAGGAGAGCCTGGAAAATTCTGCTCTGTTGTTTGGGTTGGATGTGCCACTCTTCTTAGCTAAAAGTGCAAGACCATTATTGCAAGACCCCTGTAAAAATACAATTATGATATGTGAAGAGCAGTTTCTCTCTTTTGAAAATATTTTATGTCTCCAAAAAACAAAAAACAGTAAAAAGACTCCAGACTCCAAAGAGGATTTTTAAAAAATTATTTGAATATGCCTAAAGCCATGGACAGAACACACACATTCATGACAGAGTTAAACGCAGGTTCTTGAATGTTTGTTTAATCCACTTTTTTAACACTGGACAAGGAAGGAAGGACTTCTTTTTTTCCTTATTGTTTACTAGCGCAGGTCTGCCATCTACTGTTGGAGGAGGCTTGGTATGGAACGTTGAACCAGTACAAATCTGGTGAATCTTGCTCCAGGCTTTTCCAGGTTTTCTATTCTGACATACTAAAGACTTGATGCCATCACTTTGGTCCGGCACAAACCGCAATTTTTTATTCCTCCTCCAATTTTCAAATTGTTGGCACTTCCGTAAAGTTAAAGGGACCCCATCCATTCGCTGCTACTAAATCAGAGTCCCTAATTGGTCAAAGTTTGATCTGGTTTAACTTGCGACACGCATTAAATGGTCGCACGTTTTGTCTATAGAGCACGAACATTGGTCATAGAAACTTGCATAACAATCTGTGAACACGATAGTTTTATCAGCATAGTTTATCGCAGACTTTTTATTGAAAGAGGTTGCTTGAACCTGCGTCACCAAAGGCAGTGTGAACATAGCTAACATAAATGCAATGCTAGAAAACATCATGGCTCCCATATAGGCTGATTACATACATTTATTATTTTCATGTTCTGTCCATTTATGCTGCGTAGTGCATCAGGATCAGACATTTGAGGGGGTTTGCTTTTAATTTCTTTTTCATTTGTACTGTGATGAGTGGTCAGTCACCCGAGACATCGTCCAGCCCGCCTCTTGAGTGGAAGTGTTCAACCATTTGGCCCTGTGTTAGAGGATTGTGGAGTAGCTGCTTGTTAGTGTCAAAATGATCAGGCTTCTACTGGCATTGATGAGAACAAAACACTTGTACTGACACATCCATATTCAATGAGGGTTGTTGCACTTGAAGGTGTTGTGAAGTGTATTGAAAAAGAATCAAAGTTCAGGAGCACAGCAGAAGCAGAAGCAGGAGGAACAAAAACAAACTGTTTGTACAATATAGATACTTCATTATAAATTATCAACATTTTTCTGTTTTTCTTAATGAATTAACACACTTGTCGCTTTTATTTCCTTCTTGTTTTAATCATTTGAACTAGAACTTCCAGAAATTAAGTAACGGGGAAATGTACTGCTAGAATTTTATATATTTCTTTTTAATAAGGAATATATAATAATAACCATGACGTTGTGGAAGAACGTTGCATTTTCCTTACATAGCTGTTCTTGACAGAAGTGATACCAACTGAGCTTACCGCTGAGAGAGAGGCTGGTGGATCAGGGGAGCTGCTGAGTTTAGGAGAAGTCAGAGAGTCATTCCTGGTCGGGGCTGAGCTGCTTTCCCAACCTTGATACTGGTTATTAAGATCTACATCCAGAACTTTATAATCACCTGGACTGCTCTTGACCTTTTGGAACTGTTCATACAACTGGAAATGTGCCACAATTCCACATGTTGAACACACATTTGAACTGATAACTGTCCATCTAACTCCATGTCGACTGAATTAACTTCTGGTGCTGGAGTTTCCATGAACTAATCTTTTTTAGTCTAAATTGAAATACTTCAGTTGATTTAATAAAATAGGGTGGAAAACCATTGTTAGTTGCTCTCTTCTTGGTGTCTTTTTTCAATTATTTTTCATAATTTAATCTTTCAGATCATGTTCAATAATAACTTGGAAAATGATAGATAAAAATTTAAGTTTTAAAGGATTATTTCCTTTTTTTATCTGTAAATCTATCTGGTCAATAAGACGAAGGAATTGCTAAATTCTGATAAAACAATACAACACTGTCTCGCTGCTCTCAGTCCTGAGCATTACCAAGCCTTTAAAAATGAAACGTGCTTTGGTGTGTTTAGCACATTTTTCTGAAAATGGAGAACACATGAAGAAAACTAAGTTTAAAAATTTAATTTTTTTTTATTCAAATCATTGTAAATCAAGAGCAGTAGATAAAATGCCACTTAAAAAGAGCCTATTTGTGACATAGAAAATATGCTGAGCGGGCCACAAACTCTGATGCCCCAATGGTGAGGGGAAGTGGGGTGGAGTTGCTCCATTCCAATTGTCCAGCTCACAACTCAGAGACAAATTTCTAATGAACAACTGCCGCACTACAGAATATTTCCTAGAAAACTATACAGGTTTTTGGATTTGGGCTTAAAATGGCACGATCATAATTAAAAGACCATTAGAAAAGCTTTTACAAGAGATAAAAAGATGATTGGAGTGGGATTTTAAGAGAAGCTGTGTTCCACAAACATCTTTGGTGTCCGTCTGGGATCCCTAAACCAACATAGCAGCAGGGTTCATAGATTGTCAAATACAGTTCCAGTTTTGGCTGTCAGTAAGCCGTGCCCACTCCACGGTAGATCCCAACAACAATGGAGACCACAGAGCATCCTGTTTTTGGGAAATAAGTAATAAAAATGAGCCATCAAACTTCAGAGGAGAAGGAAGCAGGTTCAAACCATACTCCAAGATGATGCATGACCATCTGATAAAGAAAGAACACCATCTTTCAGGCAAAATGGTTTCAAGTCAATAAAAAATGTCTCTGCAGATCTTAATAACAGACAAGCCCAGTTGGAGTTGAGGATCAAGATCTGACATATTAAACTGAGTCAGTGTTTATTCAGCAGTGAGGAGAATAAAGACTGAAGAAATCCTGAAGAAAAAATCAGACTGATGTCTGATAAAACCTTAAAATGGATTTGAGATGCTTTTCATTCTGCCAGGGGCTTACATATTTTCCCTCAGAAAAGCAAGAATTGTTAGTCTTTTTGCTGAGTATATCGATACATTTTCAAGAGAGTTTTAAAATACTTAGCAGAAATTTCTGTTTTCTTATATTTTTGACTTCAAAAATGCAAAAAGGGAGGTGAAACCAAGAAGTGATTCAGATTGACTTCCTGAAGTGTATCCTTTATTTTTACAGAAATTCCATCAAGCAGGTCCTTCAACCAGCTCCTCACAGATCTTTTGTTTAAATTTGGTAGGGTTAGCCAATAGGAGTTGTTGGTTCATAGCAAAACTCCCTCACTTTTCATTCCCAATCATAACTGAAATGAGCAATAAAAACAAATGAGCAAATGTCTCATCTGCATAAGTGTTACAAAATAGGAAATTTGCACTTTTTTAAAAAGAAAACTGTAACTAGAATTATGCTCAACATAAGGTGTTGTAAAAAGGGGTGGGACCAACCAAGATTTTTCTTTCACCCACTTCTTTTCAAGCACAGTGTTTTGCCTTTTTTGTCTAATTTTAACACTTGCATTTATTTTCTTTTGTTTTTGTGTTTAAAATAAAAAACCCAAACTAAGAAGTTTCATATGATGTAATTCCTCCAAAGTATCAGAAGAGAGCAGTTTACCCATAACTCCCATTTGAAGTCAGATTTTACACCTGAAATAAAGGTATCTATAGCTGGGAATTAAAGCGTTTTTTTTTTTTTCTTATTTGTGACAACTTTGGTTGGATTATAAATAAACCCAACATCTGTCATTTAGATTTTCTTGAGCTCAATTTAGGCATTTTAAGGGATGTCTTTCTTTGATTGGCAGGTGCGTTGTCCCATGAGAGGACCCAGACAAGCTTTAAGCTGTACTTTGTCCCATCCAATTTCTATTTTCCCACATTGTTTAGATCGGTAGAGTAAACTTTGTTTAGTGTCCATGTCCTACTTCAGGCTTCATTTGTGTAGCAGAAATCTATCAGTGACGTCTGAGATTATCCATCGTGTGTATGCAACGTGTCTGAGGTTCATAATGACTGTCCAGCAAAACACAGAGATAAGCACTTAAAGCACACCCCAGCCATGATCCACAGGAAGCTCGATTGTCAGGTAAGAATAGTTTCAAAAAATATGCACTTTTTGATTTTCCAAGTCATCTTGTAGTTTGGTTCTCACCCTGTCTCGAAGGGACCGCCCAGCCTCTCTATGGAGGAAGCTCATTTCAGCCGCTTGGATTCGGAATCTTGTTCTTTTGGTCATGATCCAGAGCTCACGTCCATAGGTGAGCATTGGGACAAAGATTGGTCGATAAATTGAGAGCTTTGTTTTTTGGCTTATGTAGCTCTTTCTTCACCACAATGACCCGGTACTGTGACCGCATAATGGTGGACGCTGCTCCAATCTGCCTGTCACTCTCACACTTTAATCTTCCCTCACTCGTGAACAAGACCCCAAGATACTAAACTTCTCCACCCGGGGAAGGAGGACTCCACCCACTCAGAAAGGGCAAACTACCTATCTCCTGTCAAGAACCATGACTGTGGTGAATCTCATCCCAGCCGCTTCACATTCTGACACAAAATTCCCCAATGCATGCTGGAAGTTCTGACTCGATAATCAAGAGGACAGGACAACATCAACTGCAAAGAGTATGGCTCCCTCGTGGCTACATTAACCCCCTCGTGGTTCTCTATCACCATCCTGAGAAACTCATGTTTCTTTTGTGTGGTTCATTTTAAATTATGTACACATAGCACTATTAAAAAAGCATAGCCACTATTGTCACGCTTTAAAGTCTCACTCAAGCAATATTTTTCTTTTGTAAAATTGTTCCCAGTGGTCTTTTAATTATGATTAAGTAGTCTTCAGCTAAAATCAAAAAGCCCGTCTTATTTTTTAAGGCATTTTGTCTGCAGAGCAGCAGTATTCTTTAGGAATACTTTTTTTATTGACAGATTCCTTACCAAATAGTATTTAAATAAGAAGATTGACATGTAAGATGTAAATTAGTGGACACACCTCAGTTCCTTGTGTTGCTCTGGTCAATTATTTTCAATCTTTAGAATAGGTACCATCCCTTTGCGTGCCTGTTTGTTATTTTAAAAAAAAAAAAAGGATTGAAAAGCAAAATCTTATTTTTGTCGATTCATTTTTTGGGGTGAATTTCAACTGTTAGATGTGTAACCATTGTGGGTTTTACATTCAGAAATAGACCTCTGTAATGTCTGTGTATAAATAGTTGTAGTTTTTATTCAAGGTCACATGTAAAGTAAGACCAGAAGACAGAATCAAATGAAAGGGAAGTGATGGTTATTGCCTACACAATTATTGCCTACATTGGTACACAATTATCAGACTTGAGCTTGCATCCGCTTGTTTTTCTCCTAACCTCATTTGTACATTGCCTTGAAGCAAGGCTGCAGATGGTGATTATTAGCCCTTTCAAGTTGAAATGAGACACCACTTACTGGCTTGGTGATTTTTCCTGAGTTCCTCGCCAGTTTCGGAAAGGATGAAACACTGAATCACACCTGTTATTTTTCTGAAGCTTTTATGAAAAAACCCAACAACGTGAGTATATTGCTTTTGACCTTTTGCGGCAAATGTGTTAAGAAGAGGGACCAAATTTATTTTGAAATTCTGTTCAGTTACGTGCGTGCTAGAAGCTGATGCAGAAGCAGCTGAAAAGTATTTCTTTGAATAATGCAAACATGTAATATACATAGAAAGACTTCTCATAAAAGCGCGTCCTTTTTATGATGACAATGAGGTTATTTTTTTGTTTTAGTCAGATACCTCAACTCTCTGATTGGATGGAAGTGCCTATTTTTACACTTGCAAATATATGGGTTAAAATATGCAAATTAACTCATCCATTTATTCACGTTGTGATGCATTTGGCTAAACCTTCTTTATTAGTGCCGGTTTGGAGCTACAGGCACACCAGGCATGTGACACGCATAAAAGAACATGCTAAAGGAGGATTTAGCCGAAGGTATTCACGTTAGACAAGCAGGGAGGGGCTTCTTCTTCTCTTTCTACTGTTTACGAGCGTATATCTGCCACCTGCAGCTGGAAGAGACTCGGTTTGAAATGTCAAAGAGGTGCAAATCTTGCTCCAGCCTTTTTTCTTTCACAGTGCTATTTTAATATATAAAATGGTAAATGGTGTATACTTGTAAAGTACTTTTCTACTTTCCTTGAAGGCCCAAAGCGCTTTACAGTCACAGTCCCATGTACAAACACATTCACACACAGATGGTGACTCTGCTGCCGAACACTGGCGCCAACCTTCCACCAGAGGCAACGTGGGGTTTAGTGTCTTGCCCAAGGACACTTCGACACATGGGCGGGCAAGGTGGGAATCAAACCTGCAATGTCCTGATCAGAGGTTGACCGCCTTGAGCCACACCACAGCCGCCCAATGAAAGACTTGGTGTCAAATAATTGTGATTGGGTGCAAACTGCTAAGGTTGGCACTTCCGTGAATTGAAAGGGGCGGCATCCATTTGTCTCTACCAAACCCCAGTCCCTGATTGGTCAAAGTTTGAACTGATTTAACTTTCAATGATCACATGTTCTATACACACTGAGCCCTAAAACTGTCCTGAAAGCTTAGTTATGCGTGAATGGAAAAGTTTTGAACGTGGAAGCCCAAAACTCGTGTTTTCATAGACATTTTATTGATGTGGGCACTAGGTCAGTGTGAACGTAGCGTTATACCCTCCACACTGCCCTCCTATGAGATCCAAGAACTTTTGAGACATTTTAGCTGGCGTCATTATCATTTTTAGAAAAGTTGGTTAAGCAAAGTAAGACGTCTGGTTCTTTGTTAGATCCCATCCCTCCTAAGCTATTCAAAGAGGTCTTCCCTGCTGTAGCTCAGACGGTTCTCGCCATTATCAACAGCAGTCTGGCCACTGGTGTTGTGCCAGTCGCTTTTAAACATGCACTTGTTCAACCCCTGCTTAAAAAACCCAGTCTAGACAGTTCTGTGTTGGCTAATTTTAGACCCATTTCCAAGATGGCTTCATATCAAAAGTTTTAGAGAAAGTGGTCTACTTACAGCTGGAGGAATTTTTGAGCACTCATAAAATCTATGAAGTCTTCCAGTCTGGTTTTAGAGCCCAGCACAGTACAGAGTCGGCTTTATTGAGGGTGAGCAACGACATCCTATTGGCAACTGATGGAGGAGATCATGTAGTTCTGGTTCTGCTGGATCTATCAGCAGCATTCGACACAGTTGACCACAGTATTATAATATCTAGGCTCCAGAACTTGGTGGAGATTCAAGGTACTGCACTAGATTGGTTTAGATCGTACTTAGCAGGACGGGCTATGTGTGTTAATATTGATGGCTTTAAATCTAGAACAGCTCAGGTGTCTTTTGGAGTTCCACAAGGTTCAGTTCTAGGGCCACTTCTATTTTCCTTATATCTGCTTCCACTGGGGTCCATTCTAAGAAGGCATGGTGTTTCCTTTCACTTATATGCTGATGACAGCCAGATCTATCTGCCGCTGAAAAGGAAGAATAGTTTCTCTACTAACCTGCTTGTATCATGTTTGCATGACATTAAGGATTGGTTGGCCATGAGTTTCCTGAGTTTTAATGAAAACAATACTGAAGTACTAGTGTTTGGACCAAATGATCTTGGAGGACCGTCCCCAGTTGATCTGGGTTTTTTGACAGGGTTTTTAAAGTCAACTGCTTCTAACTTGGGTTTTAAATTGGACAGTCATTTTAAACTTGATCACCAGATCAGATCAGTGGTGAAGTTGAGCTTCTATAATCTTCAGCAACTTTCAAAGGTGAAACCATTTTTATCACCTGCACATTTTGAGACAGTAATCCACGCCTTCATAACTTCTCAGTTGGATTACTGCAACTCTCCTTACCTTGGACTAAGCCAGATATCTCTCTCACGTCTCCAACGTGTTCAAAATGCAGCTGCCCGTCTCCTGGTTGGAGGACGTAAGCGAGACCACATTACACCAATTTTAGCATCGCTCCACTGGCTGCCTGTGCATTTTAGGGTTAACTTTAAGATTCTTTTACTTGTTTTTAAGTCTTTACATGGTCTTGCCCCACTGTACCTCTCCGAACTGCTTTCTCCTTATTCGCCGGCCCGGTGCCTCAGATCAGCTGATCAGCTCCTTCTGGAGACACCGAGGTCCAGGCGGAAGCTCAGGGGGGACAGAGCCTTTGCCATTGCTGGTCCAAAGCTCTGAAATTCTTTGCCTTTGTATATTAGAGAAGCATCATCACTGTCCACTTTTAAAACTCGTTTAAAGACTCACTTTTATGCCCTTGCTTTTAACACAGCATGGGACTCCAGCTGTTTTTTCTGATATTTTATTGCTCTTATTATTTTATTTGTTTTTATTGTCTTTTTATCTTGTTTTTATCTTGTGTGTGTACAGCACTTTGTTTTAGCTTCCTGCTGGTTGAAAGTGCTATATACATAAAGTTGAGTTGAGTTGAGTTGAGAAGTATGCAAGTCGAGTAACTTGGAGAAGCTAAAAACCTTCTTTTAAAAGTTACTTCAATATCATGCAATAATGTCATACAACTTTGATTGTTTTAACTTATGTAAGAATAATTTCTCAACGGGCCACCTATTAAAAAGTTTCCTTTTGTAGAAGTCAGAAAAGCAATAAAAGGTCAAGTAAAGAAGCTTGTCACCCTCGTTTGTCACTAATGCTGAGGTTTGTATGTTCTTATTTTACTACAACTTGTCTTTTTGTAAAACCTAATATGATGCACATATTGTCTTACATTTCTCACATAAAATGTCAGATTCTTTTTGAAGAGTCAAAGCTTGGTTTCAAAGGTCACCAATGCGTTTCATCTGGCTACATCTGACTTGGTGGCAACAGCTGCTAACAGCATTTGTGATTGAGTTTCTAAAAATATCTTTCAGCATTTGGAGTTAATAACCTTTATTCTAGCACAGCTGAAGTTTTGAATCTTTTAAGAAAGACGTGGAAGAATGAAAATACATCTTTGTAATGGGGGTTTGACATTCATCCCATCGTTAGCAACATGGTGCAATTCTATCACAAACATATTTATCAACACATTTTGCGTTTTTTAAACACAGCAAGGACTAATTAAAAAAATGAATACCAATAGATGAGTTATTCTCACTGTAAGAATTAGAAAATTAGCAAAACTTTTTCCCACTAAAAGTGTTTTGGAGATTTTATGGAAGCGGCCATTTTGAAATGAGCAGGAAAAGTTCTTCTACTGCCCCTTGTGGAATGATGATGAACTACAGGTCAGAAAAGATGGACCAAATTGTATACAATAGTTTTTAAAGACCCACTCTGTTATGCATGTCCATTTAAGGTTAAAACTGAGTTTCTAAGCATTACCTCATTCAAATCGCATTGAATCAGGAGCAGAGGAAAACTCAATGTTCGAAAAAGCTCAGACTTATGACCCAGCAACTGCCATGGGTGAGACAAAGTCTTGCTTTCTCCGCTCTCATTTCTAAAACTTTGACATTTTTATTTTCCTCATCTGAACTGCGGCCTGACTATGAACTGTACGGCTGCATAGCTCCGATATTGCTCGCCATTTTTTTGCTATGCTTGTGTTAGCTTGGGCTTGTGAGGCGCTTGTCGCTAGCAGGAGAGAGTGCAAACAAACTTAGCTTATGCTGGGAAATTAGCTAGGCTAACTAGCTAGGCTAGAAGCAAATTTCTAATGAGCTCCTGCAGCTCTGCAGAAAATAGGTTTTAAAAAGACACGGTTTTTGATTTTAGCAACAAAAAAAAAAAAAAAAGCATAATCATAATTAAAAGACTACTGGGAACACTTTTACAATAGAATAAATTTTTTGGAGACTTTAGGGAAAATTTGGAACATGCTAATGAGATATGGGTCTCAGAAATGCATGTATCAAATGTGATACAAATTGTTAAATGGGGTTAAAAGCCTGCCTGGTTTTAGAAGCATTTCAATCTCCATTCAAAGTTTTGTTGACAAAACTGTTCAGCAAACCTCATCTCTACTGCTTCCTGGTGTAAATATCTTTTGAGGGATTTTTGATTGTTCCATATTCATACTTAGAAGCTCCGCCAACTTTGACCTTTGACCTTATTTTTTTGTAAACAATAAATTAAAGAACACCAGTTTTAAAATAAATTAACTGATAATTTCTTCACAGCTGTGATTTCACTTCTTAGCTTTCTCTATATCGGACACAGAATAAGTTCATAATTTGGAATTGAAGAAGAAATATTAATAGAGACAGGAATGGACAGAAAAGAGCCTGGAAATGAATTCCAGCAAAAACAGTATCCAATAAGGAGGCCAGTTAGAGCCATCTCTGTCCACTCAGATTTGTCAGATAACCGTAAAGGCCTTCTCTGCTGCCCGCATAATCTACACACACCCATGACTCATCAATATGACGTAATTTAAATATGAGAACATTTTGGAAAGACTTGCGCAAAAACATGTTTTATGATTTGAACTATTTTCAAGAAATCAAAGACCTTAAATTTCTATGAGCTGCTTTTCTTTGGCTTGCTCACAGACAGTTCTATGTCCTGCTGGCAGGCTTATGACACAAATTCCAATTACGTAGTAAGCTTTGTCAAAAGTTAATTAAGGGCTTTTTCTTTCTTAATATTTATCAGGTCATTATGTGGTGTGATAGAAAGGCCACTAATGACTGCCGCTCATCTGAAAAAGATACTTAGAGTGTCTTCTCTTGGAGAAAAAAAGGTTAATTATTAAGTTCCTAGCTAATGGCATGTCCAATTTAGAAGACGCATTGATTCTTACCAGTCATTTTTTAAATCAGATGTTTGGTAAAGGCTGCATGAATGAGGTCCCTGTGACTAGATAACTGTGAAAACATTGTCTCTGAGGGAAATGATTAAAACAGGTAGAAAAATGAGGCGAAAAGTCAAGAGAGGGATGGAAAAAAACAACTAACAAACTCATTAGAGCAGTTCTGGACTTTGACCAGACAAATGAAGATTTCTGAGCAGTTGAGATGAACAGATGGCCCTTTTATTGATGCTTAGTTTACACTTACCTCATCAAATTCTCCTGGATGAATTCACATGGAGGCATTTGGAATATGCACCAGTAGGATCTTTGGTCTTAATGGTTGTGGTGGCTTTATCGACATGTCTTAAAATCTTTTTCTCAGTCGTATTGTTTACAGAAGAAAAAAAAAAAAAACTGTGATGATGTGTAGACTTTCAAAGCTTCAGGTGATTACTGAGCAGAAGTGTCAACAAAAAAGGCATAAGTCTTAAATACAGTCATATTCATTCATTCATTTTCCAATCCGCTTTATCCCTTTCGGGGTCACGGGGTTGCCGGAGCCTAACCCGGCTACTCATGGGCGAAGGCAGGGTACACCCCTGGACTGGTCGCCAGTCTGTCGCAGGGGCTACAGTCATATATTTTCTAAAAATAAAATAATTGTTCATAAAATGTAGGTCATAATCTAAAATAATTGTTCATAAAATGTAGGTCATAATCTAAAAGCATAATAGGTAGCGGTTGGATCGCAGAGTTGGCTGCATGCAGGACTGGAACATAGGAAACCTGGGTTCCTTTTCTAGTGGGCATGATGAGCTTCATCCAGTGTGGGTTCTTAGACAAGACCCTTCACGCTACTGCCCAACTATGTAGCCACAGGGGGGTCTAAAGGCCATGTCACCCTGCCACTATGTACATTTTGCACTGATGAAATTGACCATACGTGGGAAAAGTGAGAAAAGTTGTGGTCTTTTACATGATATTTTCACAGATGATCACGAATGAGCCACGTTAAAACCATGAGAGAAGTACCCCCATCAACACGTGGGATACTCGCCAGGAGCAGCACCACGAGAAGAATGCTTGTCCAGAGTCAGATTGGCAGCTGACGTACCTGGCCCCCTCCCACAACCTGTCTTCAGCAAGAGAGGGAGATCCCCACTCAGTATAGACCGCTGGAGGGGTGAAAGATTGGCCTTTTTATTTAGCCATCACACAATACACCAATCGTGCACGAATTATAATGATATGATTACTCCGCTGTTTAAATGCAATTCATTGGTGACTTGTTTGTCAATTACATAATTTTAATGTGATATGTTAACTGTATATGCGGCATAAAAGTTATATGTGAAAAGTCTGTATGTGGACATATGTAGAGTGGTTGCGGAAAGCCACAAATTTGCATTTTCATCTCACAAAAATGATGCACAATTGCATAAGATTTTCGTAATAATTGCATATAAACTTCATAAACTATGCATGAGCTGCGTGATTCTCAACCGATCAAAAATTTTGAACAGCTCAAAACTGAATTCACGTAAAGACCTGTTGGCCGAGACCCTCGACGGACATATGCAGACATCGACGAATAATGAACTCACATTTATGAATTACGTACTTTAGATATAATGAGTGTGGAAGCCACTATCCAGGAAGAAACATCCAAGATGCATGAATACATCAAGCTCAAGGCCCCAGTGAATGTCTCAGGCCATGGACAGCAGAGGATGTGGTGCTGGAGATCCTCATGGGAGAACAAGCCCCTGCATGACAAATGCTACCAAACCATAACTGAAGTGGCTGATATCAAGAAGTCCTTATAATGGGAGGAAAGGGCTGGCCCACAGGACAGCACAGAAGAGGCTCAAATCTACCACACCTCTGGCAGAGGACCCGGGCTTTGGGTGAGGTACCACCCGCGGAGGGTGAGGGTGAGATTGCAAAACACTGGACCAGACCATTGCAAGGGTCAGGCAGAGTGTGTTTCTGCATTGCCGATGGGATTTTTTTTCAAAGCTGATTGCATATATTTTCATTATTTCACTAAACAGGCTAAAACTAAGAGTTGGTCCTCCACTGTTGTTGAATATTACTATTACTAACAACTCAACCATATGGCCCATCATCTAAATGTTAGGTGATATTTGGCTTAAATGTTCTACTTCCACAGGCATCATAAAGAAAGTAGCTTAAAAGTATTATAGCAGTTATCTAACAACCTTCTGGAACAGTATTGCTATAATAAAGCCCAAGGGTTAAATCTAGCATAAACATATTATCTGCAATGTAACACAGTAACCTTTCACAGAACTTTTAAAGAGCTTTAGATGAGGCATTAGGCTCAATTTAATTGAAGCTATAACCCTTTTTACTTTTTAACTCTTTCTTCAGTCATCTGTTGGTGTAGCGTCATCAGTTCAACCGATTAATGCCTCAGTCATACCTGCACTTACGGGTAAAAATGGTCAAACCTGTAAGGGGCAGGTCGTCTGCATGAAATAAAGAAGTCATAGATCGCTCTGTGAACCCATACAGCAACGTGTTCAGGCACATTTTTTTCATCAAGCACGCTGCGGCCAACAGTTCATAGCCAACATGCACTTATACAATACGTAAGAGTGAGAAGTGTGCAAGGGCCTCATTAGTGCTTGGAACTTGAAAACTCATCTCCACTCCCTCTAAGATGCAGCTCCTCCTGTCTACAACCCTCTACGGGCCCAGGCAAAAACCTACAGAACCCATGTGGGTCAATCCATCATTTTATTAACAAACTGATGAAGACTGGCTTGTTCAGACTTCTCCTCTGGAGCCTCTTGAGCTAATGAAAGAGGGTGGGTTTGTTCGATCAAATATATTATTGAAAGCCTTGATTACATCATAATAGAAAAACTCAACAAAAGCATCTTCAGTTAGAGGCTTCTTTAGATCTGCAACACCTACAGCAGCAACTGTCTCAGAACATTGAAATAGACCACAACTTTTAACTTCCACTGGGAACCAATAACGTATTTTTGATTGAAATTGCAATTTTCTAAGACATAGAACATTGAAATTAACTGAGTTTTAGGTGGGATCATTGGCATGGAACAACCCTGCCTCCCCCTTCCCATCGCTCATAACAGGGCTCTCTCTTTACACACCCTCCCGCTAGCTAAAATTCCCTCACACCACCAACCTAAAATGACGGGTGCAACAAAAATGGCGAGCAATGTTGCAGCTATCCAGACATACAGTTTTGAGTCAGATGCCAGCTCAGATGAGGAAAACGAAGATGTACATAGATCTATCTGTCTATGAATGGATGAATCAGAAGGGAGCGGAGCAGGGAGCTGGTGGCCTGCTGACTGGAACTTCGGCGTCACACTTACAATCTTTTTTAAGCAGCATTTTTTTCATCTGCTTCTGATTCCCGATGATTTGAATAAAGAATTACTCAGAAATGCCATTTTAAGCTGAATTTGCTTTGTACATGTGTCCTCTGTTATCAGAAAGATTTTACAAGAACATGTTAATCTTTAACTTGCAATAACTTTATTTGTTAAAACCTTATGCCTGTTCCTTTCAATGCTTGGATAACACAAATATCTACAGATAATTGTATTGAAGAGCAATGGAAAATGGAAAGTTGTATGAGCTCAAGTATAAACTTTTATTGAAGCATTTGTAAAAATTGTAAGTTCATTTAACAAAACTGTTTAATGACTATTTGTAGATGTAAGAAGACCAGAGAGAATGGTATTGATTCCTCATTAGAAACCGATCACAACTACAAACATTTTACTTGATTTTTTTTTTTTTAAGAAATGCATCCGAATGCTTGTGGCATCTCAGTGGATGTTTCTGGTCTTTTGCCTTTGTCTTTTTCACATCCAGGAAGACATCTTTTTGTCCAGTAACATATGATGTTATCTGCTTTTAAATTCCCCAGTTTTGTCACCTTCTCACCCTCCCTCCATTCTGGCTCCCTCCCTCTCCTCTTTGCCTCTGTCTCAGTATCTGCTGTGATTGGCTGGTTTTTTTCTCCTCATGCGTTTTCCTGGTATAAATCACAGTGGGAGTGGAGATAAGCCGAGCTTGTTTCAGATACAGAAGGACGCTGCTGTGAAAAAAACCCTGTTGTCCACAAACGCACTTTTTGCCTTCTTGCTGATTTTTTGGGGACTTTTATCGCTCCACCATGTGTAAAGGACTAGCAACTCTGCCTGCGACCTGCTTGAAAAGGTAAAATCAGTGCTGTACGAAGGAGTGCTGAACCTAGATGTTTCTACAGAAACATCACTGTTCGTGGACAAATCTTTGAGAAATAGCAGCAGTTTTAAACCGTTTGAAAAACTAAAATCAAATGTATTTCATCAAGAAAAAGCAGTTGTGCACTTGAGTGGATTTTTACACCTGTGAAGGCATGCTGTGGATTTTATTAGTCCAAACAAGCTGAAATCTGATGAGATGCTTTCTTCCACAGCGCCAAAGATATCAAGCACAAACTGAGCTTCTTACTGCAGAAGCCTGAACCCCAAACATCCGATCAGAAGGAGGCCAAGGAGAAAATTGCTGCTACAAAGAGGTCAGAGAACTTTATCTCTCGTTATAAATTTTCCTGTTTCCATGTACTGAACATTTATGCTCAACTAAGCATAAAAAGAAGCAACAGCAAATAACAGTTTCCGTTCAAAGAAACGTAAACAAATATTTTTCAATTTGAAAGAAAAATTTTACTTTTTAAAAGTTAAACTCTGTGTGAAAGGTTTCATGTTTGCTTCTCTGTACGATGAAGAATACTATTTTTTAACTTATAATCTTAATCTGCCTAAAATAAAAGCTTATGACAATAAAAAGGCATATCTTTAAAAAATGCGCGTTTAATTGCCTTTCATGTTAAATGTCTGATCAAACAAAAGGTGCCTTTCTATTCCTTGCCTCTGGGGAAATCACTGTAAATGAGATTTCTTTCATTTTGTCAGAGTTTGTTTGGAGAAGGATGACGAAGTGATGAGTAAAGAGGTGCTTTGTTTGATGTAGAAATAGATCCGGCTCTCAGACTTTTAGGTTAACAGCCAATTTTACTTGGAAGGAAGTGGACAATTTAACAGTCACTCACCTTGACTGTTTTGCTAGAAAAAAAGGCTTCGAGTGGGGAAATATTTGTAGTAAGAAAAAACACATGGAGGCAGTATTATGAGCAAAATACCCCTGTTTAGTTCGAGCAGATATATTTAGACTCAAACAGGTTATGGAGGATCAGGTCTTGTTTTTGCCCTGATGTACACACAGGTTAAAAAAGCCTTTTATAGTTTTGTTTTATGTGCAACTGGTGGCGACCTTTCATCCTCCAGAAACAAATACATTATGCTGTGACAGGCAATCAGCCTTTACCAATCTTTCCAATCACGTACATGAAGAAAATGTCAGGTTTTAAAACAAAATTATATATAACAGTAAATGGTTGTTGCTTTTCAAAACAATATTTATGATATTGTGCTTGTGACTGTTAAAGGCGGAACAGCAATAAGAAAAGCAGTTAATGTTCTTTCATTGATCTAAAAAATAGTTAGAAAACAAAAATAAACTGTAATATTCCAATAGAACATGTGGATTGTCTGTGTAGGCTTATGTACACTTTTTTTGTTGTTGTTTTTTTAGGGTGCCAGATCCATCTGAGGTGGAAAAATGGAAGGAATCATTCAGTCATGTGATGGGCAGTGAAAGTAAGTGTAAGACAAATGCGTCATACTTAAAAAAAAAAAAAAAGACTAAATAGTGTGAAATTGGGGTTCAAATTCGCGCCCAACAGAGCTTTGGCTTGTCCTCATTATTGCCACTAACAGTCAGCCGGGCGCTAGGCTTATTATTTCCCTGAAAAATATTTTTTTAAAACCAGAATCTTTTCAAAAATAATTGCTCTGGGAGTGGTATCAGATAAAAGCTTCACACATTCCTCACTAATAGCAGCTGAAAGGGGTTTGGAGATCCACATACTGATTGTAAACCTCACAATGATAGGAAAAAGGATAACAGCAGTTCAGCAGACGGTTGGTTTTTTTCATGATAAGTGCTTATTGAAAGGCGTCGTCCTGCTCGGATAACTAAACAAAGTGATGCGGAGATGAAGAAACGATGCGAAACAAACCTCGCCAAGCTAAGCAAAGCTTGAGGCCTTGGCAAGGCGCGTTCAAGTGACCATACTCTTCTGATCACGCATCATTCTGCAGGTTTTTACGTTTGTTTTAGGGCTCCATGTACAAAATGCAGGGCCATTGAACTTTAACAAAACATGGAGTTGAATTTGATATTTGATATATTTTTCATTTATGGAAGTGGTAACTGTTTGAAAATCAATCGTAAAGAAAAAAATTAATAATTACGGTTTGTGCCCGGCTAGGATCACATGACACCAAGTAGGTATCAAAAAGAAAAAGCCTAGAGCAAGGTTTTGCGTCAATCCTCTTTCAATTGTAGGTAAATGGGCTGGTATCAGGTAGCGACAGTCCATGTAAACACCACCTGTTAAAAGTGCGTTCAAGAATGCACTAAACGCGTTTTCTAGCGAGCCTTGCGTGAACGAAGCATTAGAGTCACGGAGATTAAAAAGTGCTGTGTAAACATTGCATATGTGAGAATTAACATGCTGTTTGCCTCCTCTCTCCGGCAGGGGGTCGGATGGTTTTTACCAGCTTTCTGCGGTCCGAGTTCAGTCAAGAAAACGTGGACTTCTGGATCGCCTGCGAGGACTTCAAGAAGACTCTGCCTTCTCAGATGGCAGCCAGAGCAAAACAGATCTATAAGCAATATGTGGAGGCAGATGCCCCAAACGAGGTAACTAGCATTACTTCATTTAACAAAAACCATAGAGGTTTGATCCGTGTCACAAAAAAAGCATTTTTGACATGATCATGTAAATGACACATCCTTTTTTTAGAACAACAAAAAAAGGTATTTTAAAAGGAAATTAGTCAAAAAAGAATGTTAAATCAAAAGGTGAAGTATTTTATTGTAATGCATGGACTTCTTTTACTCTGGTGAAAATGTAAGGCTAGAAGTGGGTCAATATGCCAAACCAACAATGCTAACAATGCTTTTTTAACTTGAGAAGTTAAAGCAAGAAGAAATATATTGAAAAAAAATATTGGGGGGGGGGGGGGGGGTAATTGTAATAAAAGCCTTTTATCTTTTTATTTGGCTTTTTAAAGAGTTTTTCTTGCATATATTCTCGACTCTTTACATACTTGTTTTTACAAATCAACATGAGTCCTTCTAAATCATTTTTTTTCCTTTTCTGTCTCCTATCCAAGGTAAACCTAGATGCCGCTGCTAGAGAAAAAACCAGGCAGGAAGTCGAGAAGGTCAGCCCATCTTGTTTTAGCGAGGCCCAGAAGATGATCTACACTTTGATGGAAAAGGACTCCTACAGACGCTTCCTTAAATCCAAACTGCTTCAGGATCTGAGTCCCAAAGAGACTGGCATATCTCGGGTAAAGAAAAGCTCGGACTGGGCTGAAAACAGGCAGGCTGTGGCTGGTGGGGCGTAAACAGGAACGGAGACAAGAAGGATTTGTGGCAGGTGCCAAAGTTTGGTAGTGGATGTGATATGAGAAAAGACTCTACAGTAGACTAGAAAACAGTGGTTTAGAAGGTGACTTAAAAGGTTTGATTGAGTGAAGAGATCTTTAGATACACTTCTCCTTGCCGTTACTTCCTGGCCGTGTTTGTGATGATCTGTAAAAAATATGTTTTCCATTTCTGAAGTCACAATCAGCTGTCTTATCATTTTCTGAATCAGAGAGGTCAATAGGGACAGACTGAATGTTAGGTGTTTCCATGTTAAATACATTGTAAATGCGTATCAAACCAAACCTGCTTTCATCTCTAGGTCAGGCTGTATTGATCGTAACAACGGAAAACCATCCAGAGCTACCTCTGATGCGAAAGGAAACCTGTGTTAAGATTGTTTTAGCAGATCCTGTCCCATCACTTTTACCTGCAACAGTGGAAACTTCACTTTTTTCAAGACAGAAGTGTTTATTCCTGTGAGGATCATTAAATATAGTTGCTTCCAAAGTTTTTGATCAGTTTTTTGTTAATGGAGCAATCAATCACAAACGAGGTCATTTTAAGGTTTCAAGCAAAGAAGCTTTAGTTTCGTTTTTCCAAAAGAAAGCATACTAAAAGGATTACTAGTTTATGTATTTCAAAATTTGTTTATGTTAGAGAATTTTGTCAAAAGTGCATTTTTGGTACATCCCTTGTAGTGAATAGGAGACAGTGGACAGATAAAACGTTCTACACAAAACCCTACAGCAGATCTAGACTTTTTTGGGGTGTTTTTGAACCCTGACTACTTCAGTTTAGAAAAAATGAAAGCTAATCCTTGTAGCTAACCCTTGAGTGGAGCAATGAGAAAAATGCTTAGAAGTGCTCTAAAAAGTGTAATTGTAGATTTAAAGAAAAGGAAATCCATAAAAAAGCTCAGACCAAGAAGAAATATTTAAAGAACCAAACCCAAAAGATGAACATCATTGAAAAAGAAAACAACTGCTAAGATTTTTCTCAGTCTATCTGCAAGGCATAAGCAACAGTTAACCTTTTTATGTGTGTAACATACTAAAACTGTGTGTATTTAAAGGCCAGAAGGCAGTTTAAGACGTTGAAAAATAGAAGTTGGCAGAACTCATCCTGTATATGCCTGTGTACACTCTGATTCTGTTTTACTGCTATCACAGCAATAAATTGACAATGGAAAAAACAGAAATATTCAACAATAGTTTTTTGCTGCATGAACATCTTGAAATGACACTGTGAACACACCTGCTTTGTCTGTCAAAACTTTGGGCATCTTTCTGTCGGAGAAATAGTGTTGCATGCTGCATCCAAACTGGTCAGAGTTGTTTTTTATTTTTACTCTTTTTTTAAAAATTTAGATATTGGAAAAAGAAATGGCATTTTCTTTCACGTTATTGTTTTAATTAAGTGACGTAATATTGTCTGTATTTGAATAGAAAACATTATGGTACTTCAGTGTTTTAATTGAAATGTGTATGTGATAAAACTGTTTTATGTGTTATACTTGTATCTTATTCATATTATGATTCATATTATGGAATTTGGTCAAATATTCTTAAATAAAATTTGTGTTGAAAAAAAACAGTCCCTTAATTGCTTAAATGGCATCAATCCACTGAAAAAAAAAATAATTCATACAAATAAAAACATTAATAAAAGCACAAGACTATGTAAAAAACAAAAGAATGCAGATTTTTTTTTATGTTAAAACTATAAAAGTTGTGAGTTAACTGAACACAAGTCTCTTAATCAAATTAGATGATTAATGAAAATTAAACAGTAGGAGCTTGAAACAGCAAAACTTGAATTAATTAGCATTTTTGGCTCCTAAAACATGCAAAAAAACCAACAGGAATTACATATGTAAATGATTTTATCATGTGATCTGTTTCATTCAAACTTCTTATAATTAAGTTTTTATGGATTTAACAAAAAAACAGTTTTTTTCTGTAAAGCTTAAGAAATACAACTATTCATGTTTGGACTCTCAATGTTGATTTTTTCTTTACATTTTTGTGGAGTGAATTTCACATTATTGTTACACAAGTAGTATTTTTTTATTTTTTTTAAATTTTGTTTTATTTTTACTTTTTTGTTATCGTCCAGTCATCATCAGCAATCAGCAGACACGAGATGGCCTCTGCCATCTCCAGCGGTGACTGGATGCTGTCTGCAAATTACAGATGATTATCAGGATGTAACATCATCATCATCCCATAATAACCAGAGGAGATTTTGCACATTAAAAAAAAAAAAAACAAATCACCATCAAGGTAGCTGATCAATGCCAGGAAAGAGCTGGAGGACAGAAATTGAATCGGTTTTAAAGCTGGTTTGACAGGAGAATTTTTATTAGACAAATCATTAAAGCCAGTTCTAATAAAACCAGCTCATTAGGTTTAAGATAAGTGGGCTTTTCTGTAAATAGAGATCAAGACACTGAGCCCAAAAAAGAGTAAATAAGGACTTTCGCAGAGAATGTGACAAAAATCACCCTAACATGCATCTTCTAGAGAGCTGAATGTGTGATTTGCTTAAAAAAAATTCTGGAAGGAGGAATATTCTGATTGAATATGAAATAGAATTGCAAGCTTTGTTTGGCATCTGGATCTTCTATAAAAGGTTGGTGCAATCTGGCACAACTGTAGGCACAACTGGTTGCAGTCATTGTTTCAAGAAGGAGATGTTGACACAACAGAAGGAACACACAAGAATGCCTTTCTGCTCCTAAAAGCAGAGAAAAGCTGATTTTTGAGTCGTAGGTTGCGTTCCGTGTTGTGGTTTTGGATGAGTTAAGAGCTGACATGGAAGTGGATGGCTGACATGGAGTTCTCATGGAAGTGAGTCATCCAATTTCTTACCCTGTCTGCAGTGCATCTCGATTGCGCTGCGTTGGGAGTCCGTCTCACGACTGTCAGTTGGTTTACATTATCTCTCTCTCCAGTTCGTTCCCGCTCCCAAACCGAAAAAAAGGAAAAAAGAAAAAGTTATTTTTAGGACATGGTTTCTGCAAAACATCAGTAGTTCATTAGAAATTAACCCTTTGACTTGTGAGCAGGAACGTTGAGCCTTCCTTCACTTCCCATCATCCCTTCGTTGACACTCCCTCCTGCTACCGTAGAGCCGCTCAATACCCCAACCTAATACTACTGGCACAACAAAAATGGCGAGCAATATCAGACCTTTCCTGGTGTACAGTTTGGGCTAGATGCCAGCTCGGATGAGGATAATGAAGATATACATGATTTAGTAATCTACAAGTGGATGCATCAGAATAGAGAAGAGCTGGAAGCCTGTGGCCTGCTGTTGTAGATTCTTCATCACACAAGCTTTTTCCAACAGCACAGCAACTGCTCCTGATTCATTGAACTATTTGAATAAATTGAATTTTAAGCTGAATTTTCTTTATGCATCCCCTCCATCGTGAGTAAAAATGCCACAAAAACATGTTAAAAAAAATCCAGTAGCACTATTTTCCTCAGAGTGGTCTTTAAATGAACTTGGCTCCACTGAACAAAAACAGAAGCAGCTGCTTGGTTCAAAACGTAAACGTGGTGTGCTGTAATCAAACTATAGCGTGATGAACTGAACTTAAAAAGGCACCAATCCTCACAGTTCCCTTTGAACCACATTCAGTTCAAAAATGGTGGATGATCAGATCTATTTTGCAATACTTTTTTTTAAAAGTGTTGATGGAACTGGCTGAAAGCTTAATTGTGTTAGTAATGACCACAGTTAAACACTAAAAATAACCACATTAAAGCCTGAGTAAGAACTCCCATTGACGACTGTGATCAATTTAAACTCACCAGGAAGTTTTTGAGTATTTCCTCATCTGAGGGAATAGTTTCTGTTTCAATTAATCTGTGTTGTTTCTCAGCACAGCTTGAATATTTCAGCAGGACATTTTTTTGAATAGCTTCAAAGTAGACTTGTTATAAAAGTTGTTTTTCCAGAAATACCTCGGAATTATTATATAGTGCACTGTGAGTTAATCATCTAACAAGTTGATTGTATTCAGAGACAAATTCATCAAAGAAAATGTTTGAAATAGAAAGAAAACCCAAACAAAAACAGGCATGCATCTTCTGTCTTTGATTCAGCTCTGGTGTGTCTCTCTGTGGTGCATGTATTTAGCACCTACTTGGAAATACTTAATCCACCGGTGTGGCTGTGCCAGAGCTTTTCATTGGAAATAAATGAAGCAAAGGAAGCAAAGAGTTAAGGCTGTGAAGGGAGATTATCAGCTGGATTCTGGACCAACATGTTCAGTTTTGGCCACTCACTTGTGTTTTCGTAGAGATATTACAGTAAATGTCATCATACGAGTGTGTACAAGATAACATCTAAAGATAAAACTTATGTTTCATTGAGGAATGTGATCAAATACTAAAATGTGTTATTCAGAGCATATACAAAAACGGAAAGACAACCTTGGCAATCATGTGAGGTTTAGGCTGAATCCATATTGCTTCAATACCCCTCTGGCTTCTCCTTAGCCCTCCAGTTGTTGGGTCATTTGGACCCAAACTTGTTTTTAAGGAGGAGCCGTATAGGGACTTAGGGTTACATCCCTCTGCCAGGAGAGAGATCCACGTCATGCTGTGGGCGCGGATCACCGTGAGGAGGAGAAACGCATTCCTTTACGTGGGTGTGTTCTGAAACACAGAAGTTTACATTGAAATGTAAGTATGACCTTTTGTTTTAGCACGACTTTTTAAAGTTTTAAAACCGATGTTATGTTTTTTTTTTTTTTTTTTTAGCGCGGGCAGCACAGCGCTAACGTAGATGACCAGTGACTATTCACGACATCTTCGAGGGTTAGTAACGTCTGAATTTGAAGACACAATTTTTTCATATCTCTCTGTTTGGAGAGCTCAATGTAAGGGTAGGTAGAACTGGGTTGACGTCACCCATAATGACTTGCTTTAGGCTCCAGCAAAATTAAGTCAATTCAGTCACCATTTTTTCGCAATATGGACACCACCGTATTGGAGCCAGATGTCGTCAGTAGGCAGCGATTGGTCCGACTGGCAACCACTCTCACCAATCAGGTAAGCTTGTTGGAAGTCCACATCCCTACCATTTGAAATCAAAGTCAGGATATGTCAAAAGTTTTGAACGGTTGACATGAAACAACATACTATGGGTAATCTGATTGACCAATTTATGTCTTTAATAACTTTCAATACAGAAAAAAATATCTGCAAAAAATAGGGAATAGCAAGAACTTGTTAAAAAAGGTAGCACAGCAGGAATAGTTATTCTGACAAGTATGATGACTAAAGTAATAGCTGTTTATTCTCAAAAGAAGTCTGCAGGATTTTGGCTTTTTGGAACCAGCAGGTACTTTCTATTTGAAATTTGAAGAGGGAGGGGTCACTCTGTCCAGTTCTCATGTACAGTCAATGAAGGCATTGGTAACATGGTATTATCAGTATTCTGTGATTAAGTTTGAGTGGTTTCTAACAAGCCTCAAGGAGGAAGTGGGTGTTGCCCCTCAGTTTCAACAGTTGTGAGGAATATTTATTCTCCCATTAGAATTTTTTCAGAAAGTGCAGAAGTTTAGCATGGCATAGCCAGTCAAAATTTCAATTACCAAGCAGCTACAAATGAGATCTAACAATGCAGAGACAACACAAAGTATCCCTGGGTTTATAACCTTGAGGTTATGAACTAATTTCTTAACATTCTGCTATCACACTGCCACCAACATGTTCACTTTTCATTGCTGGATGCTTATTTTTAAATCCTGAAGAACTCAGAGTTATGTATATTTTTGCTTGTTATTGAATTAAACCAGTTAGTGCTACAACCCTCAATAAGAATAACCAAGTTCAGTCTCTTTTTTTATGTCTGGAAACATGCTACAAACATATTTAGGGCTGTTCAATTAAATGGAATTGAAGGGTTCAAAACCCATTCCCATTTACAATTTTTATAACTTCTCATTTGTCAGTTGTACATTTTTACCTAAATTATTCACTCATGGCACGGTGAAGTATTGGTTAGCAGTCTTACTTCATAGCAAGAAACCTCTGGTTCAAATCCCAGTTGGGACATTTCTGTGTGGAGTTTTCATGTTCTCCTTGTGGATGCATGAGTCCTGGCACTTCCTCCCACAGTCCAAAAACATCGGTTGATTGATGATTTCAAATTGTCCCTAGGTATGAATGAATGTATGTGTTGTCATGTGCTTTGCGATACACTGGTGACATGTCCAGTGTGTACCCCACCTTCGCTCAACAGGAGCCTAGGATAGACTCCAGCACCTCAGTGAATTATAAAAGAAATATGCCTAAAACACGATGAGGCTGTTTTCCATCAGAGCGGACAGCACAGGTGGTGTACACTAGTCTGCAGAGTGCAACTCTACACCTTGACCTTTGAGCAGTACATTTAGCAGTGGTTTACCAAGCAGACTTCAATGCTATGATGTATTGCTTAAATTATTGAAAATGTCAGAAGGGCACCTGGAAATATTTGATATTTGGGTAATCATATCTGTTCCTTGTTAACACATGGTTGACCTCTTATGTGTAAAATTGTTCAGTTACCACAAACAGTCAGTGGGCCAACATCAATGCAAGATGAAACATTTTTCCTGTTGGTGTTTTGATTACATTATTCTGCAGAAAGATAATAGTGACAGACCATTTCAGAAATGATCATATTCTGTGTTTTGCTAAATAGTAGTCAGTCTTTATTTTGGTAAAAAAAAAAAAAAAAAGGAATGGATCACACATTGCTTTGTGTCGATGAGCACCCGCCTCAAAAATTCTCCATGACTGAACATTACAGGAAGCAGACGACTGACGTATGTTTCTGCTATGTGAGAAGCCGGATCAGGACACACGACACAAATGAAATGAAGTCCATCAATACTCGGGAACTCTTGACACTATAGAAGGACAGAAGCTGAAAGCTGTGTTGAATAACCACAACTAAATTGAAAAGAATGGAACTGGCGAAATGGAGAATTAAACTTGTAATTTTATGTTTTTGTCCAAGATGTGCAATACACTTTGGAAAGCTGTAATAGACATCAGCAACCCAAAAAACACAAAAGCTGCATCTACTGGCATGAGTGAATATGCCAATATGCATACTTCTACTGGTGACAATAGTGTTTTTTTTTTTTACATTAATCATACAAAAGCTTACTTAAGGCAAGGGAAATAAAGAGAAAAAAGTCAACAATATTTCAAAAAGGAGAAATATGCAAAATAGTTGTGCAAATAACAAAAAAAAAAGTCCATTAATCGGTGGTGGTTTCACATACATGGGATAATCTCAGACCATAGATGAATAAACCCCAGAGCCTAGTCGTTGATGGTGGTAGAGCCAGACCATGCCAAAGCATTATTCTTTTTGGAGAATAGGGTGGAGGAGGGCTGGAAAAGCTTCTGGAATGTGGAGAGGCAAAACATACATTTATTTCACTGTAAAAATGTGATTTTGACTGGCTGAGAAGAAGGCAGGCAATTCAGCCATTGGTTCAGAACATAGGTGTAATGATGAGTGGTGTGTAGGTGAAGGAACAAGCAGCACAAAGGTCGTTGTTCACCTTTCGGTGCATCTTGTCAGGGGTTGTCACAGCAAATCAGTTTTCACTGTGGTTTACAGAAGTTTTTTCTTTTTTTTTTTTCTAACACCAGATGAACTTCGTGACAAAACCTTGTATTTTTTGGGGACCAGAACAGGGAGACCCAGACTCGAGTCCCCTTGTGGCTACATTAGGTAGTAGGGTCTTGTCTAAGGACACATGCCAAAGCCTCCCGTAGGATTCTGTTCCTATAGGGAAGTTCAGGTTCATTCATTCATTCATCCATTTTCCAATCCGCTTTATCCCTTTTGGGGTCACGGGGTTGCCGGAGCCTAACCCGGCTACTCATGGGCGAAGGCAGGGTACACCCCTGGACCGGTCGCCAGTCTGTCGCAGGGGGAAGTTCAAGTTATCATGTGTCAACTATAGCTTAGAGGTCAGGTGAAAAAGTTGAAAACCCAGATGTCGCATAGTCAGAATCAAATTTCAATGATCCAGTCACTCATCACAAGGGATTTAATAAGAGTAAAGTGCACTGTGGGGTTTGATTTCCTGTCGCCAATGTAAAATCTTGCATTGATATTTTTACGCAGCAGATTAGTCTCTCACACCACATGCCAACAACAAACAACTAACGAGTTCCACCACCTCTGGGGCAGAACAAGTAGCAGGACATAACTGACCATTCTGATATATCACTGGTGATTTATCACTAGATGGTTGACTGACATGACATCTGTTTTTAACTTTGCCACATCTCTAAATAGCACATAAATAGCATAAAATCCTTATCAGCAGTGAAAATCGTTTTTGGTGTTTTTAACATGTCCTCGTCGCATTTCTCTGATGAAGGAGGATATACGGAGAAAATTCAACTTAAATTTCTGGGCTCAGCACTGTACGTCTGGATAGCTCTAATACTGCTCGCCATTTTTGTTGCAACTGTACTTTTAGGTTGGTGCTGTGAAGGCCTGTAAGCTAGTGGTAAGTGTGCTGTATATACAAAGGGATGATGGGAAGTGGGGAGAGGATTACTCCACACCAATGGACCCACACACTACTCAGAGGTGAATTTTTAATGAACTACATTTGATTTTTGCTAAAAACATAACCACAAAGACCACTGGGAGCGCTTTTAAAATAGATCAACTTCCTCTGACTCAACCTTCAAAATCTAGTTATCCTGAAAAATCCAACACTGTTACATTAATTGAATGGAGTTTTCTGATACTCCAAAAATCTCCATGTGTGAATTCTAACATTAAATTTCCATAGCTTTGCTGTAATCTGTCATGTTAAACTCCCAAGCCTCTACCTTACTGAAAGCTTATGAAACATGAAAACAGAAAAACAAACTGTTTTGAAAAAAAAAGGCACATATGTGACAGTTTAAGTAAGTGTCAAGATAAAAAGCTTTTTTTCCCCCAGCTGAACTTTGATATTTTAGAACGCTAAAAAAAAGGTGCCTGAAAGGTATGTAGTGAATTGAAATCGGTAGGTGGTACAGACCATGCAATTGTACAGTATGTGACAGTATAGGAGTGGGTGAGTTCTCGTTGTTCTCTCTTGGTGTAGAATCCTGAGCATTTACGCAGTTTGACGTGCCAATTTTAGCAGTTTCTAACATCTGGAAAGCAGCTTGTGCAACACTCGGTTACCCAATAGAAGGCTCAGCACTGACGACAGAACAGATAAAATCGACACGTTGTTGCATAAGGCAAGATTTGGGACAGAGTTTCTTAGTTGATGAACTTTGCAGAAAGAACAACAACCCAAGTTACTGTGTGAAAACACAAAGAAAGATTAAGTCGCCATGAAAAACAATATGTTTGAATGGTTGAACATATCGGAACATTGAGGAGCGCTTTAAAGGAGTTGAAGGTTGCATTACATACCAATGCAACAGCAGTACTGCCAAAAGCTTTGTGGGGACTCACTCCAGCACCCCATGCTGTCGTGAGTGTACTTTTCAACGTTTTCTTCCTCAGTCTCATGCTGCAGAAATGACATCCCATTCATTTATATTTCATGTTGCGTGGATGCTGGAAGTGCACAGACACATTCAATCTCTTTCTCTTTGTATCTTAAATTCCAGCCTTCACACATCTGACGATTGATGTTAAAGTGGGTCAAAGCTTCATATAATGTTTTGAAGAGGTAATAAACCATGTTCTCACACCATTGACATGCAGCAGTGCAGTACAGCAGTACACCTATTCAGTGCAGCTGATATTCATGTGAAAAGAATAACAAGAGTAATTCACATACTTTAGTTTGGATAGTTTTTTTAAATTTATTAATTATAGCTGAATATGATATTGGTTTCTGTCCACTAATCTGTGTTTTAGATGTTTTCTCTGTACGATTTAAGCAATTCGTACTATTTTCTTCATTGAAACTTGTTGAATTTACACATTTCCTGATCTAATACGGAAAAAAAAAACCTCATCAAAAACTCTCATAAGGTAGGACTGACATGTTTCATAGCACGTCAGTGTTTAGCAGACAGATAAATCAATGACATCATTCCTTTTATTGACCGTGGAAAAAACTGAAAGAAAATTCACAAGTTGAGGCAGAGTTTTAGGCTGCAACTTAGTGGCAAATGCTTTTTATTCTTTAGTGGCAAACCCTGTTATGTGCTATTGAGTTATCATAAATGCATCAGGAAACAGCAAGTAATATTAGGACAGGTGCAGAAAAAAAAAGATTTTTTTTGGCTGTCACCAAGAGACTGATGGACTTTTTAGACTAATAGAAAATAAGGATAACTTCACCTACAACGTTGCAGAGCTTTTGGGGGAAAATACACAGATTCAAACAAAAGTAAGGCAAATAAAAAAGGAATAGTTAGTATTTTTAATTTTAGAAAGGAGTTGTTGCACAGGAAGACTGTTTCATGTGAATTTCTTTTAGAACCCACCAGAAACCCCCCTGATGTAATCCGTTGTCATTTATAGACTGTTGTTTTCAAATAAAGACAATTTCATCTTTTGAGAATACACTGGACTAAATTAGAATTAGCCACCCTACCTTCCATCCATCCATGATATTTTCCTTTTTTTCATTATCTAAATCTAGGGACAAAAGGTGAGGATAAGCAGATAGAACGAGCTTTGCTTTGTGGTTTAGCTCCTTCTTCACTACAATAGACCAGTGCAGCAATCGCATTACTGCAGCTGCTCCATCTGTCTATTTGTCAATCTCATGCTCCTTCCTTCAGTCACTTGTGAACATAGTCCAAGAAACCTAAACACTTAAACTACTAGAATTGGATTTTTAACATGTATGCATTCACGCAAAAAGGACTCAGCTGAGATTTAAACCAGGGCCTTCTCACTGTAAGATTTGAGTGCAAACCACAGTACTGGAATAAAGTACTGCTGCAGTGGTAGTCTCAAAAATGCTCCTTTGAAACAAATACAGCTTCTGAAATCTGAATTAAAAACACACAGGAAACATCCAATGAGCCTTGAAATGCTGAAAGGCTTCCTTAACAACTTTTGTTTTAAAAAAAAAATAGAAAAAAAACATTAATACATGCTACAACAAATGTAGATTTTCACATGGCTCCATTTCATTTAAAATATAGTCATATAAACATAAAAACAAAAACGAAAAACTTGTTCAGACTTTGGGATTCTGAACAGATAAAACAGGACTTTATCAGGAAGAAATGGCTGCAGTTTTGAAATGAAATGAACAAAGCAAATACAGAGGGGATTAATGGCCAACATGAAACACATGTGGGACAGGAGGTAAACTGAAACCACGTGGAAAGTAACATTGAGTTTCAGCCACTTCAAACGCACACAAGACCAAACCTGAAAGAAATATAAGCAAAACAGAAATGTTTCCATTCGTTCTGACCAAGGAAAGAACAAGCAAAACCCACAAACTTTGGTAACTTATTTATATTTACCACACTACACATTTGTTGACAAGACCATTAAGTGACCGATTTTCCACAATTTAAAAAAAATGCTACAAGTGGACCTGTTCTGATCCTCAACAGTTTTTTTTTTTGTTTGCTTCAAGAGTGACTTCTTGTAATCAAAATCAGCAACACATTGCTGCTGCTTCAAAACCCACGACAGGTGTATAAAATATCTGAAAAACTCTTAAGGTCACAGTCCACAAATGAAAAAATGCACTGAGCATTTTGTATTTGCTTGTTAATACCTGCAAGATAACTGCTGGACGCATATACTTGTGTGTTGTGTGTATTTGTTTACGTCAGTTTGTGATTTTGTCACCAAAAGCTAGAGGTTTGTATTTTAAATTATTTTGTTGTAGCTGGAGCTGACATGACCTGTGTTCAAAGTCAACACACTTGTGTGTTGTGAAGTGAACATTTAAAGTTTTATTGTTACTCTAGGTTCCCTCAAATGACCAAAAAAAAAAGTAAAAAAGAAAAGAAAAAGACACTTCAATGTCTAACGCAAATGCTATTTTTGAAATAAAGCAACAATTGATGTACTTTAACATATCCCATCATTTTTTTTATCCCAAAGATGGAAATCTTTAAGAGAATTTACCCTTTGGAGCAATAACTGACAATCGCCAATATGTGTATGTGCTTGTGTTGTCATTCATCAGAAGACTGGAGTTTGGAATAAAAGATTAATCAATCACAAGGACACTTGACACACTCTCTCTCAATCTCCATGGTGATAGTGTTTGTAGCAA
The DNA here is from genome assembly GCA_036245035.1 of Adrianichthys oophorus. NCBI lineage: Eukaryota > Metazoa > Chordata > Actinopteri > Beloniformes > Adrianichthyidae > Adrianichthys > Adrianichthys oophorus. The sequence goes on from BSAI01000138.1 coordinate 8,236,518, forward strand.
CTGAGAACAGACACGCAGCACTCAGATTCTTTATCTACGCACATTGTTGAGCTATTATCTGACGCACACTTATCTGGTCATCAATACTGTTCTGTTAGGTCACGGGGCACAAATACCCCCTGGTAACCATGCTTTTATTTGCACTCTGTTATTTTTGATTACAGTACATGCATGTGTTTATATGTTGTGTTTTGTTTTCCTTTGTTGTCAGGATTAAGATGCATCAGCCTCTCTTTTGTTTAAAAAACACATTTGATCATGCAATGTTGTTGCTCTTTGTTACATAGTCAGCTCTCGCTGGATATATTTCAACAAAACTTTATTTGTATTAAAGAAAAATCACACAAAATGTTGTGTCACACTGGCTGCCTCATGTTTGTTCCTTTGCCTGCAGCTGTGCTAACAGCCAAAGTCTGGACATGCTCAGACTCTGAAGCCTAACTTTCTTATCTTTTTTTTTTTTTTTTTGTTTTTTTTTTTTTCTGGCTTTCAGAACACCAAACAGCTGTGGGGCCTGATAATTGAAACCTGACAGGAGGATCTTTCGTTCTAATGTGATCATGCATACGAGAAGGCACGTACCCACCAGCACATGCACACACAAAGCCACTTATCTCCATCGTGCTAAGGAGCACACACAGCGCATACAGCCATGGGGCTGCAAGTCTGGATGTCTGGTTTGTTTTAAAGTTAGTTTATGTAATAACAACTGTACCTTTAGGGGGATAGTTCTCCTTGTTCAATTGTTCTCTTAGTGAAGATTAATCTTAAACTGCAACATTGTTGACCTTGCTTCTGTCAATGTCAATGTGAATATTTATGAATTATGTTTCTTTTTTCCTGAAAGAAACCTTCTGACAAGAAAAGAAAAATCTTTACCATTTTAAAGGTTGATGACAGGGTGAAAATGTTGAGGGTCTGAAACAAATCAAAGCCAGATCCAGGCACTTTTTAGACAGCATGCCTCTGTAGAAAAATAGGAATCACTGATCAACCTCACATACACATTTTATTTGTGTAGGCAGGAATGCAAAACTTGAAGGAAATATTTTACAAACTTATACTTAAGTGTCCCAGCATGTCTCCCCAGAAGGGTTGAAAAATCCTTAAAATGAAACTGAACATTTTTTTAAATATTAGTGCAATCTGTTTTTTTTTTCTGCTTTCCAACTAATTAAAATAATATGTTTGCACCATGTACAGTAGAGCAGTCAGTGTCTGATTGGAAGAATGTAGGTTGGTTCCCACTTGGCGGACCTGTGTGTCATACTGTCCTTGGGCATTGCATAGCAACTCAACCACTATCAGTAACTATAAAGCACCATGAACCTTAATGTCGACAGAAAACCACTATGTAAGAGGATGCAATTTACCATCTACTTTCTATTTATTTTCAATAAAAAATTGTTTTACAAGAAACAGAAAGACTAGGGAGAGTTTGCAAACATGAAAACAAAATATTAAAATTATAGAGGATAAAATGTGTATAAAAAATAGAATTCAAATTTATTGTCATTGCACATGTCTCAAGTACATAGCAACAAAATGCAGTTTGCATCCATCCAGAGTCCTTTAGCAATATAAATCCACAAACATACCTTATAGAATAAATAGCTATGGCAGGTATTAACAAGTATTTTCAGTGTGAATACATTATCAATCCCTTCCATGAACCGCCACCTTAACGTGGTGGAGGGGTTTGAGTGCTCGAGTGATCCCAGGAGCTATGCTGTCTGGGGCTTCGGCTCCTGGTAGGGTCTCCCATGGCAGACAGGTCCTGGGTGACGAGCCAGACAAAGAGCGGTTCACAAAACCCTTTATGAGAATAAACATCACACATTCAGTTGCGTCGCCCGGATTGGCGTTACCGGGGCCTCACCCTGGAGCCAGGCCTGGGGTTGGGGCTCACAGGCGAGCGCCTGGTGGCCGGGGCTCCTCCCACGGGCCCCGGTCGGGTAAAACCCGAACGATCAACGTGGGATCACTCCCCAGTGGGCCCACCACCTGCAGGAGAGCTCAGAAGGGGCCGGTGCAATGTGGTTTGGGTGGCAGTCGAGGGCGAGTGCCTCGGCGGCCTAAACCCCGGTCATGGAACTTGGCTTTTGGGACATGGAACGTCACCTCTTTGGGAGGGAAGGAGCCTGAGCTTGTGCGAGAGGTTGAGAGGTACCGGCTAGATATAGTTGGGCTCACCTCTACGTACAGTCTGGGCTCTGAAACTCAGTCTCTCGAGAGGGGTTGGACTCTCTACCATTCTGGAGTTGCAAATGGTGAGAGGCGGCGGACTTGGGTGGGCTTACTTGTGAGCCCCCAGCTTAGCCGCCAAGTGTTGGAGTACACCCCGGTGGATGAGAGAGTTGCGTCCCTCCGCCTTCGGGTGGGGGACAGGTCTCTGACTGTGGTTTCGGCTTATGGGCCGAACAGCAGTTCAGAGTACCCAGCTTTCTTGGTGTCTCTCGGAGGGGTACTGGAAAGTGCCCCAACGGGGGACTCCATTGTCCTCCTGGGTGACTTCAATGCCCACGTGGGCAACGACAGTAGCACCTGGAGGGGGGTGATTGGTAGGAACGGCTTCCCTGATCTGAAGCCGAGCGGTGTTTTGTTGTTGGACTTCTGTGCTAGTCATAGTTTGTCCATAACAAACACCATGTTTGAGCACAAGGGTGTCCATCAATACACGTGGCATCAGGACACCCTCGGCAGGAGATCAATGATCGACTTTGTAGTCGTTTCAGGAGACCTTCGGCCGTGTGTCTTGGACACTCGGGTAAAGAGAGGGGCAGAGCTGTCCACTGATCACTACCTGGTGGTGAGTTGGATTCGATGGCGGGGAAGGAGGCCGGAAAGACTTGGCAGACCCAAACGTAGTGTGAGGGTCTGCTGGGAACTTCTGGCTGAGCCCTCCGTCAGGGAAGTCTTTAACTCCCACTTCCGGGAGAACTTCAAACAGGTACCAAGGGAGGCTGGTAACATTGAGACTGAATGGACCATGTTCTCCACCTCCATTGTCTCTGCTGCTGTTCGGAGCTGTGGTCGCAAGGTATCTGGTGCCTGTCGTGGCGGCAACCCCCGAACCCGTTGGTGGACACCGGAAGTAAGGGATGCCGTCAAGCTGAAGAAGGAGTCCTATCAGGTCTGGCTGACTTGTGGGACTCCAGAGGCAGCTGACAGGTATCGGCAGTCTAAGCGAGCTGCGGCTCAGGCTGTAGTAGAGGCAAAAACTCGGTCCTGGGAGGAGTTCGGTGAGGCCATGGAGAAGGACTATCGGTTGGCCTCGAAGAGGTTCTGGCAAACCGTCCGGCGCCTCAGAAGGGGGAAGCAGCTTTCTGCAGGCACCATTTTCAGTGCAGGTGGGGAGCTGTTGACTTCTACTGGGGACATTGTCGGGCGGTGGAAGGACTACGTCGAGGATCTCCTCAATCCTGCTGACACGCCTTCTCTTGAGGAAGCAGAGGCTGAGAGCCTTGGGGTGGGGCTGTCCATTACCCAAGCTGAAGTCACAGAGGTAGTTAACAAGCTACTCGGTGGCAAGGCACCGGGAGTGGATGAGGTCCACCCTGAGTACCTCAAGTCTCTGGATGCTGTGGGAGTGTCTTGGTTAACACGTCTCTGCAGCATCGCGTGGCAGTCAGGAACAGTACCACTGGACTGGCAGACAGGGGTGGTGGTTCCCCTTTTCAAGAAGGGGGACCGGAGGGTGTGTTCCAACTACCGGGGAAATCACACTCCTCAGCCTCCCTGGGAAAGTCTATGCCAGGGTACTGGAGAGGAGAGTCCGGCAGCTAGTCGAACCTCAGATCCAAGAACAACAATGCGGTTTCCGCCCTGGTCGTGGAACTGTGGATCAGCTCTACACCCTGTCCAGGGTGCTGGAGGGTTCGTGGGAGTTCGCTCATCCTGTCCACATGTGTTTTGTGGATTTGGAGAAGGCGTTCGACCGTGTGCCCCGTGGTGTCCTGTGGAGGGTACTTTGGGAGTATGGGGTCCGGGGAGCCTTACTCAGGGCTGTCCGGTCTCTGTATGACCAGAGCAGGAGCATGGTCCGCATAGCTGGCAGTAAGTCAGACCTGTTCCCAGTGCATGTTGGACTCCGGCAGGGCTGCCCTTTGTCACCGGTTCTTTTCATAGTTTTTATGGACAGAATTTCTAGGTGCAGCCAGGCTCCGGAGAGGGTCTGGTTCGGGAACCACAGGATTTCCTCTCTGCTCTTTGCAGATGATGTTGTCCTGTTGGCTTCATCGAACCAGGAACTCCAGTATGCATTGGAACGGTTTGCAGCCAAGTGTGTAGCGGCTGGGATGAGGGTCAGCACCGCTAAGTCTGAGGCCATGGTTCTCGACCGGAGAAAGGTAGTTTGCCCTCTCTGGGTGGGTGGAGTGCTCCTTCCCCAAGTGGAGGAGTTTAAGTATCTTGGGGTCTTGTTCACGAGTGAGGGAAGATCGGAGCATGAGATCGACAGGCGGATTGGTGCTGCGTCCACCGTTATGCGGTCGCTGTACCGGTCCGTCGTGGTGAAGAGAGAGCTAAGCCAGAAAGCAAGGCTCTCAATTTACCGGTCGATCTACACCCCAATACTCACCTATGGTCATGAGCTCTGGGTCATGACCGAAAGAACGAGGTCCCGGATCCAGGCGGCTGAAATGAGCTTCCTCCGTAGGGTGGCTGGGCGCTCACTTAGAGATAGGGTGAGAAGCTCGGTTACCCGGGAGGAGCTCGGAGTAGAGCCGCTTCTCCTCCAAATCGAGAGGAGCCAGTTGAGGTGGCTCGGGCATTTAGTTCGGATGCCCCCTGGACGCCTCCCTAGGGAGGTGTTCCGGGCATGTCCCACTGGGAGGAGGCCCCGGGGAAGACCCAGGACACGCTGGAGAGACTACGTCTCTCAGCTGGCCTGGGAACGACTCGGGGTCCCCCCAGAGGAGCTGGAGGAAGTGGCCGGGGAGCGGGAAGTCTGGGCATCTTTACTTAGACTGCTGCCCCCGCGACCCGGTCCCGGATAAGCGGAAGAAAATGGATGGATGGATACATTATCAATTTAAATTCAACAGATAAAGTGCAGGTAGTGCAAGTGGTGATTAAGTCCATGTGAAGTTGTTGTGTGTGTATGAGCATACAGTCCATTATTGATGTTGACTGTTTGTGTATTCTGTCCAGGGGTGTTGTGTGGTTCAGGTGTCAGGAGGACGAAAAAAAATGGAATTTAAATAAAGTTAAGTTTTGACAAATGTGACTTCTTAAAGGCCAAAACTCAAAATGAATATTGACTATTAAAAAAGTACCGTTCTCATTCCCCTGTTTTCGTAGAGATTCAAAAATAATCAGTTAAATAAATAAATGTGAACTTGTTAAATAAAAAAAACGTTGAAATGTTGAAACAGGAACAATCAGGCAAATTTTCTAGAATCCAAGATCATAATTTTTACCTTCAAATGTAGGATTTTTAACTTAGCACAATCTCACAAAATACGTATTTCAATCTTTTTTAATAAGATTTTCTCTTAAACCTTTTTTAAATAAAAAAAAAAAAAATATTAATACACTTCTAAGTGGTTTTTTCGGCATTTCACATTTTAGGTTACGAAAATATTTCATTCTGAACAAGTATTAATCACTTTGAATTTGTAATGTCACCATACAGACAAAAACTGTTCTGTAAAATAAAAAAAGTTCAATCAGAAACTCCTTTAAGCATCAAATATTTTTTTCTTGCATTAAGAAATTACTTTAAGGGTATGAACAGAATACCAACCTCAAGATTATGGAATCCGAAGAGGATTTTGTTTACATGCTTTACTTATTGTGTGAAAACACCCTGGCGGTTACTTGCCTTAAGCCTTAAGGTTAATTTTCCTAACCCAATTGATTCAATTTCTGCAGGAGAAAGTGGCAGTTCGAAGAAAGAAAATTAAAGTGTTTCACCAGACAACAGTACAAGCGGTTTATTTATTTAAATTTTTTGTTTGGCACATTTCATATTTTCTTGTTTCAGCCCTTTTGATTTGCAATCAGCTTCAGGAAAAATGAGCAGACTGCCTTCAAAGCAAATAACTGCACAAAACGACTTTACTAATGGATCCAAAGAGATGCATCAGCTTTGTTTATCAGAGCACTTTATCAGAGCACCTCAAATGCAAAGAGCCTTCAGTAGCCATCTGACCAAAACAGTTCAATGAACATATCAAAAACTAATCCAAGATGGTTTAAGGAAGGCCCCACTTAATATAGCAAAATGTAATTTAATTTAATTAAATTTAGCATTTAGTCAGAGTTCAGGATTTGTCAATTTGACAGACTTTTTTTTGGCAGAGTTTTTGTTGATCAAACGTTTTTTAAAATTTTGTTTTATAACTAAAATAAATTTTGAACAAATACTAAAATATGTAATAGAGGAGAAACCTCCTTGAACAAGTGAGTAATTAAATATGTTATTAAAAACAACAAAAAAAAAAACGACAAAAGAATGTCAAAGCAAAAGTCAAACATTGTGGTGGTAGGGTCATAGTATGGTGCTGCGTCGCTGTTTTTAAGGACCTGCTCAATTTTCCATAATTAATGAAACCTTGTGTTTTGAGTTTTACGTGTGAAATTCATTTTTTCACTAACTGTTTTCGTTTAGTTTTTTTTTTTATGAAAGTGCTAATCTCTGAGGGTTCAAATACGTTCTCATACTGATAATTAGAGAGTGTTCTAGGTAATTTATCACTTTTCTGATCTGATAACCATCCACCGATCTTTCCATTCTCCACACCTACATAATCATTTGAGATCATAGAGTGCATTTGGAGGCAATCCACACTCATCAGAGAGGACACAGTGAACTAGGATAGTGAATGCAAACAGTAAGCCTGATCAACAAGCAGGCATTAATTCAGGAGCTGAAAAGTTGATAAGTGGCTTTGAGTGAAGGCCTGGTGAACAATATGAGGGCAGCTGGTGGATAAGTGAGATATGAAACGATGTAGTGAATGAAGGCTGCCACCACAACCATATTCTTGCAAACAAAAAGGTCAATCTGCAAAATCAGAAGCACAAAACTCCCTGATAAGCCAGCCATGAAGCAAAACATGTTAGAGAAACATAAAGCTTTCCTCACTATGGAAACTGCAAAAAAAAAAAAAAAAAAAAATCTAACAGTTGTATAGATAAAATCATTATTTATTTATTTCATTGTTTGGTCATAGTGCTGCTAGACAAACATAGGTAACCTACATGCTCGCAGTCTCTCCTTTACATTAGAACAAGCGTTGTAGGAATCACATTGACCCACCTTAATAACACTAAACTATGCATTTACAGATTCTCTACAGTGTAATTGATTGCATTTTTTGTAACTTTTGTTGTTTCTCACGTCCCTTCAAGCTACATTCACATTGCCCTCAGGAACGTGCATTCAAGCAACCACTTCCAATGAAAAGTCTGTGCAAACACATGGCTTTCGGATTTCCGCATTCAGAAGCCTTGCGTTCACGTGTACTTGAAAGACAGTTTTTGGACTCTACTTAAAAAAACTCAGCTATTTTGAACAGGTGTTGAAAATTAAACCAGATCAAACTTTGACCAATCAGGGACTCGTGTTTGGTAGTGACAAAGTCATGGCGTCTCCTTTTATTCACTGAAGTGACAACCGTTTGAAAATTGATCATGAAAGAGAAATTAATAATTGCGGTTTGTGCCTGATCAAAATTATTTGACACCAAATCTTTCGGTTCCAAAATATACTGGATTTCTTTCCTTTACGTGTCTCTATACATCTCCCTCTTGTAGTCGCAGAAATGTGTTTCTTTTTTTTTCCATGATAGATTTTTCAAAACAACTGTTCATTTTACTTTTTCCTGTCCTATTTGACGTCAGATGTCAAGGCAGCTGGGTTTGGTTGTGATGCTTGTGTACACAGCAATTGATTCAATGATAGAACACGTGCATATCTGTATATCTATCCATATACGTATCTCTCTATATAGATATATATCCTTGACAGTCACAGATACTGAAAATTTTGATTATGATTTATCAGTTTATTTCAAGCATTAATAATAATTGAATACCGCAATAAAAAATCAAAATCAAAACGCAGATGCACTTAACCCATTACAGATATAAAGTAATTTTGGTTAAAAAATAAAGAAGAAATAAACAAAGACGTTTGAAGATGTTGCCATTTTCTTGACAGAGTAATTACTCAACCATAAATAGACATTTTTGCACTTTTTGTCCCATTTAAAAGAGTCTGTAAAGTTAACCATAGGGGACACTTTAGCTTTAACAGACAGAATTCAATTCAATTTATAGCTCAATATTACGAAACAGTTGTCTCAGTGGGATTCACACCGATATTTGTACAAAAACATAAAAAAAAAAAAACTATTTTGGGAAAAAAAAAAAAAAAAAAAGAAACATTTCAGGGATGTCAACATGAAGGATGTGTCCTCTCTCAGGACAGACAGGCGATGTGCCAGAACTGTTAAAGAAGAATTAGCTTATCTAACTCTACAACTATGTTTGAATAGTGTAGCAGATGGGCTGCATTCAGATGTAACTGTGGGACAGCTGAGGGTGCTGACGGCCATCAAAGGCAGGGATGTCTGAGCAATTGGATTGAAAAAAATGGAGACAGTGTTTCTTGAGGACCAGGGTTGGGAAACACTGTGCTAGAAGATAAAAAACCCAACAGAAACCAGAGAACAGGAAGAAAATCAGACCAACTCAAAATAAACGCAACATACTTTATAGATTTAAAAAAAACTAAAGTCAAAAGTTAGACTAATTACAGGTACTGTAGACAATATTGTAACAAATAAAAACTTTTAGGCCGTCTTCTTTGACTGCGCAGGGTTGTAAATTTGAGTCAGCAACAATTTCTCTGGTGTGAACGTGCCAAATGGAGGGGTTTAAAAATCCATTCACAAATTCAGGTCAACCTTTTTTCTTATCAGTTGAAAGGATTTTGCTTCCTGTGGCTTGAAGGTCACCGACGTGCCATTAGGATGCAGTTTTCCTTTTAGCAAGAAATGGTTTGCGTTTCATGCCGAGAGCTGCACTAATGGCCTTCTATTGAGTTTTTAATCAGTATCAAAGCTTTCTGAGGGATTCCAAAGTTGATTCCTTTAAAAGCTGCAGAAACGTTTTTCTGAAGGTCACCTACATAGTGCTTAAGTATTAGAGTCATGTCCCTTGTTAGAAAGTTTTTTTTTTATACATTACGACAGGTTTCACTTCAAGCTCCAACATGCAGTGCAAAGTGTAATACATGTTATCTCATTTTTGATGACATACCCGTTTAAAAATTAACATTTTCTTAGAGTAACCTTTTCTGTTTTAGACCAGTCAGCGTCTCCCATCTTTCTATGAAATGCTAAAACAGATTAAAAAGAGGCTTGATTTCGTAACAAAGACTAGTTCTCACATGAAGAAAAAAAAAAGGTCAAGATTCTGTGAAGTCTTTACAAGGGCAAATAAAAATGAAGCTGTGCGTGCAACATTTGAAATACCTGCATCAGGACTGAAATCGTCAAAAAAAAAAAATTGCTAAGAAGACTGCTGCAATAACTCTGTTGAGAACTGAGATCAGGAGCAGATGTGACATTGCAGATTTAGATAAGCTGAGAAAGAAAGTTGGTTCATGAAAAGAAAAAACACTTGCAATTAAAAAATATTGTTAAAGCAGACAGGTTGCTGAAAGTCCTGCTGGTGGTGACAGTGATGATTCCCCGGGCTATGATGTAGAGGACACTTTTAAATTACAAAGTAAAAGAATCAAGAAGTTAGAAAATCTAAAAATATTGTTATGCTGGAAAAAGATGATAAAAAATGAAAGAGAAGGTAAAAACTATCTGACCTCAAAAGGGTTGTGTCTGATTACGTTTTGAAGGATGCGCCTACCAGGATTGTGCCCATTCTCATTCAGTAATTTAAACAGAGGTCCGGTTTTAAAATTAATTATGTTTTTCATCGTTTAACTGCGGAACAAATGGTTTGGAATTAGATGTATTTGATTTTCAGGTTGCTGAGTCTTTATTGAGCAACGAAAATCTCACTATGGGATTTAATGCCACAACCCAGGATGGACTTCATGCAAATGAAATTCATTTTTCTAGTGCCACACATTGTCTATTTATGTTCTTTGACCTCCTGCCTGGTGGCACTGCAGAAGATTACCAACTCCATATTCAAGAGTCACTAAGGAACCTCAACATTGATGCTGAGACAGTAATGGGCATGCTCTCTGCAGCCAAAAACAGTGCTCCAAATGCAGCATCTTCTTCCATTTAATCAAATTTAAAGGATCAGAAGAACAAAACTTGTGATTATCTTGATAGCCTTAAAGCTGAAAAGAAAGAAAAGTTATTGAAATCTTTCATGTTGCTCCTATGAAAATAGCGCCATGCCAACCCATAAGAAATGCTTAAAATCAGAGACAAAATTATACACAGAATTGCTGTTAAGACAGAAAACAAGGCTACTTTGAATTATGACTCAAAAACTTCCATATTGACTAAGGTCAAACATGTTTATTTTTTGACAAATCTACAAAAAAATATCAAGGAAAGATAGATTGACAAAGTACAGACAGTTGAGAAATACATTTTCCTTTATCTTTGAGGCAAAGCTTTCATTTTGGCATCTCTCACCAAAATGATGCAGTTTACCTTGAAGTTGACTGATAAGTTTCACTTTTTTTGTGTTCATGTAGGAGGATGGGAGACTAACCCTCTAATTCTTTGTCTGTCAGCCTCTTCAAATCCCTTCCCACTGACACCTTCCCCTCACTCGTGACGCTCACTTCCCCTTTCACGCATACAGGAGCTAAAGCAGATGGTAAAAACAAACTCGGCTTGAGCGGTTTCATTACATGGACTGTCGTGACTGCAGCCTCACGTGGATCCTGGACTCACAATTGCTATTTCGCAGTTTTGAGATTTCTTACCCATCAGTGGATGTTAATCCTTCATATTATCATGCCTCTTATCATTGGAGTGGACCCGTGCTCTGCTGCTGTGACAGCAGCACTTGATGTTTATAAATGGAGAGTCAGAAGCTTAGAGTTCAGAAAGAAGAAAGTGGCTGGGCAGAGGGTCATGCTACATGTAACTGTAAGTGGCTCTTAAGTGCACAGTGTGACAGCCAGCCCTTTCAATTGCTGAAAGTGGATCCTGGATTCACATTTTTTCATTGCTTTGGGAGATGATCGACATCTTTCAGCTAGCGTTTTATTGTATTTGAGTAAATTCTTAAGCTGCGCAGACACCGGGCATTTGAGGATATCTGAACATTCTTTAACGCATGTCTAGTCCATGGTGTTCACACTGAGCAAGCAGGAAAGGGCTTCCTTTTTTTCCCTTATTATGCTACTGGTTACAAGTGCATGTTCGCCACATACAGTCGAAAGATTTGGTGTGAAATGTCGAAGTGGCTTTTTCTTTCACAGCTCTATTGCGATGTATGATTGAGTTAGTGTCATAGCGTGCTGGTTGGACACAGATTGCTGTGCAAATTTCTCCCATGTGATCAATTTTCAAATGGTTGTCACTTGAGTGAATTAAAAAGAGGTCTACAGGTCACTACCAAATCCCAGTCCCTGATTGATCATAGTTCAACCTTAACAAAAAGTCTAACTTATTTAGGTGTTATCTAGCAGCCATAATCTCTCTGTTTAAGGCTCTATGCCAAGCATGCTCACTTTCTAAGCCAGCACTGAATATGGCAGCTTTCCATAGATAACTCAGATCCTAAATAAGCAAATATGAATTTGGTTTTCCAGCTGTGAAGTGGACTGTAGAAAGAAACTCAGCGGGGACAGTCTTGGTCTGTGAATTCCTCTACCAACAGGAAACATCACTGGGGAGTTAAAAGAATGTTTTATTATTATTATCCTTCGCACAAAGATCATTATTTTCCTCTAAAGTGTATTAAAAACCCCTGAAGCCATGAGAACAGCTTTCCATGAAGCTCTGGTCGATGCAGCTTTTATTTATTTATTTATTTTAATTTTAATAGAAGAGCCAAGTGAGCTCTCATCCTTTTATGTTTATCACCATAGCTTCAGCCACACCATCTTTTCTTCCCCTTTAATGATTCTTAAGTAAACAAACATTATTGTATAATTTTATGGTCTTCAGCCATCAACAAATATTGCTTTTCAAACTGGACAGAAGAGCTTTTTATCCAATCTTCATAGTTTAAAAAACAGCTTTGATGGAAAAAAAGCCCACAAAAAGGTTAAACTTGATTCACAACAATTTGAACACTAAGAAATGCACTTTTTAGCTTAATTTTATACATCTATCTATCTTACTCCATGACAAAATTGCTTCAAGAGCATGTTGAAAACACCATTTACATAAGACCAGGTGTTCAAATAAAAAAAAATAAAATATCCCAACTCCAACACAAAAGATAATATAGAGACATGTCTCTATATTACGATTGCTTTAAATTAACAAACTTGAAGGGGACAAAGCTTGTTATAGGCAACATTGACAGTTCAATAAATTGATAGATGAACACTCTCAAATTGAAACAGAAGTTCACAAAAGGCAGAAACAAAAGTGCAACAAAGCAAGAGACCTAGAAACCAGACACTTAAATACACAGAGGATGATTAACTTACATGAAGACAGCTGTGGATGATTAGTAAATGAAACCAGGTGAGACCGTGACAAAGAAAAAAAAAACACTCTGAGAACAAAGCACTAGAACCAAGGAACATAACTAAATCTTCACTTTGTATTTATTTTGAAGTGAAAGGGAGGGATTCTTTTGTTTGCTGTTTCTATTTTACTGGAGGTGACTTTTTTTGCTTAACAGGTCATTGAATGGCAGGATGTCTCAATTTAACTCTTGTTTTGCCCAAATGTCCAGCTTTTTAAACATTAATTAACTGATCACAGTAAGTTTAAGTCAACAAAGCCATGATATTTCAGTAGTGTTCCACATCTAAGTCTTCAGTAATCCTCTCTCTGAACAAAACCACTTTTCAACAACTATTTTATCTCTTTGAAAACTTTTTTTTGTTTGATAAATGCAGTATCAAGAGTCACAGTTTGACTATTTGTGTAGCCAGTATAAATGTCTGTACTTAACTCTTTGGAACCTAAGGCCTAAATCTCAATTTTTGTCTACTTTTGAATGTAAGCTCTATGTTTTCAGTTTGAAAGACTACTCGCTTGCTTATCTGGCATGATTTTGATCAGCACAACCTCACCTATGTGGTACTAATTTTATTTTGTCATTTTTCCGTGTTGTATTAACTCAGACTGGCGACCTGTCCAGGGGTGTCCCCTGCCTTCGCCCATGAGTAGCCGGGTTAGGCTCCGGCAGCCCGGAGACCCCAAAAAGGATAAAACGGTATAGATGAATGAATGAATGAATGAATGAATATATTTACACACTATACATAAAATCATGCAAAAACGGAAAAAGGTGTTTACATTTGTTGTGGAAACCCCAAAAATGTTCAACAAACTGTTTTTACAACTTGGAATGAAAGATTAAAGTGTAATGAAAAAAAAATAACAAGAACAAACATTTTAAACAAACTAATTTACATGTTTTTGAATGAAAATGCAAGAAAAAAGTCTTTCTGATCCACCTCCCTCAGCAGGCGTAATTTTATTATACTGATTTCACAGCTTCTCGGCAGGACACCTGAGGGCCTCCATTGGTTCCAAAGGGATAAGAAACAAACCTGGGGCATGTACATTTTTACCTTCTGAAGCCACAGCTGCCACAAAGATAAAAACGCATCAATAACATCCATTGTCTAGACTTGCCTTAAATCCATTAGCACAGTGTGCGGAGTCCACATCATATCAATCACAATCCTCCAGGATGTGATCAAACGGTTCTTTTGGAGTGTCTCTCAAAGGTTGTTTTCGTCAGTCTGGATGTCTGCTGGTACCACACAAGAAAGATGAACCCGACAAATTCCGTCCAGTAGTTTGATCAACGATCTAAAAAGGGCCGTCAGATGGGAATCACCCCAATCGCTGTAAAATGTGACATGCTGAGGACATCATCTGCGATTGGAATTTTATGTGTACAGTGCAATTGCTTTCCTATGGCGTCATTTAAGCAGAACTTATTTAGAGTGATTAAAAGATGTGACGAGGAAGCAAACTTGATCCAGAACTGACTCTTATGATGAATTCCCACTGGACATGGTCAAGGCATCAAATTCGCACCCGCCGCCTCTCTTTTAACGCGCGTCAAATTTACTGCTCGATGCCTTGACAGCCCGGCCGCAGATCAGCCGCCGACGAACTTTATGTGTCAGTCCACCAGTCTCTCCTGGTACAGTGTGCTCCCTCCTGCGGGGGAGTTGCGCCTGACGGCTGTTTTAAACTGCACTTCCGTCTGTCTGTGGCCCAGTCTGAGCATTAACCCGAGAAGGGGAAACTAAAAATAAAACTAGGGGATTTTTTATTATTGTCTCGATGAAAATAAGATTAAAAAAAAGTCATAAGCCCGTGAATCTGAGGGTATCACCCCCACTACAACGGAACCAGCGGCCACTCTCTGCGGCTGTTTAAATTATATGATTGTTGTTTTTTACTGTGCCTCCTGCTTTTTATTAAAATTTCATGCACTTATCTTTGACAAACAATCCTTTATTCATGCGCTCCACCTGTGGGCCGCTAGCATACATAGCTGTTGGAACGATAATGGCGCTAAACGCTGCACACCTTTCTGCTAGACTATGGTGTATTTTAGCCCAGTATTTGGATAGGTTGCTGGTGTTACGGCTTTGACAAACAACATTTTTGTTACATTAGAAATAGCATACATTGTCTGCATCTACTTTGGAAAAATAAAGACGAATGAAATGAAGTAAATTCATTCGCCATTTTTCCGCAATATAGGCTCCGCCGCGTTGGAACCAGACGCTGTTAGTAAGTGGTGAATGGTCTGAGTCGGTCTGAGTCAACATTTCTATGGCAACTCTTAGCACCAGCCCCTCCTATTCTATGAAAATGAGTGGGTCCTCATTTCTCTCCCTCTTGCTTGGCTGCTGTTCCATCTCTTTCTGCTCTAGCTGAGGACCTGGTTTGTCTTTTCTGAAAAGTCCGCATTGATAATTGATTTGACAATAAAATTGCAACCAAATGCAATTATTCAGTTCCTTCAGCCATTGCGGGTTGACAAACAGCCATTGAATGAATATATTCCTGTTTTTGCACCTCGATACAGATGCAGTTTTCTCCCTCTGGCAAGTGGACTATGGAACTATCCATTAGATGCTTTAAATGCATAAGCCTGCAATAAGACCTTGGTGTCACCAACTCGTACTCTGATTGGTTAAAATAACCATTTCATCAACCATTTTTCTTGACTCAAGGGCCTGTGGAACTGATTAAAAAGGCCTCCAGATAGATTTCCTTGACTTTAACCCTGCCAGGCAACAAATGTTGGCTGAAATGTGATTGGGTAACTGATTTTATATGAAAATAATGTTTGGGAGAAGCTGTAAATCAAACACAAAGACAATTTGGAAGTCTTATTAGATGAACGAAAATGCTGCAGACTAATGGCCCATCACTGCATTTCAAACTTCTTTTTCATGGCCACAAGACCATGTTTAAAACACAATTTTAATCAGTGAGTCTTTAAACATAATATACCAATTTAATAAGCTGGAGATGGATGACAATACCAACTTAATCCAGTGCAACAGGGTCATGGGATTGCTGGAGCCTATCCCAGCCACCCTAAACAGAGTACGTCCTTGATCGTTTTCCAGTCTACTGCAGAGCAGATTATGAATTTATTATGTTCAAAGGTTACAGTTTGTCTTTAAAAATTAGTTGGATAGATTTTAGGCATAAATTGGAGATTATTAGTGCGGTCTCAGCTAAAGTCACAAGAGCAGCATGAGCTAACTATGGAAATAGAATTTAACTCCTCCCCCTAAAAGAAAACCTCACAGCTTGAAGACAAAAACTGACACTTTAGATGATACTCTTTTCACACTTGCTTTTTTAACATTTTCTATCTTGTCCTATCCTGCCACAACAAACAGATAAGAGCTGAAGGCCTCTTGTGTTGGATGGATTTTACTGTTACAATAGGAGGGAAATGAATCTTGGGATACACAAGGTGTATATTTGTATAAACTCCTTTTGTATTTGAGGCTAAACTTTATCTTTATTATTAAATAACTATACAGTTTTTTGCTGAGCCTGATGGAAAAGAGAAGAGTTAGAGAGAGTGCAATATAAGAACAGTGGTAAAAAAAAGGGGGGAAAAAAATCATTTTCTGAAGGGACTCCAGAAAATGAGACAGTAAAACTTACAAATAGGAGTTTGAAAAAAGTTTGTCAGAAATGTCACTAACCCCCTTGAGGGATCAAAGGCATGTGACCTTTTCCATTATTTCTAAGAAGCCTGCTAGTAATGGATGCATTTATACAGACTAGTGACACTGTTTGTTTTGGCAATCGGTTCATCGTCTGCATCTGTTTCCGCTCGGCTCCTCAGTCATCATTGACGTCTCTCTGTTGCACACTATCCTGACTTGTTACTTTAAGAGACATTAATTTAAATATAGAATAACTCGGAGGACATGCTTTTTTGGAGGTTTTTTTTTTGTTGTTTTTTAAGGACCTTTCCTTTAAGAAATCCCTTCTTGCTTTTATGTAGTTTGTCTATTTGTAAAAAGAAAAAAAAAACTTTACTCCTAAAAAGAAAAGCAAGTCCAAAAACCTTATCAGTGCTTCTAAGTTTCCTTGTGTCAGTCCTCAGGTGGTGCTTGTGTAATGATTATACAAATTATATATTTTCCTAAACACATTTTTGATACACGTGCATCTGTAAGGCTACTGTTAGACACGGAATGCTAAAGCCCATAAACCTTCAAAATTATTGCATATTTTATTTTTGTAACTTTTCATTTTCCATACATTTTGTTAACCGTGAAGCATTTACCACAAAGGACAGGGTTCAAATTGTTATTCAGCCCTACGCATCTAGTGTACTTTCAAAGTGTCATAACAAAATGGAAAATTTGTTTCTGATACTTGACTATTCTGGTTCAGTCCACATCAAAGTTTTCACAGTTTCATAATTGTCGGTTTCTGAGAATGGTTTTAGATTTACTCAGAATCCTAGAGACACATTTTTGACAAATTTAGAACTTTCTCAATTAATTGTGAAGTCACGTGCACACCACCCTCAGCAAGCAAAAATCAAGTGATCACTTCCAAATAAACATCGAAATGCGCATTTTGGGCTTCTGCGTTTAAAAATCTCACATTCACACACACAGCCGCTGAAGTTTATGAGACCCTTATAGGGCTCTACGTAACAAACCAAGCGGCCATTAAGCGCACTGAAAGTGCCACAAATCATATTCAAGACCAAACAGAGCAAGCAAAAAAAAGTCACTTGAATTTTCTCTTGGTGCAAATAAAAAATGACCATAAACACATTTTTAGAATAAAAGATATAAGTATGTTTCTTTTTGTCAGAAAAATGCTCCATTTGGTATTGTAATGACAGAGGCTAGTTGAGAAAGATTTGCACAAATGTCTTGCAGTCCACAAGATTCCATCTTTGGTGTCAGAATTCTATAAAGATTTCTTTACAGAACATTGGCTGAACGATTACCATCCACCCCAAAGTAAAGCTCCTTGGATTTGAGACAAGTTTGGGGGTAGAAGTGTTTATCAGGGTGTTTTTGCTAATTTAGTCCTCTATCACAGAACAAAACACAACTGTTAATACAAGTTAATACAAGAGTTTTACATGATCTTTAAATTGTGGGTTGAAATATTGCATTATTATCTGTAAGAAATGTAAATATGCACTGAGAAAAAGATTCCACCCCTTTGAGTAAAACTCCTAAATTATCTAGAGTGTGAGAATGTTGCACCTTTAGTTAATAAAGGAAGCAAACAAGAAACAAATAAAATCATGTTTAGGGGTTCTATAGTAATATGTGTTAGGGTGCTTATAATACATTGGCTGTGTCTGAATTCCTTCTCTACTCCCTAACTACTAAAAACTGATGTAATGTGGGTCTATCTAGCGCCCTGAGTTTTAAAAGCCATTTGGATACCATGCTTACTCCTAAAAAACCAAAAATTAAAAAGGCAAATATGATATCACCAATTTCCTTTTTTCTTTTGTTTTCTGCATCCTGATTGGCTGTAGACCATTGTCAATCAATCTCGTCCATAGCGTTTCTCCTGAACAGAATGCATTCAGCTTGCCAAATTTACACAAACGTTGATCTCTAGTAATATAAGTGAAGTGCTATTTTTATTTTTCATCAACTGTTTGAGCTTTGAGAGTTTAAACAAGAGAGAAAGTATAAAAATGTTAAAACACCACCCTTTGGCACACTCATTTACCAATCAAATGCCTTTGTGAGCTGAAGTCTCATCCCTGTTGAGAGTTTGCATTCCACATTATTTTCAAAAAATGTCAAAGAAGCTTTCTGTCTAAGTTTGCTGCATTCTCGATAATCATTTTGGCAGTAGGATTAGGGTCATAACATATGTCTGAACTCAAACATGATGAGTCTATTCAAGAAAAACAAAGTGACAATGGGGAGTCAGGTGTGTTGTCCTTTATAAACAGTGAAAAGACCTGAGTTGGTGCCACTTTAAAGTCATGGCTTCCATTGTTGTATTTATAATAACTTATAATGTATTTACACATACGTATAAATGAATACATCTTCAGCAATTGTATGCATTTATATATCTTTATGTGATCCACTTCAAGTCGTACATGCAAAGCTACATTCATTATGCATATCCAGTGCTGTTAAAGCCCTTATTGTCAATGTTATTTTGCTAATAGGATGGTTTTTGTTGCTGTTTATCTTTAAAGTCCAGGTTATGACACCAGAGTGCTTAATCTGTGCCATAACAAGATCTTTAGCATGTTTTTCCAGAAAGCATGTTAAATGAAACACATCTATTTTGGAGAACAATAAGGACTTGAACTGCTGAATATGTCAATAATATTCATGTTGGTTAAAATATGAGTAAAGGAGTAAATAAAAACACATTTAATAATGATTGCTACATTCTTAGTACAACTATTATAACATTTTAACATTGTATGGCATCTTAAAGTACTCCACCTGCCTTTGCTTCTGCCAAGCATATGCTGGTTAATAGTTACTGGTGACATTATAAAAGGTTAAATAACCTTTGGTTATAGACATTGACCTTTGAAAGAATCATGTGGTTTGAGGTGAATTTCAATGCAGAAATTACTATATTTTTAACTATGATGTTATGTAATAAGAATGATCTGCTAGATGATTAGTAATTATATACCAGTCTATGTCTAATGTCTTATGAGAGATGTCAAGTGCCGGAGCCGTCCAAGTTCTTTCTTCCCATATTTCCATCTGATGCTTTTCAGGATCTCGGCATGCGCACATATACATCTTCGTTATTGTCACATGGGAAAAAAAAAAAAAAGACCCTTTTTTTTTATAAAGCTGCTGCTCTGTTTACAACTTCTTCTGAGATTCCCTCCTACTTGGTTTTCCCATCTTAGCAACTTGCAGTGCAGTGGCAGCCAAGGAGCTGCACCACTGAGCCAACTAGTCACCACTGTTCTGAAGGGATGGCTCCCACAGGAAGGATCATGACCCAAAAGGTGGGGTTTGATCCTTGTCCAAATGGTGCTTTTGTGCGAGTGAGAGAGATTGATACGAACAGTTACGTGATGATTGTTAGAAATGCAGTGTTGCACCATGAGGCTATTTTTGTGCAGCAGAAACATAACTTTAGAAATCCTGACATCAATCTGTGTAGTCAAAGTCATCAATCTCATGTATTGCAGGCGCTATGAAAAATTCCTGGTGTTTTCTTTTAAAAAAGGAAAAAAAAAAAAACAGCTAAATCTTCTATGTGGAGCTTTGCTGGATAACAACACAACCACTCACTGTGCTTTGTTTGAGGAAGATTCAGCCCATTTAAGGTGAACCTTCAAACCAGATTTATTACAGAAGTTTTATTGTGAAAAACTCCATCTATCCTGAGATCTGGATGTCCATGTTAAGACATACATCAGTTCTAAGATTTATAGTAATGTGATCAAATGTAATGGCTTCTGAGGGGAAGAGTCATGGTGGAAGCAGCCTTGAATTGGAGCTCATCTAAGTATGCCAGAGAAAAGGGATGGTTATACTCATACGGTGTGTGACAATTTACTGTTTTACAGACAAAGATGATGTCAAAATTCTTCTGCTCCCTTTTCTTTTAGCTTAATGGAAGACCAATAAACCATAAACTTAAGGCTTTAGATTTTCTGCAGTGTCTAGGAGGTGAAAGCATCCTCTTTTATCCATTTTTTAGATAGTTAGTCACACAAACATTATTTTTCTGCCAAGTTTTCTATTCAAAACAGATTATTGAAACACACTCATTACATTTGCTAATTTTCAAAGAAACGCAGTTTTATAGGGTCAACTTACTTTTTCTTTAACACATTTTAAAGTGGTTTAGAAATTGAAAATTTGACTTTAGATTTTCCCAATAAACCTAATTTTGCTGGCACTTTGCTGGAACTTTCAAGTCAGGTGGGGAGACTGGGACATTTCAAAATGCAGTTCTACATTTTAACTGATCTTGTTTGAAATTTTGTATTGACAAAAAAAAGCCCTTGAGGTGTTGAATACTATTAAAAGTTTATTGAGGGGATTTAAAGCCTTAATTCCTTTCTGATTGTCTTGGACGAAATAATGAAAAATAAAAACTGCTGATTGAAACAACCCCACCTCCCCAACCCAGCTTCACAAACTCTTGTTTGGCTTAGTTGACCAGGAGCTCCTGGTACTGGTCAGAGCGGAGGAAGCGAGCGAAGGAGTCTTTTTCCATCAGGGCGAAAATCCTCTTATGAGCCAGGTCAAAGGTTGACGGGGAGAGATCCACCAGATTCCTTAGGGTCACATCCTTGGTGAAGTGATCGATGTTCACCTGCAGAGAGGAAATTATGACAATTGATTAAGTAGACACATGGTAATCTAATGATTAAAAAAATACACTTCAAAAAATGAACGTAAGATAATAAGTGAGTCAGTAATGAGAAATCTGCTACAAGAACACGTTAAAAACACAAAAAAGATGATTTTCATTGGAGAGGGTCTTTAAAGTGTTCAGACAGCTCAGCTTAAAGGTAGAGTTTCCATACGTTTTTGATACATTAATCGCAGAAAGTTGTCTTATTTTGAACAAAACGGTCAAAATATACTAATATAAGTACACTTTGAGTGTCAGCTTACCAAAGCTTCTAGACAGCATTTTTGAACATTTGAAGATTGCCCCTTTACATTTATTTTTTGAAATCATTTCATTTGTTGCTTTTTATCAGTTACTAAATCATTAATTAATGAGTGTTTTTGTTTTAATATATATTTTTTGCACTGTCCAAAAACAATCTTAGTTCTATGATTTTTATAAAGTGTATCACCCAAAAATAGCTTTAACCTGAGGAAAAGGGGCTTGCAACACTATTTTTTTTCCAAATAAACTATATTGTATTTGCAAAACTTTTGTAGAATAAAGTTGTATATAAATATCTTTGGTAATGCAGTGTAAGGATTGGTGTTTACTTTTCCCTCGAGTATAGTTTTAAAGTCTGGAAACTAACCGACTGCTGGAATCGGCTTTTTAATGTTTTACATATCATTTAAAACCTCCCCCCCAAAAAAGAGGAGTTGAAATCAAAGGAGAGGTTTTCTTTTAGCTCAAACTTACGGTTTATTGATCAAAGACAGTTTTTGTACTGAGTGTCAAATAACGAAGATAAGATTTGGAATGGATGCCAGAGAGGGGCTTTGCATGTTTACTGTAGAATATAAAACAGGTGAAACACATTAAGCATGAATGTTTCTGTCAAAGAGAGCAACTTTTCCTTGGATGTACTGTTCCATTATGAGTAATCCTCCACTGACGTTTTCTTTGGCTTCACTGATCCAGCACGAAAATAAATATTTCAAAAGTGAACATTTATATAGGGTCCTATCCATCGTCAGTTTTTGAATTTTCCAGGTCATGTCTGAGCAAAGTTGCCCAGATCTTCCTTGCTCCAAATCACTTTCTTCAGCTTATCTCTGGGGTTGTGGAGGGGATGCTCAAGAGGGCAGCCAACAGATAAGTTCTTCCTGGACCATCCCTGAGGCCTATTTCCATTGAGACTAGTGCTAAAAGGTGTGTAGAAGGTATTCCGACCACACGTCTCCACTGGCTCCACTTTCTCCAGAGAGGCAGAAGCATCACTCCTTCACTCTGAGATTTTTTCCAAGTGACCAAATTCAAACTTCTTTCTGTTGTTATCATGAGCTCAAAACCAAAGCCCCATTACAGCTGCAAAATCTAAACTTGTTACATGAATCTTAGCAACCCTGACATAGACCCCACATGTCCCCATAGCCCCCTCCCTAGCCACACACAAACAGAGGAAACCAAGACATTTCAATTCTTCACCTAGGGTCGCGGTTCTTTCCACGCCTGAGGATCAGCCTGATCTTCTTCTGATAGGACGGCTCACAATTAAAGCCAAGAAATCTCACTTAATGTCCTCACTTTGAAAAAGAGGATCACATCATCTGCAAAATTTTGAGTTTTTAAACCTGTGATGCCACCTTGGAAATAGTGCCCTTAAAGACCCACTCCAATTATCTTTTGATCTATTTTAAAAGCATTCCCAGTGGTCTTTTGATTAGACAAAATCACTTGTGTTTGTGTGGAGTGGCAGAAGTTTGACAGAAATTGACCTCTGATTTTTGTATGGTACTGATATGTGGTATAAACCTACTTTCATTTCCCATCATCCCTTTGTTTACAGTCTCTCCTGCTAGCTTACAGCCCCTCACAACCCCAAGCTAACATTACCGATGCAACTAAAATGGTGAGAAATATTGGAGCTATCCAGCCGTACAGTTTTCAGCCAGATACCAGCTTAGACGAGGAAAACAAAGACGTACATGGATAATTGTGTGTCTGCTTGATTGAAACAAAAGAAGAAGTCACAAAAGGATCTGACCTCTCTGGGTCCCTCAGACTGGATGAAGTCCTCATAGATCTTCTTGGCCTTGGCAGCCATTTTGACTGGGTTCTTGGTCTTCTTGAAGTCCTCACAGGCCATCCAGAACTCGATGTTCTCATCACTGAACTCAGACTGCAGGAAGCTGTGGAAAGCGGCCAGACCATCTAAAAGAGAGGGGAGGATGTTAGAGGGAGAAATGTTTGAAGACATTTTCAGTTACACAACATTTTTATAGCTATGCATTTGCAAAGAACATGCTATGAATGCAATATCAAGAGACACGTGATCATTACACATTTTGCAGAAACATAGCAAATTTAATGATGAAACACAACAATTTAAGGACTACTTCATCTTTCCTCCTCTAAATTGTCTCAATTAAATAAATGATAAAAAATTGTTGTAATCCTTTCAGAACATGATTTTTATGCCCACATAAGAATAACAAACTTCTAAACAACATCTTGCTGTGTCGTTTGGGTTGGCTCTACTGCCTCACAAATGCCAGAAACCGAATGTCAGCATGAGCATTTTTCCATTACAGTGAGTCACTAACAGTGACTCAGTGAGTCACTGAACTAAGCTGCAGCGAAACATTAACATAACAGACACCAAGAAGGCCTTCAATTGATTTATGGACCTGCTGTTGTTGCACGGATCTTGTTTGAAAAGGTTCAGTGTAATTTTCAGAGGTAAAGTAGTGGAAACTCTTTCTAAACCGAGGACTAAATTACAGAAGATTGTTGCTGTAGAAAATGTGAGCGCATAGCATGTCACTCTTTTTCTCTTTTTTATAGAAAGCAGAACAATGCTTGGAATAGAAAACAAATTAAAACAAAATGTGAGGGACTTTAAAAGAAAACAATAACTGTTGGATTGAGTTTAATATTCAAAGTGAATATGAGAAAATAGACGAAAAGAAAAATGCTTAAACATAAAAACGAAAGCCACCACTCACTTCAGTCAAGAGCATTGTAGTTTAACACAATGCTTGCATGAGCTGCAATTGTCTGAAAAGCATGTGCTGCAGATGATAAGCGCTCTGCTCTGGCTTCAGGCTTTATCTTCCATCTAAATGGGCTAGCCTGGATCAAAATAGCATGTAGTTGTAATCAAGCTCAAGTTGTTTTTTTTGTTTTGTTTTGTTTTAAAAAAAAAAAACCTTTAGTACAAGGACACACAAAAAGAGAACACTCATTCACACACCTGCTCAGATGTTTTGGGCACACATTTATGTCTGTGGTTTCGTATTTCAACTAAAAAATCATAAATGTTTGTCATTAAAACAGTCACAGTGATGTTCCTGTCACTCTATCTAGTTTGTTACATTAGAAGGGACAGAAGTGGAGGCAGTTTCCAGTAATTAAAGACGTGCTCAAATAAAAAAAGTGTGCTTTTGGTGTTTTTAAAATGTTCTTATAGTATTTTTTCATGATGAAGGACATACATAAAGAAAATTAAACTTAAAAAATTACATTTCTAAGTGTTTTTTTATTCAGATCGTGATTCAGGAGCAGGCACAAAAATGCTGTTTGAAAAAGCTTGTAGGTTCTATAGAAGCTACTACGGCAAATCAGCTCGAGTGGAACCATTTAGACTTCACCCTAGAGATGTTACCACAACACACGTAACCTTTACGGGTCGGTGTGCACGCACAGATGCAAACAAGAATTAATTAAAGCATGCAAAGACAAGACAAACTTGACTGCCGTAGATGAGGGAGCCTCTTAGGAAGGTCTTTTGCCACCCACTGAGCTCTGCAGAGAAAAGGCTTCTCTGTGCACATAAAGCAGTCGGTCACTGACAGCTGTGTGTGCGTCTCCATGCACCGCCGTGACATAAGTCACTTATTAGCAGAGTGGAGCTAAATACTATTAACAATCACTGTTAATCATCAGTCTTGTCTGCATCCTGCACAGATTGAGGGACACACAGCTGCTAAAAAGGTCAAAAAATGTGTTTTGTGCTGGTTTTTCTTTGCTTTTTTTTTTTTTTGCAAAGATGTGGTTTTGCAAGGCTTTAAAAGTTGTGAAACACTCTGGGAAACCAGTTTATCTTAAAATAAGTCAAATACTTTTGAAATATTAGTACAGCAAATTTGGCAAATTTTTTATATAAAAATATTTTGCTAAATGCATTAAAAAATAGTTTTAAGGATTAAATTTAGTCTTTCAGGGTCATTTTGGACATAAAAACTGGACAAAAGGCTCAATTTGTCCTTGATGACAAAACTTTCTTGATGAGATTATTTTTCTTGTCAGACATTATGTCTTGTTTTCTCAGAAATAATCTGTATTATTTACCTACATTTTGAATATTATTTATTGAGCTGTTGAAATAACAATTCTTTGTTTAAAATCCAGCTGCGTGCTGCTTTAATTTTTGCAGTTTTATGTTAAAATATCTTTTTTTTTTTTTAGATTCTGCACATTGATGATTATAAAAAGAAAAAAAGAACCATAGATAAAGATCTAATGTGGTAGATTTTTATGAAGTCCAGAAGGACTGGGTGAGCTGTACCTCTTTAAACAGTCTAAATCTAGGTTCCCCACCACTCCCTGCAAGCAGCCACGTTCATTTTTTCAAATTATTTCAGAATAAATGTTTTGCCAAAAAAAATCTATGTAAACAAATCTGAGTCTTGAGTTTCCACGCTCAAAACTCTCGCATTAACGCGTAGCTATGCGAGTTTCTATAACTGATCTTGGGCTCAACACACAAAGCGTGGCCATTGCACGTATATTGCCAGTTTAGGTTGAATTTTGTTCAAACAGGGACTTGGATTTGGTGGTGACATGTAGAAATGCACAAAAGTGCCAACCTTTTGAAAATTGATCATGGAGGAGAGATTGCGATCTGTGTCCAACCAGCACTCCATGACACCAAGTCTTTCATACATCACAATAGAGCTGCAAAAGACAAAGCCTGGAGCAAGATTTGCACTGCTTTGACATTTCACACTAAGTCTCTTCCAACTGTAGGCGGTGGACATGCGCTACTAAATTGTGGAAAACGGAAAAAAAAAAATAAAGCAGAAGCCCTTCCCTGCTAGTTCAGTGGGAACACCATGGGCTCTCGTATTCTTGAAAGCGTGTCCCGTGCACGTAGCATAATTGTCAGACAACATATTTTTGAAAAGGTACATTTTCCCATCTGACACTAAAACTGCTAGCAGAATGGACACCACAGCTTTAGACTGTATGAAGTAATGATGGTGTACGTGGTGTCTTTGGATCACAGTCACTAATGCACAGAAAGAGCCACAGAGACTCAATTGCTGCTTTCTATTTTTTTTTTGTAGATGACAAAAATGTTCTTGAAGATTGTGTGATATGATATGACTGTTAAAGGAGAAGTATGAATGGATGAATAACAGAAAGAAAACTCATTTTCATCAAGAAATGCATTTTTTCAGGGTTTTTGTGAAAGAAAAAGAAATTGTTTAGTTTTTACCTGGAAAAAGCAAAAAAATAAATAAATTAAATACATTAAATAAATAACAACTTTCAAGGAACAATGATTTTTTTTCTAATTTCTTTGAACTAGCCTTAGGGCAAATGGGAATTGAAAAAAAAAAAAAACAGAGTTTAAGGCAAACATGCCCTGCTGCTCTCATACCAGCTCCATAAAAGCAGAGATTTTTCTGCCAGGCAGCGGTGACCATGCTGTGGATGTCCATTAATCTGAGAAAGGCTGTGGGGCCATGTCCAAACAATTTGGAGTCCATCAATGTACAGTGAGAAAGATTATTCACAATCAGAATGCGTTCAAGGCTGCTGGCAGTGTTCCCAGCAGCCTTGAACGCTCCATGTAATCAGAGCAGGCATCAAAAAATAAAAAGGAACTGCATCGACATGTGTGCACATTTGAAAAACAAAGGATGAAGTCGAGAACACTCATCGATTATTCTTCCCAAAAGGCTTAGTCATGCAGTGCTGCTCATCTAAATTTGCACATTTGAAGCTCTACAGCTGAGAAAAGATTTCTTGCACTAAATGTTTTACGCTGACTCACGTCACTTCCAATCAGAGAAAGTTCATCCTTTTTTTCAGGCTGAATTTTTGAGCTTTTTTTGAGCTAATGGTTTGTGGTTTTTTGAAGAGCAACTGAGCAAGTGCATGAAAATAAAGAGAGAGAGAGACCTACAGCTGTTATTCAGAACCCGGTCCAGACTCTCACGCCACTGAGCAGCCTCCTCATGGGTAGGCCTATACAAAAAACAAAATAATCACAAGAAAAGGTTTTTAAAAAGTTGAACATAAATATGTGTTGCTTAACAGAAGACAAGCAGGTGAGATGGTGGTATATTGGTGTGGAATATCTTCAAACAAAAAGCCTTAATGGTCTCAGAAATGTCAGGTAAGGCAGTTTTAACTTTCAATTTTGATTCAAGTTTTGATCCTTGTTTTCTCTTTTTGATTTAATCCCAGAAAACTTTTACTTTTGTTTAATCCAAGGGTGGAGCTACGTGGGGGGTGTCAATGAAAATTGAGGGGTTCATAAAATTGATCATGGAGTTTCTTTAACTGGATAAGGGCGTTATTGGAAAAAAAGGAAAAGTTTTTGGATTGCTTTTCTTTTTTTTTTTTTTTTGTTGTTTGACCATTAGGTCATGAAGATTAGCCACATCTTACAGGGTCAACACTCAAGTTTCCACATTTACAGGTATCAGAGATGCGATTTGGAGCTGCAGGTGGGAGGGCTGCAGCTCCTGTGACCTGTTGTTGAGCCAAACTACACAAAAAAGATCTTGAAAATAAGAAAAACAAATACCACAGCCCCAGCTTGAGCTCTCTTTGCTCTCCGATAAGAATGCATTGTGAGTGAGGGGTAACTTGAAGGTGAGTGTTTAATATCCTTTTGAAAAATGGATCTCCAGGCGGTCTTTTAAAGATGCCTGTTGTATGTCTGTGGAGGCCACTCGGCTGCTTTGATCTTTCCATCGCCTCAATTCGCCCACTTCACCTTTGCTTGTCTGATAATTTGTCTCTCTGGATGAAACACTCACTTTTGCAGCTTCTCCGGCTTCTTCTCAGTCTTCTCAGGGAAGGGGATGATGAGGTCGATGGCATTTTCCGGCTTGTTCAGAAAAACTCCCAATTTTGTCTTGATCTCTTTAGCCCTGAAGGGAGAGAAAGAATACAAAGCAAAAATCTAAACTTTTGCACACCTTAAAATCATCTTGAACTTTTGTGCCTTTTCAAAATAGAATGGAAAAAGTAAAACTTTGTGAATATTTTTATTTTGAAAAGGACTAGGCCACATTTAAAAAAATCCTCCTAATTAATTTTTTTTTTTTTGTCTGCAGGTTTAAAAACTTTTCTGACCCCTTTTCAAGTTGATTTAATTTTGTCAATACCTGAACAATCAGCACGTAAACTGCTAGTAAAAATTAAAAGAAAAAAAAAATCAAAATTTAAATTAAAAGACTGTTTTTTTGATTATTTCACAATTGTAAAATAAACTTCCACTTGACTCAAACAACAATAAATTGCGTGACATTTTGTGAAAAACACCTGTTTTCTTCTCCAAAATAAGTTCGGTCAGACAGGACAGGTTAAACGTAGCGCAGGGTCATCATTCTCACCTTTCCAGGCAGGACTGAGGTAAGGCAGCTAATCCTTTACACATTTTTCGAAGCGTTCAAGTTGCGATGTTCAAGAGTGACTTTAGTTTCCCTGCTTGCCAGCTGTGAGCGTCTGTGAGTTTTCTCTGCTTTCTGACTCCGGCTTTCAGCTCAGAAGAAGTTTTATACAGACGCCCTTTGGGCTGTGGGCCAGCAGCTAAGCCAATCAGACTGGAATGTGAGCAGCAGCAGCAAATGAGAGGCCTGACTGATGAAGGATGGGTTTTTCAGTGCTAGATGGTTGTTGGCTTTAAAGGGTTTTAATTAGAACAGCAGTCAATGGGTTTACAATCATTTTACATGCTATTATTGTGTTATTAGTCAAATTTGACTTCTTCATTGCCACATCAATAATAAAAAAAGTTAGAAAAATGGTCAAAGTAGATACATGTTTCTTTTTTTAGGTTTTAAAACTACTAAGTGTTTACTGTATTTTCTGCACTATTTGGCACACTGGATTATAAGGTGCACCATCAATGTAATGGTGTATTTTTGAACTTGTGTCATATATAAGGCGCAATGAACTATACGAGACAAAATAATTAATTAGTCAGTCAGACCTTCAGACCTTATTAACTACATTCACGGTAACTTTAGAATTTGGTTTTAACACGCTACACGTTAGCCACCTAAGAAGCAATAGTATATTCACAACACCTGTAACTCACAACCTTAACAGTATCACATAAAAAAACAGACTGATACAGCTACAACAAAATTATGGTGACTGTCTTGTAGCTATTTTTTAAACTTTTTAGTAACGCTTATAACAAACCACAGTTGAAAAAAGCTGCACGTTAGCCGTGTTAGCATGTTCACAATGCCTACAACTCTGAACCGTACTTGCAAATTGTCAAAAAAACAGAGGAGGCTACCACTAAAACAAACATTACCACGACTATGCTAACTTCAAACCTTGTTCTTAACATGTTAAAAACACAAAGTTCGTCAAAGCTACATGTTGGCTATGTTAGCGTATTAACAATAACACCCAACCGCAACACAATTAAAAAAACAAAAACTGACAGATAAACCCAAAATAAATGTTACCGTGATGACGTTAACTCTCAACCTTGTTAGTAACAAAAAAAAAAAAACACAGTCCAACACCACTATTGGTTAGCTGTGTTTGCGTATTTACAATAACACCAAAACTTCTTTGCAACTAACAAAAAATATAGACTGACACTTTGACATAAGTAGGCACAACCAGAATGAATCCATATATTAAGGCACTCTGGATTATGAGGCACATTGATGTTTTTTGAAAAAAAGTTAAGGCTTCTAAGTGCGCCTTATGTTGCGGAAAATATGGCTGATACAGAAGGAAGTAGTGAGTTTATGCATGATGTAGCTTTTTCATATTTTAAAATAACTCCACAGTTTTAGATCAAGAAAAGAATGATGGCAACTTAAATTGCATTTCAGGAGACAATAAATAATTTCAAATTAATCATATTTATTCCATTTTAATTCAGACTTCAGAAGACCAGAGCTGATTGTAGTCTCTGCAGGTTTGCAGCTCCAGTGTCAGATGTACTTTTACAAAATGAACGCCAGACTCCCACTAAACAGGATTAAAAGATAGTCAAGTGCTTACTTTTGTGTTTAACACGGCCTGGCTTAAATTTAGAGCATGTCTAGATTTAATCTGTGATGGATGATCAGAAACAGAGCACACGAGGTTAGTCACTTCAACCTGATTTTTCCCCAAAAACTAAATTTTCTTGTTTATTTATTTTTAATGAACATGGGAAAGAAGTAAAACAAGTATAACAACAAATTAAATTAAATTAAAATGTAATTTGACTTCAGAAGTCTAAAACAAGTGCAAATACTAGTCAGAAAGGTAAACTTTTTCAGACAAAAGAAGTCTAAAAGTTGTACTAGAAATATAAAGTGGCCTGGAGCAAAGTTACACTGCACTGGCTTGAGATTGAGTCCATAGACCATAGAGATGACATGTTAAAAAGAATTTTGCTTGTAGTCTGGATTGGAACTTTCAGTTTTTTGTGATCAGATTTTGGGTTGTCGCCATAAGATCCCTGCTCTGGTTCATTAAAATGGTTAAATTTTCTTCTCTAGTTTGTCTGTCTCTGGTCTTCTACATTTGAACCATCCATGTATTACATATGGAGTCACCAATGCAGAAACCCACACTATAGGAATATCCAAATGTGTAATCAAAGACTTTAAGGAAGTGCATTAACTCTTGAGTGATGTCACCCACTGGTTTGCATGTGGCTGCTTCAAAGCTTGTTTTTTGTGGTTTGATGCCAGTTCACTCAAGCCAGGTCTTTCCTAAAACAAGGCAAATAGAGGGTATAATCAAACCTGACAGTTGCTAGAAAACACCCAGAAAGGCTGTTCTTGGCCTGAGAATTTTACCACCATTTGTAAGTATTACAAGCATGCCCAACATTAATGCAATTTTCATCTCAATGGGGGAAAAGTAAACTTTACCAAAAACTCAAGCCAGTATTATGTAGCTGTGTTTTGAAACTGCAAAAACAACTTTTTAAGAAATGTCCAATTTCAGTTCATAAATCCTGTAGATATGTTAGTTACTGTTCTTTGATGTTGAGATTATTAAAATTGAAAATGATGGTGTTAATGAGTTTGCTTGTGGAACAAATACACACAAAGATTAGTTTGGTTAATTAATCTGGCTCCAGTTACTTTGTTTTTTTAATAACTAAAGGACAAAATGATGACATTGAAAGAGAATTTGAAAAAACAATTGGAATTATGAATACCTACGCATTTATGTGCATCACTTCCATTAAAACAACAAAGAATAGTCCTAAAGATATGATTTTAAAATCAGATACATATTTATTCATTAACAACATGCATTATTAACATGATTTAGAATTTATTTCAACCTGTCTTTTAATAAAAAAATCTGTAATCCCGAGAAAGCATACATTATGAAGTTTATTACATATATGTAGCTTAATGCTATGAGGTTTTTCAGGTTTTCCAAAGCATTGTCTCTCTAGCTCATTATATGTTCCCGATGTTTTCAAGTTTTTTTCTGTATAATCTAGTTCAGTCACATTTTATGGCTACAGAAGTGGCTGGCATCAGAATAAATAAGATCCAATTCTTCATCAGTGCTAACAAAAATGATGCACCTGCAACATGTATTTGCATCAAAAACACAAACATTAAAATATCTGAGTAAAGTAGCAAAGCAGAAAATATACATGTTTGTGTACTGTTCCTTAACAACCTGGTCATGTTGTATTTTTATGTGTTTGGAGTTGACAGGATATGATAATCCCCCATTTCATTAACTCACAACAATGTGTGTTTTGCATCAAGTGGAAAATTTTCGGCTCAAATGAGGCACAAATCCCACAGGTAGTGTCAATACGTAATGTTTACCTTCGGTAATATATCAAACATCTTTTTGGCCTTCAGTGCACATATAGTTTGCGTTGCCCAACCAATGTATTCTTACAAAGACAGTTTTGTTAGGGCATAAATGTTTAATTCATAAACCCTCCGAGGTCTAAATTTTCACATTGATTTAACAAGAAAACATCTTTTTAGTAATAAATGTAAAGGTTTTTTTTCAATACACAAATGATTCATTCAGGGTTGCAGCTGGGCTGCTGTGCGTTCATGAAAAACAAGAACTATTTTTTAGACAAACACTTTCATTCATTTGTTTGAAAGACATGTAGACCTTGTCTTATGAAGAGCTCATGACTTCTTTTTTTATTTCATAGCATCTCTATGTGTCACAACATTTTTTTAACACGTTCATCTTGTTGTGATTTTGGTTTTTCTTTCACTGCTTGTTCTGTGCAGGTCTGTGTTCCTTTTTTCCTCCCCCTCACCTGTGTCACCTGCTGGAGGTGTTCACAGCTGCATCCTGTTTAGTTGATTGTGTGTTTGTCTATTTAAGCCTGTGTGTTTCAGTTCCCTGTGTTGGAGTGTTTTGTGTCCCTTAGATGAGCTTGTGGTTCAGTAATTAAAACAAGCTCCAAACTCACCCATCTGTGTCCAAGCCTTCTCAGCGTCTGGGTTTTTGGACTCTGCCTGTAACATTTTTGAAGCAATTAATTATTACAATATTTAATTTCTTGAACAATAACATTTTCTTCCTACCTTCTATCAGCTGATGTTGAAAGATTTATTGGTGTCAGATATTAGTCCTACCAGGAAGGTGTCATCTGCATATGTAATCGTGACTAGATGTGAAAGGTACACATGATGAATTGGAGCAGACTCACCACATAGCCTTGTTAGGATCCAGTACTAAGCGTGATGGAGGATGACTGGTGGCTGTCTTTGCTCATTGTCTGTAAGCAACTGGTGGGAAAATCCTTGATCCAGACACTGGTGGGGAACCAGGGCAACCACTTTGCCCACCAATAGATCAGGCATGGCAGTGCTAAGGATAGAACTGCTCACCAAAAAGCAGTCTTAGAGTTGGCCGCAGTTTCTCTTAGTGATGTGGAGTGGTGTGGCTAGTTGTGGCTCATGGATCTGTTTGCTTTGAGAGCAGAGTGATGGAGTTTCAAAGCATTTCATGCCACTGGAATTGAGGAAATAAGTATAAAAGTCATTGAAGCTGTTGGTGTTTTAGTTTCTAGGGACAGCAGGCTGATTTGAGGCAGAGGGAAGAGTTGACATGCAGCAGGGAGAGGTTTCCGATCTGTGTTGATCTGATAGCTGGGAGGTAGTGAGCTTGACGAATTTGATAGTTATGGCGTTTGGTCCGTTAATTTTCCCTGGGTTCACTGAACTGAGCTAACAGGTCACCTGATGTACTTTAGAGGGTGAGGAGATGTGTAAATACACTTTCTGGTGGCAGCAGGTCTGTAGAGGGCCTTGCTACCATGGAAAGGGCAAAGAAAAAATAAAATTGTTGTTGAAGGGACTTATGGAATATTTTTGGTCAGCCGTTTCATGCCTTTCTCCATCAGGGGGTTTAGTTGGATCCAGCTTTTCATCACTGTCATGAAACACTCCTTCATTTATCATTTTGCACATATTTGATGAACTGTGTGAGACCGGTGTGTATTGCCTTAATATATGAAACCGTTCTGTCAGATGTCTTTGCAGATAAAAGTTTAAATTTCTTATGAATATGTAAACATTTATGAGGGAAAACACAAAAGAAGCCTTTATCTTTCAGCAAAGATCAGGATCCCATGCAGTATTTAGTTCTAATTCATAGCTTATTGACCAACTTGAGTTTTAGTTGATTTAAAGCCTGTACAGAACATTGAAAGTAAACAGTCCAATTTGCAATGAGGATGAACCCCATGAGATAAGAAAATCCAGATGCATGAGGCAAAAAGCCCTGGAAAATTCTAATTTCACACAGTTTAGTATTGCTGATGAACAAATAAACTGTGACTGGTTCCAAAGAACATTCAACTAATGAAAAAAAAGCTTGCCAAATTAGCCTAGTATGCACTTTTGCTCCAGATTTCAAGGATTTAGCCAATGAAAGGGATCAGCTTGTAGGCGTCACAGTTTCTGAAAGTGCAGTTCCATTGCTGATTGCGCTGCAGGCACAAAACGTAGGCTTGACAATCATAAAGCTGCAGAATGTTTTGTCATAATTGACTGAAGCATGGAATTGAACTTGTGTCAGAGTTTAAATCATTGAACCTTTGTGCAAAAGCAGCAGATCCTTTCAAGTACATTTAACAGAAAAATGTAATCAAAAGCACAAGTGTTTCAAATTGTGTGAGAGTTACTAACAGAACATTTTTAGGAAAAAAATAAAAAAACTAACTAAACATGGTGGTGGGAGAGTAATGATTTGGATATATGTATAAGTTTAGAAAGTATACTATAGACCATGTTTGTGTAATGTAGGAAGTAGAATAACTGGACACTTTATCAGACTAAGGTGGAACATTTTAAGTTTACAATATAAAGATGGCATATGAGAAGTAACTCACTTTTACTATAAAGCATATGTGTGGTACACTTAAATAGACTACATTCAGCTAAGGGAATGATGGTACAATAAGCAAATAGACAAGGATTTAAAGAGATTTACACAAGGGTAGACACACAGCCCAATATTTAGGCTCTATGCCCTACACAGAGTTATTCTTTTTATAGTATTTCCAATTTAGTTTTAAAACCTGATAAATTAAATAAGAGTCTATAGTGTTATATGAGCTAGTAAATTTAGTGACCCTGGGGTACATTGTTTTTTTTATAGTGCAAAATTAAAATTTTAAGCATATGCTTATTAAAAAAATCTAAATTGCATCCATATGTGCTACTTACAAAATCACACGATCACTTTTTGGCTCATCCTGTCAGGAGTCGCCACAGCAAATCAGCTTTTCTTGATTTGCACAAGTGGTTTGGCAGAGAGTTTTATGCCAGATGGCCTTCCTGACACAACCCTGTATTTTCAAGGCACAGGAAGATCCAGTTAGGCAGCAGTGTGAAAGGTCTTGCCTGAGGACCCACACTGGCTTAAGCTCATTGCACACCATGGGAAACAAACCCTGGTTTCCTTAAAAAAAAAAAAAAAAAAAAAAATTAATAAATGAACTTAAGCATGACAAAACAAAGGGAACAAAAGAGTAACAAAACAGAAGAACTAAAAACCAGACACTTAAATATACTGAGGGTGATTAACTAAGATAGCTGTAGATTATGATCAATTTGAACCTGATGTGATTGGGTGACAACTCAGAAGATGAACACCAAGAAAATTAACTTAGAACAAAAAGCAAACAAGAGGCCACAATCCTCACACCTTTAAATCATGTTCTGTTTTTCCCCTTGTATGATGGGCTGATTCGATGGAGTGACTTCTGATTACAGGTATAAACCTGTAATCCCAAATGGGGTTCATGAGGTTCTGAAAATGGATGAATGTTTTGATGGAGACTAGATTTGCTACAGCTGAAGGCCCTGCCATCATTATTGTGACCTCATCAAAAATAAACTGAACCGCATGTCAAACATGTTCTATGTTAGGTTGGCGAGTTGCAATGATCCACCGGCACAAAAATGGTCATAAACGAACTCTCACAAACTTTGAAAAACTGCTGTGTTTACTTCTATTTTATGGATTTCAGTCTCTTCAGATTCTTGAATGACTTCAGTTTTCAGGCTTAACAACCCAGTCTGCAAATCTCTCCAAATCTGTAAACAGAATTGAACTTTTTGTGTTTATTCGTGACAGATGCAGCGTCGCCTTCACAGTCAAGACAAGCGCACGAGTCCTTGCAGGGTTTGCTTTGATTACAACATTTACAAGAAGCCAGAGTTCAGGAAGGGACAGCCCTTTGAGTGGATGTGTTCTCAGCCTCTGGGCCGTGGCTGCACTGTTGTTCAAATAAACTGGCAGCAGTTGCCATCCAGGTGCTTTGATTACCATGCTGACAGAAGCTCCTACGCTCAATTTACAGGCATAATGGGTGCAGAAAACACCATAAAGAGACATTTCTAAGAGAAATAGGGCCCCATGAAGTTCCATAAAAGCACAAGAAATTCAATGTCAATTAAAATACTGATTGTTTTTAGGCTTGGGGACAAAAATTAAATATGAGACTCTGAAACAAATGGAAACATTTCAAAGCAGGGACATATGCTGCAGACCTGACTAAACACGAGTATTTGTTGCTCCTGCTCAAAGCAGCAACTGATCTCAGTTCACTGAAAGTCTGAGAACAATGAGCACTTTGAACTCAGATAATCGGATGCTTATCTTTCCTTTGTAAAAAACAGAAATTGAGTATTTGCATCTGAAGAACTGTGTTCTTTGTTCCCCATGATCGGTTTCTTCTGCAGATGAAAACTGGGCAACTGCGCCAGGCGCCCTTTTCTTTCCCCCTTAGACGAACAGGAGAAAGTCATCTCAGCCTGTCATTACTGCAGAGATACCAGCCAGCTAGCTCCAATCCTTGCACTAACCTCAGAGTTCTGTTATGACTCTGCGGCTTAGATCGGGCCGATAGCACACCATTTTCCTGACATTTTGTTGCTAAAGGTCAACAATGGGTGCTTGGAGATAAACACTGCAAAGCAAAAGCGCACAGCAGGGGAATGTGTGAACGTCTGCATTAGATGAAAACAAAAAAGCACTGCAGGGGTTTTGAGTTAGAGCGGAGATTTATGGTGACCACTTCCTTTTACTGATTTCAGAATGGTCCAGAGAAGGGTTTACATTGAGAGGTTAAACTTCCTTAAGAGCTTTCATTTTATTAGAATTTGACTATGTTCGACAATAAAAAAAAAGTTGCTTTACGATGAATCATCTTGTTTTTTCAGCAAAGCACCAAACCTCATCTAAGTGCCATTTAATTGCACAATTGTTTTAATGTCGAATTTACAACTTAAATCATACATTTCCTGATTTTGCTTCCAGTTGAGCAAAAAATGTGACGCGTTTCCTCTAATTGATCACTTTTCCTCATTCAGAGGCAGACTTCCAACAGGAAGGTTGATTGGAAGCAGGAAACAGCATTGCGTCAGGACTCAGAGGACATGCAATCCAAGCAAACAGAAAAAAGAATGAAAATAAATGAGAAGAGGCATGGAAAACTCACGAAGTAGAATATCACAGTGTTTGATGATTCCATGTTATTGTTTTTGCAACACAACTTGTGATAAAAGCGTTTTTATTTTCACATATATAATATTTATAGTAATCTCTTCCAATTGTGAGTCCACACGCTAGTATCGGGAAGCAACAGTCCAGTGTGAACACTGCATGCTAAAAGCGAATTTAAGAACCTGCGTTCAGCGTGTTCTTGAGTGCGCATCACTTTCTCTGTGTGTACTTGGCATCAGACTGAGCAGCGCTTTCTCTGTGTTGCAGTCGGCAGCTGTTACACAGACGTACAGTGCAATCTAGCAGATGTTGCCATGCATTTTTAAAAACTCACATTAAGTTGCACCCCCAGCCAAAAAAAATCCCAAAAAACAACAAGAAAAATGTTTAAGCAAGCACAAAAAGTTCAATCCATGCTCATTACCCAAACTATGAGCTTGATTTTAAATTGTGCATTCTGAGGAGAGATATAGGTCGCACCTAAATGCCTTTTTTAAACAGATTTTATTTTGTTTTTTACAGGATTTTTCTTTTTTCTTAATGATTATATAATGATCGTGTTGTAACTATTAGTTTTGCTGAACCTCAGCCAACACGCTTGCTGGATAAAGAGGTGTCTTCTTTCCAGATGCTCCGCTGAAGTCCACGAGAGGAAATTAAATGGCGTTTCCCACAGCTCCGTAATTGTTTTTGTTAAGTTGTTTATTTGTCAAAGGCTTTTCCTGGTAACCTTGTGCTAACAAGGGGGACAGAGAAAAACTCAAAAACTGTTTTCTCTTGGTTTATGAAGAATCTGCTTCTGATGCTCTGATTGCGTGGACATTGGGGGGTGGGGGTGGGTCTGAGGACACATATCTGTGTGTTCATTAGCATTCCTGCCTTAGAGAAATAAATCACATTCTTTGTCAGGAGGCAAAATGGATTTTCCGTTTGAGGGTCAGCACTGCCTGCTGGAGATGAACCTGTTGTTGACCTGCTTTTTATGTAACACTGAGGATGGTCCCTTTGACTGCAACACAAGTCCATGCAGCCATTTCTGGCTATGCTGAACATAGTAGGAAAACATAAGGTTTTCAGCAATTCCTAAAAAATGTAAACACAACATATTTTACGCACTTAAGGCATACATGAAAGCCTTTTCCCCCCAAAAAAACGACGCCTTATGTATGCCTTATGATCTGGAGAGTCTTATAAATTGTTTTCTTTACGTTTTACTTACAAGGATGTTTTTTTTGTGTAGTCACAGCAATATTTGTTTTACTGATATCACTTAACTTTACATGTTACAAACAAGGTTGAGAGTTACATGTATTAAGAATGTGCTGACGTGACTAATGTGAAGCAGTGTTGGACTATGTTTTTACGTCTTACTAACAAGGTTGTGAGTTAATAACAACATTTAAAAAAAAAAAAAAATTAATTGACAACACACGTTACAATCCAGTGCACCTTATGGAACAGTAGGATGGTACAGTAGGACCTAATTCAAAAACAGTAAAAGATGCAGCCACAGCTGCAATGTAATTTTGTAGTGTTTAGGGTCCTCTTTTATTTTCCAGAATGACTCTGAAACGTACATTTGCTTTTAACATCTGTTTTAAAAAAACTCGCACACACCATTTTTTTCAAAGTGATAACAGAAATGTACAAATGTAGGCCGTAAAGCGTGCAAAGCTCAGACATTCCTTAGACCACTTCTGAAGCACCAATTCTAAAGTGCAATCTGACAATGAACATCTGAGGTGATTTTGTTTTTCAGTGCTGTAATTTTGTATAATTTTTTATTTAATGTGTTTCTTCCAAATAAAGAATCCAAGCTCCACAGGTTTTGGAAGAATCTATTTGAAAATTAAGCTGCTGTGATTTTCTGAAACAATACACTTTTTTAAAATCAATATACCGGTCAAACTATTTGTTAATGTTCATCAATACATAATAACAAAACATTGAGAACAGACTTGTATGTCTTCTGACCAAATTCTCAAACCTCTACAATTTTTGCACTGAACAAAATTGGTATAGGCAAAACATCACCCAAATATCTTAGGCCACCATAGGCTGGTGGAAGGACAATAGCTTTGAGTGCTTAACCCCTTCATGCCTGATTTTATTTCCAGTATTTTTAAAAACATTTATATTCTGTGCTTTTATCTTTCAAGGTGATGCTAAATTAGGTGCGGTTCTGGATTTAATAATGTGTTGCATATTAGCAACAAACGGCACAAAGATCCCACATTTAGATGAACAAAACTGAAAAAAATTGACCTCCAAAATCTGTCTTTTCATAAAAACTACTAGATAATTTAGGGACACATAAAAAGGCCAGATAGTTTAAAATTAAATCATAAATATTACATTTATACTATTTTTAAAGTCTTAACCACAAATGAAGGTGACTAGCCTAAAATGTGAGCATAAAACATCAAACCAAAAAAACAAATACTAGCAACCTTGTGGTGAGAAAAAGTACTTCCTGTGAATTCAACCAGTCGCCCAGGAGAGCATCAAGTGCAGCTTCAAGCTGGGGGCTGCCTCAGCACTCAGTCACTTAGAAGAGGCCTTTGCTGTGTGCGGTACTGTGTTTGCCACTAATGGACTCAGATATAGGAACTCAAACAAATCATGTTGTCTCAGGTAAAAAAAAAGCTCTTTTTCTTTCACACACTAAATGGCACACTTTCCACTCATGCATCTCCCACTATGGTCAGAAACTGGTCAAAGTCATCGTTTGTTTACCTTCTGCTTTCCTGAGATCAAGAGATTAAAAATAGGAATACTTTTGTTAGTCCTGCAATAGGTGCATCATCCGAACAAAAGAAAAAGTAAAAAAAAAAACCCAAAACAATTATAATAGTAAAACCATACAGATTAAAATAATGTACAATTTCTACATACTCTACATACATTAATTGATATTGCACAATCATTAGCCATGAATGGGTTTGGGATTGTTGCAGCTGTCATTGATGCTCATTGTAAAGCCCAACAGCAGCAGGAATCTCTGTGGAATATCTCCATAAAGTTGATGCTAAAGCATTTCCATCTTTTGATATTTTAAATAATATCATTTCCTTCATGTTAGAACCATGGTTATAAAAACACTTTTGATGTCACCCACATTGAAACAGTCCAAATAAAGCCTGGAGTGGGATGGGCATGTTGATGGGAACCTAAGTTCTGAAAATGGAAGACAGGGCGGGATCAAGTAATGTGAACATTTTCTGGAGTTCATCCATGGCTCCACCTACCTGCCAATTAAAAAAAACAAAAACACCCAAAATGTAGAAATTTAACCTTTAATAAAATCAAAACAGCTGGTTTAAAGGTCCCCCCCCCCCCCCCCCCACACACACACCAGAGTGATACATAGAAAGTAAAGCAATAAACTTAGAAAAAAAAAATGACCAGACTATACAAATGTGTGATTTTCATAAAAAAAACAGCTTATGGTTTTCAGCTCCTGGAAAGTTTTCAGAACAGGATTTCTGGTAACAGAACTGGTCAAAAACAAAAATGGTCTTACCAAGAATTCTTATTTTCAGAAAAAAATTCTAGCCTATAAGACATGCTTATTCAAACCTACGATTGCTTTGTTACTGGATAATTTCTTGACAAGATTTTTTTGTTGCAAGACAGAAAATAAGCCATTTTTTTCTTGAAACCAGGGTCTTTTTACTTTCTCAAGAGTCAATGTTTGTAGTGTGTTAAAAGGCCACACCACCCCTTTCACTCTGAAGAACTTTTTTTTTCCTTG
This sequence comes from Adrianichthys oophorus, assembly GCA_036245035.1. Lineage (NCBI taxonomy): Eukaryota > Metazoa > Chordata > Actinopteri > Beloniformes > Adrianichthyidae > Adrianichthys > Adrianichthys oophorus. Next base: position 8,277,453 of record BSAI01000138.1, read on the forward strand.
GTAACCTGTGATGCATGTTTTGGGACCATGGGATAAAGCTGAAGAAAACCCAGCCGTGCACTGGGAGGACATCCAAACTCCACACAGAAAGGATGTAGCTGGGATTTGAACTGGTGCCTCCTTGCAGTAAGGAGAGAGGGCTAACCAGTACTCCACCATCCAGCCCCTTCTGAAAAACAGAAACCCCAAAACCAAGTCCATCTTGATGAAAATGGTACACAAAGTACCAAGCTGAAGTACACAAACATAAAAATACTTTGAGGTTTAAATGAGGTCTGACATTTTGAGAATTTGTTCCAGTTGTCTGTCCTCTTTAAGTGGCAGATTGATGAGAATGAATGCAGATGAGAATAAATGTGGTTTGTAGTGATTTAATCAACAATAGAATAAAAAAAAAATCAGATCTGATCATTTCTCTAGACAGATGCTGGTTGTTTTTCACACAAGTCATGCAATATTATGCAATTAAACATGTTTGAGGTTGACGAAGACACAAAGGATAAATATAACCCAAGCACTGCATAATCGACTAGATTTTCAGGGTAATATTTCTCTTTTTGTGCAAAAAGAAGGATAAAAAGCAGCTTTGTGTTAAGTTTTTTTTAAGACAGATCCTGTTGACGTGTCCCTAGCTGCTGTTCCTGTCTGCTGATGCAGATTGTGTTATAATTTTCCAGACCATTGACCTCCGTCACATTGCATAACTGTTTTTTTCTTGGAAAAAAAAAAAACGGAAGTTTATCAGAGTTAGGTTCTATCCAAACTCTGCTGGGATAAGTGCTGCCTAATCCGTCTTTGAATGTTCAGACGTTCACATTTCCTGTCTGACCTTGTTCAAATAGTCATTAACACTTGAGGTTCATGTTGAACAAAGAAGAAGGGAGCAGAAAAGACCTTGATATTCAAAGCTCTGGGTCTGAGGAAAGTTTTTTTTTATAATTCAGCAAACATCTGGCTTCAGTTAATAATGTGTTTGCAACAGAGCTGAGTCCTCATGACGGTTTTTGCACATGCAAGAACATCTAGGAGGAAATATTAAACACACATATTTAAGAACAAGAGTTAATTGCCTTTTTTGAATTGGAGTTTATTAAAAGTATTGAAGCCACTTCAAAAAATCAAAAAATGCTTCTTGGATTTGTGCACATTGATCGTCTTTCTTGATAAATTAGAACGCTGCTGAAGCTGCTTGAAGACCCTTTCAATTATTTATTGGTTTTCTGTTCGCATAAAACCTTCCTTGGAATCACATGGAATCAGTGGGCGCATGCAGTCATTTATACTGGTAAAAGGTTTGACGATGCTTCACGGAGTGATAAATATCACTAAAGAATTGATTTAAGTATTTTCACATAAATCTGTGCGTAGGTCAAATTTAGCTGCAAACATGACATGTATTTGTTACATAACAAAACCCCCCACACATTTTACACTAAGAACCCCATAGTTAAAAGGAACCCAAGTTTGGCTGTTTGTAATCCAAAATGTTAAAAAGGTACAATGAGTACTAGAGTCAGTCGTACTTATATTTATGAGAAAAAGTCATAGGTTAACAAGAAAAAAACACCAACATTATCAGGGCCAATGCTCAAAGATGAAAGACGTAGAGCATTTCTTGAAGCTTTATTTCTGAACGCGTTTCAAAAACAAATAAATATGAATCAAATTATTACTAGCATAAGAAGACTGAAAATAAAATGCTGAAAACTGGGCCTCTTCAGACAAAAAGCATCACGCAGACTTGGAGGAAATCTTGTCTTTTGTGGAGGAAGAATTGATTGGAAGTGGACTGAAGGGATAGTGATGACTTCATGAACGGGCTCTGCAGAGATCCTGCAAGTAAATATAAATGAAACACTAATCAACTGTAATCAAACAAAGGAGCTTCTAAACATTTGTAATGTTATTAATAAACATTCAGCTTTCTTGTTCAAATCCAAGACAGTTTGACCAAATTGTTAGTCTGCTGCTGCACGTGGTGCTCTTGCTGGGCTGTAGGTTCACTTTGACTTTAATCTTGTAATATTACTTTTTTGCGGCCCTAATCATGCAAATTTAAGTGAAAAAAAAAGTACTTTTACAAGATTTAAAGTGGTAAATTTATTAGTTTTTTTCCTTGTAAAGTTACAACTTTAATCTTGGAATAGTACTTCTGTTTTTTTTTTTTTAGTGCCTCTTGTAAAAAGGGACTAACTCAGAAAAAAAAGAAAAAGAGACCCTCAGGAAAAAAAAAAAATTAAATTGGGTTAAAATTTAATTTAATTATTATATTCCTCAGCGACAGTGTACATTAAAAGCATCACTGCAATGAGCCAAAAATACTGTAGCCCAGCAGCTATTTTTCATCCGTTGTCCCTGGTCAGATGTCAAAGATGAAACCATTAAAACCCCAAAAATTAGCAGTCCTCCAAAATGTAACACAAAAATATATCCCAACATGAATACAATTGGGTTGAAGAAACAACCCAAGTGCTTTAAGATAAACTTTATTAATCCCCAAAGGGAAATTCAATTGTAGTAGAAGCACAAAAAAAATACAATTTAAAATAAAATAAAATAATAAATATGAAATATACAGGGATGGAAAACTGGTATATGCATGTACACACATAGCAGCAAACAAATAAACATAAAATAAAATGTAAATAAACTCAAGTAAAAAAAAAAAAAACTTAAATAAATTAAATATCCAGTTAATTTAACTTAAATGTAACTTTACTTAAGAGTGTTATACCTCAATAAACCAAATATATAAAAAGAAATTAAACATTGGTGGGCACTTCAAAAGATTAAAGAAATTCTATAAAGTGGGTTACACTATTTAAAATAAGCTACAGATAGTCCTGGTCAAATATTAATTCAATACAATTCAGAAAAGAAGTTCAGTTAAATTGGAAAATAATATGTTTCTAAAAAAAAATTCTAAGGACAGCAGTATAATAAACAACAGAGATGACTACTTTTGAATTAAAAAAAAGGGCAAATACATTAGAAAAAGTAGTCATGTCCTTGAGAAGACTGAGACCTTTTTAACATCTGTCATCATTGGAATGTGTCATAAACCACAACAGATTCCGTAAAAATGTACTTTTAGTTGAGCTCTCTCGCCTATATGATTTTTTTGGCTGAATCTAAATATATATGATATTATCTCTAATCTAGTAAATAAAAAAATGATTGATTCATGCTCAGATATTTAACAGAAATGAATGAGACAGAACAATTGTAATTATTTAAATACATTTGAACAAAACAGAGACCCACTCCGATCATCTGTTTCCATAGTGTTCTCAGTGGTATTTTTATCATAATTATGCAATTATTATCCAAAATCAAATCATCTGCATTGTTTTCAAGAATGTGCGGCAGAAGAAATTTGTCTCTGAGTTGTGGGTGGGAGTGTTTGTGTGGAGCAGGCCTGCCCCACTTCCCATCATCCATGTCTTCACACACGTTTTTGCAAACTTACAGCTCCTCACACCTCAACCATAACATTATCAGAGCAAAATGGCGAGCAATATTGGAGCTATCCAGTCGTACAATTTTGAGCCAGATGCCAGCTGGGACTAGGAAAACAAAAATGTATGTAATAAAAAAACAAAAAGTATCTTATAGTGTGTTTGCATTTATCCACTTTTGTTGCACTTTTCTAAAAACTATTTCTATGCAAAAAAAAAAAAAAAAACTTGAGCAAAGAAAAAGTCATTGAATGTGTGACATCTTCTCTGTGCTTTCGGGCCTGAACGGGATCCAGAGAATGTAAAACCCAGAGGAGCCCAAATTTACAAGAAAGAACTGTCTCCTCTTCTCACTAGGGACCCACACCGGGAGATTTTTCCCACGCTTGTGTGATTATGTTGCTGCCGTCGCACTCTTGTCTCTCTGCCCCCCTCAACTTCTCATCCTCTCCTAATGTTCTGCCTCCTATTTTGTCTTCTCCTCTTTCCAGGAAATCTGCTGACTTTTAGAGGAAAGACAATGACACCATTCTCACTTTTAAGTAATTTTTAATGAAATTGGCCTCATTATTTTCAATTGATTTTCAATAATGATTTGATGCAATGCACTAATTCAAGCTAAAATAACTTCATCACATATAGAGATAAATGACAGAAATATGTTCTACAGAACTCCAGAGAAAGAAGCTTCTTGGAGGTCTGGGACACACTGAGGTGTGCATTCACAGCACATGACTGGCCTCTGGGGGGGAGTGATGAAGAATGTGCACACTGGGTCAGCCTCTCCAGATCTGTTTCCATCTTTATAATCGCCAAGAAGATCATCATTGATGACACATGTGGGACCGTGTGGGGCTGCTACACCTATTTTCATCTCAGGGCCGCAGAACTCTGGACAGCACAGAGGAATATAGAGTCTATTTTTTATATATATTTTATATATTATTTTATATATTTTTTTTAATATATACATCTATTTTTTATATTGCAAATATATATATATATATATATTCAATTTAGGAAACAATTTATCATAATTAAGGATATGGAAATTTGGATCACACTGGATATTGTTGTGTTATTTTAGATGAATATTGACTGCTAATTTAAAGAAAAAACCTGTTTCAAATATATGTTAAAAAAAACATTTCAACTCTAACATTTGTAAATGGGAAGAATCATATGCATTTTAGTATATGTTTGTTAAATATTGAACGGTTTTAATTACACATACTATTAGGCTGTTTAAGAGGACATATGAAAGACAGTTAAACTAAAATTTGCATTTCTAAGTAATTCTTTATTCAAATTGTTGTGACTCTGGAGCAAATGGCATAAATGCCACTGGAAAAGCCTGAAGCTGTGATGTAGAATCTACAACAGCAAGCCACAAGCTCCCTGCTCTGCTCCATTCTGATGCATCCTGATGTTGTAGACTCAGAGTTGAATTTCTAATGAACTACTGCTGCTCTGCAGAAGCATGTCCTAGATTTTGCCTCAGTAAAATCATAAGTAAAAGACCACTGGGAACACTTCTGCAATAGATCAAAAGATGATTGAAGTGGATCTTTAAAAAAAAAGTGGAAAAAATCTATTATTTTCATCATCATGGTAAATTCTTAAAGACTATATGGATATATTTTCTAAAACACAGCAATGTGTTGGGCAGACTAATGTAAAAAAAGGAAACAACAAAGTCTTCAGTGGTTCAAAGTGTTGCTTTAGTGACATCTAGTGGTTAAGAAAAACATAGCAGCCTCATTTTTGCAGTATTTGAGGCTTGCTATTTCTTTCATGGGTCAATTCTGTCATGTTTTAATTTTGTGATTTTAATTAGCATAAAAATAGTTTGTTTAAGTTTCAGTTAGTTTTCTCCAAAGGGAGTTTCCACAAAGCACAGTATTAGCAAAATGTTGTAATTTGGTATGAAGTTGTAGTGAGTTGGATTGGCCATGGAGGGAGCTGAACAAACTCGGCCTGCTGTTGATGAAGTCAAACTAAAGAAATCCTGTCAAACTTAGTTGACTTGTAGTGTTCATATCAGCACAGGGGCATGCAGCACAATTGGTACAATAAAATCAAGAGAAAAACCACATAACTGACAGGAAACATCTACATCTTTCCTACCTTTTTTTCATTTTTTTCTAGCTTGCACACACATTTTTACTTGCTTACAACCATACAAAATACACATTTAAACTATATTCTGAGTATTATTACACACACATACAGTTCAACATTCGTATACTGGTTAGTAATACATTGTTTACCAGCTCGAAAAGGGCACGGGTTGAAGGAAAACTTTAATTCACGAGTTGTTTTCAGTACATGAAAGGTGTCTTGCTCATTCTCAACAGGTGCTATAATGATTTATATTATAAGGCATTCATGTTTAATGGTTGCTTGACTAATAAATGCAAAATCAACCTTGTCAAATAAATTAATTTTTTTCTCTCCAGAAAATAAGGAATTTTCGGGCACGATGGTACTCAAAGAATCGACCATGCTAAAGAAAAGATTTTATGAACATTTCCTTTAAAATCAAAAGGATTTGGAGTCTAAAAAGCAAATTTTATGGTCAAAATGTTTTACTTTATTGAATAGAAAAAAAAGACAAGTGCTAAGTAATAATGAAAGTAAAATAAAATTATAGACAATAGAGATTGATGATGTTATTATTCAAATGTATTCACACTTGAGCTTGAGATAAGATCAGCAAATAGCATTTTCTAGAACTTTTGGATTATTATGAAAGTGCAAAAACAGTTTATTTTTAAAATAAGTAATATGGAAAACTATCTGTGTTTAGTGTTGACCATTTCAACCACTAGGAGCCAGTGTTAACCTAAAATAAACGTTGAAAAAAAGAATCTGATTTAAAACAATAACACAGATTTTCCTTTTTGCCAAGGAAGGGAAGCTCTTAAAAATAAAAATGCAAAGCTTAATAGCACATAGCAAACATAAATATTTTAATTACATTGTTCATGCCCCTACATGACAACAGAGTGGCACATCTGATGCTCAAAAGGTTTTTTTGGGAGTTTTAAATGAGTTAGGTCAGTTAAATGCCAGCTAAATTTAGAGGCATGTACCTCATTCCTATTCTTTCTGTCTTTAGAGAGGGTTTAACTGCAATTTACTTGAGCGGTCTTTAATTGCATTTTAATATTAATCAGAACAGGCTGCAAAAAACTGCTTGAGACCAGCCTGTTTCCCCCTCAAGAAAATGATCTCTTCCTGTGCTGTAGCAGGGCTTTTGTCAATGGAAAAAAAGGAGGTCCAATGACATCTGTTCACATGTGTGTCTGAAAAGAGGCCAAATGCTTTGAGCAACACCCAGTAAATTTCCTTCAAAGTCAGGCAGGAGTAGTTAGGAGGGAAGTATTGAACTTTGAAGGATAAAAGCACAATTATTAGAAAACTCTCAGCTGATGCTAGAGATTGTATACCTTACCTTATGACAGCTAAGGAAACAACAACATTACAGTTGTGCAAAACATCTGCAAGGAGCCTTTGTGTTGATCCACAGTCCAGAATAATTTCCCTTTTGTAAAGATGGTAAATGATCCACATAGATTTGTTTATTCTTTATTTTAACATATGCTATATCTTCATAAAATGAGTCAAAATTGAGTACATCAATTTTTCTGCACAAATGTTTCTGTTCATATTGTGAACAGAAGTGCTTTTTTTGGTAAACTTACTGGGTAAACATTAAAAACGTTTATGATTTTTAATCAGCTGATTGTTTTTTTTGTACAGCTAAATATGACATTTGGTTTATGATTATGAAGAGTTACGACATGTCCAGCGATGTTAAAGGCTTAAAATAAAAAGCAAAGGGCAAGATTTAAAAGGTAACAGAACAGAAAGACTTTAAAAGTATTTCTTTGCTTTTGGAGCAAATATCTTATCAGGACTAATACATTTACTTTTTAGTCCCCCCCATATTGCTAGAAAAGAAAACCAAACAGTTACGATTTTTTTCTGTTTTAAGCTTTGGTATATGGATATTTTTTTAACAATTCTGAACGCTTTAGGGTTAGGGTTAATCATATAAATTTTTTTTCCGGCAAACTTTTGCAAAGATGGATGCGCAAATAAAATGAAAGCGTTTTGCCGATCACTGCTAGCTCTACAGAGAAAGTGTGTGTATGAGGCTGGGGGTGGTGATGGCAGCGCAGGCTCTTCCTGGAATGGGCTGTTCCCCTCTGCATGACGTCAATTTTTGAGGACCCACTTGTTTTTGTGGATTGGGAGGGGCTGGTGCTCAGAGTGCAGGGTTTTAGAGGAAGGCTCAGAGAAGTCTGAATGGAAAAAATATTGTTTGAGACTGTTTTTTGTGAGGAATTAACATTATAATACTTAAAAGCTCAAAAAAGTAGATTTAGCATGAAATAGGCCCTTCAAGTCCACCTATTTTCCATTCAGTATCTTGATTGTTTATTTACTTCTTTCTTTTGACTTAAGTCTGTTGTCTGTTTTTTTTATGTTTACATGTCTTTGTTAGAGCACTTTTTGAAAAGTGTTTATGAAGATTTTGTAGGGAAGTAATAGGAACAATTTTAAAGATGCTGCTGGTAATGTTCTTCTTTAATACTAAATCCACAATCCTCTCAACAGCTATACCCAAACTTTACATTTTTCTAACTATTTTAACTATAAATGAATTTTTCAAAATAAATGTATGGATTATTTAAACAAAGCAGAAAAGTAAGTGAAATGCTGTCTAGCCGTTCCGAGTAATAAACAGGTTGATCCTGTTCATCAAGGTCACTACATTTCCGTTGTTCTCTAATGCTACATGTGATGCGCTTTTAGCACATGGTGTTCACACTGGAAAGGGGCGTATGATTGTATGTATGTATGAATTGCGACGTGTGAACACTAGTTGAATCCAGAAGCCCGAAAAGCGCATATATACACGTTTACATAGACTTTTCATTGGAAGTGGTGGCTTAAGGGGAAGCATAAGGGGTTCGGTTTTGTCAATTTGTTCATTTTCTTCCTTGGATGTGATGAGTGGCACAATTCATCAGACATGCCACAAGAAAAATATATCTTTACATTAGAGGCTATAGCCTTGTTCTCCTGATGGTACAGTATGTCCAAATCTTAGCAGTTTGCTCTTGTTTCTTCTTCTGTAACACAAATCCACCACAGGGCTAACACACAGCTTACATTAGTTACATCCACTGTCCATTTCAGTTTTGGTTCAACTTGACAAAAGCCAGATCCTCTCTATCAAATGTTCTCTGTATGAAAGCTGTCCCTGCAAGGTTTTAAATATCTCCTCTAATGAAATGAACTATTCTAGATGTTGGATAACCCATGCTGCACCGTCATTATTATGGAGGCAGTTTTACGGACAGGCATTGCTGCGTGTTGTTGAAAATGTCAAAGGGTTACTGTGGAGAAGAAGGCGGCATTCTGACTTGTGCATATGGATCGGGCCTTGGTACCAGCTGTTGTCCACCTGATAATGGCTCCACTCTGCACTGATGACATCTGAATACACAAACGATCAGCAAGATTCTTTTTTATACCAAAGTAAATCTCACATCCAGGAGGAATTATACAATCCCCTCCACCAGAAACATTGTTACCTAACTACAGACTACGGGGAGGAGGGGTTGTGTTATCCCCTTGTTATGTGATTTGTTGGGTAGTGACCAGCTGCTGCTGCGCACGTCGTACTGACATTTATTACCCAAAGTTGATGGCAGGTGCAAACAGCGTCTGAAGTAATAATAAACCTTTACAACTCTTCCTATTACGTTAATCCTGCCACAACTTCTCTGATGCTTCCTGTTTTCTAGCAACACACGGCGGGGTTTGCATTGTCTAAGACCTTTATGGGAGGTTTTTTTGGCGACACAGTCAACACATCGCCTCATAAATGGCCGCTGTGAATCATTGGCATTTCTGTTTTTGGCTGGACCATCTGTCTGATTGTTTGCCCAACTTTACCTGACTGTTTTGTTTGCACCTAATGTCTCATCTGTGTCACTAGGGTAAGCTTGATTCTCTTGTTTGTCAACCAAAAGCCCCACTGTACTGACTCTTATAGAAAAAAGACAAACAATTTCCATTTCCACACTTTATTTTCCCAGTGCTTGTTTTTGTGTACGTGTGTGAAAACACGCAATTGATCAACACATTTTCTGGTAAAAATGTAAATAATACTACAGATGAATAAATAAAAATAAATACAAAGAATTTCACATTACTTAAAAACCAGTGCACTTCAGAAATAGGACATTGCACATGACAATTATGAAGAAAACGTTGCCGTACGGCTTAAAAAGGTGCTTTTTTTTTCTGCTTCCACTCCCTTGCTTTTAAACAGACATTGGGTCTGTCAGGTAGACCCTCTTGGGTTTTGCCCCTCCATCATCTCTACTGGCACATCAGTCCTATTCACACAAGTAGCTCTCAATGTCCCTCCACCTTGTCTGTGTCTCTTCTCAGAGGCACTTTTGGGTTTTTGATCAATCCTCAGATTCCCTCGACATGCCTGCTTTCTGCTCCGGTGTGAAACCAGTATGCAGGAAGTTCTGCAATCTTCAGGTGACTAAAAGTCCTTGATAGACTGATGGAGAAGTCTCACGCCTTCTTTTCTGGTTGGGAATGTTTTGGAGATTTTGCGCTAGGCTTTGCTTGGCACACTAGATCTCTGTAGGCTGGAGAGCGGAGGAAGCGTGGGTAGCAGTCTTTTGCCATCAGCATGTAGATCCTGTGCTGAGCCAGGTCAAAACAAGAAGGTGTGGGGGTCTGCAGGTTGGCTTTGGTGAGGTCACGAGTTTCGTGGTCAATATTTATCTACAAAAACAAACAAAAGACCATTAATTAGTGTCATTTATTCCCCAAATTTAAACAAATTATTTTTGTTTTCAATTACTTTTGGGGGGGGAGAGGAATCCTTACCTCTCTGGGAGCTTCACTTCCAAAAAATTCATCAAAGACCTTTTGGGCTTTTGCACGAAGTTTGTTAGGACACTTGGTGTGTCTGTAATCCTCACAGGCAAAGTAAAATGCAATGTTCTCCTCACTGAATTCAGATACCAGAAAGGCTGTGAAGGCACACAATCCATCTGCAGAGACAAACATATTTGTCATTATAGCATAACAGCCACTCACACATAAAGCCTTTGCTCATAAATCTGCCACAATAAGAGCACAAATGTTAACATTTACTTACATTTGCTAGACAGGAGTTTTTCAAAAGATTCTTTCCAGCAAATGCATTCTTCCAGAGTCGGCCTGTGAAAATGGGAAATAATGGTTAGACATCAATTAGAAATATATGCTCTAGATCAATGTAAACGTACTCATTTGTAGGAATACTTACTTGTTTTTTCCAATTTTGAAACAAGACAGAGTCCAGTTGGGCTTCTGCAAAATGTTACCCAGCCTTGCTTTCATCTCCTTGGCTCTGATGGGACAGAAAAGCAGCAAAAATTCACTTTTATGAACCTTGTAACAAACAACCCTATAGCTATAAGTAACATTTATATGTGTCATGCACAAAAAAGCCAGGATTTTGCCCACACACAGATGCAACGAATCAAAAAAAAAAACAAACAAAAAAAAACCTCTGCAGGAATCTGTTTGTACCTTTCCAGGCAGCAGGTAGGCAACGATGCAAGTCCTTTACACATAGCAGCAGGTTGGAGCTGGCACGGGTGGTGTACTGGGCCAGGTGGTGCTTTAGTATCTGTTTGGAAATGCTCAGTCAGGAACAAGATTGTCTGCGTTTGCACAGTCAGAGCAGAGGTTTTATATTCCCTGCCTCCCCCTGCCTCTGTGATGACATCAGCACTGTCGACCAATAGCGGCGGGGCAATGAGAAAAGAGAGAAAAAGAAAGAGAGGAAGTTAGAAAATAGGGGAGGATGTGCAAGGACAAGGCTGGGAAATTACTGACAAATGAAAAATGTTTCTGATAGCAGATGGAAAAGCAGCTTGTGCTTATTCCTGAAAATGAGCACAAACTGTTTCGCGTACTTGCGAAAACAGTTTTTCTGTAGCTTTTCTTGGCTTTCTGCTCACATACCCTTTCTGTTTTTGAAGCAAAGTGCTCTCTGTAATTTCTTGAAAAATCCAAACCGTTGGTGAGGCGACTGTTCAAATAAACAAAAAACAAGGGTAGAAATAAAAAAACAATTAATGTAAATAAAAAATTAAAACAAAGAAATATGCATGTATAGATTAGTTTATGAATATGTGTCCCTACATCATAAAACATTACATTATTGTTCAGTAAAAGTGAGTTTTTTGTTTTTTTCACTAAAGAAAATAAAACATCACCATAATCATGTCTCAGAACTCTGGTAATTGTCCTGAAAACAGAAAAATCAAATGATAAAAAACATAGATTTGTCATTTTTGATGCTGTAGCTGCTGCACAAAAAGAAAAAAAAAACATTAGTGCATTTATGTTGGTTGATTTTCATTCTTTTGATTGAAACAAATAAATTTTGACTTTTTTTGTAAATTTCAAAAAGCACTTTCAGGTAACCTCAGTATGCTAAAATACTTTCCTGACTCATAAAAAAAAAGAAAGCCACATCAGTACAGAGCCCTGCACGATATTCAAAAAGGAAAACAAATTGTTCCTTCAAATTTGTCATTTGTGGCTTCAAATGAGCATTTTCTGCACACAAAATGGCATTTTGTGGGCACAAATGAATATTTTTGTATCTTCATTTCCTATTAATAATTTGTGCGCACAGAAGACTAACTTGTACACAAAACACTAATTTGTTTGCCCAAAAGTTGTAAGCACAGAATGCTAATTTGTGGCCACAAGATTCCAATTTGTGGTCACAAATTATTAATTTGAGTCAACAATATCCATCCATTGATTTTCTGATACTTCTGTTGGGTGAAGGCGAGGTACATTTGCTTATTTTTTTATTTACTTTTTTGGTTGTCATGTCCAGGGTCTGTACATCAGTAGCAAGCAATGAATGATTAAAACTTGAAAGGAAACATTGAAAATGAACAATAAAAACTTTACTGGGTTAACTATTTACACTGTAAAAAAATGAATACAGCTGCAAAAAAAGTTAACCTAAAAAGTTGAAATATAATATGACAAAGGGAAATTACATCAAACAAAACTATGTAATATTTACCTTTTGACCAAATGGTAGAGCGCATTTAGAAAACCTTTTAAAATGTGTATTAATACCACAAGGCAATAAACAGCTTAAAACCTTTTTCTTCTTATTGATTTTGTCTGGGTTGGGTAAATAAAGATTTAAAAATCCATAAAATTGTGCCTAATCACAAACAAGTGTCAGTTTATCCATTTTCCAAACCTCCATCCTCTAAACCCATTTAATCATTTTTGGGGTCACGAGACTTCTGGAACCTAACCTGGCTACTGTGTCCTTTGCAAAGGACACCCTGAACAGGTTGCCAGTTGCAACATCACAATCACACACCCATACTTAGGGACAACATAGCGTTGGTGTCAATTCACCTATGACGCATGTTTTAAGACTATGGGAGGAAGCTGAAGTCCCCAGAGAAAACCCACACATGAGAACATGCAAACTCCACACAGAAATGTCCCAGCTAGGACCTGAACCAGGTCTGTCTTGTTAAGAGGCGAAAGCGCTGAACGCTGTGCCACCTTGCATGCCTTTTCTCCATATCTCTAAAATATAAAAAAAATATATATAAAAAAAGATTAAAGGAAATAATTGTCAGTAGTTGTATGTCACGCTTTCCTTAGAAACTGAATCAATAACAACAGATAACACACCGTGAAGCACAACTGCTAGTTGATCCCTCCTGATACAATCATGAATCACACTTGAGTCTAACTCTGTTTCAAACAATCAAAGGATTCATGATCAAAATTCAAAGTGAATCCATGAACATTAGTCAGAGGACACAAAGAAAGAGGAGGAGCTCAGGCATTATTGTTTATCAGTGAACTTAATTAGCCATGAACAGCAAATTTTACAGGCCTTTGTAACATCCTGGTTCAAGATCTTTATACACTTCCCATCAGTTCTTCAGATTAATGGGAAGGAAAAGTATTCTCTCTTGGTAATGAAGTTACAGAAAGCGGGTGGTGTGCCCGCGCAGATGCAGCACACAAGGTGCAGGCAGACCGTTTACACAAAGGCAGACAGAATGCTGCTTTATCTAGAATCTGCTCATAATTTAATCCAGATTACAGGGACAATAGAGAATCCAAGGTGCTGCTTGATTAAAGAACAATAGAGGCAAATGTTTTTACACTTAATTGAACAACACAGGGGTGGTGGCTGATTTCATCAAATGCTTCTTGTTCTTTTCTTATTGGAATTGTATCAAATGTAAAAGCATTCTTTTTGTCATCAACACGACAAAACCAGTTAGGAATCCAGTCATCTTTAACACTTAGATGAATCAGATTATGTAACATATTTTACTGTACTCCAAAATTAACAATCATTTTATTTTAAAATATGAACAGACTGTAGTAAGAAGTAAACGTTCTATTAAATTAACTTTTTATTGAAAAAAAAAATCCCATTTTGTGTTTAACTTGGTTATCTTTCATAACAATGAAACTTTTAACAGTGACAAACACATAAATAGATTAGACAATAACAAAGACAAAGACGAAAAAAAAAAAAACAATGTCTGTGCAATAGCATTCCACCAAAAATTAGATAAATATTATCATGCTACCTATTGTTCTTGCTTGCATTCTAAAAAATTATCACCTATTGAACATACTGTAAATGTCAAATTTATTTGGGGAAGCCTATCTGCTTTTGCAACACTCTGAGTTCAAAAAAAGCTTATGCTTAATTATTTCAAAGAAAACCACAATGTAAACATGGATTCTAAAAATAATCTAAAAATCAGAATTCTCTGCAGTTCTATGTAAGACTTTGCATTTCTTTCTCCCCAACCACCTAATTGACCTGTTTGGATTTTCATGCTCCTTTCATATAAAGGGTTTAATCATAAATACCCATACTGTGACGAACTGTAGACTGGAGTTTGCCCCACCCACCTCAACAATGCGCCATAAAAAAAGAGTTTAAATGTGAGCTACAACATAAGATCTAAATTAAAATTGAAAGGTTTCAAGATAAAAAAAAAAATTCTATTGTCCCCTTCTCTTCCCCAAACTTCTCATTTAGTAGAAAGCAAAGCAAAGCATCTTTGAAATCGAACTGCAAAAACATGACTGCTTGGCATAAAGTTTAACTTTTTAGCTCGACAGTCAAAGAGGAATTCCCCACTTTTGACACCTGCCTCTAATGGTCTTTTAAAGCCTTACAACATTTAAAACTTCTGGGTTTGTATCAAACTAGGGATCACAAGGTGCAGGCTTGGATTCGCTGAATAATGTTTGGCAAAACTGGAATGTGTTCCACTAATTTTCTGAGTCTTCCTCAGAAAAAATAATCAATTTTCTTTGAAAAACTAAAAAAAATCTCTAAAGCCTCTAAATGCTTCTGTATTATTGTTGTAAATTGTACCACTAGAATGGACATTACATGGCCTCCTTAAAACACAAGTTCACTTGAAACAAAGAGTCTTGTAGATTTAGAGGTTAGGGTTGGGCAACTTTGCTTCAGAGGCTTTAGGAGCCTGGAGTCCATTTTTTTTTTTCAGTTTTGGGGCCAGTGTGCCACCATTGGGACTGCCTTCTTGACATTTGATTATTGCAAACTAGGCCAGTTCATAGCATGACTCCCAATAAAAGAGTACGCTATGTCTGTGTGAAAAAACATGCCATGAATGGTTGTTTGTTTATTCATTTAAACCATGGAATCAAAATCTTGTGTCATTTTTAGAGGGTGCTTGGGATTGTATGCTGCAACATCCCAGACCAACTAAGAGCAAATTCTTTAATTTCATTAAATTAAAAAAATAATAACAAAACAAACAAAAAAAAAAAGCCAATTGGCCTATATTAAAACGTCTGCAGGAATCCTGAAAATCTACATAGTCAGAGCTTGGCCAAAAAAAGTTAGCATTTTCAAAATGTGTAAAAAAAAAAGTCTGTAAAAAAAATCTGTAATTTCCTCATTATAAGGCAAACTTAAAAGCCTTAACGATCCATTCTGTACTTGTATGGATCAGAAGCAGGAAAAAAAAACAGCGGTTTGAAAAAACCTCATGTTTGTGATGCAGCAACTGCCACGTTGCAGGAAGTCTCTTTACTGCGCTCCAATTCTAAACCATTCACTTGAAGACAAACTGATCCATGAACATTTTCTTTTTCCTCATCTGAGCTGCAATCTGGATCTAAACTGTACGGCTCGATAGCTCCAATATTGCTCGTCATTTTTTTTGTTTTGTTTTTTGCAGCACTAATGCAACTTTGGGGTTGTGAGGGTCTGTAAGCTAGCGAGAGAGACAGTATATAATTCAGTGTTCCTTACAGTGCATAAAATACAGTAATGACTAAACAAACCTAAAGTTAAAAATGATAAAGTAATCATTAAACTTTTTGTGAGTCAACTTTTGAATTGACTGATAGGAAATAGGGATCTTTCTTACTTACTTGTAATATACTGCAGAGCAGCCTAAAGACACCAACCAGTTTCACAATCAGCACTTTCCACAATGAAAACAGAACACTAACAGAGTCTTCCTTGTGTCATAGAACTTATGTAAAGTTCTGGCCATGGGCTCCAGGAGCAGCTGCTTTCTCTGAGCCTGCTTTCATCCATGCTATCGAGAATACATTTGTGCTTCTGGCAAAGAGAATAATTTTTCAAAACTGTTAAATGCCTTATTAAATTTTACACAAACCCTGTCGTTTCACAAGAAGCCAAAACTCATCCCATCCTTCTACTCATTTTTAACACTGAACTCTGCTTGTTTGTTTTTGGGTTATTTTTGAAACATCAACAAGTGTTCTTGGAAATTTGGCTGCCAGAGGCTTCAAATTTTGTGGCGAACTTTAAGCTTTTTTTATAACTGAGAAAAATCGAAAGAATGAAATACTTATTTAAACGTAGAAGTCATGCGTTATGCTTAAACCACTTTATTAAACCTGATTACAATCAGTAGACAGAGTGGTGCTTGCTACTAAACAACAACAAAAAGAACAGTTAAAGTAATTTTTTCACAAAATAATAAATTAGTTTGCTTTCTTTTCACAAGTCTGTTAAAAAACACACACAATTTATTAAGATAAAATGGATATTTACTACACACAAAAGCTGTGTTAAACACTGTGGTACTGATGGTGTTTTTTCTTAGAAGTAATCTAACACAAATCTTTAAACAAATTGGTAAATCAATAGATGGAAAGGTTCATTCTGGACATTGGTTTATCCAGAATAGCAAAATCAAACTCATAACCTACTTTGAAAACTGGGTTTTGAGAGCAACTCCGTCCATCGGTGGTACTGGTGACACCAGAGTGACTTTGTCCGTCTGTCAGATCCAGTCTGTTGCTGGTGGCCAACCAAAAAGACTAACTGTACTCACTGTATTATGCCATACATACATAATCTACTAATAAAGTTGTCTTTAAGAAAATTAATGCATTTGGTATTGCTCTTAACCAAAATTAATGGTCACGAACCACAGTCACGTCTTGTGAATCCAATTCGGAGAATGTAGCGGTGGAACCACATAAAGTCATTAGGCGATTTAGATTTGATCAGTTACATAAGCTATTTAAAGATAAAATAAAGTCCCAAAATATACACTTAAAATATCTTATTTATAACAGGGACTTTTAAGAAGTGAACAGAACATGGTCTGTAAGACACATTCTGCAGGAACTCAAGCCAGACGCCATTGATTAGCAT
Organism: Adrianichthys oophorus; assembly: GCA_036245035.1. Classification (NCBI taxonomy): domain Eukaryota; kingdom Metazoa; phylum Chordata; class Actinopteri; order Beloniformes; family Adrianichthyidae; genus Adrianichthys; species Adrianichthys oophorus. The sequence goes on from BSAI01000138.1 coordinate 8,294,703, forward strand.
GAGTCACCTGATGTAGAAAGGATAGAGTGAAAAGAAGGATATCTGCCCGGGAATGACCTAACTTGTCCAGACTCATTGTGCTGCTGTGGAGGATGTAATTGCAGTGTTCGCTACAATCTGGGAACAAAAGGCTTGGCTGATGCGCCTGGGGGAATCCGGCCACCCACTTACCGTGATGTGAGTGCTCTTCCCCCTGAATGTTTCGCAGAACCGGAAATGACAGTGGAGCTAAAAAGAGAGAGAAAAATGTGTTTAAATTGTTAAGAAACAAGTTCTTTTTCAAGCAGGAGAGTCACTGACTTTATCGACAGAAATACACCTTTCATAAATAACAGATATTTAACATAAAACAGAGCTTGGGAAAAAAATAAGTTTTTAAGCTTGAGACATATTCAACATTTAAGCACATTTTTAAGCACCAGTAAGCATAAAAACACATACAGGTTCTATTAAGATGGGTTAATTGTAGATTTTTTTTAAATGTTTTGCTATGAGGAGTTATTTTTTTGAGATTGAAAAAATGTTTGTTTAGTTATGTATTTTTTCAAAGTGACCCCAACTGCTTTAAATCCATTCAGATGCTGGCTTCAGACTGTATGCCATCTTGTGAACTGCTTTGGTGCATTTATACCAGGATAGTTTGGTGAGATGGGTGAGAATGTATAAACACTTTCAAAGTGAACCCCCAAATGAAATAGTAGTAAAGAATAAAATACAAAACCCCAAAAAATGTTGGCCAGGACATATTGCTAGTCTTCTGACCATTGTGTCGATGAAGACCTTGACTTTGGGTCAAGCTTTCAGTCTTACATTGGCCCAAAAGGTATTTTCCATTTATGTTGTAAAAGTTTTTCTCTCCATTCAAAATGCACAATTCAGTATGGCTACTGCCTTAGTCACAACTATCCTTATGGGTGGAGACTAACTGTCTGCGGGCAAAAACGGGCAAACCTGTTGAGGCACACATGTGACCTGCACAAAATATCAAGGTTATAGACCGCTCATGGAGCCCGTAGAGCAAAAACGTTAACACACAAAATTTACAATGGGCATCCTACGACCATTCTGAAATATCACTTGCACAATCTGTGCATGCTGCATTTGCGCAAGGTCAGTAAGGAGCCAATACGTGCACCTTACCATGAGTGTGGTGTAAAGGCACTGTCTGAGAGCATCACCTGTATGTCAGAAGTATGTGCAGCTTACATTCTTCTTACAAACACTTAATGATAGATTTATCACATGCACATTTCATGACATCCTTCAAGGTGACCACATGAGCCTCAAGGGAACTACAAGGCATGCCGACTCTCCCTTTAAGATGTGGTAGTACCTCTTTACGACCCTCCATGGGCTCGGACAACCTAAAAACGGGTCAACCCCTCTGTTTGGGTGCATGTGACTAAAGCATAACTTGGACATTTTATAATACTTCCACTTGCTGGTTCTCTGCATAGTCCATTTTTTCCAAACATATGCATCCTAATAATCAGATTGCATAAAAAAAAAAAAAAAAATTGACATTTTCGGCCAAAAATCCCTTTTTTGCACACACCAGAGTTCGGATGAACTTCCTTTTTCCTGAAAGCAAACATTTGCAACAAAGCTGGTTTCTTGAACAAAGAGGAAGAGTTAAACATCGTGTTGAAATGAAACCAACTAGACTTCACCAGGTAACCTCTAGGAGACTTTTTACACAAGCAATGTGATCTTTATTTAACTAGAAGCAACAATCTATCTGCAATCTTTTCAGCCTCTTTTAAAAACGTATTTGACTTCTGATCAGGTTTGTTGGCGGGACAGCTGTTTTAAGAGTAAATACTCATGGACTTCATATATTTTTTGGGTGATTTGATGGATAGGTGATTGCCAAATCCTCAAACCTAGAACAGCGTTACCAGGCGTGCTCAGAAAAACTGTTCAACATGTTTGTCAATTTTTGGGAAGGCCAGAGTTTGGTGATGATCACTGACCTGAGAAACTAGCTTCAAAGAGATCCAAACCAAATGACAAAATAACAGCACCAAATACTTTGGCCCTGTTTTTAAGATGTTTGATTTAGGTTAAACATCCCATTTGTTTACATGTTTGTACACTTCACGACTGTTGAGAAGCTGCTCCTTTTGGTCTGAATGGAGCCTCCATGGTCTGAGCCATCGTGAGTCTGGAAGTTGAATCTTAGAACATGAAGTTACTCCATTGGTGCATTGCAACAGAATCCTCTGTATTCCTAGGGTTTTAGCCACTCAAATTGTGAGCGAGCCCCTTGGTCATTTTTGGATTTCCTTCCTTAAAAAGGTACAGCTATACTTTAAAGAAAAGGTAGCCTTGTGTTTTTATTGAGGACCTCCAGGCAGAGCTGTTTAATGACAGTTCTGTGCTTTTTTAAGCACTCATGAGGTAGAACAAAGAAGACTTGTGTATTTGCACTAAAATCAGCTCAGGCGGCTGTGTGGTTTCACAACTGTCTCATAGAATAGGTTTTAGGTGTTCTTGTATTTTCTACTTTGGGTCCTAAGATGTCTTTATTTATTAAATGACACTATTGGAAAAGAATATAAAAAACTGAACTGAATGTTGATGTATTATTTAGTGCATTTCTTTTGTGTTTATCTTATCCCTGGCTTTAAAGGTTAACGTTTGGAAGTGGTTGGGGACAAATTTCACACACAAAGAAAAAAACAAAAAACAAAAACACAGATGATACAGTTTATATTTGGGATGATACTAAATTTGGATTGTGGAAATTATAATGCAAAAGCCAATAAGACAAGTTGCAGCTGATTCCCAATGAACAAATGAACAGTTGAGGACTTAAAATGGGTCAAAGAGGTTTGCTATTTAGGTGTAACCAGTGACATCTCCAGTAACAAAAGGCTATTTTTTTATGTTGACTAAAATGTTGATTTTAATTGTAGAAGAAACTGGTTCTCAGAGCTACCATAGCTCTGAACAATCTTTTGACAACTGTGTCATGAACTCTATGCAAAATAGCAAATGTGTTTATTTATCAAGATAAAGATCAAGAGTATTATTTGAATTATTTACTGGTGTATGTGGACATAGGTGTATTTTCTAATCAGTTTTATGACTAATTATCCTATGTTTGATAAAAATGGTTAATATATAGCGCTTTTCTACCTTTATTGAAGGCCTAAAGTGTTTTACAGTCATAGTTCCATTCACCCACACATTCACACACTGATGGTGGCTCTGCTGCCAAACACTGGCGCCAACCTTCCATCAGAGACAATGTGGGGTTCAGTGCCTTGCCCAAGGACACTTCGACACATGAGCGGGCAAGGCGGAATTTGGCCCTGTAAATTTCCAATCGGAGGACGACCACCCTACTGCAATATCTTTGTATAACTTCTGATGTTTGTTTTGTTTTTGCATTATTCTTGCTTTGCTTGAAATAATCAATTTTTATTCAATTCAAAGTATGCTGAAAACAATCTCATAAATATGTGATATCTTGCTTTTCAGAGTAAAAGCAAAAGAAACTGATAGTGTTTTTCTATTATTTTTGTTATTATTGAATTAGGCTATTTATTCCAGATTAGCATGCCAACCTAAGAGGCTGAGATTTTAGTTATTTTATGAAACTTTATGACTGAATCTAAAGATTAAAGAAATGGCAGGATGTTCTGGTGGAATCAAACTAAAGAGATAATTTAATCCCACCTGTCTTTGTTTATCTCAAGCCAAAGTCAAACTTTCTGACCCGTAATGGGTACAGGTATTGTAAATACACTAACATGGATAACATGTAGCATGTCACAAACAAGAAATATAACTACCGTGAATGCAGTCAATAAGGTCTGACAGACTTATCTCTAACTTTTTGTCTCCTTACCTTTTTGGTAAGCCTTATATATGATAAATTTGAAATATATGTTAAGTTTGAAAATAGACCATTGATTTACGATGTGCCCAGTTATGCAGAAAATACTGTATTTTTAATAAAGAATTTACTTGTCCATTATGAGAATGTGTAAAAAAACACTGCAAACACGACACACACAACAAATCTTTCATGAATGCCCTTCACAACTCTTTAGTCAACAAGCAATAAGCTATCTGAGGTCAGGCAATGTGTCTACATGAAAGAAGATGGATCACACTTTCTACACCTCACTCTGCTTGTTTGTTTCTTTCTTTCCAATGACCTGAACTAGTCAATCTGGTTTCTGCTTCTGGAAAAGTTTTTAGATTGAGACATTCTTTGTTGCCGTTGCCTCATACATCCTGAAATGGAAATTTTTACTTATCTGTGTTGATGTTATGCGTCATTTCTTTGCAAATATAATTCTCTTAAATATATTGCTTGAAATAGATTGCATTCAATTGAAGTGAAATACAATATCAGGGTTGATTGGATTTCTTCCTGCTCTTTGTCTATCACATAGAAAGGAGTTTGAATGTGAAATACTGCTAAGAAAGTCAACTTATTTGACTTCAACTTCCATTCTTTCCCCCTTTTTGATGAATCTCTTGAAACATATTACTTTTCCCAACATGAACACCAAGAATAAGATCTATGCTAAATGACTTAAAACCCCTGAACTATGGGCTGACATTTTATGTCTGTTTGTATGAAAGATTTTGCTGTGTTGGACCAACACTGTCACCAAACTGTTGAAAGATCAAACAAAAGGTGTTTGGAGATGCTCTTTCTGTTCACAATGTTTAATTTAATTATAAATTGGAACAATAGCTCCATAAAAGAAACAAGATTTGTTCAAAAATCACTAATTTAAACAGAAAAAAAGCAAAACAGGAAGAAAACTCAGCACAATGCTGATAAACCTGGACTGACATTTACCTATTTGAATGAGTATCTGATAAAAGGTCACATCTCCCTTTCCTAGCCTCCTTTGCCATTTCTGGGAAAGAAACTTGGCCGGGGCTGCTTAAGGACACAAACAGCTCAGGGCATTACTTCATCAACAGTCTGTGCCATATGGTTTACCTCATGCCACCTAAAATTGGTAATCTTTTTCTCATCTGAGCTTCTCTGGTTCATTTTAGGCTCAGCTGTCCCTGTAAAAAGAAATATCCTTAACGCAGCATGCTCCTTTAAAAGTCCCGCTCCAAACGAGTCGCTATACAGGAATGAAAAGAGGGGATTTGGATTATGCTCTCATCGGGAGATGTTATTTTTCTGAATTCCCAGCTGTTACAATTGAAGGGAAATGGAAAAGATGGGGTCTGAAATGGCCCTATTTTCTCCACCACACTGAAAATAAAGCACTTCGGGACCAACAATTTGCAAGCAATCCCACAAATAATGCACCAAAATAAAGTCTACTCATCAAAAATCTTTTCTTATACTAAAATTAGCCAGAATTTTTTTGAAAGCCTTAAAAAAACATATAACAATGCTATTTTATATTTAGTCTGGTTTTCATTGGTTTATTGGGATTCCTACTTTATTTTGGTTTGTGCCTTGTGAAAAATTCTCTTTGACCTCTGGTTTTATTAAATAAATAAATAAAATAAAATAAAAAATAAAAAATTCTTGTGAATGCTTAGTTTTATGCTTAGAGACAAAAAAAAAGAATGATCAGAACAGCAAAAGATCTGGTGATACAGATGTAAAAGTCTAAAAGAAAATCAAAGCAAAAGTATTCTATTAATAAAAGTTGTAATTATAAGATTATTGTATCATTTTCGATACAGTTTGAGCCATATTCAGTATAATACAAACACAGTATAATATTTTGAAACTGATCATTTGTATTTGCACATTTTTATCAATATGACATCGCCTTTGATGATTTATCACCCCTCCCTCGCAATCTGTGCTCACCTGCAGCCTCAGGTGTAGCTCTTTGTCAGACAGTTACAGCTGACCCATTTTCTGCAGCCTATTTTGCCAGCTATAGGAGGAAAATCTCAGTCCTCTGTTAAACTTTTTTTTTTTTACAACTTTTCTTATATCTTTTAATACTATTAAACCATTTTTCCTACAAATCATTTTCTAAATGTTAATAATGTCATTTTTTTGTCTTTCATGATTGCATATGATTTAAAGTAAAGTAAATATGAGTTTATTGCCGTTGGCTTGTTATCCGCACAATATGTTTGAAGCAAGAATTTTTAGGGATAAATGCTTTTAAACAAGGAAATCTCTTTTTTTTTTCAAAAAAGGTTTGTTAGCAATTTGTTGAAATTATTAATGATTAGTAAAACAAATCATGAAGGGTTTTTTTGGGACACTAAAAATAAGGGAAAACAATTGTTTTTAAAGCAACATGAAGTCCTTCTGCAGAGACAAGCCCTTTTGTTTCCACCAGCTGTAATATTCCTCTCACTTTGTGATGCTGATCACAATCATTGCTGCAATACAGAGTGTACTAATTTAACGGAAAACAAGAACACAGCGCAACAGCTTTAGTGACACTTCAAATTAGCAGAACACTTTGTCTTAAATGTCACTTTCCACGTTTGTGCTTAACCACCGAGGAATGCTCGCAGCATCTCTGCTCTCTTCAGAAAAAAAGAGACAAACGTTCAAAGTTGCTTTTGTGTCTGTAAAAGGTAAAACAATTTTCATAGAGTTGCATGTTTTCTGCTATCTGCTGCGGTTTATAGAGAAGGTGATGAAATAAACCAAACACCACAGTCTTAGGTCAGTGCCACAGGAAGTGACTTTCATGTTTCCCAGCACTAGATTAGCTCATTTGTTTGTGTTTTTTTTTAGTTTTTTTTTATCCAAAAGGTCCACCACAGCGGTGACTTAGTCCAGAGCGGAAGAGGGGAGTCGAGAGGCTGCAAACAGGAAACATTAAAATAAAAAGATTAATTACTGGAAATTTCTAAGAAGTTAATCTGCTCAAAATAAAAGATGAATGTTAGTCTGGCATCAGATTCTAGTGAAATCTTTCACTTTAAATGAGAATCAGTTAGTATTACTCTTAATATAGTGGATTTATGTGCTGAACTGTAAGGGGAAATGTTTATAATATCCTTATGAAGTTGTTTTTTCCCTCCAAATAATTAAAAAGGTGACAATAAATAATTTGTTTTTCTCTCAATCAGTTGCTTTTTTGTGGCAAATAAACTATTGCTTTGTTGCCATTTTGAAATGAGATTTAAAATCAGACCTCCACAGATGAGGGCAGTTTCAAAGAAGGCACAAATAGCAACCAACAATTAAACAAACAGCATGAAGCAGAAGTCAGAATTCAGCACAAAGTTTGCAGAAGGGTTTTCTTAATCCAACTTTAATTTAATAACTTAGTAACTATAATAATAACTAATTTAAGTAAGCATTGGTGTGAAAGATTATATTTTTTCCTTTCTTAAATGAGCCTTAATTTTTTTTCAAAAACAACAAGTGTGCCATATAATACAGAGTGCCTTTTTATATGGATTAATTCAGGCTGTGCTTACTGATATTGAAGTGATTTTGAGAGGTACATGCCAGACTAACAAAATGTTTGGTTGGATGTTAGTGTAAATACTTGTTGCGTTGTCGGACTGTGTTTTTTTTACGTGTTACTGACAATGTTGGGACTTAGTGTAATCCCAGTAATATTTTTTTAGCAGTATGAATCTTTTTTTTTTATGTATTGCAATATGTTAGACCTTACAAGTTCTGTGAATAGGCTAACACACTCAACGCTTATAATGTGTAACAAACAAGTTCAAGAATAATTGTGAACGCAGTTAATAAAATCTGACTAATTTGGGGGATTATCGCTGACGCTTTTGTCTTGCTCAATGTGCCTTATAGTTCAGTACGTCTTATGCATGCCATAAGTTGGAAAATAGACTATTCATTTACAGTCTGCCTTATATTTCGGTGCGCCATATAGTGCAGAAAACAAGTTTTCCTCTGAAAAGTTGGGAGAGTGGTGCTTCCCTCATTGTCTTGGTGGTGTATTTAAAAACTGTGATTCCAGTACTGTAATGCAAAACAAACACATCCATTTCACTGAAAGAAATATATTCATTCCATTCTAAAGTTGGTTTAAAAATGTAAGCATTTTAATCAATTTAGTAAACTGTGGATAAAGGCAATGAGGAATGCAGCTGATGAGGGGTTAGTGTCATTTTCCCATGGTGTGTGACAGCATATCCAGCCATCAAAGTGGGACAGGGGATTGTATAGTTGTGCAACGTTCAACATTGTTTCATGATCTTAATCACTTCGGTCTTACATAATTGATGAAAAAAGATAAAAATGATAAGAGAGTACTGTCCCAACACAGCATTAACTCCACATGATCAGATTTTGAATCACGTTGCAATCGTCAAATGTTTGAAAAGAAAATCTTCCTGTAAATCTTATATAACAGGCTTGTTGTCAAAAGATAAAGTATTTAGCTGTGAATGTGAAAAGATTGGTGCACACCAATTCATAAATGTAACTACAATTCCCTAAAGCCGAGTTGCATAATTAAAACAGAGGTACTGGCATTTGTGCGTGTCCATCCTTTGCACAGCGGACACGTTCAGTCTCTGTGGGAGTGCGTCTGCCAATTTGCATGAATGAGCCTCAGGTTGCTCATCTGTCTGATCATTCTCTGGGGAGGACAGGAGCAGTTTGCTGCGGGGCTGGCCAGATGCTCACAGAGGCTGTTGGGTAATAACTACCGAAGTGCTCCCCACCTCAACAACAAGAACTACTCCCAAAGGACTCTGAAGACTGAGGTCAGCTGAGCTGACAATATGCAAACTGCCCTGAGGCGTACAGTGACCATTTCTGAGGCTTTTCCCCTTTTTATTGACAGAATGAATAGCAATTAGACAATGAAATTGGAGAGTGAGCTCATTGGAAGTACACTCCCGACAGATTTGCGTGGCACTGTCATGTCCTTCTTGCCTTTGTCACCCACTAAATAGAAAATATGCAAACACTTGTATGACAAAAAGGCTGTTGGCAGACAACAGTCTTTCCCTTCTGATGTCATGCTGACCTCACTGCAGAATTACTCTCATATATAAAGATGCTGGTGGAAAAAAAAAGCCATGAGTAAGTGCTGCGCCTTCCACTCTTGGTTTTAGGCTGAGAAAGGAAAAGATAATTGACTAATGGAAAAAATACATAAATAAATTAAATATTTATTTTACTTGCTAGCTAAGTTTTTTTTAGCTTATGTTTTTTAAGTTTAAGACTGTAAGAACGTGAACTGCTCATAAAGTAAGCTCCTGAAAAAAGTACATTTGAACGAATTGCTCTCAAACCGCAATAATTGGTGGTGGTGGTGGTGGTGGGGGTGAAGTCCAGCCTTGAAATTTATTGTGTCATTTAGGCAGTTCTGAAGGTAAAAGGGGGTCTAACCCGGTACTATCAAGGTGTACCTAATAAAGTGGTCATGAAGTGTATATAAAGACATAGGTTACACACAAACACAGCCATTAAGCTTCACTTGGTGCATGTTTGTGATATGTGTGAGTGAAACACTGGACATAAGTTGCAAGGCTGTGCTGCCTTGATCTGAGGCCCAAAAAGGGAGGTTGACACTGATAAGGAATCACTTGCAGTTGGGAGAAAGGTTCCATTTACAGCAGCCTCGCAGCTTATAAAGCTGCTTCACTCATGAGTAAATTGGAGCTTTTATATGGCAGTCACAATCATCAAATGCTCCTGGAAGAACCTTAAGGAACCAACTTATGGCTGACAAAATCTTTACAACAGTAGCATCAATAGAACTTTTATAGGAGATAAAGTCAAAGTTTATAAAGTAGGAACAGATGCAGTTATCAGTTAAGGACAAGTTGACCTTATACATTTTCAGCGAATAATTTGATTAGTCTTAATTATGAAGTGTGAACATCAGTTCTGCTACTTTGTGTCTTTTTTATCCCCAGGCACAGTTAAAACCTGTCAGGATTTATCAGTAAATTAACAGCTCTGCTTTGCGAATCAATAAACCTTTTAACATTTCTTGGTGAGTGTGTGTTAGCTTAGGTTTGTGATGTAAAGTGTGAGAGTGTAGCCTGTAATGGGTGAGCAGCAGGGTTAACCGGCTGTGCTGAAACAGTCATGAATAAACTATGAGTGCAATGCTTTTGCCTCCAGCTCTTAAACGACGGACAGAAAGTTGTTGGTGGTCCTTTTCCCAGCAGAGTATGCGCCTGAGAAAATCACTGCTAATCATTAACTTGAGGCAAGATGGCTTTGTTTTTGTTCTGCTGTACTCCAGTAGTGGGCTTGCAAAATGTCCCAGAAAACAACAGCACCGATATTTGACCTTTGTCAACATCAAATTCACTTACATGAATGTACCCTCTGCTTTGGAGAACATGACAAACAATCAAAAATGTCAACATTAGTGAGCAGCGGGTATTGTTGTTCGCACAGGTTGTTTAACACAAAAATGTAAATTCAAATGGGGGAGTTACTGTCCTTGAATAAAATAACCAAACCATGATTGTTCATCTGGCCCATCTGGTCCGACTTCTCTCTAACAAAATCTTACGTCACTCACAACCATCTACTTCTAAATGCAGATGCAAATGTTTCATTCATCACATGCACATGTGTGTACTATTTCATTGGTTTCCCTACATCAGTGAGAGGCAAAAAGACTTGTATAAAACACAAATCTAATGGAGGTAGAGGTCTGTAATTAACTGGCGACTAATAATGGGTATTGAAATATCAATTTTGGTATTGACTACTCTAATAAAGTATTGATTACGAATTAGTAAATGAGCAACTGAAAGTGCATGTGTCATATCTAGATATTTTTGGTTATTAGGTGAGTTACTCCTGTCTTTTGTGCTGAAACACCCTTCAGTCCACAGCATATTGAACTGCTCCATCAGTCACGTGGCCAGAGGAGCTGCAAATTATGCGTGTTACCCTTAGCAACAACACAGCACAACATGAATGGGTGATTTTAGAAAAAAAAAAGGTTTTGCATTTTTAACCTTGCACAATAAAGTTACCAGTTTTTGATGGTATTTGTTTTTAGGATAACAAATATTATTGAGAGAAAACCCTTAACCAATCGGATATTACCAGTTATTGGTAATTGATATTGATTATTTTATACCAAAAGTAATCTGTATTATATCTTAAAGGAATAGTGTTGCTTCTCACTAAAGGCAACTCGTTCAGGTCCACCCTGCCTTCACCAACAGTAGCTGGGACAGGCTCCAGCAACCCTGTGATCCCAAAAGAAATTAGGCGGGTTTGGTAAACAGACAGATGGATGGACTTAGAGTTTGGTTAACGTTGTGGTTTTTAAAAAAGCCATTTTTAGCATCAGAGAATCATTAGAGAATCACACCCCATATGCTTGGTAGTCATATGAAGCTACGTTCACATCACCCTCAGCAACATGCGTTCAAGGAGCCACTTCCAGTGACAAGTTTATGTACACATGTTTTTTCGGGTTTAAGAACGCTCACATTCATGTGTAGCTGTGCAAGTTACTACAACTGTTTTTACAACACATTTAAAACCTGCCACTATTGAATGCACATTGCAACTTAAAACAGGTCAAACTTTGACCAATCCGGGATTTGGTAGTAACTTATGGATGGCTACCTTTTTAATTCATGAAAATGCCAACCGTATAAAAAACGATCGTAGAGAAATTAATGATTGCTGTTTGAGCCCGGCTGGATTGACATGACACTTAGTCTTTCTTATATCAAAATTGAGCTGTGAAAAAAAAAATGTCTGGAAAAAGATTTGTGAGATTTGCACTGCTTTGACATTTCACATTAAGCCTCTTCCAACTGTTGGTGGTGGTCGTATGTTAGTAAACAGTAAAAAAGAAAAAGAAGCCCTACTTGTCCAGTGCAAACACCATGGGCTAAGCGCGTGCTCAAAAAAGAAAACTGGAGTTTTATGTGAAAGCTAAAGCCATTTGAATGGGGAGCTGCATGCTATTTATTTCTTTAAACTCAATTGTGCCAAAGCATACTGTAAAGCCATCATAGCTATGAACACATGTTGGTTCTTGATGGCCACTGTCTTTTTTTTTTTTTTTATAGAGTATCTTTGCTTATCTCTAATTAAGGTATCCAAACAAGATCTATTCCATGTAAAAGCAGTGACAGCTACAGTGATAGTCTGACACCACAACTGTTGTGTATTGATGAAAGCATCACAGATTACAGTTTCAGTCCAATAGTCACACTTTTTAATATCAACAATGGCGCACACACTCTTCTATAACTTAGGGTTAAGTTAAAGGCCAAGTCGTACACAGTAAATCTGGGTCATGTCCAGAAACAGATCAGATAAACATGAAATGTTGTGCTAGCATGTGAGATAAGGGAACCTGATGTCTATGGAAAGTTTTAAAGGTGAAAACCTTAAATGAATGGTACAAAGTCAAAAAAGTATGAAACAATGGAGAGTTGGGGCAAAAGAAACCATCATGATAACCAGACTTAATGAAATCTGAGACCATGAAAAAGTCCAATATCAATATTTATAAATGGCACCAAAACAAAAGGAAAAATCTATGCAGGCACAGCGAGATGGCATTACAGTGTTTTCTTGGAGCCGATTGGAAACCTGTATTCTTTCTGGATTTTTTTTACATAAACCACAATTTTTTTCTTTAAATAATTCAATCCTTTGAATAAAAATACATTGCGGTTTGTGCCCAGCTGGAATTGTACAATATCAAGTCATATTTTTAAACAGAGCTGTGAAAGAAAAAGTCTGGAACAAGATTTTGCGAGATTTGAACTGGCTTTGACATTTTGCATCAAGCCGCTTCCAACTGTAGGTGCTCACGTAAGGTGCACAGTAGAAAAAGAAAAATAAGAAGAATCCCCTCACTGCTTGTCCAATGTGAACACCATTGGCTAAATGTGAATTCAAGAAAGTGTGAACGTAGCATAAGAGAAATATATATTTTTTTCTCTTTTTGTGGGAGTCCTTTGATCTTTAAAACTTTTATTTATGCCTTCATTATCTTCCGTTCTGGTCATGTAGGCAACCGTATAAGAAAACTGGCACAGATCTTCTTCTCCCTGCCCACATTTTGTATCCCTACTTAAGGGATATGAAGGCTTTTACAGGCCACATGAGAAAAAAACCTGTCCAATTTGCCATGGATCTGCCCCGGTGTGTCCTCCAAGTTAGACACGCCGGTGTAATATCTCACCGGTCAGTCATCTGGCTGTATAGACGTCAAAAACAACTCCATCTTGATGTGAAAAGACCAGCAGCAACCCCGGGATAGTCCACGGTCATACTGCATGCTGGGTAGATCAAGGTCCTGAAATTTCTAAAGAAATTAAGTCGCCGTTAACCGTGGGCCAGAATTCCCAAAGTCCCAGAACACCCCCCATTCATTATCTCTGGAAATGTCACTATTTCTTTTGTTTTTCCTGTGGTAGCAATAAACAATTAAATATTATGCCGCAATACTGAACAAAGGTAGAGTGTTTAGAGTGTTTATTTGCATGTTTATGGTTGATTGTTCTGTAAAATCAAGCTTACATAACAGCTGAAATGGGGCTTCAGTGTCAATTTTTTCTCATGGTACAGAAGGTTGCAAAACAATCTAATATTTGTGTTTTTTTTGCCTGCTGGCTGTTTATTCTTTTCCTGAACAGGAGTGATCAACATTTCTCAATTTTTTTCCTATGTTGCATTTCATTAAGAGCAAATGCAGAGATGTTTAAGTAGAAAGGGAGTGAAGATGAATCAACAGAACATAGAATAAACAGTACATAGTATAAAGAACAATTCTAAAATTCAAATTTAGTCATGTTACCCGATGTGCAGTGGGACAATATAGTTTTACTATGCAGAGTAGTAAGAGTGCTGCTGTTCCTGTTGATTTTCACATGTGAAATACAGCTGTTTAAATACTATGACCTCACCAACACTTATTATGAATCACTTTAAATATGCAGCATCGCAAACACAGTGTTTACTTATTCCTCGATGCCAAATGACATAGCCGTAATTCAAAGTCTTACAGCCGCAGATAAGCTGGCCCGGTCACCGAGCACCAACCGCTGCTTTTAATCACATGGAGATGTGCGTCAGTTGTGTTGGCTGTCTACTGGCCCACATAGACTTTGTTGCGTCTGCAGAACAGCCTGTTGTCCCACATTCACTCCGCTCTACGTTTCAGGAGTGACTAACACATCAGTAACAATGCTAAGTTAATGGATGTGTAGCGGCACGGTGGGCGATTCTGTCCCACTGCTGTCCCAAATACAACCAGGAAGTGTTGATTTGTTGTTGAAGTGATGCTGCTGTGATTATGCTAAAGAGCAGGTCACCTAAGGTATATAGAAGAGCACTAGAGTAACCACTTGATTAGCTTAAAAGGCTGTTCCATTTCATATTGTTCACCATAACCGTAGAATACAGTTTTTCATCATACTTTTTTTTTCATAATTTTTTTTCTTTCTTTTAAAGAGAGAGCAGAGTGTGTTAAGAAAAAACAGAACAAATACAAAGTTCCCTCGTTTATCATGGGAAATGCTTTCTAAAAGTAACCCTCGACACGTGTGGGATTTTAGAGGTTTTAAGGTTGTAAAACCTCTCATTACACACTTTATACAGGTTTCTCAGACAGACATGCACATTTTCACACTTTTCTCTCTTGGTTAAACCCTTAGAGTTCAGGGAAAAAAAGTCTAGAGTGATGGAATGCAATATTGGGCTGAGAAAAATCCGCAAAATAGCGAGATTGTTAAAGGTAAACAACAAAGAATCACAGTAAAAAACTGAATTCAAAAACATTTTTCTAGTTGTATTGTTTTCTCCACCGCAAAATATGTAACATTATCAGATAGCTTCCCCTCTGTGGGATCAATAAAGTTTTATTCTAATCTCCTATAATATACGTCATGAAATATCTTTTGCATTTTTATTACTTCAAAATGAAGAGCAAACTTAATTTGAAAAGTACTGAATCTACAAGGACAGCAGTTAGTTTATTTCCACTAATTAATTTGTCATGAATCTACCACGCAGACTTGGTTATTCAATGGCTGCTGAAATCAGGTCAATCAGTCTGCCCTGTCAGTAAATGCCTCTTTCTTAAATCCAGCTTCCTCATTGCATTACACAAATCAGGTCACAGACAACACCAGAAATATACAGATTAAAATTTGAATCGCTGTACTGGGATACTTACATTCATATGAAACACAATGACATTTAATAAATGGTTGAATGCTGTATTAAGACAGGTTTGGCCCACTGTACACTGGTACACATGCAGAAAGAAAAGTGGTTTCTATCTGTTTTTTATTAAAAAAAAAAAAAAAACATACTATCATGGAGAGACCATACAGTGATCCTACTTAGTTATTTCCACAACATACAGTTAAGGAGTACAGTCACTGTCAGTGTCAGAACATGCAAACAGGTTTCAAGGGCACTGTTTTTATTTCACTTTCACACGTTTTGAACTTGATTTAGCCTTATGGATAATTATAAATCATTCTCTATAAATTACTACTTCCAAGGATATTGTTTTATTTTTTCATTCAGGACAGATGAAATGAAATTATTATGGAAACAAAAACTAAAAAGAAAAGACACTTATAAACAACATAGCATTCTTGTCAGGAAATTGGTCCATTAGGATGCAAGTAATTTGGGATTAGTTAAAAAACAATCAATCACAGAATAAAAAAAAAAAATACAGGACATTTTTTCAAAATCTAAATTATTGTTTGGCACAACAGTGGTCACTTACTGTGTTGTTCATTGTGGAAAACACAAACAGACTACTATATTAGAGCTAAGAAATTGGGACACACGTTCACAAAACAAGTAAGTGCCGGGGTTGAGCTATAAAGTGTTTTCCTTATTTACATGCCATGTCACATACAACATGTTCAAGGAAAGGAAAGACAGAAAATTAATCATATGTTGTAAATCTAAGCATGTTAAAATAAAGAAAAAATGTTCATAAAAACGACAAACCAAATATTGTTCAGAAATGTTTTTTGAGCTGACACAAACCATCTGTCATCACGCTGTTAAGAAGTTCTTTTATCCCTTTGAATGAAACGATGAACATGTTCCCAACTGATTGTGGCAGAATAGTTATGTTTGTGATTGGCAGATTTTATCCTTTTTTGACCAACATTTTGGCCATCTCTCTAAAATGGCGCCACAATTGCAAAGAATATCCTCTCAGCTCCACACGGCTTATTTTGTTGACACTCACTTGCTGATATAGAGTTGAAAAAATAAATGTTAGGAGATAGCTTAAACAAGTGAGATACCACCACACCAATGTGGCAGCACCATACACTCAAGACGCCATCATAAAAGTCAGTAGGAGTATTGGTTGAGGATTGGTCAAGTCTACACCTATGTTTCTGATTTTGATACAAACCCAGAAGTACCAAGAATTGCAATTTTTTTGGAAGTTGGTTGCAAAGGAAAGCTATTTTTCATTGACACCATGTTAAAAAGTCTGCAAAAGTACACCAAAAGAAAGTGTTTTAACAGTTTGGTTTAAAAAAATTAGTGTTGCTTATTGAATGCTTATTTTTATTTTCAATTTACCTAATGTTTATAGGAGTCTAAGTGTTGTTTTATCCAAAGCTTTGCTGAAGGTGCGACTTACTGGTATATATGTTTTTTTTTCTTCTTTTTGAGCTACTTAAAGTCTGAAAAATACAATATAATAAAAAGTTTTTGTCACATAGTGAGTCATTTTAGTTGGTCCAAACAAAACTTTTTTGCTCTGCAAATTGCTTATTGTTTTACTCCACACATTTTTTTTTTTGCTGATTGTATGCTTACTGATGGCTTCATGGAGGATCCATCCAGTGTTTGTAAAGTATAAATGATTCTACTTCCGGCCAACAAGATTTGGAGAGAGGAAAAAAATAATCAAAGTTGCAACCAAGATTCTAATTTCTCCTGTTCAAACATGTTCAAGCTTTTTTAAAAATGGCAACATCTAAAAGTTAAATAATTCAGATTTTCAAAGGAATACTAGACCTATTTCAGAAAATTCTCACTGAAAAAAAATCTACAAAAACACATAATTATGAACTTTTTGTACTCATTGCATCACTAGTGTTGTTGCAAGCATCTATGACTATTACTTTATTACCATAATTCTATTATTTTGAGTGCAAAAGTGACATAACACTAGAAAGTCTGCTAACATGCACAAAACAAGGAGTATTTTGTGGATTTTTTTTTTTTCAAAATGATATTAGATGTTAAATGTATTACTACTTTCATGCTCATCAAAACAAACTTCAGTTACTGCACCAACTAGAGACACAGCTGATTGTGCTTTTGCTACAAAGGGGTCAGAAGTACTGTTCATGCTAACAAGCTTGGGCTATTTGTCTGTTAGGCTGAATAGCATTTAGGCATTTTTAAGGGTATGTTAGATTAATTTGTCATTTTCCAAATTGTAATGGTATTTTTATGAGCAAAATTTGACATGTTTATACATTTAAGTCAATATTTTAGATGAGTATCTAGCTTCCAAAATTAAATATAAACACAAATTATATGTCAACTTGCACTTCCAAAAACTTCTCAATGAATTACCAGAAGTTGTAATTAAAATAAGTATTTTTTTCCTAGGATTTTTTTTTTATTTCTGCTTTTAAAAAATAAAAGCACTGTGAACTTTGAACCCCAATTGTGACAGAAGCTCTTAGATATGCGTGTGGATCAATCATAACTATTAACTTCAAGCATGTTTTTTTATTCTTGACAGTTACTGTACTTAAAAAAGACACCATTTGGTATTTAGTTTATTCATCAGACACTCAATATTCAGTAATTGTGTCTTATTTACACAATTATGTGCACCAGATCATTTTGCTTTTAGTTTCTGGTGGGCTCCATTTAGATTCAGGTGCACACCAGATAGTATCTAGTGGACACCAGATAGCATCTAATACGCACCAAAAATCCTTACTATTTTTTTTAACTTCTATGTCCCTTTAGGGGATCTGTAAAAATGGTCTCAGTTTAAATTATTCATGTGTATTCATGTGCTATATGTTCTGATATGTATTACTACGTGACAAGGTCATTTTATTTGGAAAACGTTATCAGGCATTTCCGTCCGCTGTAGAGAGGACTCCAAAGACATGCTGAGTATCAGGGTCAGCACACATGCAGTTGGTTTAGACAATGAAAAAGTCGAGCATGTCCCATCATCTTTGTTAATTCACAGTATTAGGAGATGATGTAAAAGGGTTGAGGAACGATATACAGAATAGGCCTAAATAAATGTTCATGCACTGTCTTTCGCCTTGGTCAGACAGACCTCCGCTGGCCTTGTGCATGTGCCCTGTTGACCATATCCTGGTACATCTTTGACCTGAGGAACCGAGGGTATGAGTCTTTCTCCATGAGGCTGTAGATTTTTCCCTGGACCTCGTTCAAGCTGGTTGGGGTAGGATCCGCCAGACTCTGTTTGGTCTTTTCTCTGGTACGGTAGTCAATGTTTACCTGTTAAGATAACGACGGCAAAGCAGATGCATTATCTCAAACCAAAGGCTACTTACAGCGCTAATAAAACCAACTTTTACACTAATGGACTGTGGGAAGAAAGGATTTTTCTACCAGATTTTGCAGAACTTACCTAAAAAGGTTTAAAAAAAAACCTAACCGTGGAAGTCCTTCCGTCTTGATCACCTAACCAACTCCATCTGGCATCTAGTTTTACCTACAGTTTAATCCAGATTAATGAATTTCCTAGACAATATAAGGTCAGAAGAAAGCTGATGATCACAGGCACAGCTAATTTTATGAAGCTCCCTTTGGTTGTAGCTTAAAGACTCACTCTGATCATCTTTCGATATTTTTAAAAGTTTTCTCAGTGGTCTTTTATGTATGATTATACAATTTTTAGCCAAAATCCAAAAACTTGTATCATTTTCTAGGACATAGTTTCTGCAAAGCGGCAGCAGTTCATTAGGAATTTGCCTCTGAGTTTTGGGAGTAACCGTTGGCATGGAGTAAGCCCACCCCTATTTCCCGTCAACCATCTCTTTACACTCCAGTGCTAACTTACAGCTCCTCACAATCCCAACCTAACATTACTGGTGCAACAAAAATGTCAAGCAATATGGGGGGTATCCAGCTGTACAGTTTTGATGCCAGCTCGGACAAGGAAAGCGATGTGGATGGATCTAGTTGTCTCCAAGTGGAGGTATCAGAATGGAGCGGATCAGGGAGTTTGTGTGTCATTTGTATTTTCTACATCACAAAAGAGATCCTTTTCAAACAGCATTTTTTGTCTATTCTTGATTCATCATGATTTGATCAAATGAACTACTCAATTTTGAGCTACATTTTTTTTTTTACATATGTCCATCATGAGAAAATGTTACAAGAACATGTTAAAAACAAAAAAACCCACATTTTTATTTTTATTTTTTATTGGAGTGTGTCTTTAATAGGTTAAGCATCCATATATCTACCATCTGGTCATTGGTTCTTATCAAAACTTGAACGTTTTTTGGCGAGACACCCATTTCACATTTTGTTGCTAACTGGTTAATAACTGTTAGTTGCTTTGGATACAAGTTCCTTTTAAATGCTTTGCACTTTCTAATCTGAAAATCCAACAGAATTTGGAGAAATGTACCTCTCTTGGGGACTGAACTTCAATGAACTCCTTAAATATTTTGTTCGCCTTTGACACAAGCTTGGTCGAACTCTTGATCTTTTTGTATTCCTCACAGGCCATCCAAAATTCAATGTTTTCATCGCTGAACTCAGATTTGAGAAACGTCCGGAAGGCTGCCAGTCCATCTAGAAAGAGCAAAGCAAAACAGACAAAAAAAATAAAATTAGGGTTTAAAACTCAATAAATCAAAGCATTCACTGTATGGCTTCCTTAGAAAAAAAAATCCTTTTCACTGGCCTGCAGATAACCTGATCCAGTGTGACACGTGATACTGTCCTTCATAGTAAATTAACATTTTTCTGGTGTGTTCTCATCTGTGTGTGAAAATGGGCAACTGTCTTATGATCAAAACAAAAACAAACCAAAGCAAAATACTCCTATGAGGAGTTTTTATTTTTTCCCGTGTCAAGATAAGTTGTCAATTAATGTGTTTTGTGTTGATGTTAACTGAAAGGGGGGCTTGTTTTTCTACAAGACTGTGTCATGTTGACACAGGGGTGTCATGTTGTTTCCACCCCTCTTGCCTATGCTCTTCATTACACAAAACCAGGGAAAGCACAGGGGTTGCTCCATTACTCATGGGGAAACATGGAGTCACGTGTACTGCAAAAAAATGCAGGACAACAGGTGAGACACCTAAAAACTGGACTCTTGTTTGATGACATTCCTAAATCCATAAAAAGTGCATTGAAAAGATTACTTCAAAGGCTTATCTTGTATACTTTAGTTCATTTTCCAGTCATTTTTTTATAATTTAACAAGATTTTTGTACTGGAGGTCATGACTGTCGGTCAAATGTTGATGCATATCAGGTATTTTAAAAATGAAATATGCCATAAAACTATCCAGGAAATGACTAAACATTATATTTATGTAGGAAACACTGTTCAAGCCATTAGAAAGTGATAAGGACATGATGATTTCTTAACATTTGCCGTCATACTAAATGAGTACAAAAACGTGAGTTTTTTTGTGATATGAGAAAACCGTTGAAACCAGTTGTAAAGTAGAACGTTTTAGGACAAAATTGCAAGAAAATACTTCAAATCAGGAGCAGAAATACAAGGGGGCAAGGGTGGATTCCCCCCCCCCCCCCCCCATTTTTTGTCAATATTAGTGTCATTATTGAAAAAAAAATAATCAAGCTTTACGCATTAGTAATAGCACCTCATTTGCCACCCTGCACCACTTCTTCAAACAGACTTTTACTTTGAATCACAGTGTCTTTCTACTGCACAAACATCAAACATGTTGCACAAATGGGGAAAACAATTTTTCCCCCCAGAAATTTAGATCTATACTACAATACAATACTACAATAAATACATTTAAATAAATGCTTTTCAGTCAATTGACTATTTGTTTTGAAAACCTACAAAAATAAATACAATTCTATTGATATAAGAGACATTCCTGAGTGAAACCAAGAGGTCCCACAAATGTGTGCCCAACATTAAAAACTGCTAAACACCACAAATACTAGACAAAACTGCTTAATCAAAAACATTTCATGAAATTTTTTTGGACTTAAAAACCAATTAAAGATCCAGGAAATCTATCCTGTGCTCTATGTATGAGGAAAATATAAGGTAACGTATTAAGATAAAGGTCCAAAAGTAATCAAATTAATTGCCTGATGAATTGTGACATTATTTACTGCTGTGCTCAGTTAGAGTGGAAGTACCAAAGCTAAAGCTGAAAAACAGAACCTGAAATAGGTGGTCAATAGATCTTTTTGTTATTTCTAACAGAACATTTGCTCTGCACAAGTTGTCATGCCAAACAGAAATACTTCTTTGCTAAAAGAAAAAGTCTCTCTCTCATTCAAATAAGGTACTATTATTTTAAAGGTCACGTTGGAACAAATGAGATACAAAAAGTTGATTTCTGCAAACAAGTGAATGCAGTGTAAAGAAAGAAAAAGTAGTTTTAAAACTGGATGAAGTTATAGGAACATTAACAGGGACCTCAGCCGAAACAGAAAGCAAGGGTAAGTCTGTCCAGACTCATACCTCTTGTAAACACAGGATGTTGTACTTTACCCATGATGCAGTATGGTGGAAAAACTTCTAATGTTTCTTGTCAGCTTTATAGTGCACTGGCAGTTGCCACCCATGGTTTACAATTAACTATACTGGAATTTGTTTTAAAGCCCAATTTACCGTATTTATAAAAGGTTTACAAAAAATTACAAAAAAGCAAATATACAATTATCTAGATGTCACTCACAAACTTCTATTTATTGCAGATGTTTATGTTTTTTTTTTTTTTATATAGTGGCTTACCATTAGTTTGCAGACACAAAATGGCATTGCAAAAAAAAAAAAAAAAAAAAAAAAAATACAGTTTGGGAAGCCCTTCTGCTGATGTGTTTTGACTACACTTCAGTCAGTTCAATCTCTGAACAGATCTGCAAGCTGCAGCTGTTGTCTAGGGAATATTAATGGAAACAGCACATTTTAAAGAAAGCACTCTATTTAGTTGTATCTTCCCAACGGAAGATGCATACTCACACAAACATAAGACCAAGCTGTTACAGCCTATGTGGGAGTTAAATCGACCAGGATTCAGTGTTTAGGGAACAAAATGTAATATGTATATAACAAGTATAATTGCTTTCTTTATAAAGTGTAAAATACTGTTCTTGCTGATTCCAATTAAGTTACACCAATTTAAAAATCGCCGCATTGGCTTCCTGAGCAATTCAGAATTGATTTTTAAATTCTTTTATTGGTTTATAAATGTTTTTATGTTTTTCATCATATCTGACTGATATGTTTTTATGGTATCAGCCCTCGTGGACTATGAGGTCCTCTGATACCACCCTTCTGGTTATTCCAAAAGTGAGGCCTCTTTCAGTTACTGTGGACCTCGCCTGTGGAAGAGCCTCCCAGGGAACCTCAGGGCCACAGAGAAAGTTCATGTTCTTAAAGGAAGACTCAAGACCTACCATTTTAATTGGCCTTTTAGCTGAAATTTAAAAACTTATTGATATTTAAACAATTTTTCAGTTATTTATCTTTTAACTTCTTTAATTTGTTTTCTCACTCTTAGTGATTTATGTCTCTTTGTTATTACGTATCTATCTATTTATCTATTTATTTACTTATTTAATACATTCATTTACCTATTTATTTTTAACTCTATTTTTTTACTTGTATGTACTTTTATGTATTTTATTCATTTGACATTTTGTTTTAACTCCAGTGTTTTCCTCAGGGGGACCTCTAAATCAGTGACTGTGTCTTCTCAGTGAACAGGGTCGGTACACTGGGATCTCCTGGGTTTGGCTTCTTGCTTTGATCAGGGGGATCCTATGCTGGCTTCCTCTGTGAACATAAGTGAGGGGTCACTGATGTGGACAGGTTTTTAATATTTTGTTTCACAACTTGGTATCAAGCCAGATTTCAATTCATATTAATTTTCTTTCATATTTTTGTGTCTAATTATATGCCTTGTTTTGTTGTGTGTGTGGGGGTTGGGTGTGTCGGGGGGCATTGTATGTTTGATTAATTTTGTCTAGCTGTTTGGCTTTTAAATTTGGTAATGTTTTTAATGTAAAGCACTTTGAGCTTCACTTGTTAGGAAAGGGCTCTGTGCTCGATGCTCACTAGATTGGGGAATTTAGATCATAATGCATTGCAGTTGATGGTTTGCATTTTAACAAAACAACCAAAAATTTATATTTTATAAATCATCCAAGTTTTTTTTTCATCAGAACACAGTTGATTCAAAAATAGTTTTCGTAAATTTCGACACAGCCCCGATCTTCTATGTGTCTCCTCTTTTGCTTTGGTTAAATCTGAAGTGACATTCCATTGTCACTAAGTTTAAAGCTTGTTACGTTAAGACGTTCTAGCAACCAGAGAAGAAGTCCGTAACCCACTTTTGAGCAGATGGAAGTGAGTGGGCCTGTCTGCAGCAACTAGAGGAAGGTCAAGGACCAGCATGTTACTCATTCTGTGGTAAGGAGCCCTCTCAACACAGAACTGGCATCGAACAGAAGATGGCTTTGAAAGTGGGACAATGTTGGGAACATATTGTGTTATGGAATGGAGTAATACAGCAAAGTTTATGCAGTACATTTAACTTAGGACAACAACAAAAAAAGTACTTACATTTGTGGGAGAGAAGGTGATCGAATGAGTCGGACCATCGAATGACCTCATCTGTAGATAGTCTAATAGTGGGGGAAAAAAATTAATAAAAAGAACCACACGGTTAAACTGATAAATCATTGTTAAAGTTAGTGAATTCCAGCTAACTTTAATGGTTATTATTGTTTAAAGTGCTCTGAGGTTAAAGCATGTGAATTACTGATTTTTTTTAATAACAATGTAAAGTTTTGATATAGAAATAGTTGTCTTTTTTTACTAGTTGACTTGTAAATATGTTTTTCTATTTTCATTTTTTCAATTTTATTACGTAAATTACATTTCCCATTAGGTTTTAAATTGATTTTTGGATTTAAACCTATATTTTAAAGGACACCTAAGAGAATATTTAATGACAAAAATAGAGAATATAAATCAGTAATACTTTCACTTTAAATTACATTAAATTTAAACAAAATAAATGTCAAACAGGCATTGTGTTTTGTCTGACACATTTGTTCATATTTCTATAAGAAAAAAAAAAGCAGACATTTTAAATCCCATGAACTGTTTCAGGGCTCTAGACTAAATGTTTGCACTTGTTGCACAGGTATGCTTAACTTTTTTTTTTTTAGGTGCACTAGCACTAACGTTTGGTACACCAACCTTCTCAACTACACTGCGTTTGACTCAGCAGTTTTACACGGTCTTTATATGGATGAATCGAGGTGTAACGTCTTCATTTCAATTTCATTTTAATTTCTGGAAATTGCATTTGTTTTCTGAAATTCTTCAATTTATTTTTTATGTTTTTTTTTGTTTTTTAATTGCTTTGGTTTGTGGAATTTTTTTATTTGATTTCTAAAATATTATGTTGTTTTTTATTATTTGTTTTGTTTTCTTAATTGTAGTTGTGATCTTTATGATGATTTTGAGTGATTTGTTGATGTGGTTTGAACTTCAGGGCCACCATAGTCAATCTTTTCACACCAATAATGTCACAGCGACACCTAAATAACACAGACTTTTTGACATTCTGTAAATCTCCAACCATTCAAACAATCCTTCAATCAGTGGATTCTCACGTGGAAAAAAGTGGGGCTTTTTTCTGATTTTGTATCTATATACAGCACATTAGAGTGCTGCGGCACAATGCCGCTTTTCTCTACGGCAGCATCTACTGATAAACGATGACGTAAACACTTCACAACTGCACAGTGCTGCATATCAGCGCAAGGCTGCTTTTCTCCGCTACAGACGCTGCTGGAATTACGTTAATTGCGTTAACGGTTGAAAAATTATGGTAGATGAAAGAATGTAAACACTGGAGCTAAAGCCTTGATTAAAGAGTTTTAACAGAGTTTTTTTCACCCGCACCAACTCCAGTCGCACGTGCAACCAAATTGGTCGCACTCCAGAGCCCTGTGTTTATTCATTCATTCATTTTCCAATCCGCTTTATCCCTTTCGGGGTCACGGTTGCCGGAGCCTAACCCGGTTACTCATGGGCGAAGGCAGGGTACACCCCTGGACTGGTCGCCAGTCTGTCGTAGGGGCCACAATCACACACCCATGCACACTCACATTCACATTCACACCTGCGGACAATTTAGAGTAACCAATTAACCTGTGAAGCATGTTTTTGGACGGTGGGAGGAAGCCGGAGTACCCGGAGAAAACCCATGCATGCACGGGGAGAACATGCAAACTCCACACAGAAAGGTCCCCCAGCCAGGACTTGAACCGGGAACCTTCTTGCTGTGAGGCAGGAGCGCTAACCACTGCACCACCGTGCAGCGCCCTGTGCTTAAAAATATTGAAATGGCTGCAACAATAGGCTTTTTTTATGATTCAGTTCAAACCTTGTTTTTTGGGCAACAGTTTTGCTTTAGTTTGATGTATATTTTGTATTACAAAACAAGAAACAAAAAAAAAAAAAAAAAAAAATTCATACAAAATATTTTTTTTAATTTGCTAATAGACAAGTAATAATGAAGAAAAGCTTTTAGTTGGCTTAAGCTAAGCACTAAGCATGTAATATAATAAAACAATAAATAAAATAAAAAATTTCTTAAATTTAGACCAATACACATTTGACGCTTTTAAAACAAACATTAAGGTATGCAGTAGGGATGCAACAATTCTCTCTCTCCGCAATTCAGATCAATGGTTTAGTTTCAAATCAAGAATATTTGCTTCCCTAGTTCAAAGCAGTTTTACCAAATTCTTGATTTTGTGTCAAAAATTGTTTTTATTCAAAAGCTCCAGTATTAAAGGATTAACCCACAGAGAAGTTAGGATAAACCTGAAAAGGGTATGGCTTTCTTTAAAAAAGAAAAAAAAAAAAGACTAATTATTTATGATAATCATTTGACCGCACAGAAGCAGGACTCACTTCAAACACCTGGCGGTGGTCTCATGAGCAGGTGGCAGGAATTCAGAGAAGTCACTGTAGGAGTCAGACTTTTTGGAGAGGCAGCCTAGTCTGGTCTTCATGGTGGAGAGCCTGATAAAGAAACACAGGAGACTCACATTTTTTTCTTTTCTTCTCAAATTTTTTGAAAAACAGCTGACACCTAAAAGGCAAAAATTACAGCCAGTGTGGCTAACGCATCTGACGTGTAGTGTGTTACAAACAAATTCTAGAATTACTGTGAGCACAGCTGATAAAGTCTGATTGACTGACGAACTTATTTCTGACTTTTTGTCTCTCTTGCGCCTCACAGTCCGATGCACAAGTTTAAAATTAGTCAATTAATTGACCGTGTGTCGCACAGTCCAGTAGTGTGGAAAATATGGTACCCCATCCTCTTTCTAGGCTGATGAAAATGTGGGAATAAAATTCATTAGCAATTTTATTAGTTGCAAAATTGATTGGATTTACCACAAATGTGCCAAAAACTCTTGGTGAAATCGTGGAATGAAATATGCTTCTAAATAGGATACATATATGGCTATGTCTTAAATGCACAATTTAGCTTCTGCAAATGTTTCTGAGAACATTTGCAGGAATAGCGAACAGTTGCAGATATCCTTAATGTGACATTTAAAACCTAACAGGGTCAATTCCATGTCACCAAAGGAAATATATATATTTTATTTGATTTTAGAAGCATCAGCACCTTGATCTTTTAAAGCGACCATACCACGCTTTTCTTAGAGTAAACTATATCCATATATATGATCATATTTTACCTTTGGAACACTTAAAAACCAAACTAAATTATTTATAAAATATGAGTTAATTTTGTGTACTCTTTTCATACCCAGAAGTTAATCGACTCAATCTCTGAGGCACCGCCTTTCACTCCTTATCGGTCCCGCCCATTTCATGACATCATCCCAGAGCTGGCCTCATGCCTGCGCGTGTCCACGCATGCAAACAAGCAAAATCCAGACTTTTTGAAAAGATGGATGTACACATTGGGCATATAAATGAAAGCGTTTTACAGATCACAGCTAGCTCCGCAGAGAAAGTGTGTGTGTGTTCGCCTGAGGGCGGTGCTGGCAGCGCAGACTCTTCCTGAAAGGGGCTGTCCTTAATCTATGACGTCAGCTCATGAGTAGGGAAGGGGCTGCTGCAGAGAGCACTGGTTTTTAGAGGATTACTCATAAAATGCGTGAATGGATCAAAATACCACTTTGAGGTTGTTTATAGTGAGGAATAAACAGTATGATACACTTAAAAGCACAAAAAGCTGGTTTTTCATGGCGTGGCCCCTTTAAAATTATTCAGGCTCGAAAACTCCATGAGGCAACAACAAAATATTTCATAATTTCTCCCTTTATGACTTCTACAAGCTGAAATAAGCGCTGACTCCACCCCTCATCACTTTGTCCTGACTCATTTGTGCACAGCAGCTGTCATGCAGTGTTTGTCACTGTTCTGCCCCCAGGACACATGGGTCACACCAGATGGGGCATGGCTGAAAAGACACTTCAGATCAAGTACTCATTTCTTTAGAAGATAGAAGCTTAATTTGCCAAATTAAAGTACTTTTGTCCAATGCAATTCAAAACTGTGAAAAGAATTCCTATGATAGTTTCTTTTTACCTTATGTCAAATGTGATGATAGATTTCATTTATATAGTAGTCTGTGTTTGGACCATTTGCTGTCTGAAAAATAAAACCAAAGAGAGAGTCTTCATTTAATTTATTTTTTTTAAAGTCTTAATTTTAAGTAAAATGAAGTTAATCAAAAAAAAAAAAAAATGAAAAAGTTTTTGTTGACAGTAAGGATTCAAGTTGCTTAATGCTTGCTGTTAAACCCCAACTGGTGTAAACAGCTTTCAGTTTAGCTGAAAATGGTTTCATATAGAGTCATTGACATAAGACATGGAAATATTTCAGAGAAATACCAAAACAATTAAATGCTGAAGAAACAGCTTGGTATATTTTGAGAAAAGGGATTAGTCAGTGGGCTGCACGGTGGCGCAGTGGTTAGCGCTCCTGCCTCACAGCAAGAAGGTTCCCGGTTCAAGTCCTGGCTGGGGGACCTTTCTGTGTGGAGTTTGCATGTTCTCCCCGTGCATGCGTGTGTTTTCTCCGGGGACTCCGACTTCCTCCCACCGTCCAAAAACATGGTTAATTGGTTACTCTAAATTGTCTGTAGGTGTGAATGTGAGTGTGCATGGGTGTGTGATTGTGGCCCCTGCGACAGACTGGCGACCAGTCCAGGGGTGTACCCTGCCTTCGCCCATGAGTAGCCGAGTTAGGCTCCGGTGACCCCGAAAGGGATAAAGCGGATTGGAAATGATTAGTCAGTGGGCAGAAAACCAAAAATAGACTTATGCAACATGAGCTTCACAGCAAGATGAAAACATAAAGAGCTTGTCGAAATTCACAAAATGCGTAGAGGAATAAAAGACTCAAGGGGTCTTTGAGAATTAAATAATTTTTCCTCAAGATCAATGCTTTAGACCAGCAGATATGTTTTTTCATTTCCAAATGAACCATCAAAACCCCATGTAAACAAGCAACATTGATCTGCTGATTTATTTTTTTTTTAATAAAACAAAAATATTTGTTTGCACTAAATCAAAGTTAAAGAACAAGTATTTCATCCTTTCTATCTTTAATCAGGACAAGCCGAGCTTTTACATACTCAGGTGTTCATAAATCATGGCTATTTCAAAGCTCACAGCTATAGATATGCATTATGCATCTGATAGACATCCATTCATAGTGATCTATTGAATATCGCAGTCAAGCTCTCTAGCAGTCGATTTTCCCACAGCTAATTGCATTGTGGTTCTATCATGCCTTGTGCAATGAAAACAAGCCATTTGGGTAGTTTCCTTCTACAGTTCAATAATATTTTTTATAGCTTTACTGCTGCAAATTGTTATTGTGTGTTTGTGTGGCCCTGTGACCTATGTTGGGGGTAACGAATTACAAAGTATTTAATTACTGTAATTTAATTACTTTTTCCATGAACGGAGTAACGTAACAAATTACAGTACTAATTTCGGTAATGACTTGCAATTACTGGACGATGGAAACTCTAGTTAATTTGTTACTTCAGTTTTGCTCTGACATTTTCTCTCGATTAAATGAAACAAAATGGAGATTCATTTAAAAACAAAAAAGGAGTAACAGCTGCATACGCGCACACATGTGCACGCAGAGTCAGGGATAGATCAAAGTACAGACATGCCCTCATTGCTGCAGTCACAGTGCTTTCCAAACTGGCTCAAAGGGGAGACAAAAAGAGATGCCGCAATGAGTCCTGTCAGGTGAGCAGCAGAGCAGAGACCCGCCCCATGTGCTGATGTGTCGGTTACAAATGAAACACCCCCAAAGCTGCTCTTAAGAGCCGCTCTTTGGTGTGAAAGACAAGAGCCAACTTTTTCCCGGGAACTGTTTTTTTGTATGTTAACGGCTCTATATTTATTCTATGTTAAGTCACTGCGGAGCTTAGCGGACTGGGCCATGGTGGCCATGGTGGCCCAGTCCCTCTGCTTAGTGGGATTGCGCTAGGTTTAGATTAGATTAATAATTCATATTGACATGCTAAAACTGCAGATTCTCTATGACTGTTATTATTACCATCTACTATTTGTGCCATATTACATGACACTTAACATTAACATGTTGAATTTAATTTCAATACCAATTAGTTGCTAGCAGGCTACTAGAAGTTAGAAGCTGGGAAAGTATGGTGCACTGGAGTTCTGTCCTCTATAACTTCTCTTCTCTATTCTTTCTCATTTATCCAGTACTGTATGTTTTTTAGTTCATCATGCCTCTGATTGGTGCACTGCAATTCATATGTCCTAGAAGGACATCCTAGAAGAAGGTCTAAGAGCAGGGATGCCAGTTTAGCTTAGTCTGTTTAATTTAGTTTATTTCACTGGAAAGACCTCAGACATCTTAGTCTAGACAAGCGCAGTGCTAAGAACAGTTTAGATACTGCGCAGGACCCTCAAATTCCTAGGCCTCTGGTAGAGGACCTGATCTTGGGGTGAGGTACCACCCGCAGAGGGTGAGAGGGGCATTTCTTGTTTGATTTCATTTTTATAGTTTTTATATAGTTTTGACTGAAGATAAAATTACTTTCAAGCATAAACTAATGATGGTTTAAAAAAGCGTATCTAAAAAAATGTGCAAGTTACAGTGAAGTCATAACTATAAGTAAGGAGAGAGAAAAAATTTGACTTTTGCAAAGTGACTATCTTAAATAAAAAATAAGTATTATTTTGGATAAATGCTAATAAAAATACAGTTAAAGCATGTGTTTTCCCTAGTAGAAAAAAATAATTGAATTTGAGGTTAAAACACAGATTTCGTATTGTAATTTCACTGTTTCCATTTGTTCTTATTTCTTTCTCCTTTTTTGTACATTGTTTATAATTTGTGCAACTTTAGTGCACTTCTGTGAAACAGAATTGTCGACATGAACCTTTAGCTTACGAAATTGTTCCATTGACAAAAAAACAAAAAGTTTCTCGAGTAACCTAATAAAAATACTTGAGATTTGTTAAAACAACTGGTCCAGGATCTTCTTTTGCCCATCACAAATTCCTTTTCCATTCGGTACCTTGTAATATGTACTTCTAAGCAGCATTAGTTTCCTCTGAATTAGACATTTACTGGAAAAGATTAAGTGGAGGAGATTGTTTTGATGCGGAGATCTGAAATGGGGAACATTGCATCAAATGTGCAGCTCATTACCAAAATGAACACCATTTGCTGGAATATTTGTCTTCGCTAATCACAGCCTTTCAAAAGGCCTTTTTATTTTTGCTTTAATGTTCTCCATCAACCAGTAAGAGGATGTTTTGATGCATTTCCTGTGCTTAAATGGACATTTGTGTTCCAACTAATTGCATATCAGGTTTTTGGCATTTCTTATTAGAGAGTATTTTTTAGCGGTCCATGGTTCTCTGGAAATAAATCAATGCATTTTACCCAACGAAAAGATTTTCTGAAAAACCCATATGCTGCAAAAAAGATATTTCTTCAAAAGGCATCTCATATTCTATATAAAAACCATAAAGACGTTGTTTTTATTTTTTTTTCCAGATGATCTGCAGATGACGCAGTCTAGCCCAAAGACCCTTGTTATATCAGCTGTTATGTTCAAAACAGATGCTTTGAACTGGAAGGGGAGCTGGCATGTCATCACCATGAGTCATAGTCTGAAGGTGCACTCCATTTATTAATGAGAAGTTATTTTGAGATGGAACTGCAAAATTAATAGGCAACTTAAGTGTTTGCAGACTATGTATAGATTCTGAGGGGGCATAAGAAGTGAAGGTTAAGTTTTGCGTCACTTGTCATAAATAATCTAAATGACTACTGTTAAAACAAATCCATGGCACGAATGGAGGACAAGATGTGGTTCTTTTAATGGTGCATCTGGGTGGATTATTTACTACAGCATACATGAAAAATAAACAAGATTGTGTGCAATGATGGCCATTAATACTCACATCTAATCTAGAAATAGCTGATGCTTTTGTGCATTGTTCCCCAGCACAAGGCAGAAATTCAGCTTACCCTCAATGCATGATGATTGTATGCTTTAAAAAGATTTAGTATGGCAAAAAAGCATTTGCACCCTTCAATATGTCACAAACACTTGTCAGTGTACCTTCTTAGTCATTGCCTCTACAGTGACTGCCTTGCAGCATGCGCCCACCGTATCAAAGTAGCAAAAGTGAGCGTTGTACCTGATGTCGATAAAGGCATTCAAAATTGGTGAGTGATTACATAAAGTTTCAATAAGTAAATTGCAAGCAGTCTATGCGTGTATAGCATCATTCTACCACCCTTCTAAGGCTTACAGTGACCCATTCACAAAAACACACTGATGGCGGCTCTGCTGCTGAACACTGGCGCCAACCTTCCACTAGAGGCAATGTGGGGTTAAGTGTCTTGCCCAAGGACACTTCAAAACATTGTTGGGCAAAGCAGGAATCGAACCTACAATCTACCAGTTAGAGGTCGACCGCCCCATCACTGCATCACGGTCGCCCCACAAGTGAACAATCCCAATACGGAATGCAAAGCTTTCTCTCATTGCTTATCCCCGCCCTCGTAATTCCTGGTCAAGGACTGTTGAGATCTTGAGTCATGTGGTTTTGTTTATAAGCTTTGGTACAACATAAAAATTTGCTTGACAGCAATCTGAATACAGACCAGATCAAATGTAAGGCTCAGGACTTCAGACCAAATAAAGCGGACTTGGTCCACACCAACAGAATTTTCCAGTCAGAATACACCCTAAAATTACATGGAAATGAAAACTGGCACCAATTAAGATCATAAATACATCAATGTGGCTTAACAGGGACATTCACATTAGGAGATCAGGAGCACGCCATATTAGGTGTTAAAAATGAAATAGATAATTTAAGAAAATTACTATTTTTACCAACTAATAGGGGTGTAACAAAGAATCAATGTCTATTTTTACGATCCAACCAGATCGATCTGTCTGAGGCGGAATTAAAACAAATTGACCTATACTGTTAAAAAACAATGTCAAAATGAGATGCATCGATCATCAATATTGGAAAATTCAATTTAGATTGAGACATGGTAAGTTTATTTTATGTAAAACCTACCAAGACGCATCACAGCAGACAACACACATGATGGCAGCAAAAAAGTATCAATCCATCACAGTACTAAAATGGGAATGTCATTAATTCTTGTTTACTTTGTTTAACAGATTTAATTTACATTTGATTATCTTAAAAGGAATCTGGAAAACTTCACCTGCACTGTTCAGTACCAGGTATTTATCTCTGAGTCACATATGTCAGTAAATCGGATCAAATCGTTCAAAATGAACCAATATCGACGATGATTCAAATCAGCAACCACAAATTGTGAAATGATTTGGTTTGTTAAAATGAAAATACATCCCTAACAAGTTAACATCGATTTTGATGTTACAATTTCAAAATGTGTGCTGTACAATTGATTTTCTTTTACTATCAGGTTTATGGTTTATTTATTTGAAAGCTATGAATGAAGACAAACTGGATGTCTTTATCAGGTAGGCATCCCCATTGATTTCTTAGATTATTTTTTAAAATGCAGAAATATCTGGCCGCAAAACCTTGTTTGTTATAAAGATGGTCATTCAATTACAAACTTGCTGGCTTCCAGCTGCAACCTGCTCTTTCTAAAAATGGAATTCAGCCTCAATTTTTAATATGTCCACATTTCCTGATATATGTCTGCATCCATGCGCAACAGACAACCTCATCAAACAATATAATAAGGAGCGAGATGGACATGCTCACAAGACTGTCTGGCATGTACCAAGCTGTCATTAACAAAACAAATCTCCACCTCCCACCATTATATCCATCCCTT
The DNA here is from genome assembly GCA_036245035.1 of Adrianichthys oophorus. Taxonomy (NCBI): domain Eukaryota; kingdom Metazoa; phylum Chordata; class Actinopteri; order Beloniformes; family Adrianichthyidae; genus Adrianichthys; species Adrianichthys oophorus. Next base: position 8,328,205 of record BSAI01000138.1, read on the forward strand.
CCGTCTCTTCTCCTCTGTTTTGACAGATCACTGTCTCCACGGCTCTTGAGAGCTACATTCTTACTCTGCGGTATGCAGCCGACACGTGCTGCTCTGCTATTTTTAAAATTAAAAAAAAAAAAAAAATCCCTGACAAATTCATATAGTCAGGAGGAAGCAATGGATGTTCTATTCAGCCATGCAGCAAGGCCAGCTCCTGAAGGAAGGCTAAAAACAGCATCGCCGCTCTGTTTCCCATACAGACGAGTGCATGTCGTAAAGCAGAATCCGCTCCATTTATGAGATGTCTGGTCTCCGAGACAAACTAAGCAGTAAAAATCTACATCAGGAAACTTGTGACAATTTGTGTGAGCGTGAATATCTTTTGTGTTATCTAACTTGGTGCAATGCAGAGCTTTAGATCCCTGTCTGTGTCCTCATTTTCTGTATGCTGACAAGAACCCCTCCCCTCCACCCGCAGCACAGCAGATGTGTGATTATTAGCACGCCTCCTGTAAAGACTTTGACACAGTTTTAAAGCAAAATCTGACTCATTTTTGCAGAATCTCTGACAAAAGCAATGACTCAAAGCTTTGAAAAAAAAAAGAATTCCCTTTTGTTTTTTTAATCCAAATGCAAGTATGTGTAACCCTGTGCCATTAAACTGAAAAGAGAAACACCTGGCACATGCTTTTATTGTGGCAGGCCCTGCTGCTATTTAAGTTCCAGGTTAGGTGAAGCACTTTCTGCTACCTGCTTCCTGCTCTGGCTGCTGTTATTGCTGTGGTGAGCATTCTAACATCATCAACAAACCTGGTTGCCCCACTCGTGCTTCAGCCACCTTGCCTTTAAACACTTTTGGCCAACTCATCGGTGAGTGTTGCAATTGTGGTCCAGTGACTGTATGTATGTGACAGTAGGAGTTTTTTTTTTTTTTTTTTTTTTTTTTTTTTTTTTTTTCTCTTCAATACAACCGGTTGATATTTATCCTGACCTGCTTTGTGTTTTCATTTACACACCCTGGGCTCCTTGAGACGATTCTTCTTTTCTGTGCATGTCAGAGTGCCTAGCCTTTAGTTTAAACAATGCGTTATATGCATGGATGTTCTCCTACGTTTGCTGCTGTTGGCTTAAAAAAGGACAGTGTCTGGGTGTCAGGTCATCTCTTCAGTTAAAAGAAAAGTGCAGGTCACATCGCTGCTCTTGTTCCCACTTAGTGCAAGCAAAAAATAGCAACTTGTCAAGTCAACCTTTTAGCCACTCCACTGCATCCTGTTATAACAGACCCAATTTAAATCCACAGGCGTAGACAACCTGGGAACGCACGCCATACTATATTTGGAAATCACTTAGCGGTGTTGATACTGGGCAGCTGCAATTCCTAAACAAAAGTTTTAAACAGAACTCATATTCCTGACGTGAACAATTGGAAACATCAAACATGGAGAGATTTAAATAGAAGCTGCTTCTCCTAGGGTTGTTTTTTGAATGTCTGCTTAAAAGGGACAAACATTTCATCTAAAAATACTAAGGGGGGAAAAAAAAAAGATGTTGGTCAATTTAAAACAGAGATTTCTAAACATTGGGTTAGCAAAATTTGTCCTATAAGAAATATTGCTTATTATGTGGGTTATAGTCTTGGTTTTAACATGAATTTCTTAAAGAAAATTGTTTGCAAAACTACAGTATCAACATAACTGAAAAAGCTTGTAAATATAGACAATGGAACTCATCTAGTGTGCTAATAGATTTCAAAGAACATATTTCATTCTTCTATTTCATTTGCCTTTTTTATGGGACAACACCAAGTCCCCACCTTCCTTTTTTTCAAACCTGACAAAAACCAGGAAGTGCCAAATGTTGCTGCTCTATGAAAAACCACTGGAGGCAGGTTGCAAAATGGAGCAATTTACCACTGACTTTTTAACATTTACATGTTAAGTTACATTTATACAAAAAAGTGTACAATAAATGAATAAAATGTAAGAATGGCCAGAGTGGGGGGGGGGGGGGGAAAGATCAATGCAGCCACCAAACACAAACCAGTGTCCTTGTGCCTGTCTTAGAACTTCTTAAAGCCACATGCACACCAGTAGCACCAGCATGGTGTCCTCCCTCTTCCTCCTTTGGATGGAACCATATGCTGTGATTTTGCAAATTTGTTATTTAATTTTGGTCTGACAGATACACACCGCACGACTTTTATCCAAAGCCAATTGGCCATCAACACTGAAGTCGGTCGGTCATAGGACGCAGTCTGTAAGGTCAGCCATGCTTGTGTGCTCTTCAAAAAATGCCTGAGTGAAAAACACCTTGTGTTCAGCTTGTTACTTTTACTTTAAATTATATAATTTTTTTGATTCTCCATTTTTTTTTTTTTTCTTAAAATAATAAAACAATTTAGAATAGTTTATGGATCGTAATCGATGCATCTAATAATTGAATATCTCCCCCACCCCTTGTATCTTTTATACTGAAACCTAAATTTACTCCAAAAATACAGGTTTCATTCAGCTTAAATGCCAGTTGTGCGAATGTGGTTGGACAAACTAAAGTGAAATCACACACTGCCGACAAATGCTGCTCTTACCTTTCTCATAATTATTTGCAAGAAGTGGAAATCAAGCAGGCTGATGTCAAAGCTCATTTCCTCTTTAAGACATGGAGATTTACATCCATTGGAAACAGTGGGAAAATGCCCTCTACTAATCAGCATTTGAAATCCCAAATCATTTTTATGGACTGTCTTTTTTTTTCTCCTCACATTTATGGATTCGGTATGTTCAGCCTTCTACTTATGATGTATGGATGGATCAAGATGCATACATGATGAGCAAACACAGACAGCAGGTTATACACTTAGTTCAAATGGAAATTATCAGGCAGAACCTTGCAAATGTGCAAAATTATTACTTTTTCCCAAAGTTTGCAAACAAATCAATAACAATGTTCTGTTTACATAATGTAGACACAATCTATTATTATAAACAAGAGCTGAAAATGTGCTCAATGGTGGCTGTTCCACCAATTTATCAGATTGAATTACATTGAATCGTTTAACATTTCAGAAAGTCACATTGGTGAGTCCATTTAAAAACTCTTAGGTTTTAGATCTATGTTCTAAAAGAATTACATGTATTTATTTTTCTCTAACCTAAACATCATTTGTTTGGATTTTAAGTGGCATATTTCTGATAACACTACACTGAACTAAGTGGGTATTGATCATTTGCAAATGTACTCATTTAAATATAATTTGAAGGAAACAAACTACATAAAATAAACAGCTTTAACAAAAAGGGACTTTTTAAATTTGACAACATTTCCTGAATGTTAGTTTTAGTGACATTTATTTTAGTGCAGATGTGTTTTTTAGGAAATAATTTATCAGAAGCACAAGAATGTCATTTTAAGATATAGAAATCATGCACATGAATTTAGTTTTTGTTTCTGATTCGGTTGAGTACTTTTTGCAATATACCACCACCAAAAGCACAATTCCAGTGAATTCTCATTAGTTTATTGAATTCAAAAATACCATTTGCAGTTTATGTGCTTGTTTGTTAAAAACAGATAATGTGTGTTTTAGGCCGCTAACCTGTTAAGCAGCTCCACAGATGTGGAAAACGATTTTCTTCTTCACATCCAGTAAGTAGTGACTCACTGAACTGGTTGATTATCTCCAGCAGACTTTCTCCATAAACTTGAACTGTAATGTGCCGTTATCATTTTAGTTTAGTCCTTTTTCCTCTTCCATTGTACAGTAGTCCATTCCCATATTGTACTTCACTTTTTGTGGTCTCACTTTAAAGCAACATTTTTTTTTTCAGTGCAGTGTGACAATGCTTCTTTTTTGTGTCCTGATTGGCTGTTGACCTTGTCAAGCAATCTCCCCCATGCAGTGTCTCATGTACAGAATGCATGCAGCTTGCCAGATCCACATAAATCTTCCATCAAGAACAGATCTTTGTTTTAATTCTATAATACTGGCCTCGTTTTCTGAAGTTTGAGAGTTTAAACACAAGAGAAAAGTGTGAAAATGTTCATGTTTGTCTGAAAAAAGCATATTAAGTGTGTAGGGAGAAGATTTAAAGCCTTAAATCATCTGTAAACATCTATACTTTGCACTGTCGGGTTTTTTTATTTTTATATTGTAACCCATGGTGAATATAGGAATACTGCATTGGGATTTATTCATCTATAAAGAAATTACTATGAGTTAGAAACATGTTCAACATTTTCTGTGATTTTTGTTACAACTTTGAAAAACTGAAATCAAACAATAATTAATTATCAGGTGTTGTCTCCAAAGAAACCCTTAAGAAACTGGCTTCTGTTAAGAAAAGAATGTTGTTGGTGCAAGAATATCTAGAAACTTTAGGGAATGCATTTTTAAAATAGTCCATATGCAGGTTAAAAGTGTCTTAAAGGTTAGACTGAGAGTTAGAGCTCAGCTTTGGGAAGGAAGTTGTCTGCTTCCTGTCTCCTGCCAGCTTGCCAGATTTGGCCCTTAGTCATGGGAGGACATTTGTGGTCCTGGACATGTGTGCGTCTTTTGTGTGCCTATACTCTGTTCAGATGGCGGAAGCTTCGCTGTCTACATCAGACCATCTGAGCTGCTGCCACCTTTGACAGATGGAAAAATGCATGACTGTGTTCCACTGACCGCCTGATCTCATCCCCTGATCTCAGCATACTTGTTCAGGAAAAACAAGAATGCTGCACACACTTGTGTAATATCTGATTAATATTGTAATCATGGTTTTCAGAGTGAGGAAAGACCATTGATTGTATATGAGCACTGGACCGAGTAAGTGTGTCATCACCCATAGAAAATTACTTACTTCCAGCTTCAATGAAATTAAGTCAATTCAGTTGCCATTTTTTGGTAATGATTCCAACATGTTGGAGCCATGCTACATCATTAGGCACCACGTATTTTTTATTGAATCATCCAATTGGTCAGTTTATAACTTGAAAAACTTGCTACAAAAAAAAGAAGGAAAAAACAGGATTAGCAAGAACATGTTAAAAAAAAAAAAGTATTCGAGCAAGAATGGTTATTCTGACAAATTTGACTGCATGTATGAGCTGCTTATTTCTCAATAGAATTTTGTTTTTTGGAACCAGCAGGTACTTGGTATTTGCAGACCCAGGGAGTAAAAGTCACTCAGTCCACTTCCCATATTCAGTAAATGGGAAAGACCAAGTTGACGATGAAAAACAAAACAAACAAACTTCCAATCATAGAAAATTGGTTCCTCTGACTGATTAGAAAAAAAAAAAAAAAACAACAAAAAAGCAAGTATAATGTTTTCTTCAATAATTCAATTATGAGTCACCACAATACAAACACGATCAAATTATTCATTATATCCTTTGGTATTTCCTTGAAAATCCTTTCTTTTTTGTCCAATATTGTTTCTATATTTCAACTTGAAACAAAGAAAAAACTACATTAATTTAGACCTCAGACTACATTTAAAAAAAAATAACTTTATGTATATACATAAAGTTAGTTTTTAAAAATGTAGTTATTTTTTTTAAAATGTAGTCTGAGATATAACTGTTCTGAAAATTGCACTCAAATACGACAAAGATGCTACAAAAAAGTAAATAATAACTTTATTAATTATTTTCTACCATTTTTGTTACTTATTTGACTAGTTTAGCAAATACAGCATTGTTCCTCTTTCAAAGAAACCCCTGGGTTGTGTACAAATGCTGCAAAACCTCAAAACATCATATAAGCCCACAAGCATAAAATCACGTGTATACATTTTTATTCACTTTTCTTTCATCTTCTTGTGTGCTTTGCCAGTGCAGTAGAGCCTTAGTCATTGGTACTTTGCTGTTTACAGTAAACAGAATCCTGTGTGTGAAGGGCAGCTGAGGAAAATGCTCCTGGCACGGAAACACATTGAGGAAAGAAAAATGTGATGAAATAATAAGGGCGGTTCTAAATTTAGCCTGAGCTGTGAGTAACAGTTGCATTGGTAGCTGTTTGACATTGCTGAGAGTCGCTGATGTGGCAGCAAGAGCCGTGCTGCTTGTCTGAAAGAGAAAGAATGGGAACGGTTTGATGAAAATAAAAATGTATTTATGTTTAAAATTTAATAGGTGGTTATTTAATCATAGAAAAACTTTTTTTTATAAAGTTTGTGCTTTTAAAGACACAAAAGGATGTCCATAATTTAAAAGATAGATTAATAGATTGAAATTGCACTAGTTTGCTAATCCTGTTCTATAATCACAGCTTTCCTGAGTCCCCTAACACTCACTCTGACACCTGAGCTCACTGTTCACTTCAGGAGACAGGCTGGGATAAAACCACTCGGGCGGCTTTCCAGCACATCACCCAGATCCTATTTTCATCAACTTTCTCCTCAGAAAAACCAAACATTTTCAGAACAATGTCACTCCCTGCCCCAGCCCTCCTCCATTTAATGTGTGGCACCATAATCCACAGTTCTCAAGCCCCATCACTTTATCATTTAATCTCCACACAAATATAAATGGACAGGCTATATAAAGAACATCACTTTATCTGCGGTTGCATTGGTATTACTTTTTGATATTATTTCAGATTGTGGGACATTTTCCAAAGGGGATTTTTTTTAATGTGCTGCTTTCTTCATTCAAAGTGATTTACAAAAGTTGAATTTATTGTCAGCATAATGGCCTTTCAGGCAGGTTTTACAGAAGTCCATCTTGGGTTCCAAGTGTTCTCAATAATTGTAAACCTTTTACTGAATTGCTACTAATGTTGTGTACTATTGATTATCAAGGTAGTGATAAGGCACCATGAAACAAAAAAGTACCCTTTGATAGCTCTTTGGCCCTAAATCATATGTGAATTCTAAAGATTATTTTTTTCATGAATTTGCATAAGCACTACTATGCAATTAAGTGCACTACAGATCTAGAGTGAATCCCACTTCCAGCACTTGGCTTTACCGCCAGCATTTGAAGAGGTGTCCCAATTCTCCTGGGTTAAAAGGGATCAAGCTGGCAAACCCTTTCCAAAAAAAAAAACAGCTTTAGATATATAGATTAGAATTATTTGTTAAAATTCCTTAGAAACATTTAAAATAATTTAGGATAGCTAACATCTTCATTACAACTATGTAACATTTAGAGTAGCATCTTTACACATTTGAACTTTTAGATACATTTACATCAAGCTCTGAAACATTCGATGCCTCTTCGTGAACACGCATATATCCACGTTTTGAGCTTCTATGTTCAAAACTCTTGCATTTGAGTGTTGCTGCACATGTTTTTAAGTCAATTTTTGGGCTCTACATACAAAACGTACGACCAATGAACGCACATTAAAAGTTAAAACAGTTGAACAATCAGGTACTCAGATTGAATAGTTACAGACGGATGGGATCCTTTATATTTCACAGAAGTGCCAACTGCTTGAAAATTGATCATGAAGGAGAAATTAGTCATAGTAGCTTGAATTCAAACAGAATTACGTAAATTACGTGTCTTTCATATTTTAGAATAGAGCTGTGAAAGAAAAAGTCTGGAGCAAGATTCACAACATTTGCACCGCTTCGACATTTGATACCAAGCCTCTTCCAACTTTGAGTACATGCGCTAGTATCAGGTAGCAATAGTCCAGTATGAGCATCATATGCTAAAAGCACCTTTAAGAATGCCTGTTTAGCGTGTTACTGAATGGGCATCAATGAGTCTTCATTTTTTAAGCGTTGTAAAAATATTTATTTATATGAGACATTTTGAGCCAGTTTTTTTTTTGTTGTTGTTCTGTCTTAGCTGCACTTTTAAAAAACGTTGTATTTTAGGTACAATTTCAAAAATCCAAAGGAATATCTGAAAGACACATTTAGTTTAAGGTGTAGAGCAAAAGATCCTGAAGTTACAACTGTCTACCTTCCTGGATTTTGTTCCACATCTCTTATTCATCTTAGTCGATGAAAAGATGGCGAGGAAGTGTGAGGTTAATCTCTTTCATCTTCAGCTGGTGCCGGTGACATCTGCTGCCGGCTACTCCCACAGTCGTACAAAATATTACACTGCATGCTGTGCTATGTATGACAATGTTTGTCATACATGACAATGTTTGTCATACATATAATAAACTAAAATTAGGTTTTAAATCCAATTAAACATCCATTTTCAACGTTTGATCTGAATTCATGTTATTCTCTTCTATCTCAAAAATGAAACTCAGTTTTTTTAACATTTCTAAAGAATTGACATTATTACTAAAACTGTTTTCTCTTTTATGTGGAATAAATCACATGTTCTTTTTCAGGGATCAAGCCTTTAGGGATTCTTTCTCACTTCGTTGCTTATCTCCATCATGTATAATGAAAAGTTCCTTCAATATTAAAGCAGCTGGCTTTGCTAAAAGCCTCTCAGAATTCCCAGCAGTTCATGTATTCCCCAATGGCACAAGTACGTTTCAGAAAAGTGGAGATGTTTTATGCACAGCGCTGTAATGTTTCATGGAGAGTAGAGGAAAAATGCTGTTCATAAAACATTTTAAAACATTTAACCAACCCCAATTATTGACAAAAAAAAAAAAAAAGAGTTTAGTTCTTACAAGATCTGGTTGGGTCAGTGGTTGTATTTGAAACATGAAAAGAAAATTTCAATGAGAAGGACACCACTGACTAAAATGAAAATAAAACTCAACTACTGGATGAATGGATTAAGTACTGAATTAATTAATACCATTTTCTCTCCATAATCTGTGGGGTAGCCATGGTGCAGCGGTAGGGAGGATAACTTCTGATTGGAAGACTGCAGGTACGATTCCTTCCGTGCCCACCCTTGTGCTGAAGTATCCTTGGGCAAGATACTGAACCTTTTAGTCCTTCGCTAATCCTTTAAAAAAATATGACCACGCAGGGAATGGAGATTAACCCAAAGGCTATGTTCCAAGTTTTGGACAGCTTCCTCTCAATAAAATCATGTTTTCAAAGGATTCATGTGTTTCCTCTGGTTGCTAGTAAAGAAAAAAGCTCAGTATGCTGTCCAGCAGATAAATATGACGAATATGACTGCAATTTTGTTTGTTGTTGTTTGTTCTTAGAAACCCATACACTCTCTGGTTGGGCTATCGACAGCGCATGCATGCTCAGCATGATGGAACCAGTGACTTGCATTAGCCACTGGGGGACATTTCCCCCGTAATGACATTAGATCCTGTCATTTACTGTGGGCCACATCAAAACATGATGTGATATAACCAGACAGAAAAGGCTTTTGTAAGGACAACCTCGAGCTCTCATTAAGACAATGTTAGGCTCTGAAAATAACAGAGCCAGAATGTTTTCACTCTTAGCTGACCTGCAAATTACTAGGAGCAAAACAACAAAACTTTATCTTTTTTTTTAATTCAACGGAGGACTTTAACCAACATACTGCTTAGTCAGTTCGGCTCCAGTCCATCAGGAGTATTTTTCTGTCTTTACTGAGAGATAAACAATAATAATAAAATGTTTATCCTTAAAGAAAATTCTTTAAAAAGTGCTCCATCACACTATAAAAGCATAATGCAATAAGAACATTTAAAATGCTATCATGAAAAAAGAAAACAAATACAAAATGAATGTTAAAAATATCTCTATAAGTAATAAAATATAAACAAATGCATTTTATTTTTTAAGGATTAACATATAAGTCGCTTTTTAAAAATAGTTTGGCCAGTTTAACTTATACTTAGAAGTTACTTTTTTCAGATCTTTTCTTTTGTATAATGCAGTTTTTTTTATTTCTGTGATTTATACTCCAGAAAATCCAAAGTATAATACCTGGTTCATACTGAACGCGGAAGCAGCGCGGAACGGAGGTCTCCGCTTTCACTTCATCACACCAGATGCCTATTTTTTCATGATTGTCGACAGGCGCTTCTGCAAGAGGTTTTGTAAGTTTTGTTTTTTTTATTTTCTTTCCCATCATGAGAAAGCTAATATCCTATCGTATCGTATCGTGTCCTGTTCTGTTCTCTTTTCTTCTCTTCTCTTCTCTTCTCTTCTCTTCTCTTCTATTCTATTCTATTCTATCCTAATATCCTTGTTGCCAACTGCTCTCTGCCTCCCTCTTGTTGATTGTTTTTTTTACATCCAACCACCATCGGCTCCGTAGTCGGTCCACTGCGTTGATTTGTGTGTGTGTGCGAGCGTGAATGTGTGTGATTATGAGTTGTACGATTATGAGTAAATATCTTTGCTAAAATAAAAGTAAAATTTCAGTTCATACTTTTTTATCCCCCCTCCCTCCTGATGGAGTCTGATGGAAGAAGGGTCAAAAGATATTTTAGTCTCATGGCAAATAGACAACAATGTCCCTAGTGGCTTTGCTTTTACCAGATTTTATTATTTTACATTTGGACATACACATCCGCAGGAAAGGTTATATGGATTTGCACGTCATCAAGAGGATCGTGGTGATTTATCTTTCGGTATAGGTTGGATCTCTCTTCAGGGAAAGTACCCTAAATTAAAGGTCCAGACTGGAAACCCAGAAACAGCCATTTCTAAGAATACCTGAGGAATTGATGAATAGCTAGTAAAAATGACCCTTTCATGACTTCATCTGTAGTAAGCCTTTTTTTTTTATAAACTGGGACTGTGGCCAGAATGTTATTTGTTGCTTTACCTGCTCTGTGCCACAAACTGAGTGCTAATCCTGCCTTCAGCCTTTTTATGTGTTTAGTTCGTTCCAGGGATTTATTTTGATGCCCTGAAATTGGCTTCACTCCGAGGGTTGTCTCCACTAAAAGCATTTCTGAGCAGTGGGATTAACCGTGTTGTCATCAGAATATAACAAGCGCACACTGACCTTATGTACCGCCAAGCGAGTGGAGCAATCCACGAGGAGATTGTACCACCTAATGGAAACACAACAAAAAACAATGAGTTTGATAGAATTTACTCAAACTATTGGTGTGATCTGTTGTTAGAAGGTTGTCCTCACAGTGAGTGCTCATTAAAAAGGCATCAAACTGTAATGCTTATGCTATATAAAAAATAGGCAAACAATTATTTTGATGGTATTATGCAATGGCACTGCATTAGCAAATAATTTCTGAGGAAAATTTCATGCTGCCCTATTTTTTTTTTTTTTACTTGACTGGATAGCACGATGAGACGGTACAAAAATGAGATGGAACTAATAACATTAACAAGAACCCTTGTGGATTAAGCTTTCCTAAAAATAAACATAATGCATATTAAATACACACAAGAACACATTTGCACTAAATATATTTGCATAACACCCGTCCAAAGGCCTTTGTTTTTGTCTTATGAAAATGTAAAACTAAGTAGGGCATGAATTTTAGGTCACTAAAAATAATTTGCTAGATGTTGTCTTATAAAAAAATATTTGGAACTGCTGTAACACTGGAGTCAGTATTAGAAAAGTTAATGGAAGCTCAATAGATGTTTTACAACCATTTATTATTTTAAGTACTATAGTACTATTAGAAAATTTACAGATTAAAGATAATTAAGCAATGTTTCTAAGTACAATTCTCTGTGATTATGCATTATGAATGATCTGTCAATACATTCATTTTAGGCTTTTTAACACCGAATATGTGGACAAGAAAAACTAAATACAAGTATTTATGAAGAAAAGATACATAGATCATTCTGTAAAACCCCACTCCAATCATCTTTGCAGCTAATGTAAAATTGATCCCAGTAGCCTTTTAATGATCATATTGCCGTTTTAAGCCAAAATAAAAAAACATGTTGTTTTCTAGGACATGTTTTCTGCAGAGTGGCAGTAGTTCATTAAAAAAATCACCTAAAATTTGTTGGCAAGACTGTTGGTGTAGAGTAAGCCTGACCCTATGTCCCATCATCTAACTGTTTACTATCTCTCCCGCTATCTTACAGCACCTCACAACCCCAACCAAACATTACCAGTTTAACAAAAATGGTGACCTATGTGGGAGCTGTCCAACCGTTCAGTTTTGAGCCAGATGCCAGCTCAGACGAGGACAAGAAAGATGCACATGGATGGATTTGTCTGCAAGTGGATGCATCAGAATGGAGCTTGTGGCCTTGCGATTGTAGGTTCTTCATCACAGCTATAAGCTTTTTTGAGCAACATTTTTTTGTTTGCTCCTGATTCACAACAATTTGAATAAAGAAATACTCAGAAATGCACTTTTAAGTTTAATTTTCTTGAAACGCGTATACATGTCCTCTATCGTGAAAAAACTGCTACAAGAACATGTTAAAAACACAATTTTCGTTGTAGTAGGTCTTTAATAAATGACTTTATCTTTTGTGTTTAATGACTGACCAAGAGATTAATAAAACACAAAATTTTGTGTTTTCAAAATAACACATGACCATTAAAAAAAGCTTTTTTAGGTTCCATGTAGGGACAGATTCCACAACTGCGATGAAAAGACGGAAGGAGAGCTTGGAAGAGCTGACTAATGCTCGACAAGTATCAAAAATCAATAAGGATGAAGTGAGGGACATTTAAGATTATTTATTTAACCATGTTTGATTGTTTGCACTTATTTATTTTAAGTCTGTAAAAGTACTGGAACTGAAATGAAAAAAAAGGCTTGGTGTCACAAGGCAGTGGTGGAGCACCCAATATGCAGGAGACTAGGCTTGGTGGCGGAAAAGTAAAACGTTTAATAAATAAACTGAAATATGACAAAACCCATGGAGAAACAAATGAGTGACAAAACAAAGCAGAGCAGATGACCTGACCATGACGAACAGAAACCAGACACTTATGTACTCTGAAGTAGATTAACTACATTAAGGCAGCAGTGGTTGTTTAACCTAAACCTAGTGAGTCTGATGAGGAAAACAGAGCATGACAAAAGCATCACAAAATATTTTATTTGTCATTCTTTCAATACAGCAAGTAGTCTTTTAAAAAATGAAAAAAAAAAAAAAAACAATCAAATAAGTTATTCTCAGTATTTTTTTTTTCTAACGTGTCCTGTCTAACTGCTGTGCAAACAGATATGAGCTGAAGGCCCCTTGTGTTGGACAGATTTTACGATTATAATGGAGGGTTATGAATCTTCCGACATGTTTTGTTTTTGAGGCTTAACTTTAGTCTTAAGTTTATTTATTTAGTTATTCTCACAATTCATAATAATAATAAAAAAGCTAAACTTTTTCCAGCCAAAAGTGTCTTTTTAAAAGAGCAGGGAAAGCCCTTTTACTGCCCCCTGTGGAATGATGGTGAACTACAGGGAAAAAAAACATGGACCGCTAAACACAGTGGGTTTTAACCCAGATGAACCCACAGGAGCAACTTTAGCCCTCGTCTGGATTTTTTTTTCCTATTTTTTCATTTTTATGTTTATTTTTTGGCTGCTGTTAATTGCTGCTTTCCAAAATGAAGATGCAAAAACTAAATGTTAATATTTAACTTTAAAGCCTTGAAGAAAATTGTTGTTAGTTTCTCCAGAGTTAAAGGGAAGTTTGGATCATGCTAATGAGATAGGGGTCTCAGAGACGCCTGTATCAAATATGAAACAAATATTGGGTCAATTGGCAGATAAGTGGACCCATGGGGTGGACTCAAAAAAGCTCCACCTTTATTTCGTCCCATTCAGTCAGTCATTTCTGAATGTTTTTGAGTTGTTTGGCGTAGACTCAGGTCATTGTACCCATCCCAGGGAATTATTTTCACAATTTAAATTCACATTGGGAACATTAGAGATTAACCTTCTAGTGCAGGCACACAGGCCACAGTTGGCATGCGGAAAGAAAGACAGTGGCATGCAGGGGTGTGACGACAATGAGCACTGGATCTGCAGCCTGTTTGTGTCTTTCAGATTTGAAAGACAAAAAAAAGGGCTGAGTGACAAAAAAGCAGAGCTGTTACTGAGACCCCGCGTACCTGTACAAATACTGCTGCTTTTTCATAGTTTCACACAACACACATTACTTTCCACGTCAGCCTTCATGAACAGGTGAGTTAAATTAAGACTGATCTTATTTGCACGTTTATATGTGACCCGCACAAAAACGAATTCATGTTGGCAACACGTAATCCTTTCACCCAAGAAGCACATTGCTGCATTGTCCGCACATATTTTAATTGTTTCAGTTTTGTTATTGGCCACACATATTTAAAAATAAACTTAAAGTTAAAGCCCCAATAGTTATCACGCACCTGCAGTGGGGATTGAAAGTTTGGGCACCCCTGGTAAACTGTTACATTGTTGTGCATAAAGAACCCAAGAACAGATTGAAAACTTTCCTAAAGGCATTAACTTACAGATGAGACATTCCTTAAATATGTCAAAATAATTTGGCTTTATTTCCATCTTTTACCCTTTAAAATAACAAAAAAACAAATATTGCCGCTTGCTAAAGTTTTGGCACCCTTCAGAGTTTATAGAATGCGCTGCCCCTTTTGGAAAAGCTGAGACCTGTGAGTGTCATGGATTGTTCACATTCATCGTTTGTAAAGACCAGGTGATTTCCATCTCAAAGATTTGAAATAATCTGAATCATCTGACTTTACCTCAACAATCAGCACAATCCGCAGTTGTCCAGAACGATGAAACTAAAAATAGTTGATGCTCACAAAAGCAGGAGAAGGCTATAAGAATATAGCAAAGAGTTTTCAGATGCCACTATCCTCTGTTCAGAATGTCATTAAGAAATGACAGTCAACAGGAACAGTGGAAGTTAAAGCAAGATCTGGAAGACCAAGAAAAACCTCAGACAGAGCAGCTCGCAGGATTGTGAGAAATGCAAGTCAAAACCCACATTTGACTGCACCATCCCTCCAGAAGACCTGGCAGACTCTGGAGTTGTAGTTCACTGTTGTACTGTCAAGAAATACTTGTATAAATATGGTCTTCATGGTAGAGTCATCAGAAGAATCTATGTCCTCACCACAAAATTCAGCGTTAGAAGTTCACAAATGAACGAATAAACAAGCCTGATGCATTTTGGAAACAAAATTCTGTGGACCAACGAGGTTCAAATGTAACTTTTTGGCTGCAATGAGCAAAGGTACATTTGGAGAAGAAAGGGTCCAGAGTTTAATGAAAAGAACCTCTGTCTAACTGTTAAGCATGGGGGTGGATCAATCATGACTTGGGCTCGTATTACAGCCAGCGGCACAGGAAACATTTCACGAGTAGAAAGAATAATTGCACAAATTTTGGATTCCACAAAATGTCAGCAAAATTTTGGACACTAACTTGATGCCAAACAAACCCAAACAAAATGCTGCAGATGGCCTGTTTGACATTGAATAAAAAAATGATGAATCAGAGCAGTGTTCACATGACCCACTGGTTTCTGTAGAATCAGAAGTTTGCTTTTGTGTTCTTATCTATCTGTTTTTTTTGTCTTTGCAATTTTGGCAGGAAATGACATCACCAGACAAATGTTTCCCCAATAATCTGCAAAGAAAGGAGACAAACAATCCTAAAGGTTGTTGTGTTGGTTAAGAACCAAGCATGTGACTACGTAATTACAAATCATTTGCCTGATTGTATGATCAAACATGAACTAAAAATGTGAGATACAAAAAAGAGGAAAAGAAAACATAAAACGCAACGGAAAAAATGTAAGAATTAAGGGGTCACTGCTCCTCAAAGTCGCCTAACCCTTCAACACCGGAGTTGTTACCAGCGATACGTAAATAACCTGCATTCTTTAGACATACCGTAAATCTTTGACTGTTTACGCAGTCAAGGTGAATCCGCTGATTCCTGTTGATTGGATAAGAACTTTGCTACTGTGTAGTAGTGCATAAGCGCAACGCTGCTTTTCTCTGCTTCAGAATCCACTAAAATTATGTTATTGTGTAAACAATTGAAGAGTTACGATAGTTGAAAGAATGTAAACACTGGAGCTAAACAAGCTCCAGAAAAAGCTATGACATTTTTTTGTCACACTGCTACAAGATCATGTCTGTACATTAACTCAACATTGAAAGTGAACGGCCCTGATGCGCAAATCACATTCTGTATTTGGTGTGAACCCAGATTTAGACAACAATCTCTTAAACCCAGCAGGGGGCACTGTACAGACCTCACATAAGTCACTAACCACCAACAAGAGCACACTAGACTGAGATCAAATAAGGCCAGATGTGTTTTTAATTGTTATTGGAGGCAGTTAAAACAGCATTATAGTAGTGACTGACATCCAGCTGGACATTATTTTGCCATCATTTGCAGTTAAGCATCAGGTCCCCTCAGGTCAAGGATAATTTCAGATGCTCAGTGCTATGAGTTTATGCTTCTGATTGCAAAAGAAAAATCAAGAAGAGCAACAATTTGGATGTTAGTTGGAGCTTACACACCACCTCCGCTTAAATAAATAAAAAAAGAATGCCAACAACATTTTTCAAAAGTGAGGTAAAAGTTGGTAAAAAGAAAATAGCCATTTGTTTATTGCGATGCTTCTTGCATCAATATTGCATTCAGTAGATCAGTAAGCAAAAAAAAACATGTGGTTACATCCTTTCAGAGCATAGAAAACAAAACAAAACTGAGTTTGATAAAAATTCCAGGGGAACCACGCTTTTATGATAATATAAAGGTGAGAGCAGGTGAGGAGAGAACAGAAAAGGACATGAAGGAAGCAGAAGAACATCTCCAAACCAGGTGGTTTCTTGTGTGTGCTTCAGAGCCTCCCCTCCATCTTTTATGGCTCTATAGTGAGTGACATTTACTGGACGGAAAAGCCTCCAGAGCGACGGCTTCAGGGGAGGGGAGGTGGGCGGTTGTTAGCTGATATTCAATAGTGCTCCCAGGAAATGGAACTGCAAGCATGCGTGGATGAAAACAATCACTTTGGCAGAAATTTGGACATGCTGCGTAAACAGACATTAAACGGAAAATAAACGGCAATTGGAGTCCACTATGGCCATACCATGCTCACATAGCTGCCATGCACTCATTTATTGCCTTTTCTAATCACAATGTTCACTAACGATTTTGTAGAACACTCGTCCGCTCTGTGAATTATTAGATACAGCAAAGAGCAAAACAGCAAGAGCTCAGTGTCTTCAACAGAATTACATAACACTGTCATCCAGTACATGAATATGGATCTTTTACCTTGAGTCTGATGTGTGAGAGATAAGGTGGACTCTTCTGCTCTTCCTCAATAACCACTGCCTATCCCACAAAGTGTGTTTTGCTAAAGCCAGACGCAGCCTCCGTCTAGCCAATGCTGTGTATTTGTATGAAATCATACAGCTCAGGACTGAAGATATCTCATGTTTCTGATGCCAGTAAGTGGGAGCTACACGCGGCGCTCTCATTGGTGTGAAATCGGAGTGGGGGGGGGG
The DNA here is from genome assembly GCA_036245035.1 of Adrianichthys oophorus. Classification (NCBI taxonomy): domain Eukaryota; kingdom Metazoa; phylum Chordata; class Actinopteri; order Beloniformes; family Adrianichthyidae; genus Adrianichthys; species Adrianichthys oophorus. The sequence goes on from BSAI01000138.1 coordinate 8,345,482, forward strand.
GGGGGGGGGGGGGGCATCAGAGGGGGGGGGGGGGGGGAGCTTTGTTTGAGCAGGGAAATCTCCAAGGACAACCCTGAGCACCCTCAGTGATGCTGTGTTTGAGGAGATGGAAATGTGGAGGAGTTGAGTGAAACAGAGGCAAGGGTGATGCAGAGGGTCTTCTCTGATGATGTGAAGGGAAATCTGTTTTTTAATTACATATTTGAATTAATCTGAAGAAGATGTGACAGGTATTTTACCTATTTAAATACATTCCTATTAATGAAATAAAAATGCAACATGGTTATGACATGGTTAAATATTTACAAGTATTTTAACTACAATATTGGGATTTTTATAGTTTTAGACTTTTATAACATGGAGTTATGTTAAATAAATGGTCTTTTATTTAATATTGAGTTTAATAAACACAATTTCTTTTGATAAATTATAATTTTGAATTCCCAAACAACCCTGATTATCCATCCATTTTATTAAAGACCCAGTCCAAAAACAATTGTGCTTTTGGTGTTTTTGCTCTTGTGGCACAGAGAAATGATATTTTAAAAAATTAAACCTAAAATTGCATTTCAGACAAGGTCTGTGTATGTGTTTGTTTTCCTCGTTCAAGCGGGAATTTGGTTTAAAACTTTATGGCTGGAAAGCTCTGATAATACTAATACTGACAATACTAATACTAATACTAATAATAATAAGTCTGGTTACTCCTAAATCTCATAAGTGAAAGAACACTTTAAATTGAAGCTATTAGGGAACTTAAACTTGGTTAAAGAAACAAAAGACATTATGGTATAATTCAATCAAGGGCACACACAAAAAATATATATTGTACGTGTTCCAGCCTGCACAAGGCTAAAAAGACATTTCTTTTGAATCGTGAACATGACAAATGTCCATGAAGAAAGAAAACTTTGTAAAAACAGTGTAAACCTTTGAAGGAGTGAACCACCAAAATGACTGAAAGGATGAAGATTCATCCATGGTGTAAATTCACTTTCAAATGTTTTAAAGTGCATTTAATAAATACTTTTGCATTTTAGCAAACGATCAACTTCAATTTTAGAGTAAAATGTATTGAAATGGCTGTGCCCGACTTAAAACAGGATGTTTGACAGCTCTCTTATATAGATGACTGTAAATCTGGAAAAAAAAAAAAAAAAAGTGACTGATTTGCCTCATGTGATGTCAATGTGTGTGATGTTCTGTTGCTATATTGTGGTTCACTTTTCAGCGGTCACACTGTTTCACATAATTTTTTAATTGTTTTTTTTTTTTTAAACAGCGTACTGTGTTCCTCATCCTGATTGGCTGGAGACCTTGTCACTCAATCTCCTCTGTGCCATGTCTCCTGTACAGATATGTGCAGCCATCCATCCAACTATCCATTTTCTTAACTTACTATCTATATCCCTTTCGAGGTTACGGGGTTGCCAGAGCCTGTCCCAGCTACTGCTGGGTGAAGGTGGGTTTACACCCTGAACTGGTATCCAGTCTGTCACAGGGCCACACTCTCACACACACACCCAATTTAGAGTGACCAATTAACCTATGAAGAATGTTTTTGGACTGTGGGATGAAACCAGAGTCCCCAGAGAAAAAGTTCGGGGGGGGGGGGTGTAGGCAAAATCTACACAGAAAGGTTGTTGCCGGGATTTGAACCAGGGCTAACCACTGCTCCTCTGTGCAGCCCGTTCTTTTCTTTTTTTATACCATCTCTTGAAGTGGCCGTACAATTCTTCATTCATTCATTCATTTTCCAATCCGCTTTATCCCTTTCGGGGTCACGGGGTTGCCGGAGCCTAACCTGGCTACTCATGGGCGAAGGCAGGGAACACCCCTGGACTGGTCGCCAGTCTGTCGCAGGGGACACAATCACACAACCATACACACTCACATTCACACCTAGGGACAATTTAGAGTAACCAATTAACCTGTGAAGCATGTTTTTGGACGGTGGGAGGAAGCTGGAGTACCCGGAGAAAACCCACGCATGCACGGGGAGAACATGCAAACTCCACACAAAAAGGTTACCCATTGATGACACTGTTTCAAGTTCCCCCAGCCAGGACTTGAACCGGGAACCTTCTTGCTGTGAGGCAAGAACGCTAACCACTGCACCACCATGCAGCCCTGATTGTAATTCTTCAATTACAATTAAATTTTTGTTTCCATTCTATCAAGGTTTGAACTTAAGGAGGTTAAATCAGAGAGAAAAATGTGAAAACATTAATTTCTGTCTGGGAAAAGTGTGTAGTGAGGAGTTTTACAGACTTAAAACCTCTAATCCTACTTGACAGATTTTGGTTTTTTGTGTGCATTTTAACTATCTCACATTTGGGTCATCTTAAAACTGTTTTGTGATTTTTGTATATATATATTTATTTTCCTTTTAAAATATATATCTGAAATCAAATATTGTCATGGTAAATGGCATATTCTTATCTAGCACTTTTCTACCTTCCTTGAAGGCCCAAAGCGCCTCACAGTCACCCATTCACACAGTGATGGCGGCTGTGCAGCCAAACACTGGCACCAACCTTCCACTAGAGGCAATTCAGTATCTCGAGGACACTTCAACACGAGTGTGCAAGGCAGGAATCGAACCTGCAATCTTTTGATCAGAAGTGAACCCCACTACCGCTGCACCATGGCCGTCCGTCATCAACATCACATTTGTAGTAATTTAAGGGTGACTAATGTCAAGACAGGCAAACAGCTTTTTTACAGCCTCTTACAATGCTTGCATTTGCTTTGGATGGAACAAAACTAGAACACAAGACATGTTTTGTTTTCTCATTTTTAAGATGTTTAATTGATTAAATAAATTGCAGGTGCACTAAAAACAATCAAAGTATTTTTTCAATAATAGTATATGGCTGCAATCTTCATGTGGAGCCATTTAATATGCCAAAAATACTTGAACACTGCATTTGATATAGCATCATAATTACTTCATAGTCATTAAAGTCTGCATCTGGTGTCTTAGTGCAGATGATTTATGCTGCATACATGCAGCTCCGTTGCAGCTGCTGACATGGTCCGGTTGTCAACAACAACCCAAATGATCTCACATCCTTTGTCTATCATGATGCTCAAAGCAATAGTGCAAATGCTGAAAGACAAGGCACCCATTGCCACCTCCATTGTTTGTACCACAAAGCTCATGGCAGACATCTTATGACAAGCAGAGAAATAAATTGCATCTCATTGCAATCTGCCGAGGAAAAATGTGCAGGGAAGTGGTGAGGAGGCGGTCTAGCAGCGATCATTGGTGAGACTGAATAGATAACCAAGTGTTACATAAAAATCACACGCACAACCTTGCCAGATCACTGCCCACACATGTCTTCTTCTCTCCCTCCTCCTCCTCTTGGCTGAGTGCATTACAGGCAGTGATGGAAAGGTAACTTTTAACAATACTTTACTCAAAGGTGCAGAAAAGTCTTTTCTGTATGCTGCGATTAAAGCAATAGAAATGAAATGCTTTGAAGGCTCGAATAACCTGTTTGTACCACGTCAAGTGTTGGCTTTCACTACAAACCCGGAGCAAAGCAAGCAAGGTCATGCGTCACTTTTAGAAGTCACAAGTGGTGTTATTCTTTTTTTGTACGTCGGAGTCATTCGATATTTAAACACTACCGTCTCCACAAATTCCCATTGAAAAGCTTTTGTCAAATGTCAGACCTGCAACAAAGACAGCGATGAAGAATCCCCGCCTGCACAGCTGATCAGGATGAGTGTCCTTCATGAAGCTGCAGCTTTGTGTGTCATAAGTCTCCTCTTTTGTCTCATTGGATGACTAACCAGAAATGCTCTCCTGGAGGCAAAAGTTCTTGCGTTTTCTATTTCATCTTCATCACCATCTTTCCACGCAGTCCCTTACTCAGGTTGGCATTTCAAATTTTGCAGGTCAATGATAGAGTGATAAAGATTTACTAAGTCTGAAATAAAATGTTATCTCTCTGATTTGTGTCAGGCTGGTGCTTTCATCTGGGTTTGGTACCAACGAAGAAGGAGTTTGGCTTTTGTTTTCCACAGGAAGTTTTTTTTCCCCTTGATCTAAACTCTTCTGCACAGTGACATATCTATTCTTGTGGATTTCTTAAAACCAGGGGTGTAAAATTATAGCGTTAATTGCGATTAATTAATTACAGACAATTAGTGCATTATTATCATTTTTTTAATTGCTTTCTTATTTTTAATCTCTATTATCTATTATGTAAGTGATATTGCCTGCTGAGTTGTTTGTTTTCATAAATTATTGGACAACAGAGGCCTTGGGCGGTGGTTTCTGTAAAGTCCATTAATTTCTGATTTAAACACCTCAAAGGGCATTATGTCTTTTATAGCATGGTCATTTACAAAAAAAAAAGAAATATTAATATCAATTATCGGTACTTTAATCTTTTTAATTTTTAGATTTAAATTTAATTTCACAAAAAGTGGACTATTTGGTACACAGTGCGACACGTTGTCATGGTAGCTGCTACAGAGCCTGCACCGACCTCATTCTGGAGCAGCGGAGGAAAGTGGTATAGATGTAGAACACTATGATAAATTAAACAAAGCATCACTTTAGAGGGAAAGTTCATGTCTCACTGCTTTTTTTTTCTGTCCAGAGGATGAAGAAAAGCTTTGTTTCAAAAAACAAAGTCCAAAGTTAGTTCAGCTTGTTTGATGTCACCTCCTCATGTTGCATTTCCCCTTCTTATATTCTCTCCTCTCTTTCTCTTCTGCTACAGCAGTCTTCAATATGTTCAAACTCACCAACCAGATTAAAGGAAACTAGAAAATCACTTATGTCTTACTGTTAAACTGTGGAATAAGGTATGTCAATCTGTGTATTATGGCATTAGAAGAAGATGTTTGAGGTAAATATTTTCAAATTGCTTAGAAAATGTTCTTACTCTTTTTTGATGTGTTAAACTAAAGCTCTCTGGACATGATTATTTTTTCTTAATTGTTCAAAATTGAAAAAAAAAACCTCTTGGTGGTGTAAAGTAAATGTTTTTTAGTTGTGTTTTGTTTTTCAACTGTCCCAATGACACAAATTTGAATGAAAATTCCATTAAAAATGAGGCATTTCAAAGCAATCGTTAGTTTTAATTAAAAGTAAATTAATTGGATCAATTAAATACTGGTCAAACAGGTTAAACAAAATGCATGTCAGCACTAATCAAAACCATTTTGCATCAAAGCCAAGTATTTGTTTTAGTGCATTCAATTGCTTTAATTTGAACAAACTTGCTTTGCACCCTCTTGCAAATGATTTTTAATTGGAGAACATTTGCTGCACTGGGATTATTTATCTTGAACAGTGTCCTATTTGGAAAGGTTGTCACATGAACCTTTGGCAAAAGTATATATATATATATATATATATATATATATATATATATATACATATATGTGTGTGTGTGTGTGTGTGTGTGTAATATGTGTACATATATATTGGGTTTTGGTCAGTAAGTAACTGGCTCAAATGGCTAATTTTGTGTTGAAGATTTCAGATTTCTGCCCTGGTTACACACAATCGTAGATGTAGAGAGTTGTTTAAATATATGAATTTCTTGACTATCGCTATAATTTAGTTGAGGTCAATGTTAAGTCTTCTTTTGTTAGTTTTTCCCATGATGAAACTATTTTTCTACCTTATCTTTTTGTTCCACTGTTTTGTGTGAAAGAAGGGTTGTACTCCATTGTTTTTCAGTTAACATTGTGTTACCAATTTGATTTCAATCGTGAAAAAAGTGTGTAAATAAAGGCTAATTAAAAAGAAATATTTAATAACAATTATGATTTATATCTTAGTTACAAATGTGTAAATTAAAACCAATGTAATTTCCTTTCTATTTTCCTTGTGTTAGAGCTTGAATGGGCTGCTAACGTTGTAATTTATTGTCATTTACTGTCATGATAGCAATAAATGGAGATGGTCTCCAGGAGAGCTGGCAGTGTCACAAAAAAGTCTCTTCCCATAAAACAACAACGTTTTACATGTTTACGTTTGTAAGCTGTGTGAAACAAAAAGAGAAGTGTGGGCCAGGCAGGTCAACCCAGGCCATAGATCCATTCCTGTTTGCCAAATCTGTCCCGGATTAGGGTTTTTAGAGGAGAAGTGTACTTTGAGTTGGCTGGGGTGCATCACTAGGGTGGTCATCTGCCGATCAGAAGACTGAGGGTTCAATTCCCACCTTGCCCGCCCATGTGTCAAAGTGTCCTTGGGCAAGATGCCGAACCCTACATTGCCTCTGATGAAATTATGGTATGAAATAGTAAAACGTGTAACCAGTTTTATGTTGTTTAACATTGTTATCTACAGAAATAACATTGCTTGTCGCAGAAAGTAGACAAGCCAGATGTCAGAATGACAGCTGATGTCTATGGGGGAAAATCTCAAGGCAGCTCAAAGAATACATTGAAAAAAAAAAACAAGAAAAATAAATAAAGCAGCTTTATTATCATGGAAATTCACTATTCAGTTTTCAAATAAATTATACTGAAAATATGCACAATAGAAAATAAAGGCAGTATGTTAATTTTTGAATAAATCTAACGAGGTAATTCTTTTTTTGTTAATTAATTTGTTTTTTTTTATATTGGAATACATTTAGGATGAGTATCCAGCATAAAAAAACAATATTTGTGAACTGAATCAGTTCATTTGACTAGTAACACAAAAATATTCCTAATTAGTTATCAGAATTAAAAACAAACAAAACGAATTGTTTTCATGAACCACTCTTGCACGTTAGCCACACATGTAGACAGAATGCCAGCCATCTGTAGGAATACTGACAGTTCTATATATATAACCGTGTTATCTGCATGTCCTAAAAACAGAAGTTGATGGATGATAAAACCCTCAAACTCTCAAACATATACATCTCTTTGAGCTCAACTCAAATCAGTCACTGTTATGGCTGTAAACAGCTGTGGTTTACTCGGATTTTCCAAGATGGCCTCACAAATCAACATGAAGCGGCTGTGATGTCATGTTTACTGGCAATGAAAGTGACTCAGTTTCCCTATCTTTATTTTGTGTCACTCATTTGTCAAACACAACCTACAGGTTAGTAGTGAGTAATGTGTATGTTAAAGCTACACAACCTACTTCCGATTATGGTACTTTCTGGGGATCAGCGACGTACATATAAAATAATGCATTTAATACCCTAAATACTCTAGACCAGTGTTTTTAAGTAGTGTGCTGCAGTATATTAGTGTGCCGTGAGAGATTGTTTGGTGTATTGTCGGAAATTACTCAATTTGACAAAAAAACATTTATCAGTTGTGTGTTCATCCAAACAGGCCCAGGCTTCACACTGAGTAGAAAAAGGAACCTTAGCCACCTTGTTTCCTTTTTGGCCTTTTGTCCTGTTTAATTTAAAGACCCAATTCAATGAAAATTGTGTTTTTAACATGTTCTTGTAGCATTTGTCTTATGATGTAGGTCAGACACATAAAATAATTTAAGAATTAAAACAGTGTTTCTGAGTATTCTTCATTCAAGTTGTGTTGGATCAGGAGCAGATAAAAATTTGCAGTTTGAACAAGCTTTGTGGGCAGCTGTAGCTCAGGTGGTTGAGCAGTTGGTTGGTGGTTCAATCCCCTCAGCCAACCATTGTTGTGTCCTTGGGCAAGGCACCTAACCCTTCAAGTGACCCTTGTAAAAGCAATTCTGATCTCAACGCGTTTCACATTGTTAAATACGATTTTTTTTTTTTTTTTTTTTGTGACAGCAATTGCCATCTCCCTGCCCCACTCCAATTCTGATGCATCCACTTCCAGACAAATAGATCTATTAACGTCTTCACTTTCTTCATCTGAGCTGCCATCTGGCTTAAAAAGGCTTGATAATTCCGATATTGCTTGCCGTTTTCTTTGCTATGCCACTGTTAGCTAGGGGTTGTGAGGCAGGCTGCAGCCCTGGGCTGCATGGCTGCATGCCTAAACTTCTGCTTTGAGCCAGCTTTTGTCCTCTTCCTTCCCTTTTTTGACCTTAAAGCTGTCCCTGAGAGCTTGTTTTGCTGCTTTTTCATCTTCAAAGCTTTAAAGCGGCACTAACAGCACTAGCGCCAGCAGCAACACCTACCTCGACTACGCAACTGCCTAGCTTGCCTATGCCCAGGCTAGCGGGAGAAAGTGTAAACAAGGGGATGATGGGATATCTCCGCTCACAACTCAATCAAAAAATTTCCAATGAACGCCTGCTAAAAATATATCTTAAAAAAAAAAACACAGATATTAAATTTTTTGACTTATGACTGCAAAATCATAATTAAAAGACCACTGGAAATTATATTAAATAGGTGAAAATATAGTTTAAGTGGGACATTAAAGTTAGGTTTATTTGGTATTATTTTGTAGTTGCCAATAACAGCTAAAGCTGAAATTAAAGTACACGTGCTAAAAGCAATATATGTCTGTCTGCATTTTTCTCACTCTTATCAATGTGTAAACACATTTACATGAACGTTTCTAGTGCAGGAAAACATTAGCATAATTTCAATTTCTATCAGTGTTTTTGTTTGTCTAAAATGTTGCACACAATGGCATGTGACACTTCCAAACACTTGAACACATTATTTTCTTTTGGAACACAAGTTGGGATTCATTCACATCTTCTTGTTGTTCACTTTTGGCTTATCCCGTCAGGGGTCCTTGCACTCTACTTTACCATATTTTTTTAAACAAGTGTAAATTAAAACCAACAAACTCACTTATATTTTTCTGCTCCATATTTATAGACCTACACACTACGCAGATGTCCAACGAAATGCACATTTACATTGACTTTTCATTGAAAATGGTCACTTGAACACACCTTGCAGAGGGCAGTGTGAACATAGCTTTACACTTGGTTTCTCCAATTATTTTTCTGGTTTTTCAAGTTTATGTTTTGCCACTTTGTTATTTTAAATTTTCTTATATATATAAGGTATGCGAAAGTTATTTATTTTGTCGTTCAAGTTTTCGTAGTTCTTCTGTGTAGTACAAATATCATAAACAAAGTACCAATAAAATAAGGAAAATTAAATACCTTCAGCTTCCCCCCTAAAAAGGCTTCACAGAATTAATTTGCATGCCAAGATATTTCATTGAAGACTTTTTAAAAACTAAATTTTTAACAGTTGTATTGACTTCACTTTCTTTCACCAAGGAGTACAACGGTGATAGTCATAGCTTTATTTCAGTTTTTCTCACAGGATTGCGACTGTAATGATCTGCTGTGTTAGAAAAACTGCTAAAATGTTGTTATTAGAGTCAACAATTCAGAGAAAAAAAACCCTATCACTGAAAATCAACACTCCATGAGAAAGTCTGACAGGAGGTTCACCCATAAATCAGCTTAAATCTCTCTAATCCATGTGAAAAATCTAACTTCTTTTTTCACTTACTTATTTGTACACAGAGGAAAGTGTGAGTGTGTGACCCAGAGAGCTGTCGTGACATGTGTTTATGGTGTTTATTTAAATAACTGAGAATATCCAGCAACAGGCTGTGTTAAACATTATTGTTTGTTGTAATATGGCTTAATTGGTTTAGGGCCAAGCTTCTTAATGTAATGCAACGCTATCTCTTCATTTGGAGCTGCTTGTGTTTTCAGACTGGAGAAAAAGTAATGGTGTTGTAGGGCTTCAAATCAGTTAAATCTTCAAACACTAGATGGCAGTGAAGACGTTCAGCTGGTTTTACAAAAAAATAATTAATTAAAAACTAAGTTAGTGCAGATTGGACTCACATTGAGATGCTCAAAAGTTCCTATTTTGCCAAATCAACTCAATTCTGAAAGTCTTTGCCTTTAAGTTTGAGCCGAGTGTCAAATTTTGAAATGATAGTTAAGCCTGTTGGCTTCATCGAGCCAGGACCTCCAGCATGCATTGGAATGGTTTGCAGCCAAGTGTGAAGCTGCTGGGATGAGGGTCAGCACCTCTAAGTCTGAGGCCATGCTTCTCGACCGGAGAAAGGTGGTTTGCTCTCTCTGAGGCCCCGGGGAAGACCCAGGACACGCTGAAGAGACTATGTCTCTCGGCTGGCCTGGGAACGGCTCGAGGTCCCCCCAGAAGGGCTGGAGGAAGTGGCCGGAGAGAGGGAAGTCTCGGCTTCTTCACTTAGACTGCTGCCCCCACGACCCGGTCCCGGATAAGCGGAAGAAAATGGATGGATAGAAAGTTAAAAATTCCATTGTTCCAAAATGTTATTAAACTATTGTAAAGATGTGGGGACACTATAACAAGCATGTTTGCTCTTCCAAAGCAACAATATTGGAAAAAGAGCTTATTTTAAAAATTAACAGAAGCAAAAAGTTAAAAACACTCAAATTGACTTTGCTCTTAAAGATCCACTGCCAATGAAAATGTTATTTAACATGTTTTTGTAGCATTTGGCTCATGATAGAAGACATATACATATAAAAATCAAGCTAAAAATTTGATTTGATTTAAAAATGTCAAAGCACAAGAAGGTGTTTGAGCTGTTATAACTAAATAAATGTAAATAAATTCCTTTTTCATTGTTTGGATCTACATGAACACTAACATGTTTCAAGTAATTAAAAATGTGTTTAGAAAAGAGTGTTTACTTGAAATGACACCAATTAGTTTTTATTTTAATATTTTTATAGTAAAAATAAGGATATAGATGTATTAAAACATTTGATGATCGACTCTGCATGGGGTTTTAAAAAAATCAAGTCTGTCTCTCTCTGTCTATTTAAATCAATCTTTAAAATAAAATGTGTAAAGAAAACAAAATATAGATTTGTCAAACATGTGAGCATTAATTAGAATTGGTATCAATAAAAGGCAAGAAAAAAAAACATTTTACCAAGAACTCCATTATGCCCTACAACATCCAGTTTAGTTTTCGGAGAAATCATCGGCTTTTTACCTGCATGAATATGTTGGAGCTTATGCAGACGAGGCAAGACTTGATTCCTGCTGATCTGCTAAAAAAGATATTTCTACAGGTGCAGTTAATGTTGCAAAAGGTCACATTTAAGATCAACTTTGACCTTAAATAAGCATTTTTTATTGATGCATCAGATGAGGGCCCAGCAGGGTTCTGACACAACTTGCACAGAGATGGATGGCACATTTTATTTGCTGCAATTTGCAGTTGCAGTTTCAAGAAGACAGATTTGACTTGAAACTTGAGTCAAAAAGGCTTCAGGGGAAATGGAGCAGAGTAAAGAGCAGAGTTTGTACCTGTTTCATATCTTCTATGTACAAACTCTGCTCTTTACTCTGCTCCAATAAGCTTCCAATAAGAGAGAGGCCACAGCGATGGGAAGCCTGGAGTTAACAGTAACAGGGTGTTTGGTGACAAGAGGTCGGAGTGCCTGAAAATGACTAGATGACTTGGCTTGGCTTGACTGAATGACTTGGCTTAGGTCTTTTGAAAGTGGACACACCTGCTTTTACATCATTTACCCTACACACACCCACACAGGGCTGCATGCATGAGGATGAGAAGCACGAAGAACAGTGGTTAGCGCTCTCGTTTGTTTTTATATTGAGGAGGACCTGGTTCAAATCCCGGTTGGATTCTTTCTGTGTCGAGTTTGCATGCTCTCCTCGAGCATGTCTTGCCTTCTCTGGGAACTCCAATTTCTTTCCATGGTCTAAAAACATGTCTCATAGGTTAATTGGTGACTCTAAATTGTCCCCAAGTGTACATGTGTGAGTGTGTGTGGGAGTGCTTGTGCGTACTGCAACATGGCGACCTGTCCAGGGTGTACCCCGCCTTTGCCCAACATTAGCCGAGACAGGATCTGGCATCCCTGTGATGCAGAAAGGGATACAGCGGATTAATTACATGGATGAATGTATGGATGAAAAAAAAATGTAGCCACCACCCCAGTTTTCTAATTTGGTGCATTACTGCGCCAAATTTGTTCACAGTGTTGTTGAAATGTGTCAAACCAAGGTAGGCTTATTTGATCCAGAGCCTTGAGAAAGGCCAGATAGATCTTTTCTTGCCTTCATTTCTTTTCATTTCCATAAAACAACAAAAACAAAAGATCCTAGAAAAGTTCCTATATCTGGGAAATGAAAGGGAACTAATAGAAGAAATTGTATTTTCTGCCCCCTTTATCTAAATCATTCAGGAAGCCTTACTTACTCGGATTTGTTCAACCTATGCAGTGACCTCAGCCATGGGAGTGCTTTTCAAATGAAGACATATTGATTGGACTGAGAAGATCCTCAGAGTACTTCTTCAGCAACTCACCATCTGCACCGAACAGTGTTTGTGCACATGTTGACTTGTGTGTGTTTTTATAGCTGTTATTCTGCAATAAAAAAAATGAAATCTAATGTCAAGACTAACTCATACAACCATTAAATGCACTTATAAGTACCTACATATATGCATGTTCAGAGACTCCTTTGCCAATGAAAGGCTTTCTTGTTTAGCATGCACTTCTCCTAGATCTTAATAACAGCAGATATGACATTTCATCTGCTTTTGCCTGGTCACAGCTCCTCCCCACGCACAATCCTCAATTCATTTGCTAAATTAAAAAAGTTCACCTCAGACGTGAGCGTGCATCAAAAGGGCTTTTATTCATTTCCAAGTATTATGTTCGGTTCACCTGATTTGCAGTAAATTGTTTACTGATGAACATGACGAATAATCAGAAAGAAAGCGTCTGGTTTTTACTGCTCCTGCTGAGACTCTATTTTTAATTTCTTGAACATTTCTAGAAAATGCTTGAGTAATTCTGAACATTATTGTGAAGAAACTTAATCTTTTACTTTTTAAATTTCTCCTCCATCTTATTATTTTAAATACATGTTTTTTCTGTTTTTATTATTAAATGAGTTGCAGATCATCAGCAGAAAGCTGAGTGGTCTTTGGAGAGATTTAGAATAAAATAAAAATAGTTTTTATTTTTTCTTGCAGTTACAAATAAGGTGGACTGATCCCTAAAGATATGTGGATTTTTGAATAAACACAAAAAGATTACCAATATCTAACTTCGGTAAAGTCTCAAGATGAAAGTATATTCTGGAATGGGCAGGCATAGTTCCCTTTTGTTGTCACAATAGTCTATAAATCACTAAAACAGGGAAAATTGCAGTTAATCATTAAATCAGTCAGACTGTCATAAAGTAGAAAGAAAAGGGAAAAGCATAAAACTTGATGTGACATGTGCATGATTCAACTAATATTTTTGTCTTTTGTGTATTTTTTGTAACTGAAATCAATTAGAATATTTTAGGAATGAAGGTAAAAATTAATGAAGAGTACTTTTTATTTATTCATTTTTTTGTCATACACAAGCCAAAAATGTGTACAAATATTACTTAAAATCTCTGCTTTCCTTTCATATAATATACATTTTTTTATTTGTTAAAATATTAAAATGTATTACTGTGCAAACATAACTTTGAACAACAGCCCTGAATTAAAGTTTTATTTAAAAAATATGTTATAAAGGTTGTGGAAACACTTCCCTCTAGTGGTTATTTTTAGGCTTAGCTCAATGATCTCTGTGAAATCTTGGATTTACACAAAAGTTTTAACCACTGCTTTGTTTGATTTTTTTTCTTAGAAAATTTGTTATTCACACAAGTTTGCTGCTCCTGCCGCTGACCGTGTTTTCTCAAATCCTCTTCTCCTGTCACACTGACTCCCACACAGGTTAGTCTTTTGGTCAGCCGTTAGACGCCTGAGCCTGGTTTCCTGCAGAGGGAGGCTTCATGCATAGCTCTGTGTGCACACGTGCCTCTGACTGCGAGCAGCAGGGAAACGTCAGGAAAATACAAGGATGGCAAGAAGCTGAAAAGACAAGTGCGAATTATTGGGACTCACTCTGCAAGAGACTTTTTGGATGGAATGAAGAAATCCAGTCATCTGATACACCTGTTACATTTAATGTTGAGTCAATGCTTGTCTTGTATTCAAAGTTGTTTTTGTCAACTACTGTAGCAAATTAATTAGAACAAAATCGTCTTGCTTTTAATTTTAGATTAAAGGAATTTTAAAAAATCAAAGGAAATCATCAGAATTTTTCTGAGCATGAAGATTTGAAAAAAGAAAATGGGTATTGGACATAATCTTTTTCAGTCTGGACATTAAAAGCTGGCTCTGAATTTGACATGTAACCATGAAACATGTAACATGTAGCGATCAACACAACTAGTTTTAAAATGTAAAAAATTAGTTCATGAAAAAAACCTTTTTGATCAATGTAGAAAATTTAGTATAAGGACTATGGGAAATATAACTGTATTATTTCCCGATAATCAATGCAATTTTACAAATTTTGCTCAATTCTGCATTTTCTTTTACTAAAAAATATAATTTTAAGAAATATATTTATTAGAACTGTATTTTGAAGTCCAATTTCCTTAAAAAAAAGTTTATCTTTTTGGCTCATCTAAACACAACAAAAATGAAAAAACCCAGCTACTTCTTGTGGCGATTTATATTAAAAACATTTCAAACAGAGCAAATATTTTTTTACTAATTTACCTTTTGCAGCACGAATGCCTTAGCAATTTAACAAATATGGATGAATTGACCACTTGGGCTGTTTTATGAATAAAAACATGGAGCTTTTATGGTTTTCTTTTGAAATATCCACACATTGAATGTTCTGGATCCCTTAATATATGTCTTTTTTATTTAAAGCAGCAAAAACTTTTGTAATGATCTGTAAAATGCAGATGTAAGATGGCCAACTGGATCCAGATGTTTTCAGTCAGTTCTAAAAGACAAACACAAATCTTTACAAAAAACATAAATTCATAGCTGCTAAAATTCATTTCAGGATATTGAACCAAAGCAAATGATTTTAACGTTTTGCTGTACAGTCACTAACCAAAGAAACACATCAGTTTTTCTAAAGCAAAACAAAAATGCCATTGTTGGTACGTCACAATTTTGAATTTTATTTCAAGATTTCCTAAAATCTCATTTATTAAAAAATGACAGCACGGTACAACAGGGTCTGCAACCTTTAACACTTATAATAACAGATAAAAATGAACTATTTACTTGGTATAAATAAAACATCAAGAGAAAATAGCAGTTTTTTTCTTTTTTGTTTTGAATAATTTCTAACTTTGGACAGAGGTTCATATGACTTACTTTCAAAATAAAAGACAGCCTGTACAATATGGGGTCATCTCAATGCAGCAAATGTATTGTACGTATTAATATGCACATTTTATTGTTCCATTGTGTGTGCATTTCAGCCAGAATTTGTAAATTAGAACTAAGTGACTTACTGTATTTTTAGACCATGATGCACACTTGTCTTTGAATGTTTTCAAAAATAGGAAATCCGCTTTATGATCAGGTGTAGGCTACCTTATGGATGAATTATGGCTGTTATTAATTAATTACTTTTAACTCTATTGATTTTCTGTGAAACAGTGGGCTTTAAAGTCCATCAAATGTTTTAGTACAACAATACAAGCCCACAATGTTTGATGGATTTTCTGCGCATTATGGGTACTTTAGACAGCAGCCCCGCAGAGTGAACTGTACTGATGCTTTAGCTGTATGTGAATGAGTTTAATGAAGTTTGATTTATCTGACTGTTTTGTTTCCTTTGAAATGTCTCATCATCAAAAAAAATAATTACAAATTAAAAGCATTTTTAAACCAAAGAGCCACACAGACTGACTACAGACTGACTGAAAGAGTGTTTAATTTGAGCATTTTGCAGGAAACAAACCATCAAGACTCATCAAAAGAAAAAAAATAAAACTTCTTTAGACTTCATTTATACCTCCATGTGATTGTCTGATTTTATATTAGGCTTTCAATGGTGTGACAAATATATGTTCTTTGCTTCTGAATTTGCAATCTGATTTCACTGTAACTTCATTTTAACTTTATGTAAATCATAAATAACTGTACAACTGTTATGATTTTGATTATTAGCATTCACATCTTTAACTTGCAAAGATTCGTCTTTATTTTTTTCTTTATTTGTGCTTACAAGAAGTGGAAAATCTCCATTTAAAAATATGATAAAATAAAAGTTTGATTCTCTCCACAAGATGGCAGCATGTTCCCCTAAATAGAACAGGGCACATCTTTTTTTTTTTATGATCCATATCTGCCACTGTGGAAAGGATGAAGCTCGATGATTGTATTTGAAGCTTGAGTTATTTTTTATTAATGATAAAAGATGCAATGATTAGTTGAGCTCATTACATATATTTCTTTTGTATTTTTAACTTTTGTCTCCCCTCAAAGATTGAAAATCTTTGCTGCATGTTCATCATTTCAATACTCAGCCTGGACAGCGTCTGGATGTTCGCCGTAATTGCTAAGAGTTAGATAAATATGAACCTGATTTGCGATTATCGAGCTGAAACTACATAAAGTGCAGATCCCAGAAAACGCAGAACTGTCTGCTTTATCCACTGAAATGTAAACACAGCCTGTTCTTTGATTTCTGCCTCCACTCTGGTCAATCCAAGCTAATAGCCCAACATAAACACCACCTGAGCCAGCACGTGTGCGTGTATGTGTGTGTGTGTGTGTGTGTGTAGCTGCAAAGTACCTAATCAATCCTACTGGTTCTGATTTGCAGATTGGGGTCAAATGGAGACTGAGTAATTAGAGCGGTTCCAGGGAAGTGTCAGCTGGTGGCTCAGAGGGGTCAGCAGGAACTGACTGTACAGCTTCACAGAACGAGATCAATGTTGCAGAGACTGTTACAGTGTGTTCACCCAGCAGGAGATGGTTCCAGCAGAAATGCACATATCCTCCTTTAATTGGATGTTTTCTTCACGCTCTAATCCTTCTTACTTCTGACAGCATGGAAGAAAACCTGAGGACCTTTAAGTGGCCTCTACAGCTGCAATTATTACTTTTTATCTGCAAAAGATGCAGACTTCCTTTTCCTTTACTTATTTTGAAAATAATCCAACCTTTAGCTTTATTTTGACATGGTAAAGCTAAAATATATTTAGCAAAGATGTCCCAATCCGTTCACATGATCTGAAATTGGGTCTGATCACATAGTTTCAGACTCGATCGGAATCTGATTTTGCATCCCAATTAAGGATTGGGTATTTATCTTATTCTATTAACTATGATCAACGCTCTTTATTCCAAGCTTATTTTTATAGATAATTATTCTTTTAGAAGTCTGCATATGTGTATATATATCACGACATTTTACTGCACTAAAGCGGCAGAATAGAAGACGCACAGAAATAGTAAAGTTAGTGAGATATTCTCAGACTTGCGAGCTCAAAACGCTTTTAATAAATGTTAAAATTCACAGCAAGTGTCTCTATTAGCTGCCAAGGGACCGTCTACAAAGTGCAAGCCCCAGGAAAGTGACTAAAAGAAATGATTCTCTCAAAACAACTCAAAAAAAATACATGGCTACATTGATAGGGGCGGCTGTGGTGCAGCGGAAGAGCGGTCAACATTAAATCGGAAGATTACATGTTCAATTCCCGCCTTATCCATCCATGTGTTGAAGTGTCCTTGGGCAAGACAACAAACCCCACATTACCTCTGGTGGAAGGTTGGCAGCAGAGTTCAACAGTGGAGCCAGCGCATGAGTGCATGGGTGAATGGGACTATAAAGTGCTTCAGGAAGGGAAGGGAAGGGAAGCGCTATGCAAATATTTACCATTTGATATGAGCTAGTCATAAAATCTCATTTTCATGTTCGTGCTACAACAATGACTGACAGAAAGTCATTTTTAAGATTTTTAATAGAAATAAATTACGTCTAATAAAAAATGTTCAATAGGTCTAAAGTTATTAAAACTCCAATCATCAGACTTTTTAGCATGACTGATTATACCTATTTTTACAAAGTATCAATAATTCATTTTTTTTTTCTAGTTGATAGTAGTACAAGTGTTTGCTTGATCGTTCAAGCCGCTTTACAGTGCTGTGTTTAAGAGTTAAAATGATAAAAAAAAAAGATTAATAAAATAAAAATTAGTTTATTTTTTAAAAATGTTTTACAAAAGTATTAAATCGAGATTTGATACTGGCAGATATTCAAAATCCACTGACTTTGAATCAGATTGGGTTAAAAAAACTTGATCGGGACACCTCTTGTTTGTTGGCATTCATTAAAGGAAATGTGGTGGTTTACAGGTTTATATAATTTCTGTTGATGATTTGACTAAACACACCAACCTCCTCTCTCAGACAAGTGGTTCATTTAAGTTGACCCAAAGCAATCAGTGCAGATGGACACCTTTACTTGGTTCAATTCTGTGAGAGTTTTATTACCGGGAGTCATTTCTCTTCACAGTTGCCTGTTTCTTGCTCAGAGTGGAGGATTACACTAATAAATTATTCAATGTAATTCATTGCTCACTGTTTTCAGGTTGGAATAAAGCTGTCCTTCATGTTGGGGAGAAATTACGAGACAAAAAAAGGAATAAAACAAGCGTAGATCAATGTGACACAATCAGATTAGTGTTTTTTTTTTTTCATTGAAGATGATTTATTAATTTAATTAAGTTAACTGCTCTTTGGAAAAAAAAAATCGAAAAGTTAAATGTGATTAGGACAAAAACTTTTGGTCGACCTTCACCACACTGTTGGTTTGTGTCAGAAAGTTCAGCTCAATGCTGGTCTTTTTCAACACTTTTGGACCTACTTTGATCTCAAGAGTTTAATCCCAAATGATTTTTTTTCTAAACTTTTCCTTCAAACCCTCTTACATACTTCCTATGCAGTAAAAACCATTAGGAAACCTTTTGGAATGAACTTAAAGTGCAGTTTTCATCTCTGAAGGAATACACGTGTGAGCTAGTTTTCTGTCGCATTTTGTAAACAAAACATCCACACTTCTTCAGAGCATCGCTGGCATTTGTACAAATGGGTCTGCTCACTGCAGGAAAAGGCAAAACTGCTTTGTGTAGATGCTAGGTTAAACAGTCAACATCAATATCCGCTTTTTTATATATTAAATTCTTCTGTTTGAGTTCTGCAAAATTAGTTCTGCAGAATTAAATCCCACTGTGGAGAAGCCTTCTGAATTAGATAGGAGCTATATTCTGTGATGCTAACAAACGCTTACCATGTTTGCTGTTGCCAAATTCCACTCCTATCCACTACTAAGGGGCACTCAAATTGTAGATACTAATAACCTTACAAAATGGCAAACGCACTAAATAGTGCATTGTGTAGTAAGTAGTAAAGAAATTTGGCGTTTCAACCGGGGCACCATGCAATTAATGTCAGTTAATAAACAGTTGATCGGAAAACACCATCAACGACTGCGAAAACTGTCTGAAAATGTAATCCCGAGTTCCTCATTTTAATTTAAAAAAGCAAAAATTGTTTCATTTCTTCTCATTTTGCAGTTTTTTTCTCAGTGAGTTAATCATAATTGCAACTTTTCATGCAATTTGAATTAATAATACATTGATTTAGTTTAATTACATTTTTTGTGTCATGTGGTACAATTAGTAAGCGTGAAATGTTCACAATTTATTTTTGAAAATACAGGTACATTTTTTTCTATTATTTTCTGTTATAGTTAAAAAAATCTATGTTAATAAAGTTTCTATTTTTAAGTTGTTTGTTTTCTTTAATGATATAAAGATAAAATGTTTTGCAGAGATAGGCTATTAACTTGAACAACTTGACAAATAATACAAGAGATGAATGCAGCAGAAAGTCGTTTTGAAGGGCACAAAAGGCTAAGTTTTTCATAGGTGGAGCGTAAGAGAAAGTAATTGAGATGCACTGCTATAAAGTGACAAGGATTGCTTATGGAGGACCATTTTTACTTTTTAAAAATTGTTTATCTTTTCTAGCCACATAAGAGTTTAGTGTTCCTTTCTCACATGGAAGCACGTGAACCAGGAGAAATCACATCTTGAAGAACTATTTTTTTTTTTGTTCCTAAACATGACATTTAAACCAAAGGTAACCAACAATGTATTTGTAGGATAACAAACAATAGCTATTACTCTTCTTCATGATGCAGGTCTGAGGCAGCTTAAGCTTTATTGTCAAATATCTTTCTTTTGTTTCTTTGCATTTGGCTTTTTAGGATAATGAAATGCCAAATAATGTCAAACTTATATGGCTCTCTAATAAGCAGACTATGACAACAGAGAATAATTACGCATATTGCTTTTATGTTGCATCATGTTTTTAGTTCACATTCACATTTTCCCTGTGGGCTCCCACCAGATTTTTTTCCCCTGTGGGAAGCTGTCTAGGTGTGGAATAGAGGAAACCTGAAACAGGAGTCTATGAGGAAATCTTCGACATGGGCCTTGCAGCCTTGACTGCATGTCGAGCTGAAGCATTTACAAGTCAAAGGCATGCAGCTGGATTTGCTTTGCACAGTAATTGCCTCCCATTTCATGGGAATACAAAACAAATCAGTGATATAATCAATAAAGGTGCCCAGCAGCTGCTGCTATGCTCATAGGAAAATGTATGTAGGCTATCTATAATGTTTATAAATGCTTTTATTGCTTTCTTTTTTTGTTGTTTTGAAGGATATAAAATATTGATTTTAACCCATAAGAACCCATGGTGACATCAGATTAGCAGAAAAACATAAAAAAATGTGTTCTGTGGTCCACTTGGTCTGACGTACATGCCACATATGTCTTAACAAAAAATGAGTCTGGTTTCTTATGCGTTCATAAAACAACAGTTTTGAGTCAGATGCCAGGTCGGACACGGAAAACCAAACCGTACATGGAGCAAAGCATTGGAACTTGTCCAGCATATTTTCTATGTCACAAAAATGTTCTAGTTTAAGCAGCATTATTGTCTGCTATTGATTCACCATGATTTGAATTAAAAAAAATACTCAGAAATGCAATTTTGAGCATTGTGTTTTTTTTTTTTTACACGTGTCCTTCATCATCAGAACCCCCCAACCACCACCACCACCACAATTTTCATTGGAATGGGTTTTTAAAGAATGACAAGGAAAGGACACATTTACCTCTGTTTTACCATTTGAAAGTAGTTTTTGCTATACTAAGCAGAAAAAAATATTAAAATAACAGATTATAGTGTCTTACATTGTGACTTTTTAAAAATAATTCAAACACACATAAGATTTCTTATCTGTTTGAGTGTGATCATAAGCATATTTAAGTCAAGCACATATAATTTTGCACAGTGAAATAATGAAAAACATGCAGCTAGTGCCACATGATGAAAATAACCCGATTAATCCTGTGTTCACCATTCTCCATCGATGCAGCTGTCAAGACAACGTGCCTGGTGGTGGACAGGCTTATTTGCAGTCACACACCAGCCCTCAATGAACCATGATTTTAAACAGCTTCACATCAGGATTACAGGTGTTCCACAATTTGTACTGTAATAGCTTTTTTGTTGGGGTCAAACCGTGCGGGCAACAATCCGCTTGGCATCAGTTGGCTTTTGGCGCCCATGACCCCAGCGACTGTTCCCTCATAATTACAGCTCTCTGTGCAGGCTTGTGGCTGTGCATGTGAAAAAGCTTTAGAAATACTTTTTTTTTTTGGTAAAGCAAAGCTTTTTTAAATCATTTGGTTAGAGTCCGTAATTGTTCATTTCCTTTGGGTAGACATGTTTTTGTAAATAATGAGTTTCCTAAATCTTTTGTTATTATATTTTTTGTGAATTGGTTTGTCATTCACTCCCACTTGTTTTAGTGACGTAATCAACCATCACATAAACCCCTTATGCTATGTTCACACTGGACATGTGTGGCGCGTCCAAGAACACGCTAAATCTTGAACGCGCTTTTTGCATATGGTGTTCACACAATACTAGCAAATGTACTCAAGTTGGAGGAGGCTTGGTGTGAAATGTCAAGCGCGTCTTGTAAATCTTGCTCCAGGCTTTTTCTTACACAGCTCCATTTCAATATATGAAAGACTTATCATAGAATTCAAGCCAGACACAAACCAGAATTATTAATTTCTCTTTAATGATCGATTTTCAACTGGTTGGCGCTTTTGGATTTTGAAAATGACACTGACATGACATCACTCGCTAACTCCCTGATTGGTCAAAGTCTAACCTGGCTTAACCTCTGATGTGTGCACATATGCCTCACATTTTGTACGTAGATCCCAAAAACAGACTCCAAAACTTGTGTAACGATGCATGAACACTATTTTTCAACGCGGAAGCCAGAAACACGCCTTTACATGCGTTTGCATAGACTTTTCATGGAAAGTGGTCGGTCGAGTGTGAGCCCGATGTGAGAGTAGAATTACTCTCCTGAGCCTTGAGGTCAGTTTAGTGTTGTATGTTCTCTATTTAACAGGTTATATCCTCAAGTCTGTTGATGAGCTTTCATTTGAGTTATGTTTGGTAAAACCCCTTTATTGAGCTAATTTTGAATTTTCTCTTTCATTTATGTTAGGTAAAAAAAGACTACTTTTTTTGATTGATTCATTATTATTTGATCAATCACAAATGATGTCAGGAGTGGGATATCCAGCCAAAATCAGGATTTAAGTCCAGCCATGGGCTGCACGGTGGCGCAGTGGTTAGCGCTCCCGCCTCACAGCAAGAAGGTTCCCGGTTCAAGCCCTGGCTGGTGGACCTTTCTGTGTGGAGTTTGCATGTTCTCCCCGTGCATGCGTGGGTTTTCTCCGGGTACTCCGGCTTCCTCCCACCGTCCAAAAACATGCTTCGTAGGCTAATTGGTTACTCAAAATTGTCCCTAGGTGTGAATGTGAGTGTGCATGGGTGTGTGATTGTGGCCCCTGCGACAGACTGGCGACCAGTCCAGGGGTGTACCCTGCCTTCGCCCATGAGTAGCCGGGTTAGGCTCCGGCAACCCCGTGACCCCGAAAGGGATAAAGCGGCTTGGAAAATGAATGAATGAATGAAAGTCCAGCCATGATTTGCAAGGGATGTGGTCCTGCTGAAGAAGTAGTGGGAAACCACTTTGTCTGAAATGTTTCTAAGTTATGCTGCTTACCATCCTTACCAGGAACTGCAGGTTCTTGGCATCTGTCCTTGATAGATACCCTTGATAGAACCTGCTCATTGAAAGTTTTGAGATATTTGGCTTTTATGGGATGTCAGAATAAACGTTAAAGATTTCCAAGTTTTTCAGGTGCACTTCATTCTGGCCATTACAGTACAGTGAAAGCAGTAATAATGAATGAGCAGATAGTTACTTGCAAAAACAAGCATCGAGATTCCTCTACTTTGCATTCAGCTTCGTCCAGAGCTTGATTTCTCTGTGAACATATTTATTTTATTGCAGGTAAAGGCAAATAGTACGGCTTCTATTTATTTTGTGGTGTCTATAAAACTTCAAAAACGCAATAACGGCTTCTTTACATATCATTTATCATCAGTATTTGACTTAATTCTCAAGTTGTTTCTAAATGTCTTCTGACTTTTGACCTTTGGCGCTGAAAGTTTCTCGCTCCCAGTGAAGTCACGTTCGATTCCGGCTGCTCACCGCTTACTTTCATAGTAGTTTAACATCTGTTGCAGCTTTTGTGCTCTGGTAATTGCAAAACCTTACCTTCGTCGTAAATCTCAGGTTGGACTTGAGACTGCTGCACATGCTCACCGGAGAAATGGACAAGAGTTCTATTACTAGGTTTTGGACTCCGCCTGTTGATTACACCTTCAACGTGTCATGTGCCAAAGCTGAGCATGTCATTAGTTGATGCAACACAAATTTTTCACCAAAGTTCAGATATCTTAACTCAAAATTTTTGTCGCGCTGCCTAAAACACTCTGCTGCTAGACTGTGATGCGGCACCGCATGCCAAAAATGTGCCATGGGACCACTGATCGTGACCATACATTCACTTAACTTTGAAACTGGATGCCCCTGCCATACAAATCACATTTGGTGTGAATGTAGCTTTGATTTGTTTCTTCCAGGCATCTTTACATAACTTTATTATAACTTTACACAATCTTTACATAAAATGTTGGAGCTCAATCACTCTGGAGCAACTTTCATCCCAACAGCTTTGTGGCAGCTAAATAATCTGCAGTGTGCAAAAAAAACATGCATAATAACTCAACCTCAACCTCATTTGAACTTTTTATGAACCATATTCTTTAAATGAAATGGAACCCTCCACATGAGGGTTTGCATGAGTTCTCTTAACTCACAGCGCAATTTCTTTTGTTGTAGCAAGAGTTTTTTTTTTTTTTTTTATTATTTTGGCAAGTGCTTTTTCTTGCAAATATTTGTTTGCATATTTACCTTCAAATAAATCTCCAAAACCACGGCGGACCACATGTTGAGACAGAAATTTGCATCACACATGGCTGAGCATCAAATGAGAGAAGCTCAAGTTTACCTGCTTCAATTTTTGTGAAGATTGCAGATCTCATTCGGCTTTAATTGCGAATCAGAGTGACTGTGATTGCAGAGGTGTGAAGGAGCTCATTTGTTCCATAATACCAGCAGTCAAGCATGATATTGTAAAAATCTCCCCTCATCTCCCCATGTCTGTATTTCAGATTTTGAGTCGCAGAACTTTTGTCTTAACGCCGCAGATATGTTTTTTCATGTGATTTCTTCTGACATCACTCAGGGCTGCAGTTGTGCTGGAATAATTCCAAGAAGATGAGGAAAATGTAATTTACAATGAAAAAGCGTATAGTTATTTGCAATTTTAGTAATTATTTAAAAATTTTAAACAAACAAAAAAAATAATAATTTAATTTCCTTTGACACATTAAAATTCAGCATGATTTTCTGATATGTCAACAACATTAAAACTTCTAAAATGTCAACTGACAGGTTTTATTAAACTATATCTGTTATCTATGATCTGCTCAGGTGGGAATTCCCATCATTTCCTCCAGCACCACCTTAACAGCGTCCCAATGTCTCTCTATTATGTGAAAATGGAACGCAAATGACTTTTTAAAATTCAAATCTACAGGAAAATCAGACATGCACACACATGTAAACAAATAGGCTACAATGAAACAATGACTTTGAAATCACATTACAAACCTGCTAATTTTTCACTTGAAGAAAAAAAATCTGCATGTTTTTTTAAACTCTTTCACACAGCCATGTAAAAACAAAATGTATGGAGAAAATACATTTATATTAGACAATTCTTAGTTTCAGAAGAAATGAAATAAACAATTATTTTTCTAGCCACACTGTATGTTCATACTTCAGAGAAAAAGGAAAATGTAATTAGAAAAAAATTATTTAAGAAAAAAAAATCCCTCTTTTTAAGCCTTTTCAGTGTAAATGTATAATCATTTTAGAAAAGGAAATATATCTATTATTGTCTGCATAAACAAACAAATAATTGCACTAATTAAAAAATTAAACCGACTTTTTGAAAAAAAATCCTCTACACAGTGTCTTCCAGTATAGTGCCAAAAAGAAGCATTTGTAAGTCACAGATTCTGAAATGAGTCCCACCTAGAGATTAGAGGTCTGTCATGTTTATGTAACCAGGTCAAGTGAGCTACCCTTTTTCTAAATTAAGTAATACCGAGAGGGGCCAGTAAGTGGCGCTATTGTTTTTGTGGAGACTCAAAGTTCACAAGCCAGTACGTCGTCACATGCGGGAGGGTATCACAATATGGCAGCCTGACGGTCCTGGCTCGTCACATGTGCGTTAGTAAAAGAAGGTGTTCATAGATTGCGGCAGGATACAGAATTAAGTTGCACTTTAAGAGTGAAAAAGCTCTCGTTAGCTGGTGTTCTGAAGAGTTCTAGAGCTGCATGACGGCGTGTGGCAGGGTCCTGAAGAAAGCGGCAAAGTTCATGGAAAGAGCGCTAACTAGCAAGGCTAGGGTGGAGTTCTGAAAGGCTGGGAGCTGCAGGACAGCGTGAGTTTGTTTCTTGTATATACCGCTGTTCCTGGACAGTTCAATTTTATTTTTGTTTGACCACAATGGGTAATGTTATAATGCATGTTCTGCACAGAGGGGAGGCAACCTTGTCAGGATTGCTCGTGGGTAGGCTGCACCAGTCAGAGCCGGCCATTTGCCATCACTTTTCTGTGAGTTTGAATTTCTTAATCTTGTGACAGTGTGTTAGCATAATATTGTGAACATGTAAATGATCAGTGGCCTCTTTTGCGTTTTATTTTAGAATAAGACCGCTGCTGTTGTCTTGTTTTGGATTCTGTTGTTTATATGTTCCATCCTGAGTTTTCTTATTGCTGCACAACCAAATTAAGCTAAAATTAATGCTGTTCCCTTTCATTGCAATAGTCAGGAAATAAAATACCCACATTATTTCGGAGCTGCTTATGTCTTGCCTCTCATTCTAAACCGGGCTACATTTATCAGATGTTCACTTTAACTGTTTAAGACGAAATGTTACATAAGAAACCAAGAACTCACACTGAATGATTTTAAGGACCCATTCCAATGAAAATTATGTTTTTGCTGTTTTTAACACGTTTTTGTGACATTTTTGTCATGATGGACATAAGAAAATGATGATTAAATTGGTATTTCGGAGTATTTCTTTATTAATAATGCTGTTTGAAAAAGACTGTGACTCTTAAATAAAATCTACAGTCTGATTTTATGCCCCACTGCAACTATTAAAACTGTGATGAAAAGTTAATTTCAGGTCAGGAAGCAACATAGGAGTGCACAGAAAAAGGAAGCGCACCGAGGCTTACACACCACAGTTTGTTTTCTTGAGTAGTTCATTGTGTTTGGGCAAGTATGAAATCTGAACTGAACTCTGGTCTGCCTGAAAACGGGGCTCCCAGTTTGCTTTCAAATGAATTTTGCTACGGTTCACTACAGTATGAGCACACATGGACTGTTCATTGACTTGGAAAAAGTGGGAATCAAGAAAAGGTTGTAGAATGTCTTAGAGGTTAATGTTTTGGCTCGCTTCAGGTGATTATGCTTTAAAAGGAGCAGTGTTGAAACTCTGCATTTTTTCCAGGTGGTTTGGTCTGCCTCTGACTTTGGAATTTTTATATAAAAAAAAAGTTCCATATACCTCAAGTAACTATTGACACAGAGACCCAAACCCATCAATTCATTCAAAACTGCTGGAATTTCATTTCAGTAGATTTCATTTTACAATAGATGTTTAAATGAAATTACGGCAGACTACTTTAACAAAATGTATTCTGGAAATGTTAACAAGAATAACATGCTGCATCGCTAATACTCACGCAGTGCTAATAATGTTTTTTTTTTGTTTTTTTTTTGTAGGTTTTCTTTTATAATTCACTTCCAAAAAAAATTACTTAAACTTGACTAAATCTATGACTTTTTCATTCCTGTCGAATATTTACAAAGCCAAGTTATAGTTGAGACAAAAATAAAGAAAAAACTAACAAACAAACTAAAGAGAACCAATTACATCAAGAGCGTTAAAACACAATGATGTAGGTAGTTTCAAAACAATGCAAAATATTTAAATAGTTAAATACATTTGATCAAATCAAAAGCAAAATATATAATATTATAATATGTGCATATGCCATATTGTGGGCAATAACTTAAGTAAAACTGCAGAAAATCACAGAGAAATAGCTGAAGTATGAATAATATAATTTATGCCACAAAATAACTAAAATGACTCTATGTCTATGCATTCTATTTTTCTAAATGTTTTCTTGGCATAATAATTCATATGGTTTGTCTATTTTTGTTGTTTTCTTTGTAATTGTGTAAAAAACGAAATGTTGAAAAAGCAGAGGAGGCGGCCAAAAAGGTATGATAGATGACAAACAATAGGAGTAGAATAGAGCACAGTTGGGTCTTTTTAGGCTTCCTTTGAAAAAAATGTACCTTCTCCCTTCCCTAATACATCTTGAATCCATCTTTTGCTTCCTTAATTAATCTAGTTGTTTTTTTGTATGTATTTAAAAAAAAAAATTAGTAGGGATCAAAGTGTTATGCAAATGTTATATTATTGTGCATAAATAACTCAAGGAAAGATTGCAAACTTTCCTAAAGGCATCAGTTTACAGATGAGACATTCTTTTTCAGCAATCTTTATAATATTTTTCAATCTATCCTTGGGTTTTTTTATGCCCAATAATATAACATTTTACCTGGGGGACTCAAACCTTTGATCCCCTCTGTAAATAATTGATTTATACTTTACATGCATTTAGCAAACTATCAAAACAATCACAAAAACATGTTAGTGTTTTGGAGGTACAGTTAATTAATGGCAACAAACCCAGGGTCTTAACGGACCAGTTCCAAGACCAGACACATACAGAGGATTGGATAAGGAAGGACATCCATCCTTAAGTCTTTGCCAAACCAAATATGCAAATCCGATCTATGATATTCATACTGTATCGGTTGATGACCGAGTTAACAACAATCGCTATCAGTGCTGTCCACAGACAGGGTACTGGTGGAAACTAGACCACTGCTGGTCGAAGAAGGAGATTAGGAAGGTACGTTCGTAGGAAAAGAGAGAAGGAACGACGACGTCAAGGTGGTGTTACAGTAGAGGACGCAGGACAGTTAGATAGAAGAAGCTGATTCGCTGTGGCGACCTCTGAAGGGAAAAGCCAAAAGGAAAAGAAGAGAAGTTCTTGATTAATGACTGAATGATCTCCTTCAATGGTTATGGTTTTGTTTCTGATGTCTCATTTCTTTTTGTATTGTAACAATTATTTGTCATTCACATGCTGTGAACCAAATGATAAAGAGTAATTTTTGTTTTTCAAAATAAAATTGTACTTTTTAGCTGTGTCTAATCTATCAGATTGTAGTGACAAGATCTATGTAACATTCTGGTTTTATTTTAAACATTTTAGTAATGGGTGCGACTAAAAGATATGTGTTTTAGACACACATATCTTTGGTTTTCTGATGTCCTCTCCCCTGCCATTACCACCCAAAAAAATAAAGTGTGCTCACAAGGGTGACTATCTCTCTGATGCAGCTGTGTTTTTTTTTTTTTTTTTTTTTATATAGCTCTGGGCTTCACCTCCCTCACCTTAGGTTAGAAGCTGATGTGAGAAACACACCATGGACAAGAGAGCATAGATGCAAAGCAGCACAGTGGGGCCCACCCATTCCGCGTGGCAGGGCACATAATGGGTCGCCCAGTAAGGCCCATTGCCACACTCTGCGCTCCAGCTAAAGCCCATCGTTCCTCTTCTGCTCCTCAGGGACGCCAGGCTGCATCCTGTGAGAGCACAGTCTAATGTAACCAGTTCAGTCAGATATGGAAGCCCCAGATAAGACCAAGGTGAGGCTGATTGTGAGTGCCGGCGTCCCTGCTTGGCCATTGTTGTTCCTCCCCTCTGAAGTTTTCCTGCTGCAGCCAGACAGGCAAAAAATGTGCAGCTGTGAGTGAAGATACATTAAAGATGAAATATGAGGTGGTGATCCCCCAGGGCTCCAGCAGGTTATAATAAATGCTGTCTCCTATTCTGTCTTTGTACAAAAACACCCTCATTCCTGCAGATATTACGAAAGGGGGTGGAAGTCAAGCAGATGAATATGTATGAATGTGTGTGTGTGTGGGAAAACACACAAACAGGCTCCTCCACACACACTACAGACAGTATGCCGCACTGAAAAGGGTTAGCAAGCAGAGCAAAATGCTTCAAAGCCGAGAAGGCCAAAACCAAGCACATCACTCCAGATGAAACATACAGTACCTGAGCTTCATTTCATCTGTGGAAATTATCTCAAAGTGCCTCAAAACACTTTCAGTAGAAATGATCAAGTCCAACCTTGTCTTCAGTTAGGTTAGCATAACCTTTCGTGGAAAAATAAAACAGAGAAGTATTAAAGGGATCTGTTTTTCTTAAATAGCAGAATAAAACTCATGTTCTTATTTAATTAACCAGTACAGAAACACCCCATGTCAGATCCCAACAGTAAGGACCTACGAACGTCACACCAAGTGTTCCATGTCTGTTCAGTTGGCCACACAATACTGATTAGGGCCACAATATTTGCTCTGGTGCCTTTCTTAAACACCCACTCCAATGAAAATTGTGTTTCTGGTCTTTTTAACGTGTTCTCGTATCATTTATCTCAGAATGGAGGACATGTATAAAGAAAATTAAGATTAAAACTGTATTTCTGAGAATTTCTTTTTTTCCAATCGTGGTGAATCAGACACAGACTAAAAAATGCCTGTAGTTGTGAGGTGGTACTACAATTGGCAGGCCACAAGCTCACTGCTCCGCTTTATTTTGATACATCCACTTGAAGACACATAGATACATTAACATCTTACTTCATCTGAGCTGACATTCCATCCATGACTGGATAGCTCCAATATTGCTCACCTTTTTGTTGCACTGGTAATATTAGCTCGGGGTTGTGACGTGCTGTTACATACCAGGGGAGAGTGTTAACAAAGGGATGATGGGAAGTGAAGGCAGGCTTACTCCATCCCAACAGTCTCGCTCACAACTCAGAGGTGAATTTCTGATCAAATTCTGCTGCTCTGCATAAAAAACATCCTTAAAAATGACACAAGTTTTGATTTTGGCTAAAAATTGCATAATCATATTTTTTAAAAATTGACTGGAAATACTTTAATAATAATCAAAAGATGATTGGAGTGAGACTTTAGGCACAAAACACCTCATTCCCTTGACCTGTTAAAGAACATTTTTGGACTCTTTCACAAGAGAACATTATGATGTCAGTTGCTGGTTTTATTGATTCTATAAATATGTAAAAATAAATATGTGACCATGCAGATTGAATATCTTCCAAATATGACAACAAAGGGTGTGTGGCTAAAGTTGGGTGCTGCTTGAAATTTGGGCAACTGAGAACATTCAGGAACTTGCAGATGAACTCCAAACTCTACAATGTTATGAACTCTGAACTCTCGCAGATTTAAATTGAATGAACAATACTGTGACAGAATAAAAAAAACTGTCTCTGTCATGTAAACAAACTGGGACATGACTTGCAGCAGACAGAAGTAAACACTGCCACTGCTGTATCAGTGTTCGTTTTAGGGGTGCTCAAGCATGAATGTTAAAAGGGGTTTTTGAGTGGAGCCAGGGGCGGCAAACAATCAACCCTACATCCTCTATCAGCAAGGCGCAGAAAAAATGGTGTGCTGTGAGTAGACCTTTAAGCACGGTGGTGGAGATGTGATGATAAGTTGATGGCTTCTTGTCTTGTAATTACCATGACAGAATGAGATAGTGAAGGTCTGTTGAAATTAGTTTGAATATCTCTGCCATGAAAAACGGATGGGTTTGATAATATGTTTTCTGCAGGGGGACACCAATCTCACCATCCTTTTATTACATGGCAACGTTGTTATTGTTTTACTAAAACAAATATTTGAGATCATATGTTTATATGTTGGGAATCCATAAATGCTGATTTTTTTTTAATAACAAAAAACAGTGGATTATTTTAGTAGCATTGACTTTGGTCCTCTTTAGAGTTAATTTTAAAGAAAAATGAATTAATAATCAAATTAATAATCAAAGGTGTTATCTGATGTCAATTTAATCTTTTTCCTGTTTTGACCTTCATGCATGTTTTAAAAAAAATATTTTTATTTGTAGACGTCTCAGTGAAACTGGTTGCTCTGTTTTTTCACAATGCTGTCTATGACTAGCAAGAAATGAGTCAGTATAACTTTAAAGTCAGCTTTGGATTTACTGTGCGGCTTGGCTTTCAGAGTTTAATACTTAGGGAGAGAAATGAGCGAGGAAATCATTCCCAAGATGAGAATTGCTGTAGTCTGTAATGTAAAATATCCAGCAGCGAATTATGAGTCACCAGCAGAGTGTCAACAGAAAGCTCTGCTTCAGCTTAAAATGTCAGACTGCCGCCAGGACTTGGTTCTCAGCATCAAGGTCAGAGGAGAGAAAATGTTTTTGCTTTAGTTCTGTCATTTTGTGTATTACTGGGAGTTACAATCACTGCAGTTAAGAGAGTTTAACAACTCAGAGTAAAATTCTACTTTGGTTAATAATTATTTGGTTTCCTTAACATCGGATGTGATGTTCAGTTTATTGAACAGTTAGTTTTTCTTTAAATGTAAAGTTTAGGATTCCTTCCAGTACTAGCTGAAAAAAATGGAAAAAATAATAAATCAAAAATAAAAAAAATCAAAGTATTCCTCACAATGAACCTGCGCATGCTGATATTGAACATGTATTACCTAATGTTTTTTTTTTTTGTGCCCCCCCGGAACATGTGTCAATATTATGACAATTTTAGAATGAATAATGCTGAATGCTAATGCTGAAATACAAAAAAAATAGCAGTTCAATCTGTCAAGACTTTTTTTGAAATGAAGTACTGCTTTCTGCACTAAAAGGCGCACTTAAAAGCCTTAATTTTCTTACAGATTTATAATCTGGAGCGCCTTTTAGATGGATTATTTCTAGTAGTGCTTCCTGATGTCGATTTTGAGAGGTATTCGGTGATCTGCAAAATTGTTTGGTTGGGTGCTATAGTGAATATGCTAATACAGCTAATGTAGCGGTGTTAAACTGTGTGTTTTTTTCTGTGTGACAGAAAAAACCTAAGGTAGCAAAGTTCAGTTTCCTCCCCCTCTGCCCGTGTTTGTGCATCCCAAAAGATGTTAGTCCACCTTCAGAAAGCTCAGACAAAATTCAAATCATGGGAGGCAATGCCAGGAGAAGCTTCCTGCTGTGCACAGCCAGGTAAAATGTGAAGGACATCAAGGTACATGGCAAAAAAGGAACACTTTGATCACAATCCGAGAGACACGCTGTAAAATTTGATTTACAGCAAACATGGAAAAAAGTTCCTATAGATAACCTTCTCCAAAAAAACCTCAATATTAGCAGGGGAACATCGCTTTAAAGCTCAACATCTTAAAAGGAAAATCTTTTGCTTATTATTTTTATTCTCAACAGCAATGCACTTGGGTTATTCAATTTCCTCCCACCGCCCTCACTTAATATTTAAATTAACCTATTCATCCCCTCTTCCTGCTGGAATTGAAGGGTTTGACTTTGGACATTTTTAAACCAAAACCAAATGTGTTGATTCCCTGCCTCACAGGCCAAACCGTTTTCCTCTCCTTTGCTGGGAAATCACACAAAGCTGTTATAGTCAGGGGACGGACTCTAACAGATGAAGGTGGGGGTGGGGTGTAATAACGTGCTTGTGAGGAACAGATAAGCACGTGTGCAGGGGGCGAAGTTTGTGGAAAGAAAATAAATACTTTCCATCAAACAATTTTTTTGTATTATTATTTTTTTGTTAATCAAATCAAACTTATTATAAGTTAATTTGGTTAAGTGGTACAAATAAATATTAGGGCCACCATTAAAATAAATAAATGCATTTATGAGAATAAAGTTGTAAATTTCTAAGAAAAAAGTAGTAACTTTGCATGAATAAAGTTGTAAATTTATGTGAAAAAAGTTGTATATATATATCAGGTCTCCAGATTAAAGTTTTGCACTGGTTGCACTGGTGCGCCTAACTTTTTTTCTTAGGTGCACCAACACGAAACTATAGTGCACCCACCTTTTCGACCACATTGCATTTAGCTCAACAGTTTTACATGGTGGGCTGCACGGTGGCGCAGTGGTTAGCGCTCCTGCCTCACAGCAAGAAGGTTCCCGGTTCAAGTCCTGGCTGGGGGACCTTTCTGTGTGGAGTTTGCATGTTCTCCCCGTGCATGCGTGGGTTTTCTCCGGGTACTCCAGCTTCCTCCCACCGTCCAAAAACATGCTTCACAGGTTAATTGGTTACTCTAAATTGTCCGTAGGTGTGAATGTGAGTGTGTATGGGTGTGTGATTGTGGCCCCTGCGACAGACTGGCGACCAGTCCAGGGATGTACCCTGCCTTCGCCCCCCGGGTTAGGCTCCGGCAACCCCGTGACCCCGAAAGGGATAAAGCGGATTGGAAAATGAATGAATGAAGGAGTTTTACATGGTCAATTTCCTTTTTAATTGCTGTCAATATCGGCATTAAGAAGTACCATTTTACAATGTAGCTACAGTTGGAAGACGTTTGGTGCAAAATGTTGCAGCAGTGCAAATCTGCTCCAGGCTTTTTCTTTCTCAGCTCTATTACCATATACGAAAGACTTGGTGTCAAATAATTCTGGCTGGGCACAAATCACAATGATTCATTTCTCCTTAATGATCAATTTTCAAGCCGTTGGAACTTCCATTATAAAAAGTATGCCATCGATTTGCATCCGAGCCCCTCATTGGTAAAAGTTCAACTCATTTAACTGTTAATGCACTTTCAATGGCCGCCCAAAGAAGATCTTAAAAACTTGCGTGAACTTGAACGCGGTAGCCCAAAACATGCATATACATGTGCGAGCATTTGCATAGAATTTATTCCAAAGTGTTTGCTTGAATGGCCGTTGCTGAGGCCGATGTGACTGTATCTTAACACTCACTACAGTGTCAAACTTCAAAATACAAAAGCATATGTTTGAAATTCAAATATTCTCAAGTCATTCTAAAAATGATTTGATTAAATAAAGCACCTGAGGACAATAGCAAACAAAAATGTCAATGACCAAAAAGTTTTTGTTTATGTTATGTCCTTGAAAGCAGCTTCTGGAGATAAGCTCACAGAATTTCCATGTTTTTGTTGATCTATCTGGTTTTTGTCTGTGGCAGCTTGAAAAATTAACACACTAAACACAGTATTTGTTTTTTGGAACTTCTACTAAAATATATTTAGAGACTGGAGTGTGTAAGTAATAGATGTAGCTGTCCAGAAGCAAATCTCGCAGGAAGAGAACATCTCTCTATTTATACATATATGCGTGTGCATGAAGGAGGGTTTTAAATGAGCATGAGGTGTGCAAAGACGACAGGGAAGAATAAGGTGTGTGGTGGTGTTGAATTTAGAATTAAAAGCACACATGACGGCAGAGTGAGAAAGGACATTAAAGTGGTTCAGCTCAGAAAAAGTGGTAAACAGCTAGTCTGGAGTTTTGCAGCATTCAGCCCAGACTCTAAACGTCTGATGTGGACAAGGATTGTGTCGAAGGACCTCATGCAGGAAAAAAAAAAGAAGAATAAATAAATAAGCACTCTACTTCAAAGAAGAACTGATTTTCAAAGAAGAACTGATACTTTTTTGTTGAGAAAAATTAGGAAATCAAATCAGGAAGGAAAAAAAAGCATGAAAAAATTGGTGCCTGTAAAAGTGAGGGTTTGAACCCATTCAGCTAAGAGGAGCAAAAAATCAAGAGACAGCTGCGGTGATTAAAATTCAAACCAGGTGTGGACTTGACAGGATCGCAAAGCAGCACCATGGAACACAGTCCCAAACAACCAAACCTGATAACCAGAATTTAGAAATCAAATGTAATAACTACCAAATATTAATAAAAAAACGCAAAGTAACTCATTGATTGTGCAAATAGTCAAGGTAAAAGCAGCACTGAAGACGTGTATGCCAAAGATGTCAAGCCAATCACAAAGTTGGGGTTTGTAAGACATACATATTTTCTGCTTTTTAACAGATGGCTATTATATAATTCTTCACAAGCACTTTGAAATATGAATATTAATATTAACCAAACTTTTTAAATATCCACTCCGATGAAGCTTGTGTATTTTTGTGTTTTTAACGTGTTCAGGGGCTGCATGGTGGTGGTTAGAGCTCTTGCCTCACAGCAAGAAGGTTCCCGGTTCAAGTCCTGGCTGGGGGACTTGAAACAGTGTCACCAATGGGGGACCTTTCTGTGTGGAGTTTGCATGTTCTCCCCGTGCATGCGTGGGTTTTCTCCAGGTACTCCGGCTTCCTCCCACCGTCCAAAAACATGCTTCATAGGTTAATTGGTTGCTCTAAATTGTCCATAGGTGTGGATGTGAGTGTGCATGGGTGTGTGATTGTTTCCCTGCGACAGACTGGCAACCAGTCCATGCCTTCGCCCATGAGGAGCCGGGTTAGCCTCCGGCAACCCCATGACCCCGAAAGGGAAAAAGCAGTTTGGAAAAATCGCAGAATAGACGCAAAAAAATGAAAATGATGAATAACATGTTCTTGTGGAGGACATATAAAGACAATTCTGCTTAAAATTGCATTCCTGAGTATTTCTTTTTCTCAAATTATTTTGCATGACGACCAGATAAAAAAGTTCTTTTTGAAAAAGCTTACAGTTGTGACGCAGCTGCAACAGTTGGCGGGCCGCTCTTCCCCTGGTCCGCTCCATTCTGGTCCAACCACTTGCAGACAAATAGATCCATGTACATTTTCCTTGTCTGAGCTGGCATCTGGCACCTGACTCAAAACTGTTCGGCTGGATAGCTCTGATGTTGCTTGCCATTATTGTTTTACCACTAATACCAGGTTGGGGGTGTGAAGGGGCTGTAAACTAGTGGGAGAGAGTATTTACAAAGGGATGATGGGAGATGAGGGATGGCTTACTCCACACCAATAGTCCCTCCAAAAACTCAAAGGCGAATTCTGATGAACTCCTGCCGCTCTGAAGAAACTATGTCCTAGAAAATGAAACAGGTTTTTTTTTTTTTTTGCCTAAAAATGCCACAATTATAATTAAAAAACTACTGGGAACACTTTAGAAATAAATCAAAAGAAGGTTGGCGGTTTACTCAAATCTCTGCTTTTTTTAATAAAGTAAAACATTGAATAAAAACTTTATTCAATGTTTTTATTCAATGTTTTACTTTGAATAAAACATTGAATAAAGTTTTTATTCAATGTTTTATTCAATGCTTTATTCAAAGTAAAACATTGAATAAAAACTTTAAATATAGGTAATGAGCTCCATAATAAAGTAATGAACTCATGGCTCAAAAACACACAGACTTGCAATGGCTTCCCAGGATTATAGGACGTCCCAAGAGTTTTCCTAAAGTAGACGGAGTCCTCAATTATCAAGCTTCAATCCTGTGGAACAAGCTTTATGCTTCACTTCAGGAGGAGGAGACCAATACTTTTCTGCATGACTACACTTATAACTTTCCATTTTCTTTGGTATATGTAGGCTGGAGTGACCATAAGCCTTTAACCAATGGCTGCCATCATTTCCCCCATTTTTCTCTTAATCTCTCACATATGTATCTGTTCCAGTTGTTAGATTTTATCTGTCTTTAAACAGGTATTTTAGTGCTTTAGTATTTTTTATTTTTTTTATCTTCTATACGACAACCTGTTTTGAAGTTGATTTTTTCACTGGTTTTGCAGAATTCTGCTCGTTTGGTTCTTTGTGTTACCAGTGAGTCGTTTCTCTCCACAGTGACCTAGTACATGCATTATTAACTGTTTTTAATGTAAATATAACTTGTTTTTGCATTCAATTTAGTCTACTCTTTTTCCTTACACATTATTAGTTAGCCAGTTCCCTAACTTACTAAAGTTCTTAAACACAAACATCTTTGGAGAGGGAATGCTGAGACATATTTGAAACCTAATGCACCTTAGGTCCAGGGGTGCAGGGCATAACATATATTACTCTAACCCTAACTCAGAAATTAATAATTGCAGCCTGTGCCTGGCCAAAATTATTTTAAGTTTTTCATATATCGCATGAAAAAGCCTGGAGCAAGGTTTGCGAGGTTTGCATTGCTTTGACATTTTGCACCAAGCCTCTTCCAACTGTAGGTACATGCACTAGTATTGACAGCTTGTTCTTGAACGTGCATCACACACCCGGTTTGTTGCTTAGCATTACACCTAAAAACAGATTGAACGGGACGGATTTTACTTGAATCCATTTCCAACTTTAAATCAAAAGGGATTGTCTCTACCTATGAACAAAGAAGAGAACACCCCAGCCTCTAGAAACTAGCTGCTGTTTAAGTATCAATGATTTTAATGTATTCCTGCATCACCTAAACTGTGGAACACAGCTTTTCTGCTTGTAATTAGAATGTAGTTATGTTTCTCAATTATAGGCAAAACACATTTTTGGAACAGCACATGGGCAGAATATAAAAAAAAATGACATTGAGTAGGTGTGTACTTAAAGTAAAGTGAGCTCATTTTAAGATTGCATTTCATTTTAGCAGTAGATGAAATGATATCCAAAAATGTACTACCCTCGCACAAATCTTTAACTGCAGCCTGCCATTCCGGGGAGAACATAACACTAGATGGAGCTCTTGCTTCACACACCCCTGTGACGCCCTCTTGTCTGCGAGTCAGGCCACTTCGAATGCTCTCACAGTCTCAGCCTCATGGAGAGGTTGGGAGGAGCGGCTAATGATTGACATGCCTATAGAAAGAGTGAAAACCTCAAAACCAGCTGTCCTGGCCATGCGGCCATCTGTGGTTTCCTGTCCTGCTGCTCAACGACTAGAAATCCGCCTTGATTGCTAAATACTTTCCCCCCATATGCTTTGTGTCACTTTTTTGGTGGGATTTTTTTTGTACAATTGCAACAGATGCAACAGAATAGTAAATAGCAGTGTCAGTGCATGCACTGACAGTCAATAAATCAAAGCCTTAGCTGACAGCTGCTATGATCTATTGACACGCTTGTGGTGAAGATATATGTCGGTGCACGAAATCTGATAAAGAGCTGTTGTGTTGGCTTACTGCTAAGCTCCTCTGACATTTTGTACATTAAAACACAGAGAATCAGGCCCTGGTGTAGAAAAAAGTTTCTGGATTTTACAATATGTGGTATTCACTGGGAGAAAAGTTTTTTGTGTTTGTTTTAAATGCTGCTTTTTTGACTAAGACCTGAATCTTCAATATGATGGATATTACCAGCTGGCTCAAATTTTGATAACAATACCTAACAAACTAAGACCTAAGACCAGACACTGAAGTTAGTATCTCACTATAACATCAATTAAAGCATTGAAGCAAAATTGTAAAAAAAAAAAATGAAAAAAGGAGTCACTAAACTGACACAGCCATAGTCACATCTGTTCCTACAGGTGGATACAGACTGTTTGTGGGTGAAAAAGATGACCTGCACAAAATATCTTAGACTTAGACTACTCAGAGACCCTGTAGAGCGAAACGTTTAAGCACTTTTTATTCTATGTGCATTCTGTGGGCAAAAGGTACAGGCACAGATAGATCATTCACGAGGAAACTATCAAACTCTGCTGAAACATTTGCTGGTATTGTCAGTTTGTACATGAAAAGAGTTTTCAGTCGATCTGTCTTTGGCATCATGTCCACAACATTTTAAACTAGATTTTGCAGTTATGCTATTCAGGATTTTTTTTTTTTCCGCAGTGATCAAAGGTCCAGAAATAAGTCCAAATTATGTGAAAGGTTTCAAAGTGGTAGATAAAAAGGACAGAGCCTGGGCTGAGAGATCGCAGGCTGTTGGACTTGATGGTGAGTTTGTGTAATATAGACATTCACACTCACATTAGAAAGTTAAGGAAATTATGCCCACCTTTGTAAATCCTTTGTATGAAGAGGAGTCACACAGAAGAATAAGTTTTGTGAATATACTCCAAAATCACAGCGGAATGAGGGTTTGTTTACTAGGATGTCGTATTTACGATGTGAACCTATGTGAGTTCAGAGGACCGTGAGGTTGGCAGCAGAACCTGTCTGCAGCAGGACCGCAAGCAAACCATAGTCAGTGTGAGTTACCTGCTGTTGCCAGGCATTTTAGGAACCTCTTAAAATCTTTTGCTTCCATAGAGGTCACAAATTACCTAATACAAACTAATGAGATACTGGCTTTGGTTATTTTCATGCTCTGTGCTACATATCAATCTAAAGCCATACATTAAAACTCATTAGAACCCATTTTCAATGAATGGGAAGTCAGTGGCACCAATCAATCAAGGTCAAAGCTAAGATGACGTGGTGCCGTAGCTGGAGGGCTCTTAAACTGATGAGTGTCAGCGGGTTTGGAGATCGCTGTAGGGCTAATGTTCACTGGGTTCCCCTTCTACTGCTCTGCTTGTCTGTGAGTGCTGTTCTGACACAGAGAGCTGCAGCAGGGGGAGGGATATAAAAGCTGACAGATCTCTCCACATCTTGTCAAAGTTGTCCTTCTCTGCTGCAGTCTAATTCCCAAAACTTCTTGTCTCATTTTCAGTTAAACAGGTTCATCTAGTTTAGGCCTACTGCTTTTCACTTGGCTCTGAAACCTTTGTGTAAATCTGGATACGTATTCACCAGGACGTACTCCTGTTTGTCCTTGATTTATAGTGCTTGAAGTTATGAAACTGTTCTTCGTAACATTGTGAAGTTTTAGGAAATGCACACCAGAAACACCCTTCAGGATCTTTCTTTTAACATCAACTATTTCATTAGAAGACATCTTTCTGTAAAACGTTATTTTTTTTGCCACACACTATTACAGAAGGCTGAATTGGTACTCTTCATTGTCTTTGAGTGCCTTACAATCCAATCAAGATTGGCCTCTCTGTTATAAGTGGCATCATTTGGAAACTGACCAGGCTTTCAAAGACATCTCCAAAAAACATTAATTGTTAATTTGAGGCTTTCTACAGAGCTCCCACCAAATTTGTCACTTTCGTGACTCTTTTCACTTTATCTGCAGTGCAATTTGCAGCCTTGCCTAATAAACCTTATATGTTAATAAGGTACAATAAAGACAAAAGAAAAGAAAGTCCAGGAAAGATAATCAACAGTGCATATTAGGCAGCTGACTGCAAGCTCCCCTCCGACTCTGTTTCAGCATTAATTATTCTAATGAGAGCAGGGAGTGTACTTTGAGGTCAAAATGAGCTACTGGCAGATACTTCCAGACTGGAAGTCATACTATATGTTAATTAATACGTTCGACAGTACGGCTGCCGTGTGCCAAAGCTACTTTCTAATGACCTTGCCAGTCCTAATGATGAACGTTTTTAATGAGATTATCTCATTATAGATTTGTATATATATATATATAAAACGACTCTAAACATTACAAATGACTTGTGTCAAAACTTATGCAACATTTTTTCCATTATACGGCTATAAAAAAAAAAAAATCAAAATTAAGAGAAAAACGTTTAGCTTCTCATGTATTATTTCCATATTTTTTGCACTATTAGGTACACTTGAAAGCCTTGGATTTATTTCAGAAAATGACATTATGCCTTAATATCTGGACCACCTTATTAATAGATTTATTCTGGTTGTGGTTACTGATGTTGAAACAATTTTGAGAGGTACAGGGTGCTCTGTCAAAATGCCAATCTGTTTTGTTCCGTAGTGCAAACAAGGTTGGGTGTTGTAAAATACACTAATCACTTATGTGTAGGTTTTTTTAACATGACTAATGAAGTTAGGCGTTAGCGTAGTAGAGTTAGCGAAATTACAGCTGGTGACCTCCATTATCGATCGCCACAGCGATTCAGCTTTCACTGATTTGCATTGTGGTTTGGCAGAGAGTTTTATGCCAGATGCCCTTTCTGGCACAACCCTGGAATTAGGTAACCTTGTGGCTATGCAGTTAGGCAGAAGTGTGAAGGGTCTTACCTTAGGTCCCACTCTGGAAAAGGCTCATTGCGCTCCCTGAGAAGTGAACCCAGGTTTCCCCCACACCAACACTGCACCCAACTTATGTTGCAATCAAGGCAGGATGTCATTTTAGGTGAATCAAGGTTGGATGTATTTTAAACATAAAATTTTACTAATAAGGTTGGGAGTTAGTGCAGTCAGAGTAACGTTTGTTTTAGAGGTATCAATTTGGTTTTTTTCTTGTTACAAACAAGGTTGGGTGTCATTGTAAATATGCTAATGCAGCTAACGAGTAACTGTGTTGAATTGTGTTAATTTTAAGTTTTACAAGCTCGGGAGTTAGCATAGTCACAGTAAAGTTTTTGCTTTAACAGTATACATTGGTATTTTGCATATTGCAAACAAGGTTGGGAGTTACAAGTATTGTGAATAAGCGATCATGGCAAATGTGTAGCATGTCACGAAAAAATTACTGTGAACACAGTAAATAAAGTCCTGCTGAACAATAGACTTGTTTTGCTTCATGCGCCTTTTAGTTTGGTGCACCTTATGTATGACATAAATTTGAAGACAGACCATTCATTGACTGTGTGCCTTATAATCTGGTGTAGTGTGGACAATTCAGGTAGACCTGAAAAAATAGTGAAAATAACAGCACTTTAAGAAAAAGTGCAATAATACTGGAAGAAGTGACACAGTATAGCAATTTGATTGCTTTCATACACATTATTGTCTGAAGAATCGCTTTAGTACTACATATATTTTACACATGATGCTACAAAATACTATCCAAATCCTGTTTTTAAATGTTTTATTGAGTGAGATGATAAATGACAGAGAAAAGACACAGCTCAGTTCACATGCGCATCAACGGTACACTTTCACTGATCTGTCAGATTCACACTTCACTTTCAAAATGCACACTTTGCCACGTCTTTGGGACTTGTGAACTCCAACATCTGTGCTGCCATTGACACTCAAGTGTGAAGAGGGGAAGTGAGTATGAACTTCGGAAAGTTTTAAAATGTTGGCTTGAACTTTTAGTCTTTTTTCCCCTCTGCTGTACTTTGTGCTTAAAAAAGAATGCAGAGCCAAACTCTGTTTTTTTTTCTATCTTTCTCACTTCTCTCCATCTGTTTTCTTGGGGAATTCACACCTGTGAGGCCAGTTTAGCTAAAGCTCTTCAGTTTCTGGTTAC
Organism: Adrianichthys oophorus; assembly: GCA_036245035.1. NCBI lineage: Eukaryota > Metazoa > Chordata > Actinopteri > Beloniformes > Adrianichthyidae > Adrianichthys > Adrianichthys oophorus. The sequence continues at coordinate 8,387,925 of BSAI01000138.1, forward strand.
CACGGGCAGTTATAGATGTTCACCTTTAGAGAACTGTCCTGGGTCACGGGAATGGAGACTTTGTTTTTTGCCACAGTGCCAAATTTAATTTCCATTTTTGCCACTAACCTCTTCGTATCAGGTTTTAACTTCATTTAAAAATAAAAGTGCTGTATTTAATAATATTTCAGTATAATTAAGGAACTGTGGATATTTGTTTTACTCAAATTCAAATGGCAAATCCTTTTTTAAATAATGATTGTAGTAATAATGTAGTTTGGCAATGTATATTTTTTGTAAAAAAAAAAAAAAATCAAATTAAATAAAAATAAAAATCTACTGCAGTTTTGATGACAGTACCTTTGGCTTAAAATGCCATTGTTGTCGTCAGAAAAAAACAAACAAAACAAAACAAACAAAAAAAAAACACTGGTAACATTATAGGATGTATTTCGCTTAAACATGTACCGTATATCTTTAATATTTATTCCAAAAATATGGCAGGGTGCCAGGTGTTCCTTAGACATAGGTGTCTATTGGAGACCAGCATTTATTCCATCACAGACAGAATGGCGGTGGCTAATGGGTTCAGTTTGCTGTCAAATTCGGTCACAAACTGCATACAACACCACCAGATGAAGGGTTAGGGTGGATCCTAAAGGGGCATTGCAACTATTAGAGACAGGCGTCTTACAGTAACAAGCACCTGTTAGACCCGGTGTTTATTGGAGATCGGTGTCAATTAGAGACAGGCCACAATTGGAAGATATACAGTACTTTATTAAACTCAAATCAAGTATACACTTTTACATACAGATTTTTAAAATGTAATTACCAAAAAAATATTGTTTTACAAATCTAAAAATAAAACTAGTTAATTCATTTCGAGGTGAAGGCAAATATTTTAAAGTTAAAGATGATATGGTAATAATAAATCTGATATCATTATCAGTTCAAACTGACTGAAATGTGTTTTATCTGCAAAATGTGCATAACTTAATGCAAATCAAAAATGAAGTATTTTTATCAAATTTTTTGGTATGTAATTTTTGTTTAATGTCACTAGGATTTTTTTTCCCCCAAAATATCCTATAAATATGAGGTCAGTGAATTTTCAGAAATAAAACGTGTGATAAGATCCAACATTAGTTTTTTAGGTCAAAGGTAAAGGCTTACTGTTGAATTTTAATGTGCTGTAAACGTTTACACAAAAAATGTCAAATGCCACATTTTAACGAAGAGAATATAAAAACATATGAAGAATAAATCCAAATTCTAATAATTTTTCATCTATATTCTTGTTCCTAATCCCTTCATCTACTTTTCCCCGCATGGTTTCCCTCATCCTCTGCTTATGTTTCAAAGGATGGATATACAAAAGAAAAAAAATAGACTCTTTAGGCATTTTACCAAATCAACATTTACTGTACCTCCATTAACATCAAGAAGCAGAAAAAAAAAGAAAAAAAGAAATAGTACTCAACACATATGACTCACTAGCCAACAGTAAAGTATGTTGTGTGTAGGAAGTTTAAGGACAGATGAATGATTTATAAAGCAAAAGATGGGATTTAAATTTATCTGTGTTTAAAATACTGACATTTTAGTCTCTTTCCCTGGAAACACACAAAACACATTTACACACATATAATTGGTGTCTGGTACTTTTTAAAATGTAATTAATTATTTATTCTTCTGTGGTTCTCAAAAATATTCTTTTGGCCTCCAGAAGTCTTTCTTTTATGGTATTTTCTGCAAAGGAAAAGAAAACAAACAAGAAAACTAGACAGTATGAGATAAATTCATAGTAATTAATGGTGAAAGGCTGGACGTTTTCATGTCTACAAACAAAAACAGGCTTGCTTTTTTGTACTATTTAAAAAAGCTGCTGCCATGTCAGGGAAAGCAGTGAAAGAGAAATGTACAAAAAAAGAGAAATGAAGCATTAATAGCTCTCACTTTAATGAATAATTAACCTCAAAAATGACTTAAAAAGAGAAATTGTCATGGTTACAGGGTGAGGTGATGCAGACCCAGATGCTAGCAACCCGGAAGGATAACGGAACACACAAAAGATGATTGAAAACTTTTATTGTCCGTTGGGAGTATGGTGACTTGAAATCGGAGTTCTGTGGCTGGAAAGTAGCAGACTGGAACCCATACCCCGGAGCGGTAGAGTGAGAGAGTGGGATGGATGGCAGCGAGGCATGGAGACATAGTTTGGTAGTTGGTAGAGTACTTAGTGTGGAACCAAGCAATGGTTGTGGAGTGTGGACCCAGGTCGTCATGTTAGATGATGATCCTGGACACAAGGATTAGTACAAGCAAAGACTTGAGATAAAAAACTTTTTTTAACATTCGGTTTAAACAGAAGTGCGAAGCTAAAGTACTGCACCAGAAACGCCAACGAACTGGCGACAAATGTTGGAGCAGGCCCATCCCACACATCGGTCTGTGGTTGATGTGATGAGTGCCGACAGCTGAGTCCAATCAGGAGGAGCCACAGGAGCACCATGACAGAAACCCATGTATGGCATTCCTGGAGACACGGCAAATGAATGAAGCATGCAAATCTGGCAGTGGTGAAGTGAAGAGCAAGCTTCCAAGTTCACTAATGGTTATAAAAGGGGAGCAGAAGCAAAAAGCTTAAACGCTGAGCACAACTTCAACTCCAAATGCAACACGCCTCAGTGAACTTTCAGGAAAGAAGACATGTAACTGAAGAAGCAACAATCCTCACATACCAATAAACTCCAACATTTGTAAAGTGAGTTTGCTCTTTTTTCAGTAACACCACGTAATTTGTCTCGTAAAATGTCTCCATGTATTTACCAAAGAACAAAAAAGCCAATCTGTTGTGCATCTCAACAGACATTACCTTCAAATGTCTCCATATAATGTACCCCATGTGCTTGTGATGTTCAAGTGTAAAGCTACATTCATGTGAACGTTCTAAACTCACGTTTGAGATACAAGCGCATGAAAGACTCATTTATCAGAATAAAGCTGTTGTTGTAAATTTGTGACAAACCACTTCTGCTCTAAGATGACCTGAATGTAGCACTTACTCAAAGCAAAAGCATAAGTGATTTTTTTTTTCATAGCTGGAAAGAAATTCAGGCGTTATATTAACAAAATCAGACTCTTTGATTGGTAAACGTTTAATGTGGTTTGACTTTCAACACATGTACGGTGACTATGCTTTTTTGTACGTAGAGCCCAAACAGTTGTATAAACTTGTGTAGCAACGTAATGAGAGTTTTGAACGCAGAAGCCAATAAGGCACATTTACATAGACTGTTCTTTAGGAGTGGTCACTTTAACCGCGCCTTGACGAGGGCAGTGTGAATGTTGCTTGAATTATTATATGGCAACTTTTTCTAGAAAGACTATTTGAATATGTTTTTTAAACAAGTTCCCTTAAGAGTAAGATATCAACTTAAGTGGAAAAGTTTTTTTTTCTTATATGTTCATCCCCTTAAACTTCTGGATAAAGATGCCACCTCTCAGCTGCTTTTAGTTGGCATCAAGCAGTTTATTTATTATTTTTTTTGAGTAGGGACATTGGTGCAAAGCCAACAAAGCAGAGAATCTCATGTGATGCTGCCAAGACTCCAGGCTCATCTGGGCAGAAGAGTGTGAAATATCATGACAAAACTAAAGAAGACATCTATAATTAAGGAGTCAGTCAGGCTTTACCTCTCTGCAGCTCTCTAAGCTGGCCAAGACTCCTAGAATAAACATGGAGCCACAGAGCTCACACCCACTCTGCTTGCTACGCTGCGAGATTCATCTGGACTCATACTCTAGTTGGTAATTTTCCTGGTAACACCCAGCCAACCTATTAGGGGAGCATCCGAGTGGAACATAAGATTTTCAGTTTCAATTAAGTCTATGAGGGCATACATAATTCACAGGAGAGGCTCGGTCCCCCTGGAACGGTGAACCTATGAGCTCACGGTGAAATCACACCACGGTGGTCAAAAGAACTGAGCCGACTGTTTTCCCTCGCACTGGGCTGTAAGGATTTGTCAGCCTTAAGTGAATTAGTGTGTGCTCATTGGAATGTGGAGATAAGTCTGAAGTGAGCATTTCTGTGTTTGAGAGAGAGAGGCACTAAGCCATAAATGCAAGAAAATTGCTCCAGACAGAATTAACTGAATTACATTCAAACTCATGAGGCTGCAATTATTTTGTGGTGAATTTCAGTCTAAAACGCAGTGATCCCTGCAGATGAGAGCCTCCTCTTATATGATGTGCCTTTTGTCCTGAGAAAGTGCCTTCTACTTTGGTAAAATGTTCTCATATTGTGTGATCTTTGCGTGAACTTTGTATTTTTGTAACACTAATACCATTAAGGAGTGCAGCCTCAGGGTCAGAAACATTCTGGTCTGCATATTTTTATAACTGGGCAAACTAGAGTATTGAGATTATAACGAAATGGCTCAAATGAGCAGGACTGGTCTTCTCATTGAAATGCATTTTCTGTTTGGATATTTACATTTATGTGGGAAAAAAAGTGCTCATTGATGTTAGGGTTTGAAAAATAAAGTAACTCAAGCTAGTTCAGTTCACCAAGTAAGCCAAATATGGTTTGTCGCATAACACTCAGTCCCATTCACCTAACAGCCCAAATTTTAAACACAAACAACTTGGGTAAATCCAACAACTACCTGGTTGTCCGCTCTTCCTATTAACTTTTTTTTTTTTTTTTTTTTGCAAAGAACAGTGATTGATGATCTATTACACAGGCCAGGACCAAAAGGTATTGTCCCTCACAAACTATAAATACAGTCACAAATTCTACACTAAATTCAAACTGATGTTAAACTATAAAGTAAAACTTATATACATTAAATGGTCCGTAGTGGATCACTCTTTATATTGAAGATAATAGTCCCCAAATGTTTAAATGCAGGTCAAAGAGACACTTGATGTGATTACAGCCTCAGTCACAACTGCCCTTACGTGTAGGTACTGGCTGTCTGCGGGCAAAAAAGAATAGCAAAGCTGTATGGGGCATACATGTGACCCACAAGAAACATTAAGATTGTAGACTGCTCGGTTAGCCTTTAGGGTGAAATGTATATATATTATGGGAATGATGTGGGCAACAGGTCATAACAAACATTTAAACAACACATAAGGGTGAAGGAGGTGCCACGTCACGCCCCGTGCATGGGGAATTTGCATACCGTCAGTAAATGGCCAGTACGTGCACCTTATTAACAACTAGAGTGCTGCGTACAATTACATCACTTGCACATCATCAGTGCGTGAAACTTACGTTATCCATACAAACCATTCACGATACACTTACGACAAGCATGGCGATGGCGGTTAAATTTTTACCATGTCTCTTGGGGTGGTCACACGAGCCTCAAGAGGACTGCAAGACACATCTGCACTCCCCTTAAGATGCACCTGTTCTGGTCTACAACCCTCCATGGAACCGGTCAACCCTCAGCACCCATATGGGTCAATTGTAACTCAAGAAAACAGTAAAGACGGACAATCGAACACTTTCACAATTCACTTCTTGACAACTAAGAACAATGGACTAAAATGCACATAGGGATGATAAATTAACTCCATCAGTTATTTACAAATTAAAGCCTGATTTCTTAAAAGAAAAATTCTAGTAAAAGTGGAACTTAAAAATCAGTAAAGTCTAATTGTTTTAAATGTCTTTGCAAATAGAAATGTTTTTTTCTGATTGAAAGCTTAACAACATAAATACACAGTTAACTTATATTATTTCCCTAATTGTCAAGCTTTTTTCGCATGATTGTTAGATGACATGCTACATTTGGAAAGGATGTTAACAGCAATACGTACACAAACAAGCCAACTTCGTTATCTTACCAACAGCTGCTGTGCAAATTCAACATTTGTAGCATAGCAGCTGCGTACATGCTTCAAAGACAAGCTGCTAATCCTGTAAAGAAGCTGAGAAATAATGGAGTTCTCCCTCTGAACAGATTTTCCGCCACCCTGCAGAGGGACCACATTTGAAAGCGAGGACAAATAAGTGAGTCACGGGGAAAAGATTTCTTGACCAAGCCAGGGCATGCCAGGTTATTTATAAGTCTCTAAAAAGCACATTTTCACAACATCGGTTGCCCGTGGTGTTCTGTGCAACACAAACGTCAAGACAACTAGCAAAAAGAAGAAATAATAAAAACATGAAGGATAAAATGTACAATGTAAGCCATGAAAGACCAACCCTGATGAAAATCCTGTTTTTGGTGTTTTTAACTTGTTGTTGTAGCCTTTTCCCCATGATGGAGCACAGATATAAAAGCAGTTGAGATTCTAAGTATTCCTTTATTAAAATCACAATGGTTCAGGAGCAGACAAAAAAGTTTGTAAAAGCTCGGGTTTGTGACACAGCAACTAAAGTTTTCCTTCTCTGCTCCAATACTAAATCCTCCACCTGAGGACAAATTTTCCTTGTCTGAGCAGTCATCGGACTCAAAACTATCTCCGATATTGCTTGCCGTTCTTTTGCTGCTTTGTTAGGTTGGGGTTGTGAGGTGCTAATAGCTAGCGGGAGAGAGTGTAAATAAAGGCATGCTGGGATATCAACCTAGTGTTACTACTGCGCCAACAGTCCCAACCACAAACCAGAGATACATTTCTGATCCACTCGCTGCAGAAAATATGTCTTAAAAACGATACAGGGTTTTAGATTTTGGCTTAAAACTGCATAATCATATTTACAAGACCTCTGGGGGTGATTTTACAATAGAAAAAAATATAGTTTGAGAGGGACTTGTGGGATGTCACTACCGAGTGATATATAAACAAATATGGTTAAAACCTAATAAAATAAAAAAAATAAAAAAAATAACGAAACAGCACAGAAGCACAGAGTTATGGTGGCCCAAAATGATGAAATCACACCAATCAATGACTCAAAGCAAAAAGGAATAAAAAAAGAATAAAACATTTTCAAAAAAATAAGCAATTTCCTTATATGCAAAGAAATGTTAAAATGGAAACAAAAGAAAAAGTTGGAAAAGATACAAAAAGACATCGATGATGACGTCTGTCCATCATTTCAGCTAAAAGTTTTTTGGAATGAAGCGATACTGGGCTTACTTTGTTCTAATCATAAACTTCTATAAGTACGTAGACACCAAAGACGCAATTGGAAAAAATGTAACATCAAAATTCAAACGTCATCATCCAATCAGTGATGTCCCACAGTACCTGCCTTTCCTGTTTTCTTTTTTGTTTTTTAACATTTTATTTTGATTTCTGGAAATTGTTTTTGTTTCCAGAAATTTTTCTTTTTTTTTTTTTTTTTTTTTTTTTGAAGTTGTGTTTTTAGAATTTTTTTGATTTTGAAACTGTAACGTTGTATTTCTTATTAGTTGTTGTGCCTCTTTAATAATCATTGTGATTTTTAATCTGTTTTTGCATCAAGTAAATTTGTTGGTGATATTTGGATTTTAGGACCACCGTACAAAGTGCCATTTAGCATGAATAATTTAAGAATTGGATATTGATATGTTTTTAGCAGACCTTTGAAATCTTCAGTCGACTGTTAGCTCTCTTTTTAACTTGGAGGCCATTCTAGGGATTGAAAGCTCGAACAAAATAGGCTCCCTCCACTATTTGTTTTTTTATTTTGAGTTTAGTTTTAAGTGACATCCAGCCACATTTGGACATCCTTCAATTACCTCCTTAAATGCCATAGCTATAACAGTTATTATAAGGAAGTTGCAGCTGCATCATCCAGACCTGTAAGCAGTCCATATTCTTCTCGTTCATTAGATTATGCAGTCCGAATAAGTGCCCGAAGACATCTGAGTGTAAAAAGGATGGTAATCTAATCCAACACAGAATAATATGGTGGCCAGAATTTATTTAAAAAACTCTGGAAGAACATAAAAGGTAAACCAGCCAATTTCAAATGCAAGAATCCACTTTGAGACCGTCCAGCCACAAAAGTACATGAAAACTGCAGATAAGACTGTTAGTGAGAGCTGGAGTTTTAGTAGAAGAACAGCTTTGCTTTTATGACTTTGAGAAATAGATTCATAAAGAATCATTCACTTGACATGGCAAATATGGCAAACAACAGTCTATGGAATTTAGTTTGGTGAGTGTAATTGGCAGGAAATGCTGATTGTGAGCAGCTCTGCACAGCTCCTGTGGTGGATTTGATGGAAGAGAAAATCTTTGGTATAGACTGCAGGGCAATTTGACAGAGCAGCACATATCTTTCAAAATTGTTTCGAGATCAGTAAGTACACTCAGAATTAATCTATATATAAATCAGCCCAGATTATAAAGTGCTGTCGTTTCTTTGAAAAAAAAAAAAAAATCAATGTGCCTTATAGTGCAGACAATACAGTAGTAATTTATTAAATAAAAATTCACTTCAATTTCTAAGGAAAGACTTTTTCATTTCTCAATTAAGGTTATGCTCCTTTAGGAAAAAAATGCAGCTACCAGCCTTTAATTATGTGTTTCTGCTTGGGAGAAATGCAGATTTTTGGCTACAATTAAACTTTAGAGACTTGCAAGACAGATGCTTTGATTGAATCAGAGTTTCCACCAGCCTTTCCAACTCGCAGGGTTCCGGCTGGCTTCTGTTTGAAATCGTGCACCCTTGGGTCTTCAGCCTTCATATCAGTTCAGTCCTTTGTGTCTGCAAGTGAACTTGGTCTTCTTCTTTTTTCACCTTTCAATCTGTCTTTGCCGAAGGTCTTGCGGATCATTCCTCTGACTGCCCCAGTCCCTCTTCTTTTCATGTGTTCTCCCTCTTGAAAAAGATGATGTATCCGCCTGAAGCAGAGCTGTACATCAGTGTAAAAGTTAGTTGAGATGAGCCAAAGTCCAGAGATCCTCTTTCAATCCTTCAGCAGTTGTACTTTTCTAATTACTCTATTATGGTTGTTCAATAATTCTGGATCCTAGGAGAAAAAGAGTTGTGGAAACTGAAATGATTATCACTGAAAAGTAACTTAATCATTCAGTGTACTTTATGATCACAGCTTCCCAGTTAACTGTGTTGACTGCTTTCTGAGTTTTATATTATTCCTAAAATTGGTTTGTTTTGTACGAAAATGAGTAAGAAATGCTATTTGGAATCAATTAAGCTGCCTCTCATAACTCACATTTCTTCGTCACCCCCATTTGTTTTAGGAAAAAATAGAAGAAATTTAGAGGGAAAAATAACAATGATAATAGTGTGTCAGGGTGAAAGAACTTATTTGTATTCCTGGTTACAAACACATAGTATGTTTGACATTTTAATTTGATATTTCTTTATTGAATTAGTGTTTTTTTTAATTTGTAACGCTAATATCCGATTACATTTAACCCAAAGTCAACAGTGCTCATTCAGATTTTTTCTTCATATCTAAATAACTGATTAGCATAGCTCTTTATTTGGGTTGACTGGCACTTTTCAGTTTGTGTAGTGGGGATTATTAATATTTTTGTTATTGCTTGGTGCCTCATATATGCAAAATGTATTTGCTCATAATTAAAAACTCAGCAAAACAAGCCAATCATGCTCCCTCCACTACCATGCTTGACAGTTCCTTTGGGATTTAACTAACTGCCTAGCCTTTTCATTTGTTTCAAATATTAGGCCTGAAAAGAATGACAAACACATAATTTTTAACGCATCTGTTTGTTGCATGAATTTGGCAGTCCATTAGAAGTGTGGATATGGTGATGGTGGATTTAACATTTGGACCTGACTGTTTCGCATTTTTTTAAATTATTTTTAAAAATATTACTTCAGTGAGAATGCGGGTTTTTTAACTGGCTCCTAAAACCACAAACTGTAACATTCTATACAATAAACTTGATTTATGAATTTCCTATTATGTTTGAACGTTATCTGTGTCCTACAATAATCCCTCATGGATTGATTTACTCAATATGTTAATAATTATTATTTTTTTGCTGAGGTAGCAAATTATTTCTATCCACGGGACAGGGAAGCAACATTGTGTGCAAGTTTTAATTTCATTAAATGTGAGCAAAAAAAAAAAAAAAAAAAAAAAGCAGATGTTGTTTAATAAGTGTGGGTTGATACACAAGTCAATAACCATTTTCAGATAAATAGGAACAAAAAATGTTTTGATAACCACTGTTTTTTATTTTTATAACACAACACCTGTTAAGTCTGAAATTGTATTTGTGCGTGTTCTCTTTTCTTTGTGTCTTAATTCTTTAAATGAAAAAAGTGGTGGGGTGGACACAAATAGTTTTTTGTTTGTGGCTCTATTTTCAGATTCCAAGACCCATCATTAGCAAAACAATCTTGCTACGTTTTAACAAAACAAAAGGACTAAGAGATTGAACAGGAGAAAGTCTTTGGACAGGACTGTATATTTAATAACTATCATTTGACATAATTTATCAAATTAATCTGGAAATTACTTGTAGATCAACAAAACAATAAAGTATAAATCTGTCTTTTATGTCTATAATTTATCATTTCCTATAATGAGTAACACATTGCTGTAATAAACGTGATTAGCTGTCACACTGATTAATTTAAGCTCATTCTCTGGCCTCCTAAAGCACTAATCTTTAGAGAGAGGGAGGTAAAAAGAGTCACAAAATTCCAGTCAAACTCTAAACATTTTGGTAATCCTCTGCTGTCAGTCTCGCCTGTGAAGAACTCAGATGAGTGGCTGCTCAGTGATACTGAAAAACGCTACTAGCAGCAACATGGGAGCAATTAAGCTGCTCCATGGAGACATATTTTGAAAAGATGCCGCACTTGACAAATAAAACGGTCTACTTAAAGTTTATGTTGCAAATCCTTCACAGCAAAATGGTGCAAATACATGCCTGAATACTCTTTTCCTCAACATTTTAGTGTTTTCAAAAGAAATTTCAATCAGAAGGCAGTCGTCTGATTTTAGACTCTGTGTTTGAACATGAGCTTCTCTGGATTAAACACTTTACTTGGAGAGGCTCTCAGCAAAAACTGATCAGCAGTAGAGCAGATAAATTGATCTTGACTTGAGGATATTAAGAAACAAAAACCCTTTAGTAGTTACTTTAAACTTTATATCATGGCTATTCTATTTTTCATACTTTAGGGTGCATTGAATTATAAAGCCCATTTTGGTCTATTTTCAAACTTATGTCATAAGGTGCACTGAACTACAAGTCCATATGTAAGTTAGACTTCATTACCTGCATTTCTAGTAATTCTAGAATTTGTTTGTAACATGCTACACATTAGCCGCATTATGCTACCCACACAAAAGTGCCCTGAACTCGGGTTTTTGAATGCGCAATTAGCACATGGTGTTGACACTGGACTGTGTTGCTACCCAATACTAGAGCCTGTACTCAGTTGAAAGAGTGAAAAGAAGTGGTGAAAAACTCGCAAATCTTGCTCCAGGCTTTTTCTTTCACAGCTCTATTCCAATATGTGTCATATGATTCCAGTCGGGCACAAACTGCAATGAATAATTTCTCCTTCATGATCACTTTTTAAATGGTTGGTGCTGCCATGAAAAAGAACACTCCATCACTACCAAATTCGAGAGCCTGATTGGTCAGTGTCTGACCTGGTTTAACTTTTAATGCATGTTCAATGTCTTCGCATTTGTACGTAAAGCCCAGAAACAAGCTTAAAAACTTGCATGTAAATGCCTGAATGTGAGAGTTTTGAACGCAGAAGCCCAGAAACCACGTATACACATGCTTACATTGACTTGTTATTGAAATCACCTGAAGGTGCATTGCTGAGGGTGGTGTGAACATAGCAACAGGAGCGATATCCGTGTTAGCATTTTAACAATACCCATAACTCCCAATCTTGTTTGCAATACTTACAAAAATACAGACGAATGCCCCTACAACAAACATTACTGCGGCAACGCTAACTCCCAACCTTATTAGTAACACATAAACAAGAAAATACACAGTCCGATACCCTACACGTTAGCTGCAATAATGTATTTATAAACTTGTTTGTAACTTGTTAAAAAACAGACTGCACCGTTTACCTCCCCAAATCACTTCAACTTTAGAAAACATAACCATTATTAATCCATAAATAAGGCTGTCCTGATTAAAAGGGGCACTCTGTTTTTATTTTTTTTTTGTTAAGGGGTTTAAAGTGAGCCTTATTGTGCAGAAAATGCAGTAAATTATCCATGAAAAGATGTGAGCATTTTATGTGCTTTGTTTTACAACATTTTGGGGTTATTTTCCTCTGTCATTTTGATTGATACAAGACTCAAACTTTAATTCATAATGTGAGCTTTACTTTAACTGTTACACTCAAGAAAACCCTCCTCAATGTCCCATTTCAACAACAACCACGGGGAAAACCGGACGTTACTTTTGGAATAACAGATGCACCAACAACACTGGACTCACACTTTCCGACAAACACTGGCCTTCAGTTTAGCGAAAGAGACAAGATGAAACAAGCACAATTCTCCTCAGCCCCCTTTGGTTAAACTTCTTGTTTTCACATCACTTGTCTTGGAATTGCTTTGTCTCTCACTATGAGTGAAAATCAAGCCAGGTGTGAGGCAGCAGCAGGGAGGGGAGGGTAGTCGAGGTAAATGTCGGGCCACAGAGAGGGATTTCCGAAACTTGGTCTGGCTTTGGTAACTGAAGACAAACCTCTGTTGGGCAGCCTGATTCAACTTGACATCCCAAGATGGTTCATGTTCCTTTGTTGTTGTTTACTCAGACTGCACACAGACAGAGCCAGGTTAAATGTTTTTTTTTTTTGTCTTGTCAGGTCTCATGGGTGCATTCCACCTTCTCTTGACTCACCACTAGACTGACTAACCATAAGATGGGAGCTCAAAAAGTTTGGCAGATCGCCAGATTCCAGCTTAGCTCATTTGTCTTTAGAAGGATTTTAAAATCAAACACTATAAATACAATTTACATTTGCCATAATTTCTGGTCATATGTTGTTGTAGAATCGACTGATGGCATGGTAATTTATCTATTTGTCTACAAGTGAAAGCATCGGACTGGAGCAGAGTAAGGAGCTCGTGGCCTGATTGTAATTTCTACATTACAACTACAAGCTTTTTTAAACAGCATTTTTTTCGTCTGCTCCACATTCACTACCGTTTGAATAAAGAAAATACTTAGAAACACAATTTTAATCCTAATTTTCTCATATGTCCTCCATCATCAAAAAAAATGCGACAGTAACATTAAAAAACACCCAAAACACAATTTTCATTGAGGTGGTTCTTCAGAAAAAAGACATTGCTTCTGAAGGTATATTAATTCTTTGTATTGCCTAATTTTGTTATTTAATCATATATTAAAGGTTGTTAATCTTATAACTCGTAATTTTGTTGAGCTCAGTCTTCTCCAGAATAAAAGACTGGGCTTCAACAGTATATTTTGCTCACTAAAGTCTGAAAAAATTACAAGTCATTTTTGGTTTTCTTCACATTTAGATCAGGAGAAAAGTATGACATCACAGACCTTGTGATTCCATATATATATATTTTAAATTTCTGTCTTTCTACTCCAGATTATGCTGTTTCTAAAACTATCGCAGGATTAGTATTTTATTTTTATATTGAATTTTCTTAAATACATATTATATTAATAGAATGTTTGTTGCTATCCTATTTAATACCCTAGACCAGTTTGGAAAACGGAAAGAAAGATACTGCATAGACCACAATAGTTTTTACCTTGATGCATAACTGTTCCATGATTTTTGTCATTTTGCTTGCCTTTTAATTGTTTTAAAACATACAACAAAATTGTTATGCAACACTATTGACCAGAAACTTAAATAAGTAAGAACAAAAAGATAAATATATTCATATATTTCATAGGTTCAAATAAATTATAAACATTAGCAGAATTCTCATTTAAGCATAGGTACATACATAGGTATTAAAAAAGTGCATCACAATATGAATCATAATAAGGTGAAATTTTTTTAGTTAGATTTGGCAGTTGGGTGCAAGATTTTTCTTGTTGTACTAGTTTTGTTAGAAAGAAAGGTCTTCACTTATTGACCCATTAAAGGTCGGTTTATACTTCCAAGTGATTCATAGCCGAAAGTCGCAGTGGTCGCATGGCCATCGCAGCAGAATCACCCCAGTCGCTGCAGAATGTTGCTGTTTCCCACTTTGGCTTTTGAGGTTTCTAGTCCATATTCTGCACACATGTTCCTGTATATTATTCCAGCTAAATGTATGCTCAATGTATGTTCCATGTAACTTGCATATACACACCCACACCTGGAATTCTACGCTGAGTGCAATCACAGGCAAATCGCGTCATTAAAACTGATTTTATTTCAGCGATTAGAGTACGTGACTACAGAGGACACTCTGTCCAGAAACATGTCTTTTTAACACTGAAAATGAAGAAAACTACTGAAGAATTTAAAGGAAATACCAAACTTAACACAGAGAGGGAAACAGAGATAGGCAGAGAGCGCAGACAAATAGGCAGAAAATATAGAAAGTTACTGGAGAGATGTCTTTTATTTGATATCTTGCAACACTCCAGAATGCAATTCGTTCCATTTTTATTTTTAGTTTTTCATCTTTGAATTGCCTGCCTATGTTTTATGGATGAACACACCACTTCCTCCTCTGCCATTCACGTACATGCATGTTCACAGATGCACAAGTGTGCAAGAAATATGTTCTTCAAGTTAAAAATAAACGCTGAAGACGGTCGCGTCGTTTGAAAAGTAAAAACACAACTCAGAAAATAATCGCAATTATCGCAAACAGTTGCAAGCAAAACCAGCCTACATTAGTTTGAACTAGAACAACTGATTCTGGATCCATTTGATGCAATGACCGATCACTTTGAAGTATGAACAGACCTTTTTCTATGAGATAACATTCAGTAAACTGCTCCTGCATTTAACAGACTATTAGTCTCTGTCAATGATTCACCTGCACAAACATAAGGCTTTGCGGTTCAGAAAAGTTGTACTTGTAGCAAACAAAAAAGAGCAATTTGACCAGAAAAATAAAAAGAAAATGATATATGTGTCATGTGTCAGGAGACTTAGCTCTGTCTCCCTCTCTGGTCATCGGCGGGAGCCATCTCCTGAATACTGACACTTCATCTCCCATCTCCCAAAGTAGTGCTTGTGCCATTCAGCCTGCACACTGAGCGGTTTGGCCTGATCTGATCCCCTGTTTTCCTGACCCTGCTTTATATTTAACTCTCCCTCTTTGCTGCCTACCCTAATCTTTGCCTGGACTCTGACCCTGATTTAGCTTTGTGAACTTTTAGCTGATCTTTGCTTCTGTCTGTCTGCCTGAGTCAATAAAACCTGCTGCAAGTGGAACCAGCCATCTCCCTGTTTGTGACGTTGTGATTAGTCACCAAAGCAAATAAAATATAAATAAATGAAAAAAAAAAAGCTTTATAGCTTAATTGATCACTCTTAATTGTCCCTACGTGTGGGTGGGTGTGTGATTGTGGCCCCTGCGACAGACTGGCAACCTGTCAAGGGGTGTCTCGTGCTTTCACCCATGAGTTGCCGGGTTAGGCTCCGGCATCCCTGTGACCCAGAAAGGGATAAAACAGTATAGAAGATGAATGAATGGAAAAAACACACATTTTTGAAAAATGATTAAAGGTATCTACACCTAAATGTTTTCTGTTCTCTGCCTCTTCTATTTTTAAAATCAATTTTATTAATTTTACTTTACTAATTTAAGTGTTTTTGTTGATGAAATAAAATACTTTGGTAAGATTTAAATAACACGTCCGAAGCGACAGTTTTCCACTTGTATCCAGCAGTTCAGGCTTCCATGGCATGCACTAATTTCTGAAAATGCACTGTTCGTCTAGCATTATCCCACTTATACTATGGTCACTTACAAAAGAAAATAAATATTCCATCGATTTTTAGTGTTTTGTTCTTTTAATTTTTTCGGTTTAGAGGACTTTCTCACAAAATGCAGACAATTTGATTGGTGGTGTGCCCCGTTCATTCATTCATTCATTCATTTTCCAATCCGCCTTATCCCTTTCGGGGTCACGGGGTTGCCGGAGCCTAACCCGGCTACTCATGGGCGAAGGCAGGGTACACCCCTGGACTGGTCGCCAGTCTGTCGCAGGGGCCACAATCACACACCCACACACACTCACATTCACACCTAGGGACAATTTGGAGTAGCCAATTAACCTATGAAGCATGTTTTTGGACGGTGGGAGGAAGCCGGAGTACCCGGAGAAAACCCACGCATGCACGGAGAGAACATGCAAACTCCACACAGAAAGGTCCCCCAGCCAGGACTTGAACCGGGAACCTTCTTGCTGTGAGGCAGGAGCGCTAACCACTGCGCCACCGTGCAGCCGTGTGCCCCGTTGTCATGGTAAAACAACAAGGTACCACTGACCTCGAATGCCGTGGCAAAGGAAAGCGATATGTGTTGATTTACCTTCCTGTCCATCTAAGTCTGGAAGTTCCACAGAATCTTTGCTCTCTCATTCTCTACCACTTTCAGAGGTGTTTCCCACTTTGGTTTTTGAGGTTTCTAGTCCATATTCTGCACACATGTTCCTGTATATTATTCCAGCCACTTGGTTGTGGCGCTCCATGTATGCTCAATGTATGTTCCATGTAACTTGCATATACACCCTGCAGTTACGTGCTGGACTGTTTCAGGTGCCTCTTTGGACAGCCTACACCTTGGATCTTCATCGCATCACTTCATCCTTGGCTGCCAGGGTGAGCACTTCTGTGCTGTCGTGTAGACCAGCCCTTTCTAGCCATTGGTAGGACTTCTTGATATCAGCCATTTCAGTTATGGTTCGGTGGCACATGTCTTGGGCTTGTTCTCCCATGAGGATCTCCAGCACCTCATCCTCTGCTGTCTATTGCCTGAGACATTCGCTGAGCACACGGTCAGTTGGGGCCTTGAGCTTGATGTATTCATGAATCTTGGATGTTTCATCCTGTATGTGGCTTCTACGCTCACTTGTCCTTGGCCTCCTTCCTTGCGACTAGCGTACGGTCTCAGGATTGTGGATTTGGGATGGAAATTTCCATTGTGAGGAGCTTTCGTGTCTTCGGGTCTGTCTCTCTTCCTTTGGCCTTCTGATCATTATTATTATCTGATTACTGCCCGGGTCTTGTTCTTGTCAGTGAGCTGGCTTCTCAGGACTTGCCTTACTTGTAATGTTGTACTGTTGACAAATAAGTAGTTCAAATTGCAAACACAATATTGTATTACAACTCATTTGTTGGAATGTCATAAAGGTTTTACTTAAAGACAACATTCCATCTGTTACAACATCTTGTTGAACTTTAGCTAAACCTCTTATACTATGTCAAACATGATACCATTTCAACTTATCACACAGAGTGGAATACTGCCCAGAGCTGGTAAAAAAAAAGTTATTAAAGATGAATTCATCTAGTGGAGCACAAAGAGACTCCATCCACTGAGCTAAAGAATGCAGGGGTCCTAATAAATAATAACTGACAGGCTGTCAACAGATTTTTTTGAAGACTGACTTGAGGGAGATTTAGTCTCTCTTTCCATATTTTCTCCTTATATCTCCTATAAGATAAAAAAGACCATCAGAAATACTTTAGTCAATTGTTTTTACTAGAAAACAGAAAAAAAAATCCTCTTCATGTGAAATTAGGCAGTCCTTAAGGGTTAAAGCCCATTTGTTTAGGATTTTTTCCCCCATTAGTTGGGTCTTACAGGTTTTATAATCCATACTAAGAGTAAGTGCTTGTCTAATTTTATTTGTAGTTAAGCCACCTACAGTTATTTGTCCTAAACAATCATGTGGTATCAATAACTGTTAAAAAATGTTGGGGTAAAAAGCTAAAGGTGAGGTTGGTTGAATCAAGTTATTTTTGAAAAAAGTAGAAACAACAGATAAAAAACACACTAACTGAATAAAGTGCAAACCAAATGCCTAACGGGACAGTAACAAAAAAAAAAAAAATTGTAGAATTAAAAATAGTAATTAAGGATGAAAATATTAAAAATGCAAAATTATTCACGTTAATCCCTACAAACTTTTGCAAACTGAGTCCAAAATTGTGTTAAAATTGCTATGTAATCTTTACATAATATAATCCTGCTAAAAATGCAGAGTAATGCTAATAAGGTAACAAAAGTTGTCTAAGGATTTTAAACTGGTCTAGAAATGCTAAAAACATTTAAAAAAATCTATATTTTCAAAGACAAGCTACTGTTACTTTAAAACCTAAAATTTTAATTTGTGCAAAAATATAGACATTCTTTGTGTTTCGGTTAAACTTAGGAAGAAGCTGATTTAATATACCTTTTTAAAAAGCAGGACTTTTTTCAATTCATTATCAATAAGCAGGCCAGTAAGGAATGTTTAAGCAATACCATTTTTTAAAATGTCCCGTCAAACAGCTGAGCTAACAGATAAGAGCTGAAGGCCTCTTGTGTTAGACAAATTTTGCTGTTACAATAGGGGGGTATAAATCTTCAGACACACAAGGTGTATATTTGTAAAACCCCTTTTGTATTTGATGCTAAACTTTATTTATCTTGATTATGTTTTATATTTTATATTATATATATGCTTTAGATATTATTTATATACATTATGTTAGATAGGTTTAGATTAGGATGCTATAGAGACAGGAGGTTAGAGTACAAAAGAGAGGGGGGAGCAAAAAGAAAAGGGGAAAAAAGAGGGGGGTTAAAGACGATGGAGGATGATTAAAGAAGGTTTGTTTTTGCTTGTTTCTTCCTTGCTGGAGACTCACCACCATCACTGTCAAGTGTAGATGTCAGTCAAAAGGGATGGGGCCTGTCCACAAGCACACCTTTAAGTTACAAACATACCAGCTGGCTCTAAAAATCCCCACTTACAAGCATGTCAACACAAACACAATACAACTACAGAACGGAAAAGAAGAAGAGAGACGAAGAAAGTGGGAGAGGTGGGGGGTAAAAGTACAAAAGAAAAGGAAGAATAAGGGGGTTTAGGAATTTGGAGGGTGATTGCAGAAGTATTGGTGAGTGGTAGAATCACAGAAAATTTTTTTAAAAGCCTAATATACAAGCAAGAATGTCCCAAAGTAATCAATACCTGAGGTCCTGCAAAAATGCCCTGCAAAAACGGAATCTTAAGTAAAAACGAGCCTTGTTTGAAGAAAAATGTCTTATTTTCACTCTTGCAAGAAAAATAACCTAACGTTTTTTTTTTTCAATAACAATTTGATCTTAATTTGTGAAAACATGTCTCCCAACATCCAAAAACCTACCATTATGTTTCACTCGTCAAGACCATACACCGCCACCTAAAGAGATAACAGCAGTACACTGAATCACAGAAGCTGTTTTGGACAACAGCCTCTGAAAGTTACTTTGGAGATTCTGGCATTATATTTAAAGGCTTTTTTTTTTTTCCTTGTAATTTTTTAATGCTTATTTAAAGAAAACTTGCCAATGGGGTAATTTTTGGCCTGATTTTGAAATGTAGAGTTGCTTTGAAACAAAGAAGAAAATGCAAAGGGCAAAGCCTTCTGCAGCTTGATAGTTGTTAATGTAATTTTAAAAAACTGAAAAAAAGTAATTTCAAGCTGTCACTCCTATGCTGCAGTTCTTTAAATGACCACTAGAGGCTGGACTAAAGGTGGCAATTTTCCATTCATTCTCAAAACAAACGTTCAAATTTAAATTATAAAAAATATAAAGAATAAAGAAAAATGTGTAGCCTGTTTACAAAATACTTTATTAATAATTTGTCACTTTAAAAAAAGCTATTGTTATTTCAACTTTTAAAGGATAAAAACTATTTTAAATTAACAGTTGTAACATAATTCAAGCTCACAGTTATGCATAGCCTACTATATGACATTTTTAGACTGGCAAGTGGGCAGATCAATGAGTGGACACAGCAAAACCCTGACTTCACTCTGGCCACACCAACTGGCAATTTCTTTTTGAATTGGGTGATGTAAGCTCCAGTCAACGTGGCTGTGCAACTTGAGTCTATCTAGTCTATATTAGTCTAGCATACAAATGTTCATGGTTGTACTCAAAAACTTCTAAAAGTAAGTTATTTATTGTCTTTCTGCCACAAAGTACACATAAGTAAAAAAAAAAAAGGTGATATATTTTGCAGGACTATCTTCATACAAACACGACTCCTGATTTTTGTGGAGTCCCTGACATAGCTTCCTCCCTGGCCTTTGATGTGACTTTAGGTGCAGCAATCATTTTTGTAGTATTTAGCATAAAAGAGCCTTAAGTGACTTAAACTTCCTCCTTCAAACAGAGCCTTGATCCTCCAACAACTCACTGAGGGGTGTAAAAATCACAGCAACAAAAACTCCCAACTTTCCTAAAATATTCCTTCTCCGGGGACGCAGACTTCAAACTAGTCAAACTTGTACTAAAAATGATTTTAAAAGTATACAGACACCACCCACAAGGTCCCATACTGAGCCTTACTTTTGTGTCGTCTTTGTTCTCTGCTCCCACTCTCTTTCTTCTTGTCCTGTGTGATTTTCTGCACAAAAAACAAACACGTGCAACCTCAAAAAAGAACCTTTGCCACATTTCATATGATTTTCTAATTATATATGTAGTCTTCATTTATAAAATTGTCAATGACTCCTTTAATAAGCTGTCAGAGCCTCTTTACAAGCCTCATATTTTAGAGTCGTATTGACCAGCAGGATTTTTATTACTCTATTTTAATAGCTTGCCTGCAAAGTTTGGTTTGTCAAAAATCCATGCAGGGCAGCAATGCAGGTAACCACTTTGCAAAGCTTTCTCAGTGAATATGCAAAGGGCCATCTGGAGCCAGTTCTTGTGCACTAACACAATTGTAATGAAAATCTGATTAATGGATCTTATGGAAAGTGAAGGAAGTGGTTGCTAGGGTTACCAGTAAAGTACTTGTGTTTGCTTTTTTTAGATACAAATGCAAAACCCTCGTAGATGCCGAGACTGCGATATGGCTGTGTAATTTCCTCTGACCTTTGACAGCAAAAGACACTGTCTCCAACTGCAGCTTTTAACTGAAGAAGCTCTCAGTTTTTTATGTGGATGTGAAGGTGAGAAGAGACTCGTGTGTGAACACACTTATAACATGTTTATTGACGCAATTTTTCTTCTGGTAAAGATACATTGTGGTTCAATAATGGCAAAAGCAATCTTATATTTCACTCATATCAGATTGGTGGTAGAGTGAGATATGTAGCATTTGACGACAGCCTGCCAGGAAGGTGGTAGTACTGATGTTGGCAGAATGGTGGAAAACTTGGGTCAGGGGTTTGCAACCTGAGGCTGCAGAGCCACACATAGCTCTTTTATTCCTCCATTGTGGTTTTTGGCTTCAGAGGCAAAGATCTTTGCATTTACATATATGCATTTAATAAAACAAAAGTGAGATTGTACATCGATGTTGTCATGTTTATATTTTAAAGCAAAAGGAGAATAAGGATATAGACACACCAAGGTCATACAAAAAAACAAAAAAAAAATCATGAGTGACTTTGGATCTCTTTTTTAAACTGAAGTAAATCTGCTGCGAACTTAGGGTGGATTTTATTTTAAAAGGATCATGTGTTGTCAAAATAAAAAAAAGTTAAACTTTTTCACAGATACATAAAATTATTTAAAAAAATAATTATTTGACATTTTTTAGATGATACAGTTTGTAAATCCATGTCTAAATAGCCACAAAAACATCAAGTGCATTTTTTATTGGTAAACTTAGTGGCTCTCGGGTTTTTACACCGTAGCAAACTGGCTCATATGGTTCTTTTAGCATTAAAGGTTGCAGACCCCTGACCTAGCTTAAAACATTAAAGAAATACAGGTTACATTTCCCATAGCTCATTTTGTTTAAGTTTTTCAGTTTGCTGTTAGTTTTCTTTCATTTGCCAATGTTATAAGAAAGTTAAGATTTATCAGTCACACCTATTTACTTGCCAACTTGTTTTTTAGAACTACAAGTAATCAAAATTGACATTACTGATTTAGGATTGGATATGTTCTCTGATGCTTGTGAATTCATAGTTACAAACTTTTTTAAGTTAAGTCTCTACTTAAAAAAACAAACTATTTGGTATGCTCCATCACAAACAAGTTGTAATTTTTAGGATGAATAAAACTCAGTACTGACCAAAACCTGCTCTTTAATGCATTTTACTCTGATAAATTGAGCCATTTCAATCATTTTGCAAGTGGATGCATTTTGATATGATGGTTCTCACACCATTGACTCACAAAAGTGGAGGCACGTTCAAAAACCCACCGTTATGTTTCACTCGACAAGACCATACACCACCACCTAATGAGGTAACAGCATGACACTGAATCCCACAAGCTGTTTTGGACAACAGCCTCTGAAAATGATTTTTCTTCTTGCATTATATTTAGTGTCTGTAAAGTGCATTGGAAGATCAAGAATGAAGTGATAGAAATCCTGTGGACATCCAATGCACATCATTCTCATCACTCCTTCCTTGCAAGATGTTGCCATCTTTTTCAGAGATTCTATATGAGAGTCAGTCAATATGTACTCCATTTTGATTAGTTTGTGTGTATATATATATATATATATATATATATATATATATATATATATATAGTGAAATGGTCAAAATAACCCTAAGACACTGGTTATCATCTGGAGTCCTTGACCAGCTATATAAAAATTACTCTAAAAAATCTGTGAAAGGTAAACAAAAATGATTAGGCTTAAACTTCAAAAACAAACATGTTGTGTAGAGTGAAATGTCAAAGCGGTGCAAATCCCCACGCTTTTTCCTTCACAGCTCTATGTCAATATATGAAGGACGTTATATCATTTAATTCTGCTGGGCACAAACCACAGTTGTTAATTTCTCCTTCATGATCAGTTTTCAAACGGTTGGCACTCCTGTGAAGTAAATGGATGTGGATGTGGATACATCACTACCAACTTCGAGTCCCTGGTTGGTCAAAATTCACCTGGTTTTGCTTTCAACGCGAGTTTAATGGCTGTATGTTTTGCTTGTAGAACCAGAAAAAGGACGTATAACTTGTGTAGCAACATGTGAATGCGAACATTTTGAATGCAGAAGCTTGAAATGCACATATGCATGTGCGTTTATATAGACTTTTTATTAAAAGTGGCCACTTCATTGTGCGTTGCCATTGCTTTACAAAGACAGGATACAGACTGAAACACAAAAGAGAGCAACATGGAGCTAACAAACAGATGTAAGTGGAGAAATAAGTCGGGTAAAAGCAATGTCAGCTTTTCAGAAAGAAATCTATTTCTCTTTAAGGGGCGAAAGAAAATGCATTGGATGATGATATGTGGGGGAAAAAAAGGCATTTGCGCAGCTCTCAATCAGGAGTAAGTCCGGCTTAACCATAAAGAGTTTCCCACAATCCACCAAGCACACATGGAGCTATTGTGCCAACTCCCTTGACTCCTCAGGGTCTCTAGAGAGGGTACGGAGTTCTCAATCTGCACTTGTCATGCATGCACAAGAGGCGCCACATGTTTGCAGACGTCAGCCAAGCTCAGTCATAGAAATCATGCACATACTGCCAGCTATTCATGTTCTAGTCAAATGCCAGAATGACCATGGTTTAAATCAGATAACAAGGGACATGGATTTTTTTTTTACTCCCCTTATTTCATCTGCTAAAAATGGTGTTATCAGCATGACGGTTTCTAGAGCATGATGTGTTGGTAAGCATTCTAATCATAACTCTCATGCATTCTCATCATGCCTAATAAGTTGGCAGCAGAGTATAGAATACAAATGGGAAGGTGTTAAAGTAAAGTGGTGGAAAACTGGGCATGGCTGCCATAAACAAAAAAATTACAGTTTTGACAACAGATTTAAGTCAGTGCTTATGTCCAAATTTCCTCACTACTATACTGGGAACAATATGCTCAGTACATTTTTTTTTTTTTACGAATAAATGCGACTTCGCGGATTTCCAGAAGTAAAAATCTAATAAAAATAAACATTCAAAGGTGACTATTTAGGAATCCATTGTGTACTGATGATGAAAACTTAGATGGTTCAGTAAAAAAAAAAGTTAAAATATATGTTTTTCTCATAAAAAATTGTGTAAACGCAATGCATTGTGGTCTAATTTCGCCAATCCAGTGAGCATCGATGCACAGTTTTTTTTTTTTTTTTATTGAAACTTCTGGGAAATTTCTAAGGCACTCAATTTTGGAATTGGAGATTTGGACAGCCCTTCAAAATGGTGAACGTACTATATAGTGCACCAAGTAGAGAAGAAATTCCGAAACAAGTAGGGATAAATATGATTATACCAATTAAATAAAAAGATTGACTTTAATCTAAATAATCAGAGAACAAATGTAGCTAATTATTCCACAGTGCCTCTTTGTGGCATTAATTTGTGAGGTACCATCAAGTTCGGTAATTGGAAAGTTTAAAAATTAAAACATTCTGATTAGCAATTTCATTTTGGTTCCAGCCTTTATGCACATGCAAAAGGAAGAGAAAAGTTATTCTTAGAACTCCTCGCTTCTTTTTTCATATTGCACTGGTGTAGGGTGTTGTTAATTAGTGAACTTAGAGATATCTAACAGGAAAAAATTGTTAAGAGTCGTCTGAGTTGGGCTTTTGTCTTGCAGTGAATCCATGTCTTTAATCTGCTGGGTTTAAAATGTATTGAATGGATTCAGATGACTGGCTCTACAGAGAGAGAAACTTCCTCCATTCACTCCTTCTGATTAAAAATCCCCTTCTCAAAGCTCCGGGTTCCTTTGATGCCTGAAAAAGGAAAAAAAGTAAAGGCCTTAGGTGTGTCAATGATGCAATGTTGAGCTGTTCATCACCCTGTCAGGAAAGAGGGGGAAAAAAATAAACTGGTGGGGAAATGTTGAGCTTAAAAAAACAAGACAGAGACCTTGTACAGAGGAAGCTGTGATGGCAGATTCTCCGGAGTGTTTCGCTTTCTTTCTCCCTATCTTCCCATTTACCTCTGCTGCTCTCTTCATTAATCAGCCTTTTATTAAACAAAAGCAGCTTCCAGCATTACCTAAAAGCTGCATAAATAATCTTGACATGAAGACAGAGTAGTTGCCCTCCTTACCCTCTACCTCTGCAAGCATTCAGCGTGGCAATAAAGCGAAAAGCTCTTGAGGTACATAAAGCCTGATTGAAAATACCCACCTTTGTAAATATTAGATACTATTCTTTTTAATAGTCTTTGTGCTCGAGAAAACCCAACATCTGCTGCCAAGTACAGTCTGTGCACAGAGAGCTGATGTGCACAGACAAAATGAATGGTGAGTTGAATTATCCACTGTGGAGAGAGCCTGGAATTTAATTACAGCTGCTTGACACTGGCTTTTTTTTTTTTTTTTTTTTTTTTAAGGACATGAGCAATTTCGAAGGCCATTGTCTAACTACTTGCAGGAAAAGCGATTCAGCCAAGCAGGGCAATAAAGCATCCCCGACAGGGAAAACTGGGCCAGGGTGTACTTTCTTTGAACAACAGACAATTTAGGAGTTCAAGATTACCAGTCTGTGGCAGAGGCAAAAAGTGGGAGCACATCGGCGTGTAAAGTTTTGATGTGTATAACAATGACAATGAGCCGTCTAGCTAGAAAGGAGCTCTTTAATAGGTACCTGTCTGCCCCCCAGGGATCATGCTCTCCTCGTATTGGTCATCCATTCACAAGACAGTGGCGCATTCTCCTAACCGCCAATCAGCGAATTACAGGTTCCATAACAGGAGACCTGCTGGTAGAGAGGCAGTCCTTTACAAGCTCTGCATCTCAGGCAGAGGAGACGACCCTGTCAGGGAATCATAACTATGATGAATGTGTCCGTAGGTTTACGGCAATGCTACTGCTGCTGTGAGCTGGGTGTGAAATGGCCATTCATAGTGACCAGACAGCGTGACCTTACCGGAGTCTTCTGAAAACCATGTAAAATACAGTAAGATAAAATGATAATCTTGGCTCTGAGACCATTTATTGGTGATAGAAGGAAGGGGCAGTATTAATTTGGTTCCTCACAGGCTGCTAATGAAGCCAGTTGTGTGTGAAACCCTAGCTTTTTTTGCTACCTCTGCTTTGATACTGAGTTTTTATAGAGTAGCTCCAGTCCATTTTATCTCACAATTATTAATCTCTTCATTTCAACAAGGTTTAAAGGTGCTTACACACCAAACGCAATTCGCGCAGACACAGCAGCAGGAGAGAAACTCACTGAAGGGACCAGGGGACTCTAATTGTTTTCATGAACCCAAACATGGAGACATGATCACCAAACATCAAAACACCAAACATCTAAACATCATCCATGTCTCCCATGCATTGTAAATGAGATAAACAGACGCCCCTCCATGTAGCAATCAGGCTAAAAACATTAGCTGGTAGCTCCTCCCACACGCAGCCGAGGTGGCAAGCTTAGGAAACACATTTTTTGCCATATGGCGAGCAGCAAATTCTCCACAAGTGTGACTATGTGATTTTGGTGACAAAACTTAGGATGTATTCAGACTGGACACATTTAGTTTTCTTAATGTGAACGATAGTTTGCTCTTCCTCATAATCCGGAACAAATTTTCAGTCTGAAAACACCCAAGCAGACCCTGGTCCGGGACAAGAAACTCCTCTCTGATCCCTCTTTCGACTTGGTCTTGGGCCATTTTCAATTGGACTGAGCTGCGGTTTGCTCTGAGATTTCTCGGTCTGATCAGGCTCCGCGCTCGGAGTGGAACAACTAGAACAAAATGGCCACTGTTGTAACGTGATGTAAACAGATTAAGAATAACGCAATGGATGAGCTGCGGACAAATGTAAAGCAACAACTGTTTTATCAGACAGAAAAAATGGTCCAACTGCTTACTTGTTAAAATGCTTATTTTAACACAGCTGAAAACATGTCCGACATGCTTTTCTGAGTCTCATTACGCGGCGCATGCCTGGCACTGCTGTGACGTCATCCTAAAAGCTAACTTGTAGTTTCCAAACAGAATTCTCTTAAAACCAATGCTATAACACCACAACGACGAGACCCAGCAATTCATTAAAATGGGCTTGAATGAATGAAGGCTCTTAAAAACAACTTTTAGCATGATACACGTTGCTTCTCACTGTTCTCTTGACAATCTGTCATAAACACTTATCAGCCTACCGTCTGCAGAGGTTCAAAAATGTTGGTCAGCAAAATACGAAGTTTGAATAAGTAAGCCATCCCAACAAGGATTCTAAAGCACAGAACTTCCAAAATTATGCCTCTAGTTGCTTAGCCCCACCTTTGTAATTCATGGCCAATGACTGAATAGATCTTTAGTCACATGGTTGTGTTTACAAGCTTTGAAGTCACCTTGATGGCAGTCTGAATATAGACCAAACGCAAGGTTCAGGACTCGATCCAGACCAAATGATTTTTCCAGTCTGGACACACCCCTAATCATTTTTCACTCAAATCAACTTAAAAAAGACAACTAATGACTCAATTGAAAACAAACAAGAGTGACAATGGAATACCGAATATTGAAAAACTGAAAACCATGCACTTACATAGAGCAGCTGAGTACTTGGAAACTTGAACTGGGTGTGCAGTGACAGTGTGGTCACAAAACATGATTGAAGCAAAAAAAAGTAACTGAAAAACATCTAACACAAAATAATGATCAGTCCTCACACAAAATAGAAGAACACAGACAGTTTGTAGTTTACATTAAAAAAAAGAAGTTGCAGTAAAACAAATGAGGGAAGAAAGATGAAATAAGTTTGAGAATGTGCCAGAAGTTTAGTGAAATTCCTTTGCACTTACAGCAGAAAACTATTCTAAACTATACTGAATATGAGCAGAAGCTCTGCCATGTGTCTCACTAGAAAGAAAGCCAACTTCCTTTTTTTCTTCAATTAGCTTTAAGAATTGTAAAAAAAAAAAAAAAAAGATTTCTGCTTTTCACAAGCCATATGGGGAGTGTTTTTTTTTTTTTTTTCTTGTTCCAGCAGTGAGTCTCTAACAAAAAGATGATGGCAGTTTTAGCTATTTGAGTTTGAGACCTTTGGGTTTAGTCAATGCGTCTAACCACTGAGGTTATTTGCTTCTATGCGGCATATCTGACACACTTTATGTTTTTCTCATAAAAAAAAACTAATCAACAGTTCTTATTCATCATCTTATTGTTGGTACTTATTTTATCAGGTCTTCTCTACTGATTTCAATAACTATAGAAATCTTTCCAGTTTAAAGCATTCCTATATGTGTCAAAAAGTATTTCCATCTGCATTCTGAGTGTAGGCAATAAGATTCCACTGAACATCTGCAGAAGGAGCTGAAATATGCCATCTGAAGAGGGTGCTCATTAAATCTGAGACAGCTGAAGCTGTTTCCCGGTGAAGAGTTGGCAAATATACTTGCAGACAGGTGCAGAAGTTTCAATGACAGTTACGGAAATTGTGTAGTAAAATATTAGGTTAGGGGGTAGCAATTTATTTTTTTTTATTTCCATGGGGGGGAGGTTGGATCTTAAAGGAGCCCGGCCACGATTAGGGACCGGCGTCTATTGCAACTAACACCTGTTAGACCCGAAGACCAGCGTCTATTAGAGACCAGCCATTATTGGAAGATATACGGTATATAATATATAGAGTATAACTCTGAAATGTTTTATTTGTTAACTCAGATATCCCAGAAATGTAATTTGTGTGCACAAAACACATTCACAATAAAGACTTAACGATCAGCATATAATTCGCTTACGTTTGCCGCTGCAGTCAAGGTCTGCCAATTCAGTGGCGCATTGTGTTACCGTGACCATGGGCTGCATTACATATCAAAAGTGTTGCATGTCTACACAAGACTGCTTTTCTCAACTTCAGAATCCAATGGAATTGCATTCATTGTATAAATGGTTGAAGAGTCGAAAGAATGTCAACACTGGAGCCAAAGCTCTGGTGTTAAAGGGGGTTAAGATCCATTTGTAACCCATCTTGCTAATAGTCCATGGACTACCATTGTACAAAACCCGGCAGTGGATCTTCAGGAAAGCTTGTAAATGTAGAAAAAAAGTAACAATTCAATAGGAAAGCAAAAGCAAAAAAGACTCAAATTCTTCTCCCAACAAAAATGGAGGTTGAAAAACTCAAAGGATGTAATTACATCAAGTTGTTGTCCTTTGATGTAGATCCTTATGCAAAGACATATTATTAAGGAAGATCATCTATTATCCACACTGTTTCATTTAAGACTTTAAATACATGTAAAAGTACCTAAAAGGCCAGAGACTATAAGTAATACTTGCAATGAACCTGAAACGTGTAGAATGATTTCTACAGCAGACGTGTCTTGTCCTCAGCAGTGTGTTCTCATTAGCTTTAAGTGGTGAAAACCCGCAGGGATCTGACTTCATTAGAGTACAAGCTATCCAAGCTCAATTGAAATTGGCAAGATGATAGAAACATAGAGATATATTGTACAAACACACAATCCGTGAAGTTTTCTTTTTCTTAATTTCATCAAAGCTGCCAAATGGAGATATTGGTTTTTTTTTTTTCTTTTTTCAGACAAACGTTTCCTCGAAGTACTGTTCATGGCTACAATCAAATCTCATTTGCCTAGCAGTAGAGAGAGCCATTTCAATGGTTTATATTTTGCTTGAGCAGTTTTTAATATGCCTGGTAGACTGGCCAACAGAGGCAGTGAGAGATGAGAGCTGCAGATAACAGCAGTGTCAACACAGAGGGCACAGCTGCTGGCCGACGTGAAAAGAGCAGAACCGAGATATCCTGGACCACTGTTGACTTCCAAATGGACTTCCAGCTCTTATCTGTCAAAGTCGAATGTAGCAATTGATAAAATACTATGCATATTCTACAAGACTAAAGTGAACACATTATTGCACAGAAAACAAATTATCTTGTTTGTGCTCACGAATTATTAGAAAAATGGACATGCCTTTATGATGAGATTCTTTGACTTAGATTGTTGTGTTTGTTTGGGCACTCTTTCACTAAAATTTGTTTGGTAGAGACCAGTTTGTTTTCAACACAGCCTCAATAAGGCTACTGAAGCCCATCTAACTCTGGTAGACCTGGAAATAAGGACTGAACGTAGGCTAAAAACAGAAAGCCAACTAAGCAAAGTGTACGATACAATACCTTGGATATGAGGAATTGAAATAATCTATAGAGTTTATCTCAAGAAATGTGAATAAAGAAAAGATTGAAAACATTGTCACACCTGTAATTGTAGTGTAGTTAGAAGCTAGATATGGTAGATCCCAGTTTTAATTCATTGTGGTTAATATTCCTGTGTGGTTAGGGTTCTAATTTTTTTGTTCAGATGACATCGACAAGTGTCTGTTGTAACCACTGATTTTTTAAGAACTGAACTGAGAGACTCCTCCCCCATTGTGTTTCAAACAGAAAGCACCCGCTGACCTAAAAGCAAAATCCCATAAACTTGTATTGAGAAATAGACAGCTATTACTCAGTCATTTTAGTTGTCAGAATAACCATTCTGTCTTTGATACCTTTTTTTTTACATGTTCTTGCAAATTTTACTTTTTTTTCAAAACATATTGTCCATAGTGCAAGCTAATCAAGTTTGAAACTGACCAATCAGATCACTCAAAGTATGTCCACAGGGGTGTGGACTTTCAACAAGCTCACTGCTGATTCACGAGAAGGGTTGCCATAGAAGTGTTGACTCAGATAGACTCAGACCAATTACTGCTTACTAAAGTCATCTGACTCCAACACGACGGCGACCATATCACAGATAGATGACGACTGAATTGACTTGATTTTGTTGGAGCCATTTTCTATTAGTAACATCACACTCACTTTGTCCAGTTTTAATACACAGTCAATTGTTATTTCTGGAAGATGAGACCTATTGGCAGAAAAAATTGCAAATGTTAATTTTGCACCATTATCTTGAATTATTAATATTCAGACATGGAAATCAATATGTTAATCTAAGTCTTGAGGGATCATTGTTTTTCTCTTTAAAGAAACACTGATGACAAATGTCTTTTTTGTGTTTTTAACATGTTCTTGTAGCATTTTTCTCATGATTGAAGACATGAAGGTGGGATGATGAGAAGTGGGGCAACTGTCCCGCCCAGAACATGGAGACACATTTCTGATGAACTACTGCTGCTCTGCAGAAACTACTCCCTAGAAAACAACAGTTTTTTTTTGGATAAAAAAATGGCATAATAATTATCAAAAGACCACTGGGAAGGCTTTCACAATTGATCAAAATATTTTTGGAGGGGTTTCAAAGGGACAGAGGGCAAATGAAGGATACTGGGTAATAGTAAGCAGCCCCTTCAATTGATGCAGTCTGCATGCTGGTCTATGATCAGTTCAGTACAGTGCAGGTTTTGGCAGAAACCAGTGAGAGTTGAGAAACTTATTCCACCCAAGAAGAAAGGTTATCCCAGAACCACTGCTTCTGCTGAAATGTGTCAGACAGGCTCAGAGTCTGTATACATTTGCGTTTTACAGATGGGAAAGCCGGTGCTATTCTATGAAAAACTTATGGAAGTGAAAGTGATGTGAGGACAGTGTAAAGAAAGCAGATGACAGACGCATCACCAGTCTGACACACATCAGAATGTGCTCAGACAAGAGGAAACTGCCTCTGGAGGATTACCGAGTTATCTCAAGAATTGAGTTAAATCTTGATTTTCTTCAAAGAAGACCAAGGTAAATTCAGGTTAGTGTGATTTGTTTCAGTTTCTGCAAATTAATAAAAATTAAAACACAAAAAGGAACTTAGTTATTAGTTCCATTCTGAATAGTCCATCTGGTAGCACCAATGTGTTTTAGATGATGTGCTAATTTGAAGTCTTCTCTCATACCACTATTTCAACAATTTCTCATATTCCCTGTGTCAGTTGTCACCAGCTGACAGCATGCAGTGCATCTCTGCCTCCAAATGAATCTGGAGCTACTTTTTCCTGAACAAGATGCGTTTTCCCCTTTTGCCATCAAGCCCCCGCCCAGCTCAACCCAGCCCAGAAGCCTTTTGATGCGTCACTTTGGTTCTCACTTCCCAAGCTGTGAAATCTCAATTTTCTGATAAGAGCAACCTCAATTTGTCAAAAGATACTATTTATAGATCTGACAGAGATAGAGCTGCATGATCTGCAATAATTTTTAACAAGCTCTAAGAGGCCATTGTCCCATCTCAGTGAAGTAAAAGCAACACTGCCACGTTCCATTCACCTGATAAAATATACAACAAGGGTGTAGATTTGAAGAAACGGATGGCGGCGCTTTTATTTTGCCTTTGTAAAAGCAGCAATTCCACCACGGACCAGCTTTCTGTTTGAACTCGTCCCTCCTGAGGATTGCGGCTCTTTTAATATCCGTCTTCAACCCACTTTATAGTTTTTAGATGGTGCGCTCTCCTTCCACACGGCAGTCAAGATGAAAAAGCTGTAATTTTAGCTCTCTTTGGCTCATAAACACTGCTAAAAAGAGCTACAACCACAATATTATTCATCAAGAATTAGAAGCATTTCTTCACAAACATTAAAGTCCCACTCTGAACATATTTTGATCATTTGTAGAAGGGTTCCATTGATATTTTTATTTAAAAAAAAAAAAAAAAAATTCGAGGAAATAGTTTCTGCAGAGTGGCAGTAATTCATTTGAAATTCACCTATGAGCTGTGGGCACGCCTAATCTTGTGCATCAGGCAACACAACAGTTAAGCACCATCTGCTTTTTTTTGCTCATATAAAAAAAAAGGCACAGAATGTTTTTATGTGAATTTCTAAATTCATATTATGTAAACTGTTTCCCCTCTTGTATAGACATCATTTCTCATCCCAGAAAACCTTTTTTTTTCTTCAATTATTAATATATTGCGTAAATCAATAATCAGTTAGTAATCCAGGAGGGAAGGAAAGTACAAACATAATAATAATCAGACATGAATCAAGTTTCTTATTTAGAATGCTACAGTATTAAGAGCCAATTTTTTAAAAAAAGGTTGTTTTTCAGTTTTTTCTCGTAAATACTACCATATTTCTTCCAATTGTGACCTGTTTCTAATTGATGGCAGTTTCCAAAAAACGGCAGGTCTAACAGGTGGGCATTACTGTTAGACGCCGTCGCCAGTAGTGGCTGGGCTCCTTAGAGATCGGGTGGTGCACAGCCATGTAGACAACGGGAGCCTATAGTATTTGTGTTGTAAGCCAGTGTAGCGATGGCCAAGAAACGCTCATTCAATTTAGCGTTTAAATTTCGTGGAGTGGCATACGCCATAAAACTGTCTGGTGAGGACTCTGCATCACGTTTTTGGGGTGGATTGTGAATGTATCAGATAGGTGGACCTACTCCAGAATTTACAGACAGAATCATAACAGTGTAGGTTAGTGAAAAGTTAGAAATAAGTTGCTTATATATAGAAAATAGTTGGTAATTATGAATCTAAATGGCAAAAAGTTATACTATATATAAAATATTTATATATTAAAATATTTATATTTTTATATTATATCAATTTTAAGTAAATGTATATCCAAACCAAAGGTAAAAGATACAAAGATACACTGTTTTTAGCAACTCTTGCACCAAAATCTGTCTGAGTTTGAATGGATCTTGTTTTCTAGCTTTTATTTTTAGACATACTTGTAGTCAAGGTATTGAGGGATTAAAAAAAGGATTCATAAAGATTTTTGATTCTGGAATCTAAATGATTATGCATGCAAAGATTGGTTTGGGAAGGTGGATATAATTTGGGCGGGTTTGGCGGGATTGATTTCCTCATTAAAATCTGTTTCAACCAAGGACGTGTGATCAGGAGAAGCTCGTAAGGCAGAAGCGCATAGGCAGTAGCGCACCTATCCTCGCGATCCTGAGCAACTAATAAAATCAATGTGTTTGCTAATCTGTTTTATGAATGCAAGTTATTTGCATATTTATAACCTTTCTAATCCTTATTTATCTTAAATTGTCTGTTCTGTTCGTACAGGATTTCGGGTTCAATTACAGTGTGGGCTGCCAAATGAAGCAGCACACAGAGCACAGCTTCATAGCAGATTGTGCAATCCAATGTAAACTAGGTTGGATGTGTGCATTTAGTTTCCTCAGCATATGCTAATAGTGTAATGTTCTATTATCTTTTTATTACATCCTTGACATTTCTATTACATGTGCTCACTTTCCATTTATTAGATAATGTATTTCATGTTTGTCTATTATTTATTTAGTGTATTTTTTATTTTTTTTACAGAAGTTTCGTGGCAAAGACAGAAGGTGAAACAACTTGAATTTTGTGACATTAATAGAGAAACAAAAGAAACATGTCTTTGGGATGATTTTGGGTTTTTTTACTTTTGGTGTTGCACAAAATTAGGAAAACGCCAAATAGTTTTTGGAGTAATCTCAAGTGATATTTGGTATATTTTTAAATGTGTTATCAATAGGATACTTTAAGAAACTTTTCACAAGAATATTTGCCCATGTTTTTTCTCACTTAAATTCATAAAAAGCTAATGAAAAGTCTGTAATGTAATGTCACTGAGAATGTCTCAAAGTTGGATTTTAAATCAAAATGGGAACTATGTAGCCACAAGAGGTCCAGAATCTGGTTCTTCCTGTGCCGATCCGCAGCCCAGCTAAAAGTCAGGGTTGTGTCAGAAAGGGCATCCGTCTTCAAACTCTCTGCCAAACCACCTGTTCAAATCAGTAAATGCTGATTTGCTGACAGAGTATACCGAAAGGTGAACAACAAAAGAAACCTAATAGTAATGAGGACAGGTATAATTATTTCAAGTTGATATAAAGAATGTCATAATGACCATCATTGTGGGTAAAACATGAAAGACACCCAAGAATCCATCCATAAATGGTAAATAGCCTATATTTATATAGCGCTTTACTTCCTTTTTTGAATGTCCAAAGTGCTTTACAGTCACGGTGCCATACACGCATCCATTCACACACTGATCCTTACACACTCCGCTGCTGAACACTGGCACCAACCTACAACCAACAGAAGTAACGTGGCCTTCAGTGTCTTGCCCAAGTACATTTAAACACATGGGCAGCTGCAGTTTTTTCAGTCAGAGGTCAGCTGCTCTATCTGCACCACGGCCAGCCCAAAGTTGCACAAATGTATGTAGTATAAAAAAAGTATTTTCAAAGTAAGAAGCATGAACAAAAACATCTCTATATTTCAGCTAATGGGAAGATTAAGACAGCAAGTCTTGAGCCTTCTTTTAAAACAGTGGACAGTTTCTGAGGTTATATGAAGACCTTTTATGACTGAATTAGGCCTCATTGTAAATTTTAACACAAACTTTAGGTATACAGTTGCCGCTTTTACATAACATAGAGTTTGATCTTTTAGTTTGTAGGAAATTAGTTGTTTTTAAACAATTTATAATATCTTCATCCCTAGGATTTCCCTTGAAAGTAATGGAAAAAGAAGCAGATGATGATGCTATTGAAGATTAAATGTATCACAGATGTATACTTCATGTTAAAGTGATTTTGTCTCATTAACAGGATCTTCAAATTATGAAGTAATTACAAAATGGAATCTCAGCAAAGTGTCTCTTCAAAGACAGTGGAGTGAAAAGAAAAAGAGTCATACATTTGGCAATAACAGGTCCCATTCTGACAGAGACATTGACGTTTTTTAAAGCATGTCTATCTAAGTCATTATCACTAAAATGACTTCATTTGACAGAGTTAATATTCTGAGGATTTTAAATTACAGACCTTCATATGGCATCAAATTATAATGCTAATCATTCACACTCCCACACAGATATTAAATCCACTTTGTGTGAGATGTGCGCATGTAAATTAGAGCAATTTACACATTCCTATTTTCAAATATAATTCTGTTAATTTTGATAGCGGCCTCATGCTGTCCAGATAAACAGAATCCAGATGGTAAAAGAAATTAATAAAAAATAAAAAAATCACAGAGTCTGGTGGTGCCAGCAATGTTCATCCATCTTTAGTGGTTTAATAAGTGATGAAAGGTTCCTAATGTTAAAAATTAAAAGCAAACAAGCAGATTAGCAAATAAAGACCGAAAAGGTTAGTCAATATTTCTTAATATTATCAATGCATGCAGATGTATCTAAAAAAAACAAATAAAAACCTGTAGACTGTTACAGTTAATACAGTCTGACTGACTGACAGACTTATCTCTGACTGTTTTGTCTTTCTCAATGCACCTTATAGTTCAGTATGCTTTATATATTATGAAAAATTGAAAATAGACCATTCAACTGTGCGCCCCACAGTGCAGAAAATAAAGTAAAGGTTTTCGGGAAAAAAATGACTTTTTTCTTTATTTTTGAAGTTTGAGCACCCTTTAGGCACCAAAACGTTTACAAAAATACTGGTTTGACACCAGCACTGACTAAAATCCAAAATACAATATACTGTACAATAGAAGGTTATGAATCTTGTGACACACTTGCCTCACAGCAAAAAGGTCCCCGGTTCCATTTTCCGGCTGGGGGACCTGAAACAGAATCACAAATGGGATCTTTCTGTGTGGAGTTTACATGTTCTCTCCATGCATGTATTGGTTTTCCCCGGGGACTTTGGCTTCCTCCCACCACCCAAAAACATGCTTCACAGGTTAACAGATTTCTCTAAATTGTCCCTGGGTGTGAATGCAAGTGTATATGGGTGTGTGATTGTGGCCCTGTGACAGACTGGCGACCTATCCAGGGTGTACCCTGTCTTTGCCCTAGAGTGGCTGGGTTAGGCTCTGGCAGCCCCGTGACCCGAGAAGGGACAAAATGGGTTCAGAAAATGGATGGATGGATGGAGACCTCTTGAACATTGTCCTATTAGTTTTTGGGTAGAACTCTGTGTCCAAATTTGTCAAAAATTGGACTAATTTTGTGCAGCATTGTAGATATACAAACCCATCCAAAGCCATAATTCACCCTCCTAAAATATTTGATTATTGTGAACAGGCTCAGTTTTGGAAACTCGTGGTGTCACACTCTAAAATCTCTAACTAATTAAAATTTCAGCAGATAATGAGAAATACTGCAGACTTAACACTTGGCCAGAGAACAGTCATTCATTGCACAAGTAGGGTAACCCATTAAAAGTCACTTGATGTTCACTGAGTGCTGTATTCAAGCACTTAAGCAGAAAGCTGAACCACAGAAAAATATGTCAAATTGCACAGGCAACACTGACAACTACGACATTAAGAGGATTTTGAAATGAAACACATTTAGAAATTTGGAAGAAATGTATAAAAGGAACGGACTTCAGCTGAAGTTTTAGCTTTTTAA
Organism: Adrianichthys oophorus; assembly: GCA_036245035.1. Classification (NCBI taxonomy): domain Eukaryota; kingdom Metazoa; phylum Chordata; class Actinopteri; order Beloniformes; family Adrianichthyidae; genus Adrianichthys; species Adrianichthys oophorus. The sequence continues at coordinate 8,425,136 of BSAI01000138.1, forward strand.
ACCACCAAGCACTGATGTTTACTGGACATGGGCTTTTAACTGCCGATTGCCACTGTCAAAACTGAGACATATTACTGTATTTTTTGGTCTATAAGTCTGTTACGGCCCTGGGTTGCATGGCTGTGTTTCTGGTTCCTGCCCTGTTTCTTCTCCTCCTGCACAGGTGCGGGTACTTGAAAATCAGCTGATTAGATATAAAGATCCACCTTAGGAGCTCTTGGGGAGACTCTTCTTGGGCTTCCTGCCACAGCCAGGCCCATTGCTGCAGCTCTTTGTCCTTGCTGCTCCCCTGCATGTGTTCATCAGTTTGGCTTCTTTAAGGTTTTGCTTCATTTACAGACAGACACCTACATTCTTTTATTAACGACACCCTTCGAAACTGCCTTCATCCTTAATGGCAAAGAATTTAACAAGGTATTGGCAACATTCTGCAGAGAGTTTGGTCCATATTGACATGACAGCATCACACAGTTGCGGCAGATTTGTTATTTTAGTCCAGTTACCTCATTGTCATGTTCAAGAAACCAGTCTGATATGATTCTAGCTGAATGACGTGGTCATGGGATAGACATGGTCAGCAACTCTACTCTGTTAGGCTGTGACGTTGTAACCATGCTCATTTGGTACAAAGTACACACAATATATATACACACACGGACATCTGCTTTTAAAATAAATCTTAGTTTTAAACAGCTTTTTTCATTTGAACTAGTATACGTATGTAATAGTCAACACAAATTATAAAGATTTGCACTAAACAATTGACAGGAATGAGTCAATTTACCTGCAGAATACCTCACTTGCAGCTTCCAATAAAATGAAACGAGCATTTTGGTTTCTCCACCTACCCAAATATAACTCATAATTGTTTAAACTCGAAACAGCAATAATTTTTCTGCTGCATGATTATAGTATTGAACACTTCCTAATAGATGGTTTTATGTTTGCAGACTGTGCACTATAAAGTTAATTATATCATTCCTGCTGTATGCACATTGTTTCCAATGCATTACTGAGAAGCAGCTGTTAGTTTAACGGTTTTTCTACCACTCAGCACTCATGAATCAGAACAGGGTGGTGTTAAATGGGTGTTGACAATCACAAGCCCTACAGTGAGACATTAAAGTTTAAAAGCACCAAACCAGCATTTTGCATCTTCCATTTTTTTATTCACAAACCATAAATAAAATCCCTCTGTCACTGGATTTCTTCATTCCGTAATAACCGTCTTCTTTTACAATTGTAGCAGCTACAATAGAAAGACATACTTTAATACACACAGTGCATTTTTGTAGTTCAAGATCATTTAAATTGTTTTAAGAAAACTTTAACTTATTTTAAATGTATGAAAAGGGACAATCCCATAAAATGTTAAGGACAGACAGGCAGACGAAAAGGCGGGTTGACAGAGCAGGAGTAAGACAACTATGAGTCTGTGAAGACACTGTTGGGCAGACAGAAGTCAATCACGAGCATGGAAGATTCAGGGGTCAGACGTGTGATCCAAGGAAGGCGGCACAAAAACAGAGTTGGGTTCTGGAGTTGGAGCAAAATAAGGGTCAGATTAGCAGGTCAGGATAAAAATGCATGTAATGCAGACTAAATGGCACAAACAATACTTCACACAGAGTGAGGCTTGGTGCGCTGCTTATGTCTTAGATGGGTAATTGTCAATGGATTCAGATAAGCGGTATCCAGGGACTACGCTCTGAGACGACTAGGAAATGTAGTGGGTAAATAATCTGGAGATGGCCCCTGTTGGTAACCAGAGGGGGAGACAGAGCTCTGACTCCTGAGACTCCTGACATAAAACTTACAATATTTGGCACAACGGGGCTATAAGGCGCCTCCAAGAACGTGCTGAACACAGATTTTTGAAAACGCTTTTAGGATATGTTGTTTTCACAAGTCTATCACTATCCAACACTAGCGCATGTACTCATAGTTGGAAAAAGCTTGGTGCAAACTTCAGTGTACTGAAAAGGACACTACCCAAACGTCACTACCAAATCCAAGTCGCTGATTAGTCAAGTTCATCATTCATTCATTCATTTTCCAATCCGCTTTATCCCTTTCGGGGTCACGGGGTTGCCGGAGCCTAACCCAGCTACTCATGGGCGAAGGCAGGGTACACCCCTGGACCGGTCGCCAGTCTGTCGCAGGGGCCACAATCACACACCCATACACACTCACATTCACACCTACGGACAATTTAGAGTAACCAATTAACCTGTGAAGCATGTTTTTGGACGGTGGGAGGAAGCCGGAGTACCCGGAGAAAACCCACGCATGCACAGGGAGAACATGCAAACTCCACACAGAAAGGTCCCCCAGCCAGGACTTGAACCGGGAACCTTCTTGCTGTGAGGCAGGAGCGCTAACCACTGAGCCACCGTGCAGCCCATTAGTTAAGTTTACCGGTTAAATTTCATTGTGCACTCAATTGCTGCACAATCTGTACGTACTTGAAAAGACTTGAAAAGTTGTGTAGTGATGAGTGAACACGATAACTTTGAATGCGTAAGCCCTTTTTATTTACTTCTCATTGAAAGCAGTTGCATGAAAGAGCATGTTCAAGCCCGGTGTGAACGTTGCATTATGATAATGTTTTCTGTTCCCCTCACTGTACACAGAATTTCTTTTTTTTTAAAAGAAAATTTTAATTTGGCTTTAATGTATGAAAAGCAAAAACCTTATTAAAATGTCATTGACAGACAGGCAGACGGCTGCATTATGGATTCATCTTAACACAACAAACAGGGAGTTTAGAAGGTTTTTTTGTTGTTTTTTAAAAAAAAAAAATTCAGCCTGTTTAATCAGGAAAATGCTGGCTACGACAATATTTTTTTTGATTTATATAATCATTAACTTTTGATATTGAAGGCAACTTACTGTACCTTCTCAGTGGGCCATCTCTGACTCAAAAGAACATAATTGCAGTTTATTTGGGGCTTACAAACCCTCTTAAAAATACTCTACAGAAAATACGGATATATCTATATATAGGAACGGATCTATCTATCTATCTGTCTATCTATCTATCTGTCTGTCTGTCCGTCCGTCCGTCCGTCCGTCCGTCCGTCTGTCTGTCTGTCTATCTATCTATCTATCTATCTATCTATCTATCTATCTAATCCCTCCTTCCCTACGGACGGACGGACGGACGAGTCCAAATAAGTTATTCATAGTTTATTCAAGTCCATAGAGTCAGTTGTAACTTTTATCAGAAGAAATTGTTTGGGTAGTTTCAAGCCATGCTGGACCTTTTACATTTTTAAACAGTTTTCCATAACTCGTTGGTTTACTTAGTCCCAGTTTTTGAAGTTCCCTGGCTTGACTATGAGAGACATTCTAATGACACAAAACTAATGTCAGTACATTTGCAGCTATAAAAGGATGAAGGAAGAAGTCAAATCAAATAATCGTAGACGAAAAAGAGCTCAGAGAAACTATTATCCTGAATTGAAGCTCCTGCACAGAAAAAGCACAAATGTGTATACATGCATTCAAGATTTTAATTCCATTTTTGGACTCTACGTTCAAAACAAGTGACCATTTAATGTGCATTCAAAGTCAAACCAGTTGAATTTTGACCAATCAAGGACTTAGAGTTGGTGGTGTCGTATGGCTGGGGTTCCTTTTATATTCACAGAAATGCCAACCGCTTGAAAAGTGATCAGTGAGGAGAAATAATAACTGCGATTTGTGTCCGGTCGGATTAATATGACAGTCTTTCATATATTGGAATAGAACTGTGAAAGAGAAAGCCTGAAGCAAGATTCACAAGGTTTGCACCGCTTCGACATTTCACACCAAGGTTCTTCCAACTGTGACTATATGTGCTAGCTTTGAGTAGTGACATTCCAGTGAACACTGTTTCTAAAAAGCGTGTTTGGGAACCTCCGTTTACTTCGTTTGTTCGTGAACACGTGTATAATGGCTGGTGTGTCCGTAGCATGTAAGTTGAAGGTTAACTGGTATCCAACCACCTTGAATGGTTCAAGATAAGATAAACTGACCCAAAGGTGATGATTCTGGATCTAAAAGAACCTGGTTTTCTGAAGGTACTGGTAAATATTGTCTTAGGTGGTGTAAAGTCTGCTACGGAGAATGGGATTATCAGATTTTTTAAAAATATTTAAACATTTTAAACATGTTTCAATATCTCATCAAATTTGACAATTATTGAAGGGCTCAAATTACACAAAACTGTTGTTTGTGTTTATATCATTATTGCAACATTAAAAATGTTTTAAAAGTAGCAGATACATTTTTAGTTAAAGAACATTATGCCTGTTCAGTTTATTTCTAAATCACCAAGTCATGACCAAGGTCATTTCACAACAGCACACACAAAATAGAAGAAAAAAGACAAACAACAACTGAATTGAAAGTAAACACGAGACCAAAATCATGGCGACATCAGACACAATGGCGATATTGCCTCTGTTGTTTAAAGTTACTTCCAGTATACTGGTTTGGACCGGCAAAGCTACAATTTTTAATGGGAATCTACAATATATATTTTTAAATGTCCTACCTAATTGTTTTCTTTTCTACCTTAGATTTGTTCACAAATCAAAATCAAATCAAAATTTAAATAGTGTTAACTCAGAAGTTTAATTTGTGTGCACAACACATCAACAGTAAGATAAGCAGAACTCTAAAGACGTTTATGTCTGCAGTATTACTGCAAGAAAGCAAAGATGCTGATGTGCTACCAAAAAAACAAAAAAAAAACAACAAACATTGTGTTTCTGCACTTTCAATGATCTTGGTGAATACTCTATCCTGATTGCTGGATGTTCCAGAAGAAGTTCAGATCATCATGTTCTATATGTGCAGGCTTCTTCAAAATCAACTTTCCCTTCATGATCTGGACAAAAACAAGCAGTAAAAGGTGAACGTTCTCTCTGAACTGATTCAACCCATCATGGCGATCAGCACATATATTGCTATCCTTTGCTGCTGCAATTCGATGTCACTGCAGCGATGTTGTGTTACTGTGACAACGAACCGCATTACATATCAAAAAGCCCACCTTTTGTGAAAAACAATCTAAACCTAAAAAAGTAATAAAGTACTGAAAATCGATTAAATGTTTATTTTTTAAGTGATAAGCTCAATTGTGCCCGATGAAGTGTGTATTATTAGAGGTTGACACACTGTAGGATGCCTTAACTGTCAGAAGTGGGTTGCTTGCAGTGTGTAATTAATTTGCTTAATAAACATTAATGCATTCATTTTTTTTTTTTATTAATTGAGTGCGTTAACGCTTTAACGATGACTGCCCTGTGAAAAAGGTTTATTAAAGGAGACTTACAATAGATACATTTGTGTTGAATTGTATGTTAATTGCAATTGTGTCACTTTTTTAACATTTACTTCATTTAATTCACATTAGTAATGGGAAAAAAATATATTTTTTGCACATGTTAAATGATGAAAACAACATAGTCTTACTTAGAAATATGGTATGCTGAATTGTTTTATTAAAAGCTAAAACTACATTTTCAAGAATGAAATGACAATTGTGTTCCTTTAGCAAACCATTTGGGTTCTAGTTTTCTCAGTTTTTCAAATGCTAATGCACATGTTCCATTTGAGTGCTTCACAATCTATACAGCAAACCCACACAGCTGTAATGTTCATAGCATTCAAAAACAGGTCTCTGTGAAAGAGCGTCAGATGGTTTTTATTTATATTATTTTTTTTATTCCAAATGACATATTTCAATGACATTGTGATTACCTGGTGCTGTGGAGAAAGAGAGCAATCTAATGGCATACTGGCCTTTTTGCTACTGTTTTTTTATGATAAACATTTACCTCAGCTTGAGTTGTACCCCCGCGATGTGAACTTGAGAGTATCTGACGCCAAAATCACTATCAATTGCAGCATGGCAGGTGGGTAGGAAGCTCTTCTGTGAGCTTGTCAGTGCGTTTGAGTAGAATCGCTGTTGTTTTCCTGCATGCAATGGGAAGTGGACCTCCTTGACTGGCAGGTAGCTTTTGAAAATCCTGTTTGCATTTTTAATGAAGCAAAGACGGCACAGATTTGATTTGTTATTTGTTTTTTTTTTTTGTTTTTTTGTTCATGTTCTCACTGGGTGTTGTTTGCAGGGGAAAAAAAAAACAATCGGTGCGAATGCAGAAAGAGAAGGAAAAAGGGATGCAGGTCATACCACCCTGGGGCAATATCGCATTCCCTCCACAATGTTCAAAACAGCAGTCCCTGATTCCTGTCAGCAACTGGAGTGTCATTATGTTGTGTACAGAAACTTGCAATCTTCATGTACGAATTTATACACCATACCCTTATAAAATGTCTCAGTACCAAGGAGTGACCCAGAAATGTCAGATGAGTTTGTGTCCTGAGATGTGGGGGAAATTATGCAAGGCATGGACCTACTGGCAAGTGTGATCAACCACAAATTATTCTTGTTGAGATTCACAAAGGACAGACTAGTTTGAAGGAGTGACACCAATTTTCGCAGGGGCAAGTCTGTTTTTTTTTTTTTTTTTTTTTTTTTGTATTTACTATGAAATTCTAAAGCCTGGTCTTTGTGATCAAGCATGAGAGACACATTATTGAAGGATGAATTTCATTCAGCCCTTTCCAGCCTGCAGCACCTTCCACTATCCTGCTTTCAGTACGGGTACTGAAGCGTACAGTTTTGGCATGTCTCCTAGCAACCACAGCTTTAGAGTTTTAGTGAGCATATCACTAAACCACAAACATTGGTTGGTAAGAGGCCAGATGTGATTGTTTGGGTTAAATGTTTACTCTGATTATCATGTGAGGTTCACTTGTACTGATTTAATCGATCATATATTATCATATATTATTCATATATGAGATGTAAAATTTTTTCTAATAAACACAAACTTGACCAAATGTCATTAAAACTTGATAACCAATCTTGTCATATTTGATACACTTCGGCCTCGATTTCATTAGTTTGATCCAAATTTTCCATAAAAACCCATTCCAAAGAATTGGTCCATGTTTTCTGCCTGTAGGTCATCATCATTCCACTAGGGGCAGTGGAAGAGCTTATTCTGCTCATTTCAAAATAGCTGCTTCCATGAGATCTCAAACACTTTTGACAAAAAAAAAAAAGTTTAGCTAATATTCAAAACTTTATGGTGAAAAAACTCTTGCATTTTTATTCATTTCTTTAAATGACTACTTACTTAATGACTACTTGCTGTATTGAAATAATTCAAAATGTGTTGATAAATCTCCATAATACAGTCACATCACGTAATAAACGTGTGGATAAAATTTGAGACAGTGGGTAAATAAGGAACTTTCTTCCTGAACATTCATGTCAATATTTTTGCATCTTAAACTAACAATCTTGTCAGCAAAAACCCAATTTATCAAAATTGATCCTATCATTATCATTCTGTGGATTTAATCGAATGAAATAACATCTTAACCCCCCCACCCCCCCACCCCCGCCCCCGCCAAAAAAATAAATAAAACTTCTGTTTTCTTACAGGGTTAAGTTTGCAGACCACATTAAATAAGAAAAATAGGATATTTTGGAAAAGCTATCAAAACTCTAACCTACATTAAATTACCAGTAGCACTCAAGCTCAATGTGTGTGAAAAACAATTGTTTAAATATAAAAGTGAAATTGCCTTTGAGAAAAAACAAGCAGGGCCAAAATTACTTAAACCCCCCCGCCCCCGCCAAAAAAATAAATAAAACTTCTGTTTTCTTACAGGGTTAAGTTTGCAGACCACATTAAATAAGAAAAAGGGGATATTTTGGAAAAGCTATCAAAACTCTAACCTACATTAAATTACCAGTAGCACTCAAGCTCAATGTGTGTGAAAAACAATTGTTTAAATATAAAAGTGAAATTGCCTTTGAGAAAAAACAAGCAGGGCCAAAATTACTTAAAAAATATACAATAATTTCAAGTTAATAGTTTATGTTAATATTTAACAATTATGATTTTTACAATTTAATCAACTCGGCAGACAAACAGATCTTTATTCATACGTGAGAACCAATGGTGTTTTAGCTGTCATTAAGCTACTGACAAAATGTACTCTTGTATTTTTTTTTTTCTCTTTAAAGGGTGGTAGAATCTTTTTCTTCTTTCCAAAATATATTAACACTGTTCTGCAGTGGATGCATTCTATTTTCTGAAGCAGCTCATCTTGTGAGCATTTTGTTTGCTCGTTTTTCCTTCACAGAAGAGAACTTTGTTTAAAAATACTGGGAGCCTTTACATCTCAAAGATTGCTTTGATTAAATTGTAGAGTTGATTTAGCCCTTTAAATTAACCAATACCTTTATAGGGATGTGAAGCAGAACCGGCTGGGAACACTTTCTTCTGAAGCTGGACAACACTTTGTAGTCACTATATTTTTGACTGTTTACTACGAACCCCTGGACATGATGGATGTGATATAAAAAATAAACAAATAGTTTGCTCAAATTGATAAATTGGGGCCACACATTGATATTGTGACCACTTACATTTGTGGACAGAAATTAGTATTTTGTGTGCACAAACTAGAATGTTGTTGCTCTAAAATAGCATTTTTTTTGGCTCAAATTAGAATTTTTTACACAGAAATAAACATGTCTATGGTGACAATTTAGTAGTAGGTGTTAATAAAAGGCTAATTTGTGGCCACAAAATACCAACTTGTGGCCACAAATTATTTATGGCCTGTCATGTCCATGGGTTTTTTCAATTCATCTTATAGAACTAACACAACCATTGTTTTATTTAAGAAAATAAAAAGAAGAAAAACAATAAGAAGGAAAAGGTTAAAAATGGTGTCTGATTTAATGTTTGCCAGTTCCTCAGCTGCTCTGTTACTTTCTAATTTATGCTTTGCAGGTTCCCTCACACAAACAGTTGTCAATCTGCCACAGTCTCATGTGAAGTTTGGGATTAGGAGAGTATAAAGTTGTTACTGCTGTTTCAGACTGCTGCCTCAAAGTGCCCTGCAAAGTTCCTCTTGTGGCTCGATTGTATTGGGAGTTCCATGTATCCTTGACATTTTCCTTTTCTCTCTCTGTCTGTCTCGCTTCAGCATCTCACTCATTTGTCTGCAGCACATAACCGAAAAGTGTGAAAGCACTCCAGAGATCATTGTACAGCAAGTTAACTCCATGTCAGATGTGAATATATTCAGAAGGGGACAGGCAGATGGATGTTTTTTATATACATTTTTATAGAATTTAAAAAAAGCAGAATCTGTTAACAACAATGGGGTTTATTGCCTTTTATGAGCAATATTAATGAAGCATAAACAAATTTATTAAACCAACAAATGAAATATGCCCAAGTAAAAGATGAATACAAAGAAAATGGTTCATCTGAGACTTTCGTTTACCCACCCCCCAAAAAAACAAAAAAGGAAATGTTTCATTTTAGAGATTCAAAGCAATTTGTTGTTATTTTCCACAAATGTGTGTTCATAGTGTAAGGGAAAGTAAAGCGAATCAGGTGACATTGTGTTTTCACACTGCAGTTTAAAAAAGCAAAATACTTTAGCATTATATACCACTATATATAGAATTATGGATTTGTGGGATGAACCGGCTTAGCAGGTTATTGTGTGCAAGTGGGAGCGAAAACAAGTTAAAAGGCCTCCTAAATGAGTGCCGGGACTTCTCTGCCAACTGTTAACTCCTGCAATGTTGTGATTTGATTGTGGTGTGCTATTAAGGCTCTCTGGCTGTAATGGCACTTCTTTATCCACTCTAATATTATTCAAATGACAGTCCAATGACACACTTCTCTAGAGAGGAAAAATCCACCCAGGCTTCAGATTACTTCAAAAATCCCACGAGAAATTGGCCTGTTCAAGAATAAAAAAACAGTTCAGTTTCTAATTTCTCTGCTTTCTCAAAGTGTAAAGGAAAGACGTGATGCATTGCAGGGAAGGCACACACAAAATTACATTTTTTCAAATTTAACAACAGTGTGCAATTGAAATTATCATTTTGAAAAAAATGTGGTTCCGGGTTTGTGTTTTTTGTGGTCTCAACTGAGAGAGGCTCCTTGATTAAAAAATCAAACAACAGGAAACAACCTAAAACAAATGTACTCACAGCTCAAGTCACACAAAAGCTTTTCAAATACCTTCAAATGGCATCCGATTTAATAGAAAAGATGTCACTTTTAGAGTTGATGCTTTTGCCACTCATGGCCAGTTATTACCAATAGGTGGCAATCTGTCATTGTCACTATGCACGTCTTATCTGCAGAACCTCAATAAAATGAAAATGAGATTTTATAGCTGCATGGGACAGGGACAGGTGAAGGAACACGGAGAAAGAGGATGAAAGAAAAAGACAGGGATGCTCGATGGTCAAAGCGTTTGTCGTCTCCACCTGCTATCCCTTCTGTCAGTGGGCGCCAAAGCCCCCTTTGGTGTTTAAACACGGCTCATGACGAGCGTACCTCCCCGAACGCCTCTTGTCTTTGTGTCCCCTTGTCACACTGTACCTCAGAAACTCACCTATTCTGCATAAAGGTTGGCAGCAAGGACATAACTCATGTACGCCGTTTGGCTCGTTCCTCATTAAAACGCTACTATCAAATAAGGGTTGGGGGAAGGCAGAGATATGGCTGATGACTGCAGATTTTATCGAGCCGGTGGTCGCAGTTATACAGCTGGTTTGCACACCAGGTTCACGTCCAAAGCTGCAGCAAAACAATCTACTTCTTATCAAATCAGAAATAGCGCAGCACCACACTTTTTTCTTATTCTTTCAATACTTGCAGAGCCAATTTTAGTCTTATTAAGTCTTGAAGCAAAGGACATTCAAAACAAATCTTATTTCGTAAAACAGAATAACACTGATTGCTTTAAAGGTTATCTATTTCTAAAAGATGTGTTTGGGGTCTGCTTCACCGGGCCTATATTGTTAAAAACTAATAAAGAAACCACATAAACATTGAATGGCTACAACCCTTAGAAGCCAACAAACGATTTTTGTGCTCCTTTTAGCAGAGCTTTGTACAATTTTTTCAAACTTTCAGCTCTTTAGAGTCTAGTCACAAATTTTGCTTTCATTTTTTTGTAAGTAGATAATAATATGTTTCCACAGCTACACAGACAGCAAGTGAGATATTTCCTTTATGAGGATTCAGGCCAAGGGGGAGCCGTCTCATCAAGGAAGACCAGGCCCTCCTCTCCTTTGACAACTCTCCAAGCCCTGGAAATGCCCAAATCATCACAACTGACTGTACTCAATAAGTAGTTGGCCAGGAGTATTTGTCAGACTACAAGGCTCACCTAAAATTCAACAGTTGGAAGGAAAGGCTCCAGCAACCCCAAATGATGATGTTGATATACACTTCACTGATCCCAAGTGAAACATGGTTGCGGTAGGGCAACACATACAAGACATATTGCTCAGTGGTGGGCAGCAGCCACACAGATCTGGTGGCGTTATTTGCTCAGAAAAGACACATAAGGGAGTACAGGAATTACATCAAAAATCAAGCATCTTTGATCTGTGTCGCAGTAGAATGGCATAGATTGAAGTACAAGCAAAAATACATCAACAAATAGGCAACTTTGATTCACAAATACAGAACATCCACAAACAAACTTCTACATGTCTGGCCTTGTGGCAGCCGTGCCACAATGCACAGCGCTCTAGGGCACAGGGGGTGGGGGGTGGGAGGTGACGAGACAAAGAGCCTTAGTTAAGAGTTTGATAAGGGAGCTCAGGGAAAAGTGTCCGCTCATGGCAAGGGCCAAAAGAATGGGATTAAGCGAGTTTCGAAAATTGATGAATAGTTTACTGGCCTCAAGTAATCCGGTTGGAGCTTCAACCATTTGGATGCCAACATGTTTGGAGCCAGATGAAATCAGTAAGCAGGGATTGGTCCGAGTTGGTCAAAATCAACAATTCCATGGCAACCACTCTCTCCAATCAGGAGTGAGCTCGTTAGAAGTTCACAATCCTACCACTGGAAGCAGGCTGAGGGGTATCTGTCAAACGTTTCAAACATTCAACATGGGGGTCAGCAGTAAGCACATACTTGTATTGAGACATTTGACTGGCCATTGATTTGTTTCACTTTTTGTGATATATAATCCACTGGCCCCTATGGAAAAAAACAAACTAGTTCATCAATGCTGCTTTTTAGAGTCCTGTGCTTCATATTGCCTAAAAACGACCGTGCTAATAGAATATTTAAGTTTAGCAATTAATTTCTAAGTTCCACATGCTCTTTTTAATAACTGAAGCTCTAATTTCTGATAATCTTTGTCACATGTAGGCCAAATATTTTGAGGTTTAATCAGTTTAGGAATTCAAACAGTACAAAACATTATGGTAAATGCAAAACATGACTATGTAATTCCACTTCTACCAGAGGGATTTTGCAGAATCTTTTTACTGACTACGTTTTCTCCACTTATATAAGGTCAATAGAAGCCTCACTATTGGAGACCGACTTAACACAGTTTGTGACTTTAAAAGTTTTTTAGTTGCTGCTTAGCTTTGCTTTTTATAGGAACTATAAAGCCAATTCACTTCAGTTTGACTCTGTTTAAAAAAGCTCCACTTGCAAGAAATTGAAAAAAAAGACTCATGTGTTGTTGATCAAATGTTACAGAGATGCAAATTTATGCACAGAATCACAGCTTTAAGACCAAACACAAAACCATTTTCCTGCAATCACACCCACCTTTTTTTTTCACAAACACAGACAAGATGTGAGCGTCCTTTCCCAGGCATTACATGAAAAGATCTGTTTACCGTATGTATCTGGATTTATACCTTATCAAAATGGGAACTGAAATGTGGTGATGTGGAAATATGTTTCTCTATAACAGCCTTGGAAAAAGATGTAATGTATCTGAGCCACGCCGTGCAGAATAAATTTGTGGAGCCGTGTTCTGCCCTTTTTTCCCATCTTCACCTTTACTTCGATAAGAATCAAGAAGTAAACACGTAAAAATCAAGGGTGAAAGGAAGGACACAAACTCACAAGCATTAAGCAGGGAGGGCCTTGAAAAAAATGAAGGAATCTGTCTCTCCCCAGCTGGATAAGCCATTACACCCATGCAGAAAAGGCTTTGAATTATCCAATAAATAATTATGCATGCTGACAAACAGCGCCAGATTAACCTCAATATTTGATGCAGAAAAATTCTTAGCAGGACCATGGAGAGGAGGGGTAAAGGTTCCTTGCTCACTCTAATTAAATTTAAGTTGACTAGTGCACTGGAGCACTTACACGTGCCACGGAAACTATTTTACGTGTCAGAAATATTTTTTTAAAATGACGTGAAAGGTAATCTCAAGGTATGTTTTATGCAAGGGAAACATGTCTGCAAATGTCCTCGGTGTGACCTCACATGTCAAAAAACAGATTGATAGAAAAATAAACAGAAACTTGATAACACCAAGAGAAGATGTAAACTCTTGAGATTCTCAAGGATGTTTGTATGGTTAAATGAATTTTTGCAGCTGCTAAATTGTTTCCAGATTTTTGTCATTTTAAAATGGGAACTGATTTTTCTTTCACATCTCTATTCCGATATATGAAAGACTTGGTGTGATTTAATTTCTGCCGGGCACAAGCCACAATTATTAATTTCTCCTGTTTGATAAATTTCCCAACAGTTGGCACTTCTTTAAATCAAAAGGAACAAAATCCAAACGTCGTTACCAAATCCAAGTTTCTGATTGGTCAAAGTTCGACCTGGTTTAACATGCAATAAGTCAATGGCCACACATTTTGTACATAGAGCCCTAAAACAGTCGTAGAAACGAACAAAGTTACGAGTGAATGCAAGTGTCCAAAACGTGCATTGACATCATTTTTCATTGTTGATATTTTTTTTGTATCAAATGTATTTTGTTATTCAAGTTTAATGGCTGCCACAAACTCTAAGATGTAAAACAGGCTGCTATTAGTGGCACCACACAAAAGGTGTTTAAGGTTGCTGATCCAAGAGTTGAACTGATGCTCATTACTGTAATGTACGGTGAATTAAGCTATTGCTTTTGTAAATGTCCTTACTGCTATCCATAGCGCTGATTTACGTCTGTCGTCAAAGGCTCAGGATTAATAGGCTGAGACCTGTAGTAGAACAATTCAAATTCAGATTTCCCACCTATAAGTGAGTTTGAATTACTTCTGAAATATCTGTTAAAGCTTCTTTTAACATCTGTGGACAAGATGTTTTGACATGGATTCTTTATTAAAAATTCCACTGCCAGCATGTGCAGCGTGTATGTATTAAAAGTGTAAATGTGTATTTTGAATTATGTTATTTATGCAACTCCTAAACCAGGGCTCTGCAACCTCTAAAATAACCAGTTGGTCCAGTTTCTTACTGAAGAAAGAGCTAGAGCCACAAAATCTTACTGCACTTTTTATAAAAATACATTTTTTGCAGCCATTTGGCCATTCATTTATAGCATGTAGCTTTCATTTTTTTTTTACAATGATTAAACTACAACAGTGTTATATTTTTCAATAGGCTGTATAACAATTTTTATGTATTTTAATCTGAGAGCAGCACGTTCAAAACTTCATTTCAAAATAAAATTCTGTGTCAAAAAAGGTCCTCCTAAATCAGTAAATGGACTTGAACTTATTATTCAGTTTTTAATAGTGTTTAAGCAAATTTTGGTGGGGTTGGGGGGTGAAATTATAAACATTCAATATTTAATTGCTTCTGAAGCAATTGAGGATGAATAAATACATGAATAACACAAAAAATATCTGTTTGAGTTTAACCATTTAAATTTTGAAAAACAATATTCTAAGAAGGGGGGGTGGGTGTCCTACTTTCTTTTATTTTTACCAATAACAGCTGACTTTTGGTGTTTTTCCCCAACATATTCTACATTTCATATAGTCAAAGTTATTTGACTTAAGCTAGAAAATCTTTTTCGAGTTTTACAAACAATTGTTATATTATGAATTATGGGGTTGCATAAAACATCAGAAAAGCAAAAGGCATGCATAACTGATTACATAAATCTCAAATCCCTGCATGTCCCCCATGGGTGGCTGTATTAAAATTCTATAGATAGAGTTGTGCACACATACTACCTTCAGAGACTGCATCAGGCAATACAGTATTTTTTTTGTCAGTCTCTATCAATGTCCCTTCACAGAATTGCCAGCACAAAGCATGATGTAGCAAATCCTCATGGAGCCATCTGTTACCCTCAACTAAGCAAAACAAGCACATTTACTTTCTCTCAGCTGTTTCAACAAATGAATTAGATTACGATGTGGGAAGATTAGAGGCTTTTTTTTCATACATTATGGTACATTGAGCTAATAAGCTTCATCAGGAACATCTGTTAATGACAAAAGACAATCTTGCGTTTTACTGTCTGATGAAAACGAGCTGATCTACTTGTTTGTTGCCTTCAGAACCGGATGTCACGTCGACACGCTTTTCACCAAGCACGTCGTTTAAACTCTTCCTAAACTGTAGTCACTCCAGCAGTCCAAGTTATGTCTGCATTTGTGATGACAGGTTTATAGAAGTGTGCTGAAGTGCGCTGGAGCGGGGTTCCTTCTGAGGCTCATCATCCCCACTTCCACAGCAGAAGATCACACACTCTGCTGACAGCCAAGTGTCTTCAGGATTCAGCCCCAACAGGAAAAGCAAATGTTTGTTTTTCGAATTGCTTATTGCCCACCCTTCTCCTTCCTTTTTTTCCCCCTTTTTTGTCTTCTGTAGAGTCACCCTGCAGCTCCTCTATCCCAATTTCCGCTTTTGCAGTTAATGACCTCCTTACTAAATGCACCCTTAAAACATGAAAACTTGCCATTTTTTGCATGCATAGATTCATTTTTACTTTTTTATAACAAGTGCTGTCCCTTGTGATTGAATTTGCGATGCAAAGCCAAGAGGCTTAAAAACAACAACTAAGAATAAAATCACAAGTGACACATAACAATTTATGCAGAATTGTATGACTTAGAAATAG
Source organism: Adrianichthys oophorus (assembly GCA_036245035.1). Classification (NCBI taxonomy): domain Eukaryota; kingdom Metazoa; phylum Chordata; class Actinopteri; order Beloniformes; family Adrianichthyidae; genus Adrianichthys; species Adrianichthys oophorus. The sequence goes on from BSAI01000138.1 coordinate 8,441,097, forward strand.
CAAGGACAGGTATCTGTTAATTTTGAATAGTATTAAATTTACCTGAGAAAATGGCTCCAGGATACTAGAACCATGCATGGAGCAGCATAAGATAAGCTGCTTTGCAGAGTCCCTTTTGAATTCTGGGGACTTAATATAGCATCCATGTGGTGTCGCAGCAGCTGTAGAATCTGGAATTTAGACAACAGCCTGCATAGATATGAAAATAGTTAACCCAGGAAGAGCAAAAAGAGCAGTAGACAAACTACTAAAGTGGATGTTCAACAAAATAACGGAATGCTAATCCATTAGAAGCTGAGAAGTCACATGACATGATGTTCTAAACCATCCATAGAACTCAAAGACAGTTCTGGAATAACATTTCAATTTCTTTAGCAAACAGGTTGAGATCTTTTAAGTAAAATTTGTCATCCAGCTAAGTAGACACCTAAATATTTGTACTTTTTTGTCCTTTTTGGATGGACTTGGAAGCTTGTTATGGCTCCACAGTCACACAGTGGACCCTGGTTTGAATCCCAGCTGGGATCTGTTTGGAGTTTCCATGTGCTCTATATCTATGTTTTCTCCAGGCACTTCAGCTTCCTCCAACAGTCCAAAAACATTCATAAGTTGGTTGGTGACTCTAAGTTGCCCCTATGTCAGAGTGTGGTCTTCTGATAGATTGGCGAACTGTTCTCGGTGTGACCCAACAGTGTCTTAGTTGGTTCCAGCAGCCCCATGACCCAGAAATGCATTCAGCAGGTCCTGAAAAAGGATAGATGGATGGTGGTTATGGCTTTTGAATGGTTGGTGTTAGTAGAACGAGTTCTAGTGAAAGTTGTACACTCTGTCATTACAGTTACCCATAGATTACTCAGTGATGACTGGAGATGTTCAAAAGCAGAATGGAGTTCATGACCAGCCTGGGACTAAGGCAGTTAAATAAATGACTGTATTATCAGCATTGCAAAGGACCTTGGAGGACCACATTAAATGGTCATAAAATCAAACTCATGTTAATGTGCAACAACATGTTGGATATCGTCCAGAAGATAATTCTTAAACCACTGTCTAGTTAAAGCAGACAAGGCAGTAGATTTGTAGCGCCATCGTCTGAGGTTAATCCAGTCAAAGTCCTCGGTTTGATGCATTATGGGTGAGACATTTTAATTCATCCATTATATAGTCTGCAGATTAAAAAAATGTCTCTATTTCATTATATATATATACAGCCACCATCAGTGTGTGGATGTTTGTGTGTGCAGGAATGAATGGGACTGTGATTGTAAAGCACTTTGGGCCTTCAAAGAAGATAGAAAAAGACTATTTAAGTATGCACCATTTACTGTTGGACCATTTATAGTAGCCAGGTGACCCTGTGATACTGAAGGGAAACAGCGGATTAAAAGGATGGATGGATGGAAAACTGCAACATTTGTAACTTACCTTATAACAAACTTTAGATGTTTTTTTTTTTTTTTCAGATGTTTCTGGAGTGCCACTGCACATTGAAACTTTGAATGCAACCTTTTTTTTGTAAATTCTGGCATTCTGACACTCCTGAGCCAAGTAAAAGATAGACGAGATCTCCTAAACTAAGCTGTCATCTGAGCTACTTTGAACAAAGGAGATGCTCAATTTATTCAGGTTTGGGAACGGAGGGCGGTAGCGGAATAAATAAACAAATACCACAGTCACTTAATATGCCACAGTACATTTGAATACAGCATTATAAATATTTTTTTTAAACCTGAGGGCAAGTTTAGTTTTAATTGTAAGTCAAAACCAATCTATTCTGTGTTTTATGAAAGAGAAAATATCCAATTTCGCTTTCATTAGGTCTTTTCATAAAATCTATACTTTCACTTAGCTCCCACCTACAGCTTTCATAAAAAAGCTCTTTCACATGTTCTTTGCTGTTGGCACAACAGGGTTCCCACTCTGCTAAACGGCACCTTATATCAACCTTATCATTATGCCCACCATTGTGAAGTCAACCCTCTCTCAGGTTTTATTACTGCGTTGAACTGTTTATAAAAAAAAAAGGCTTTTTCTTCCAAGATGTGAGTGCAGAAACTTGATGAAACCGATATTCAGCACTCTATAATTCCCCCAACGCTTGAGATCCTCTTTTCTCTTTCTGACTGTTACAGCTCCTGATTCCAAGAAGTGACCCTATATGTGTCAGTTTGCCTTCACTCATTTTGCTTGATGGCACAATTAAGCAAGGAAATGCCTCTTACTTCCAAGCTGACTGGTCAATAAGGGTGTGAAACAGATTTGAGAGGACATGTTGACACTGATGACTGTAGTGGAGTTATAGCTAATGGAATCGCAGTGCCAAATTCACAGTCATGACCCGAACCTTTGCAGATCAGGATGGCTGGAGGACTGTCATGCCCACCCCTGCTCAGTGTTTCCACATAATGAACACTTGGGGGTTGTTTGTTTCTGGACTGCTGAATGTTTCTGGCCTGGGCTCCAAAAGTCAGTTAGAATTGTGACATGGCTCCAGGCAACTGGATGAATGCCTGAGCAGCTGTTGTGACCCGGAGTATTTGACAGTTTCTTCCCTGCAGAAGGAAAACAGGCTCATAGAGCTGAAAACATGTTATGTTTTTCCGATTTTGTTTGCATAACTGACTTCAGTAGGCTGCACAGTCCACTTAAGATAAACTACACTGCATGATTATAATAATCAACTTCTTTCAAATTAAAATGTTTGTGGATTTGGGTTTAAGCTACTTAGAAAGATAATTGTTGAGAAGCAAATTCAGCATAACCAGGCGGATAAGAAAACAAAGTCTACCTTTTATTTGTCCCGGTTTAAAACTAAGCCTGAAGCCACAAACTGGAGACTGCATCAAATGAGGTCAGGGAAAGTGGCCGAGCACAAGGGTAACGGAGGCAGGAGCATCATCAGCTAATGAGCTGTGCACACAGAGAGTGACTGGCAGACAGGTGAGGGGCAGTCCATCTCTGGAGAACTGAAGAGAAAGAGCGTGAACAATCACAGCGAGGACATACCAGTCAAAAAAAGTCATGCAGCTCAAATACAGAGTATAAGGAATAAAAAAAAAAAAAACTTTTTAGTGTCTTGTCATTGAAATGACAGAAGCACAAAAACAACTGATTCCAAGACTAACAATATTTTTTACTCCAGATCATTTTTAATGAGGAAAAAAGGAGCCAACTGTAAACTATTATAATGACTCATTAAAAACAACTTTTTTTTTGTGTAAATTCTTTGAACAGACTGACTGCACTTTAGAAATTAATCAATTTTTACTTTACAGTTAAGATTTTAATTATTACAACAATACAAAACACATCACATTTGTAAATAGTTAACAAAAACCTAAAAAATATTATTTTAGCCACATTCCCTTATGCTACATACACACCAAGCACGTGATGCACGGTCAAGAACGTTCTACAGGCATTCCTGAAGGCGCCTTTAGCATATGCTGTTCATGTTGGACAAGACTAGCACATGTCTACAGTTGAAAGAGGCTTTGTGCAAAATGTCCAAGTGGTGCAGTCTCGCAAATTCTCAGTTTTTGTTTCACAGCTCTATTTCAATACATGAAAAGCATGTAATTCTGGACGGTCACAAACCACAATTACTAGTTACTTCTTTATGATCACTTTTCAAATGGTTGGTACTTCCGTGTGTTGAAAAGCATGCTACAGATACATTACAACCAAATCCAGGTCCCTTATTGGTCAAAGTTCAATTGATTTAATTTTGAACGCGCATTCAATGGACCCAAAAACAGACTAGAAAACTTAAGTAGTGACGAGTGAACGTTTGAGTTTTAAACACGGAAGCTTAAAATGCACATATATTCATGTTTACATAATTTTTTTATTTGAAGTGGTTGCTTTAGCACACATTTTAGAGCCAAGTCCGAATGTAGCATTAAGATAACAAATTTCTATTTCTTGACAAACTTATTGCTAATTTCACGCTGTTAGTTTTAGTGTAATTGTTTTATTGCGTAGCGTTTTTTTTAAATATTTTACCCACTTGACAGCACTTTGATTGCTCTGATTTTTTTTATAAGCGCTCTATAAATGAACTTATTGGTTGATTGAAATCAAAATCATAGAGGTCATTCTCTCAAATATATTTATATTTACTTTATGTATTGTGGTTAATCTTTTAAAACAGAAAGGCCTCTTACAAGGCAGACTTGTGTGCAAGGGACAATATTGCAATCATTGCAAAATAAGCATATTAACAAACATGTTGACCTTTTAAAAACAGTACTTAAGTGCAAGAGTGATAAATAGTCCATTTTAAATGCTAGCAAGCAACTAATGATGATTTTGATGATGCGTTATCTTACCAGAATAAAAGTCAGGGTACAGAAAATAATCTTAGACTATGTCATTTTGCACCAGAAAGTAGAAAAAGAATGCTATTTTAGGCTTAAATTTCCATTCATTCATCATCTAAGCATTTTTTTCCCGACTGGGGTATTCGGAGTTGCAGGAGTTTATCACTAGCAAAGGAGGAAAACTCTCTGGAAAGTTTACCAGCATGAAGTCAAGCCTGAAATAGTTCACACCCCTGGGAAATTTTGACTTAAAGTTACTTTTATTCAACCATCAAGTTTCCTCTTGACTGGAACTCACACAAGCGTTTCCCACACGGTAATGAGACAATGTACAAGTGATTTTATTGTAGAAAAAGAAAATCAATTTCAACCATTAAAATAACAAAACGAGACACGTTGAATTTTATTTATTTATTTTGGCTGAAAATAGCAAGTAGCAATGTTGAGGTTTTTTTCTTTCATTCGGGATTCTCCATGTCACACGGTTTCATAAAAGCACAAAAGTGTTTACCTTTTGAAGCTTTGGCACACTTTCAAAAGAAAAATCTACCTCACTTTCAAGTATACTGGGTTGCTTCATCACTCTACACACCATCATCAAATAATTATTCCATTGCTAAGTACCCCACCTTTCTTCTAAGCCAATTAAAATCATATTTTTGGCTTTAAATTCACAAATGGTTGTCTCTCTCTCTCTCTCTCTGCATTCTAGACAGTTTGCCATCCATTCTCCACCCTCTTTCCACCTGGAGTAAATCTTTGGCATGGTCTGGCCTATAACTACCATCTGCTTCGAGGCTGTAGGGTTTGTTTACCTATAAGTTGAGTTCATTACAAAAGTACAACCCAGAAATTACCCAATAAGATTATAGACTCATTTTATGCACATATTTCTGTAACATAAATAAATCTTCACTCTGATTTCTAATATCACTCCTTATTGAACTATCATCAAGCAAAAAGTCAAAAGTAGTTTCATAGTCAAGTTCATTAGAACTGAAAGGGTTGGTTTTAAAAACATTCCCTGCAATAATGTCAAATTTCTGATTTACAAAATAAGAGAAAATGACCAGAGTCTCAAACTGGCTGCTGCTTTGTGCTCATGTGGTAACAGCTTGCGGATGAAATGTCATGAGGTGCTAGCCAGGTCACTTTCCTGACATGTGAGATAAAATCAACAAATGCACTTTAGGTTACTAAGAATGTTATCTTCATACTTGGGTCTTAGCACACACAAGAAGTCCAAAGCTTTTGTGTGAACACCGGAAGTAATAGGTGCTGTCAAACTCCATTCCTTTGTAAGGTTTTATGTTTGGTGGGTGTAAGATCTACAAATCCGTAGTACATTTGAGTGTTTTTAGCAGCTATTTAGATTAAAGCAAAGTTCATTTAAACACTTTTATTGTGTGTGTTTTTTTTAGGGTGTATGTTGTTAAAATAAAGCAAGGCAACACAATCTTGTTCTTCTTGATACACCTTTGTCCTTTTAACTGAGTTTATTGGCCTATGGAAAACCTGTCCTGGGTTTTATTTTTGGGACTTGTTTCCTAGCTGCGGTCCTTTGTGTAGGACATCTGGTCCAGGTAGTTTACTATCATTCTTTTGCCTTGGAAAAGCAGTTCGGATTTTTCTTTGAAGAGCTGTTGTTTTTGTGGTCCTGTTCTTTTGTGGAGGAAATTTGGTCTCAGTTGTCAGCAGAAGTTCGGCCGAATACTGTCCCAGAAGTTCATAGTTAGAGGATACCGTCCTTTGCAGGAAGTGCTGAATGATATAATTCACCTTTCGGCACAGCAAATCAACTTTCACTGATCTGCACATTTGGTTTGGCAGAGATTTTTTTTACGCCAGATGCCCTAACTGACACAACCCTGTAATTTATTCAGACTGGTGACCAGAACAGGAAGACGTGGGCCCCTCTTATGGCTACATAGGTAGTTGTGTGAAGGGTCTTGCCTAAGGACCCTCACTGGATTCAGCTCATCCCACGCCCCATGGGAAACAAACTCTGGTTTCCCATGTGCCAGTCCTGCGTGCAGCCAACTGAGCCATCCAGCTGCCGAAGTGATAAATAATGAACCAAAGAAGAAAGAAAAACCTGGTCCTCTCAAAGTGTTCCAGAGGCAACCAATTACCTGAATCTCCTCCCTGTGTTTCATTTTGCAATCCCTCAGCTGTTTCTCTTTTTTTCTCACCACAGCTGATGGCGCTTTAATCAGAGGGCCTGGTTACCAACTCTCCTCCACACAGGTGAATTTCAATACTGTGATGTGCAAACTGACAGATCACCATACCGTGTAATGAGATGTTTTTAGCTTTTGAAGTGCTGATTGAATGTTGTGTCTGCCCATGTTATGCCCACAGGCGGGTGTCCCCTGGAACGCGCCCGCATCCCTGCTCCAAAAAAAGACCTAATAATAATACTTTGCCATTGGGACTGTTAGAAACTTTGCTCAAAAAACAGAGAATGAGCATAAACTTTTGTTGATGGTAGAAGTTGAGTCTTACCCAGTGCTTAAAGTGGACACATACAAGTGTTGGTACTCTCTTTTATGGAAGTCGAAGCATAAAACGCAGATAATCTTGAATGTAAATATTGATCAATAGAAATAAATCTTTCTTTCTATGTGCCATAATATGAAATAAGAAAGAGGGAGCTCTGGTCAAATCCATAAATAAAAGAAGTCATACATTGACTCTGTACATAAAATTGTTTTAAATGGGTGAACAATTACACCATTGATTTTCATTTGATTTAATCATAGGCAAACAGGGAACTGACAACAGTATAACAAAAGCTGTAACATTTTCTTGAAATGGAAAAACTAAGTGATGCTGTAATTAAATAAATTGTGCGGATCAAAATACTTAAAATATACAAAAAAATAGCATAAAAGATAGCATAAAAACATTTGTTTACTTTCACTTTTATAAAACTGGTTTAAATGTACATAGAACATTCAAGATAAATTGAAAGTAAATATCTTCTTTACTGTAAAAGATACAACAATGAATGAAAAATAAGCCAGAGCATGCTCAAAAAAAAAACAGCAAATGCAATAACAAACATTGTTCTAGGTCATTCTCATAGAAAAGGCTTCAACCGGTCTTATAATGTCCACTTTTCTTGCACTCTGGGCTTCACAAGTTAACTAAATAGTAGCTAAAGTAAAATAATTCGGATAAAGTAATCTGAATGATGTTGATTTCACTGTACACAACCATTTGTATAAATACAAATCTTGTTTCTTTTTTCATCAGGGATTCACTATTTGATGACCGTTTCCAACAATGCATTGTTTTGTAGTCATCCAGCTGCGCTCCATAAGTAGGTGCTTTGCATTTTCTGATGACTGACATGTAACGTTGAAGCAAAAATTAACTAGAATATAACGCGTACCAGTCAATTTTCTCAGCGCTGCGTCCGCCTGGGTCATCTCAAGTGCCTCAACCACTTAAAGCACTGGTATGACCTTAAACTAGAACTGCGTTCTGGGACGAGCTGAGTGCAATATTCTAACTCTGTACAATCACAATCACTTCAAAGCAAACAATTCAGAACACCCAACTAAAAACAACCGTTGGACTGTGGAACATGGCAGTAGTGGCTGATTACACACATAAAAACTCAGCACAGAGAAGACAAAGCCAGTAATCTGCAAAGCAACAATGCAAACTCCCACAATACTTTGGAGCGTCTCCTCCCCCTTAAAGCTCCCCGTTGTCTTGCTTCTGATCAAAGCCTAACAGGTAAAAGAAAAAAAAAAAAGACTTTTCTAAGTTCAGTTTTGAAACACGATGCAATTTCTATAAGGTTAATCCATCTCAGTATCTTTACTTCACTGTGGGTTTAAATGTTGACACTTCTTTCCCACGCTGTCAACTTACCTTGCATCTACGACTATAGAGAAAAAAAGGTGCACTTGACCTCCTTGCATCCTTTTTTTGTCTTTAACTCTTTGTTTTTCTATTTTTCTTAGTTTTCACCTCTTGTTCGACTGCAAAATTATACAAATTTGATCCAATTGTTACTCATATTATTATCTTCTATAAGCTTTGAGCCTGAAGTGCTTACAGTTGTGTTTGATGAAAATCTTACAGTGTAATTTGTAGACAAAAACTACACTCTTCCTAGCTAATTTGAATTTCCTACTTTTTATTTTAAAAAGTAAACAAAAAACTATACTAAGCAACAATTGGAAGGATAATGTTGTGCTTGCAAAAAGCAGAAAAGCATTGGTAATGAGAAGGGACATGAGGATTTGTTGGGACAGGCACTGCAAAGCATTTATGCAGTTGCCAAGAGCCATTTTTAATCTAAAAAGCTACTAAAAACACTCAAACGTAATGCAAAATAAAGGAGATAGAGAAAGAAAAAATGATGGTGATAAAAGGAATGGAATTGGTATCAGCTCTAATGCACTGCCAAATGATGTTTTTTTTTAATTTTTTGTTTTGTTTTGGCTGAATTCAGCAAATAAACATAAATCTGAATAGCTTGCCAAAGCTGGAATGCTGCTTCACCATGTGGAAATTAAGGATTTACTCAATTTCTTTAAAAAGGTTTTGTGTTTGGTGGGTTTTAGATCTGCAAATCTGCACATCAGCGTTTCAACAAACCTGATCCTAACTTCACGTGTTCAATTCAAATATTTTTTTTTTTTTTTAAGTCCCACTCCAATCAGTTTTTCAATCTGTTATAAATGTGTTGCCAGTCCTTTTTATTAGGATTGTGCCATTTTTTGGGGCAAAATCAAAAAAAAAAAAAAAGACAAAATTTCTGCAGACCTGTAGTTGTTCAGTTAAACTTCGCCTCAGAGTTGTGGGCGAAACTGTTGACACGAAGTAAGTCCTCTCCCACCTCCTGTCACCTATCTGTTAATTTGCTTTCCTGGTAGCTCCTCACACCCCAGACATAACATTACCCCTGCAACAAAAATAGCGAGCAACATTGAAGCAATCAAGCTATACACTTCTGGGCCAGATGCCAGCTCAGATGAGGAAAACAAACGACGCACATAGATCTAGTTGTCTAAAAGTGGATGCATCAGAATGGAGTGGAGCAGGGAGCTTGTGCCTTGTCGCAGTAACTTATGAATCACACCTACAAATTTTTTCCAATGGCATTTTTACGTCTGCTCCGGATTCATAACAATTTAAATAAATAAACACTCAGAAATTCCAGTTTAAATCTAATTTTCTTTATATTTGAGATTATGAGAAAAAAATGCCACAAGAGCATGCTAAAACACCAAAAACACAATACACATATACTTTTTTTTGTGTTTGTAACATGTTTTTTGGCATTTTTCTCAGGATGGAGACATTTATAAAAGATTTCAGATCAAAACTGAATATTCCTTTATTCAAATATTCAACTGCAGAAAAATAAATGTTCTTGTTTCTGTTCTCTTTCATTTCCCTTGCATAAAAACGTGTGCAAGGTCTTTTGTTTTGGTTGTTTTGTGGAAATTAAAATAAATAAAGTATTTGAAAAATTGCGATGAATTAGGAGCAGATGAAAATCCAACCTTAAAAAAGTTAGTGTACTATTATGGAGACACCAATGTATATAGACAATATTGCAAAGAAGAAAAAAATCTGTATTTACAACTGTAGTGTACTCAAACCTCTTTGGGGAACAAGTTGTGATGTTTTGACCTTTCAAGAAGAGCCAAAGTGCAGAAATTGGCTGAACATCCTCAGTGTGCCATCTGTAAGTCAAACCCTCGACGGGATAAATGTGAACAGCCCGGTAAGTGAGACGAGGCTGAGTGGAGGAATAAAGGGCTTTGGGTGATGAAAATAGAAATGCTAATGTGCAATGTCTAATTGCTTTTTGCTTAAATTGGCTGACACGAGCACCCATCTGATGAAGGTTGGAAAATGGTTGCTAATTAAAATACTTGAAAAATAATTTGGGGAATTGAAAACTATTTAATACTCATTTATGTAATTCGGTGCATTTGGAAATAATGGCACAAAAACATGCTCAACGTGAATATTAGTGGATGTGATTGAAGGAGTGAACGGAACAGGAAAAGTTGAAGCTGAAAGAGGTGGATGGGGGAAGGAAAGTGCACAATATTTATGAAGCACTGTCAGGTTAATATCATGCAACATTTATTGATGCAGTAATGTTTAATTTAGCATACGCTCCTGTAATAAGCCATTAGGTGTTGTGTAATGATTCAGACTTTGATGGCGCTGTAATGACAATCAGATGCCCTTGAATTTCTCACCAACACTGTGTCTGCTCCGTATAGAGGCAGAAAATAACAATAAATCAAGCTGGCTCAGGATGCGATGCAGTTTTGGTGGCTATTGATAACGCAGGACATTTGCCTTCCTGTGTCTCGCAGTGAAATATTCAAAATTTCAGGCAGGATCACGATTGGATTAACTTTGATAATGGGAGTAATAAAAGCAGGCAGTGCCCTTTTAATGAATCTGCCACACTGCCAGAGGGAGCAAAAAATCAGAGACGCCTGGCTAAAAATGACAGCAGCACTCCTTTGCACAGAGCAGCTGAGTTTATGTCCTCCTCTTGCCCAAACAACAAAATGCAGAAGGAGGACTGACCTTGGAGATAAAGCAGTACTCTTGTGCTTTGCCTGGGATTGCACAGCATTACAAGGCGGACCAGGTGTCCCTTTGTCCTCCCTTATAAAGGCCTTTCATGTGCTCCAAGCTAACCTGATAGATTGCGTTGCTCCACTTGTCTGCTGTGATCAATTCCAAGGCTTTCTTTTGAAACTCTGTGTGGGCTGATTTACATATGGATTAAAAAACAGATTATCATGTCAGATGCAGCCAATCGCTGAAGTAATTTAACCAACAATCAGATGTGATGAAAGAAGTGCAACTATTTATTGACCTAATCTACTGCCCTAGATGTTGTTTTTGGATTGACTAAAAGTCCAAGAGGACTTTAAAGTTCCTTGGATCATTATTTTCAATGACTGTCATTGCAACAATTCAATCACTGCATAAGCACAGCACTCGGGGTCATACTGTTTTTACTGATTTTTTTCACCAATCACATGAGCACCAATGACCTGTGAAAATATTCCTTTAACTTTTCCCCTTTCTACGTCTGTTGCAAGCACTGCTGTGCCGAAGATGTCCCCCCTCAACTGAAAATACTGAATTTATCTTTATAAGAGATTGTTATACATCTGCCTTAGAGTAATGGTGGTGAAATAACAATAATGCTGGTTGATTTACCTCAGTGGCATACTCCATTAGATTTTAGCTCAGCAGATTAGCACGGAAGAGGAATCATGCTTGCAGAACAGGCGACCTGTGAGATGGAGAACATGTGCACTGCAAAATTGCCCCATTATGAAAGTGACATCAGAGAGACATTATAAACAACCCCTGCCAGGGGATTTATTAGCACAGAGAAAGAGCTGCACAGGGTTGGGGTGTGGCGGGGGGGACGCCATTTCTTTCTACTCCTCCAAAAAGCCATTACTGCATTGCCCCATGGAGCCACGTCAAGCAGGAACCAGCAAGATAATCACACAAGGGAAAAAAAAAGGAAACAAGAAACTTCGAAAAAAAAAAAAAAGTCTCATCTTATCTGAGGAGTCACTTTCAATTTCCTTTAATGAATTTCAGCGTTGGGTAGTTTTGAGCCAATTTCCTGTAGTCTTTGAGTAGTCTGGTAGTGGCTGTCAAAGGGAAACTTTGACATGTCCCACACCAAGGACATTCAGGCCTATTCTGCAGTAGAGAGATTAATGATTTTTAAACCACATCCTATTGTAGTTTAACACCTGTAATCTGCTTGGGTCAATGGGTAATTTATATTATCTAATCCCAGAAGCTAAGTAGCCAAAAAAAAAAGAAAAGAAAAATTACCTTTTGGTAGTATTTTAACTATCTAAACCTTTAACACTGGAGAAGTTACTGATGACACCTAAACAACACACGCTCTATGATATACTGTAAATCTTCAACCGTTTAAGCAACCAACTTAAGTGAGCCGATTCTGATGTTGAAAAAAGTGCTTTAATAATGGCCCAAAGCCATTTTCTCTCTGTGACAGAATCAGCACATTTACATTGATTGAGGAAGCACTTCACTAACGTAAAATGTTGCATATCAGCACAAGGCTGCTTTTCTCTGCTTTAGAGTCCCCTGGAATTATGTTAAGTGTGTTAATGGTTGAAGAGTTATGATGGTTGAAAGAATGTAAAGCTTAGGCTTCGGTGTTAAAGGGTTAGCTGAAACCACCAAAGGCATTAGTCACATGCACTCATAAGGGGGTTGACCCATATGGGATATGCTGGTTTTTGGGTTGTCTGGACCCATAGTGGATCATAGAAAGGTGCGCCCACATCTTAAAGCGAGGGGTGTCAAAGTCTACCCCTTAAGGGCTGGCCTCCTGCTGGTTTTCTAGAAATCCTGCCTTATCTGCTGCTGATTACCAGGATCAGGTTTGCTTAGCAATAAGGAGCTTCAATGGCAGGTTGGTTGGAAAAAAATGTTGGACATTGGCCGTCGAGGCCTAGATTCAGACACCTCTGCAGTTCCCTTGAGGCTCGTTTGGCCACATTAAGGGATGTCATGAATATGAAACGTACAATTGTAATGTGTGTTGCAAATGTATTGCGATATATTCATTACAATGCAAGTTAGTTGCAGTGTCGTTATGCTGCACTCTAGCCATCATGAGGTGAGTGCACTGGCTCCTTACTGACTGCGCGCAAATGCTGTACGCACGGGTGTGCACATGATACGCAAGTTTCTGTAAGATACCAGTAGGATGCCTGATTGTGTAATTTCCTAAAATCCAAGAGCCAGGCTGGGAGCACACACCTTTCACTTAAACAGCACTAACGGGCTGCGTCTCACATACTTCCCCCTTACTTATCCTACATTATACTTAAGTGTTCACTATTATGTGACGCTCACTGCATGCCTGTAGAAAAAATGCACATGAACCTGTCATCTGTCATGAACATATCATCTGTGCCTTACAGTCTCACTGGGTTGTCTATGATCCTAATATTTTCTGTGGGTAACCTGAGTGTCCTGCACAGATTTACTTGTTTTTTGCCTGCAGACAGCCAATATCCACCAGTAAAGGCACAAAGTGTGAGAAAGACTGGAGATTTTGAAGATTTGAGACTTATGCTACATTCAGAAATACCATTGCCAACGTGCAATGGGGAGGCATTGGCAGAATCGTCATGATTTTGTGCCGCCACCCAACTTTTCTTAAAAATTGTTGGCGTTGTCATGAATGTAGAAGGTGGCGGTCAGATTGACCCACTTAGTATATACCCCCGGTTGGTGGCACCTGAGATGGACAACCACCGTCCGGAATCATTTACACGTCCTCCAGTCAGAGCTGCTGCCGGTCGGCGATTCTGGCGGCCAACGACGCGTGTGGCTGCCCAGCTGTCACCCAATTTGTAATAATGTATCCCTGCCTGTTGCTGGACTGCCACCACGAGACCTTATGTGCTCAGGCAGACACTGACCAATGTGAAATTTTAAAGAAAAATCGTCCGGTCTCCATCAAATTTGAACTTTTTCTTAAAATGTCTGCGTGGCGTGTAAAAATGCGACTGCCTCCTCACGATTACAAATGTCGACTCACGGCCACCCGCCGAAATTGCTGACAAAGTTACATTTAGGTCACTGTGTGTGGTGGAATTTTGTGATATGTGACTGTAGCCTTAGCTGAGATTAGGACACAGAAGTCCCAATGAAAAGTCAAGTTAAATTATAGAAGAAAATTACCACCACTAAGGTGTAATACTTGGCCATTGTTTACTATGCTCACGCTTTTGTGCAGGGGAAGACAAGCAAATTAATTAAATAATCTAGAGTGTACTTGTTTGGGTGGACATCTAGAAGTTTTCTTTCAAAACAGCATTTCAGTTTGAATTTTATATGTGTTCATCATTTAATGAAGTCTGTTTGGTTCCAAGTCAAGGGCAATCATTTCAGTCTACCGTATTCACTTTTTTTTGTTATAGGACTGGTGATGAAGGACCCAAATTCGCTGGAGACCAGGCTTGGCATCAGAAACTTAAACATGTAATAAGAATGTTAAACACAACAAACCCCATGGAGAAATAAAAAGCTGGCAAAACAGTTGACCCGACCACAAAGAACTGAAAATCAGAAACTCAAATACTGATTACAGCTGTGGATGAACAACATTACCTTGGAATGATTGACAGGGAGAGAACCCAAAACACTACAAAAAAAAACAAAACAAACTACACTACAGGTAGACTTATACAATTTCAACAAAATTCTCAATATCAGACAGATTTTTTTTTTAAGTGGTGCTTACATTATTAAATAGAAAAGAAAACAATCTGTGACAGAAAAAAAATATGTTGGCATTGTTTCAAATATGTATTTAAGAATCAGGTTAGATTTTTTTTTTTGTTGCTTTGGCTGCAGTATGTAGGAAAGTGTTGAGGGTAGCAAGTTTGGATAATAGCTGAATTCAGCAGCTGAGTCGGAACACATGATATGTAGCTGTGAACAGTTTCAGCGCGACGGAGTGAGCAGGTCTCCAAGGGGGGAAAGTGACCCAGTGAGTCACCACCTGCACTTATGAAGGCAGAACTTTGTCACACAAACACTAGTGAGTCTACTGGGCCGTTCCGGTCAGGATCTGCTTTCATTTATAAAGCTGGCCGTTAAAGAGTAGAGGGGGCAGGGAGAGACTAAAGCTTTTGTCTTTGTTAGGCTGAAGTGTTAGGATGTGTCAAACTCCTTATACAATAGTGCAAAGCTTGCAGGGTTTAAAACCTCATAACTGTAGAAAAGGTTGGTTTGGATGTCAAAAAACTTTAATACTATAAGGACTTCTTCCACTGTTGTATATTTTATTGATCTCAGATGAAGACTGCTTGAAACGCCCCCTCGGTGGACTTAATTGTCGCTTTGCCGCCTCTTCTCTCAGGCTGACGAGGCTGTAACCTTAAATCCACTAAATTCCCAGAGAGACTCATTGAGCCAAAACCAAGTCCTGTAATTTTCACACATGAGCAGAGACTTTCACTTGTTCAGCAGGGGCTCTTTCTGGTGAAATATCACAAAGAGAACAACTCTGGGACCTTTATATTTGGCTTTATTTTCCACGACAGAAAATTCGATGAAGGGGAGACCCACTCACTGGGCGAAGTGTACTGAATTATTTGCTTAACTTTCTCCTTATTTTAACACATGGTGTGTATTTAATACAGAGGTTTGATTCTAATTTCATAGTGTTGCTACAATAACATGCATTGCTAGCATGGTTAGCATCTTAACCAATGTGTTTATCTGAGACAGTTGAAGATACGTCTAGCCAGACTTCTCCAGATAGTTGATGGATGTACCTGGGTCCCACTGGTTTCTGCCAGCTCTGAGCGGATGGCACTGTTGGACATCTTCTGTTTTCGGAGGGTATAAAGCTTGATGAGTCTAAGATTCCTAATCTGACCACTGTGTCTGCAATCCTCAACACTGCCCATTGTTTTGGTGCTCCTTCAAAAGAGCTTGAACAGCAAATCTTGAAATCCCGGTCTGGTTTGAAATTTTTGGGAGAGATCTTGCTGATGTGGTACAACTATCTTGTGTATCCTTGCTGTGAGACACAAGTTGTGAAATTGTCTTTCACAACCTCACCTTGGCAGCAGAGTTTTACTATTTCTTTCTAGTTTCAAGCCTCCTTACAGGGATGTTTCTATTGCAGTTCAACTGGGTTTTAACCTACATGTGCCATCAATGTTCATCAGCACTTTTTTGATAAATGTTTTGATTATACACCTGACTACAATCCTACAAATCCTCACCTTTGTACAAGTGTAGCCTGAAAAATTAATGCTGGTTTGAAGGCAAAAGATAGTAATACCAAACATTGATTTGATTTAACCATCCGGTCGTGTTCATCTCCGGCCCTTTACTTTAGTATCCCTGGGCAAAATTGACTGGTCTGTTTTAACTGCTCCTAAATTAGTACCAAAAAATATGCTTCATTTCAAAATTTTTACTCAACGATCTTTATTGAGTAGGGATTTAATATCTGACCTCTTTAACATAACAGGCAGAAGCAATTTCTCCTTTATACAACCTGGCACCAGGGGTCAAACGAGGCAACGTTTGTTGTCATGATGGCGTGGCTATTGAAAAGTTGGGGCAGAATTTCACTGCGTTGCAATTTGGTCACAGTCAAAACCCAGTGAGACACTGACCCAAAACTGTTATTTATTTATTTACTTATTTGGGGGGGCAGTTAAATAACACCATATAATAATGTAATATATAAATTACATCAACATAGTACTTCAAGCTAAAAAGTTAAAAATGTGGCCAATTTCTATATTCTGAAGTGTCTTGCACATAGAGTCAATTACAATCTTGATTGCGATAATATACCTGTATATTTTTGGCATTAAGTAAACTGTCCAAAACTGATGGCTTAGTTTTTTTAATAAGTCAGTTTGGATCAATTCAAATCCCACAGTTTTGGGTTGTCTGTCCAAAAAGCTTTTAAAACTGTTCAAAAAACTGAAGAAGTCTGATTTGCCACAGCACGAGTTCAAAATCTAAATCATAATAGAGGACATATTACAGATTCCTTCATCTCTCACAGGGTGTTAACATTTCAAATGTTATTGTGTTTCATGTTGCTCAGGCACATCGTTTCTGGGTATTCTTTGATCTGCCTGTAACACCAAAAATCAATATTAGATCTAAGGTTCACACTTTCAGAACACCCTGTTTTAAGAAAGTCATCCAATATGAGCCTGCCCCCAGCTTTGAACCAAGTTGCATTCAGTGCACTTTTCCCATTAATCCCCAAATTCGGAATCTGATTGATGTGATTGCTCATGCTGAGAATAAATTACATTGATGCAATGACAAAATGATGGAAATATGCAAAAATCTGGATTGGCACAGAACAGGGAATGAAAGGAGTTGAGGAAAACTTTCACGTTTTTAATCATCAAAAGTTATTGCATTTTTACAATATGTAAATATAATTTGTCATTCATCAGTGCGTCTTGGCAGCTTTTGTTAAAGACTAAAGAAAAAGGATAAAGTGGAAAATTCAGCCCTAACATCCTTCACTTACAACACCTGATTTTTTGGGGGTTTATGGTGGAATAAAAAAGACATGAAGAATTAGACTCAACTCATTGCTCTAACCCTCTGACCTCACTAAAATCAATCGGTACCTGCACCTTTAGATTGTTTTATGTCTACCTTCAAAATGTTTTACAATTTTCATCTACACTTCAGGTTTTAACTTCCCCATTCTTATGTCATTTTGCTTCTTTGCTTAAATAGAAAGGAGTGCTGCGGTTAGCACTCTCGACACATAGCAAAAAAGCCCTGGTTTGAATCCCGGCTTGGACCTTTCTGTGTTGAAATTGCATGTTCTGTCCGTACATGCATGGGTTTTCTCTGGGAATTCCAACTTTCTCCCACAGTCCAAAAACATGCTTTTTATGTTTTTTGGAGATTTCTAAATTGTCCTTATATAAGTGTGCATGTGCGTGTGTGACTGTGTGACCATGCCACAAAATGGTGACCTGTCCAGGGTGTAGCTCGTCTTCACCCAAAAGTAGCAGGGTTGTCTCCAACGGCCCTGTGGAATATGGATGGACAGATAGAAAATTTGAGAAATTGGATCTGCCAAAACGTGTCCCAAGTGACTAATCTCAAAGTTTGAGATATGTTTTTTGGTCAGTCACTTGTGCTCTTAGGCCAGGGGGCCCAAAAAAATTAAAGAAATACCCCCATCACAAAATGCCAGCCTTGAAAATATGGGGACCTCTTTTAAGTGTGCAAAACAGCAAAAGCACAGTTCTGCCTGCTTCTCTGTGCAGTGACAGGCTGAATGGTTCCCGTCACCTGCAGGGTGTCTGTTCGCTGTCTGTGAAAGAGAAGCAGATCGGGCATCACAGGCAGTTTATGCTCATGAATCGACAACTGAATTAATTTTAAGGATTTAAAAGGATTATAAAAGTCAAGTTTGTACGTATGAGGCGACAAGTTGAAGTGCAAACAAAAAAAAAAGGCAACAGAAGAGGAGAGGCTATTAAACAAGATAAAAGTGTGAATGAGTGTGGCAATACCAGCCTGCATATGTTTTTCAGTAATAACAAAGTCTAAAAAAAATTATTCCTAGAAACAATAAACATGTTTAGGGGAACGCATTTATAGATGTGCAGCATTTTAAGCTATATACTGTATTTTTTGGAGTTTAACTCATGATTTTTTGCCTGACTTGTACTCAGTAGTAATTTATTTGATTTTTAAAAAATAAATATCGATTTATATAATGTTTGTTCCACTAACAACTGGTTGCCCCTTTAATGGTTGTTTCCCCCTAATAACTGCGAGAGGGCACTTTAGGTGTGGGTAACATTGTTTCTACTGGCAGCAACACAGAAGAACCGTCGTCCAAAACAAACACAGTCAAGTCTGATCGTTCTCCTCTTAGACTATTTTTCTCATTTGCATGGAGAAATTATTATTCTTGTTTTCATTTTTTTTTCTTTTCTTGGACAAATGCAAACCAGGTTACAGAAAATACAGAAGTACAAAATTGTATTTGAAGTACAAAATCATGAACCGAGACATGATCACTGAGTAGCTTTTGTAAGTCCTTAAAATAAATAAACCTGATCTCTCAGCATTATCTGTATCTTCCATGCATTGTAAATGAGATATACAGTCAATGCTTCCATGTAGCAATATATATATATATACACATATATATATATATGCATATTTACATATCTATTTATATATTTTTTTTAACTAGTCCTGTCCAGCAGGTGAGCAAACAGATCAGAGCTGAAGGCCTCTAGTGTTTGACAGATTTTACTGTATATTTACTGGGGATTATGAATCTTCTGACACATGAGGGTTTTTTTTGTATAAACCCCTTTTGTATTTGAGGCTAAACTTTATATTAGTTATGTTTATGTTTCTTTTTGGACCTGATGGGAAAATAGAAAAGAGAAGAAGAAAGTGGGGTGTTATTTATGGGGGATAAATATACAAAAAAAGGGGGGAAAAGGGAGATTAAGGAAGTTGGAGGAATATGACTATTCAATATGAATGCGAACATATTTTTTCTTGGCAATTGTTGAGCATTGAATTTGAAAAAATTCAGACGTGCATTTGATACACATCGAAAAAGAGGCAGGGAACAATACATTGACGCGTGAATTGTGTTTTCTTATGAATGCAGAATCGCGTGTAGCGTGTTTGTAAGTGTTGCACTTTCCTCCCAAAACTGCAATTCATACTCCTAAACGACATCAACTTATATTTGGAAAATACCTGCTGCATATTACATACAGTAGCTTTTGAGCTAATTTGGCTGCTATTGACAAAACATTATCAACACAATGAAAAGTAATAATAAAGAAACAAAAAGATTAAATGCAGATTATAGATTATATGTAATATGTTACATTTGCTTCTGCTGACTTTGCAAGGATGTATACCAGTACAAGTCTTTATCAAGCTGTTGCTGTTGCAATATCAGTGACTGTATCTGGTCTTTAGATTCAGTGCTGTTTGTGCTTTTATTTATTTACCTGTATAGTTAGGCAGATAAACATATGTCTTCTAAAAGAAAGACAAAGAAAAACATTTAAGTCAACAACCGCCAGTTTTTGAAACAAATTTTCACATCTTATAAACATTTTCTGCAAAGTAAATGTTGACAGGGTCAAAGTGGACAATCTAGAATGAAGAAATTCCACTAAGTTCGGGAGTACTGGATATGATCAGCAATTATGTTTTCCACTGGCTTCTTTTGAGGATCACTGACAATATCTGAAAGATTACTGAAAAGTCTGAGGACAGGAACAGAGCACACAAAAATAGGAGTTTTACTGAGCAGCTCTCCAGGTAATAAGCAATTGGGGCAGTGACTTCAGGTAAACAAGGTCCCTGTATCTCCAACAGAACCATCAGGAGGCGGAAAATAAAAGGCAGAGGCCACTGAAGAGCTACACAGATTTTTTTAGTGTTTCGATGGCGGGAGAAAGTAAAAAAAAAAAACTGGGATATGAGGGGAAGACTGTCCAGAAATACATATATGGACACAATTCATACCAGTCCTCATAAATATTAATTTAGATAAAGCCAGTCATGCAAAAGGTTGCTCTTGAGCTTCTAGATGTATATTTTGTATCGTACTTTATGTGTTTTGCATTGTGGCTATGCACCATCAAGATTTTCTACTGGAAGTGTTGACATTTACAATGGAGGAAGCAGAATCAACACACACACACACGCACACACACACAAAAAAAAACCTGTTGGTAAAACCTTGGCTTCAAAAAAAGAGAGAAAAAGTAATAAATTGCTTAAATTTTAAAAACATTTTTTAAAGGACAGGCAAGCACAGTAATGCCAACTTGAAAAAAAAAAGGATGATTTGGGTAATTACTGTGGAATGTCATATTGTCAGCGTATTGCCATGAAAAATGTCAAATCACCATTCACTGAGTCTTTTTCAAATGTCAGTTAAAGTAGTGAAATTAAACATCTTTAAAATATTTAAAATATTAATGTGCGAAGAAAAAAGGGCTTCAAATCATGTGGCCTTTGATCAGCATGTAGAGCGATCCCCCACTGAGAGTTAAAACCCCCTTAAGTAATTATGTTAAATCTGCCTGCGGAGAGAATCTCACTTTAAAGATTCATTAATTCAGACATTTTCTTGTCTAATCTTTTTTAGGTTCAATGGGTGCTGCAGCCTGTCCCAGCTGTCACTGGGTGAAAGATGGTGGACAAGTTAGCAGTCACAGCAACGGGCGGAAGCTAAAATCTTTAAAGTCTAGTAAGTTTAAATGCACAAATAGATTTAAAGAAAAAAGTTTCCACAATTTTGGGAGGTTTAATGTTATTCTACATACACACACACTCGACATTTGATGCATTCTTGAATGGCGTTCAAAGAGAGCAAGGAGGGAGGGGCTTCTTCTTTTCTTAGGCTAATATTTAGAGGTGCATGTCTGCCACCCACAGTTGGAAGGGGCTTGATGCAAAATGCCAAAGCGGTGCAAATCTTGCAAATTGGGCACAAAACATAAATGGTTGGTTCATTTCTAGTGATCCTGCAATAGTGGATTTGGATTACCATCATATCAGGGGAGTGACTTTGGTTTATCTTTGTCTGTAGAACGAGCGCAGACATCATCTTGCTCGTTGTCGTTCACCAGATAAACCAAATAATCTCTGAGTTTGGTGAATTTTACCGCCTGCTCCATACTTCACTATCTAATCTAAGTCCCTAATTGGTCAAAGTTTGATATGGTTTACCTAACAACGTGCATTCAATGGCCACACATTTGTACTTAAAGCCCAAAAATTGTCAGAGAAACCTAAGTAGCTACACATGATTGAAAGTGTTTTGCCCGCCAAAGCCCAAAACACGTTTACACACTTTTCATTGGAATTGGCCACTTAAACGTGCAATGACAATGTCAGTGAGTACGTAGCATTACTGTTTTATACATGCTTTGTTTCAAATTACTGGGTTGTGTTCTTGAGCAAGACACCAACCCCAGATTGCTTTGCATAAATGTTGTCAACTTTGGCTAAAAGTACGTAGTAAATGAATATAAGCAAACTACTGCAGGGTTGCAGTCAACACACCAATTGTATTTGTTTTCCAACAACTCAAGATCACCTGCCTGGAGTTTAGGAGTGAGTCTCCCTTAGCAGGCCCTGGCTCGTACCCAGAGCTGGGGTGGGGGGATGCTTGGAATTCTTGGGTGGTGGTGGGCAGCTTTTCTGGGGTGGGGGTGGGGCTCTGTGGGAGTGGACCCCCTGGCACGGTGGCCTGTGTGGCGGTCCTGCGGGCCCTGGTCTGGGTGCTTCGGCGGGGGGGCCTTGTGTGGGGATGGCCAAGAATTCTCCCTCCTTTTTTGTTTTATTATTTTTTACATTCCATCATCTACCTCAGCTTAATATGGACATTCACCTGAACACAGGAGTTGGCTCACCTTTGCACAATTGGTTTACGTGACAGAATAAAATGCGTTACATGTGTTGGTTTGTATGCATAGGTGTGTGTGTGAGCTGTGGTTGTGTTGTGTGCATGTTGACAGGTTTGGTGTGTGAAAACTCTTGGAGCCAACAGATATGTTTTTAATATCTGAGTGTGTTAGGTCCCGCCCATTTTAGACAAGCAGTCACAACTGACTGTAATGATTATAAACTCTTAGCATCTCGTTGCCTGTTGTTATATAATTCTACCCCTCTCCTCTCCTGTAATCATCAAGATTCATAACCCCCGATTGTAACAGTAAAATCTGTCTAACACAAGAGGCTCACACCTCATATCTGATTGCTCAGCTGTTGGACAGGACAGGTTTAAATAAAAAAAATACAAAAAAAATAAAAAAAACAAGCTTTGACTGACGTGCAATACACAAAGGAAAAACTTTTACGAGGTAACAGTGTCACTAACATAAAGTTAATAAAAAAACAAGTCAATAAAACATTTTATTGCAATAAATCTAATGTACAGAATCAACAAATTTGGATATATTCATGTAAAACTATTTTCTATGACATTATCTTGCTTAAAAAACAAACATGAAAACTTCTTTTCAAAATAAATCAACAAAAAGTGGAAAAAAAAAGTTTTTTTATTTTTACTTCATTTAATAAGTGTAGAAAAAAGAATGAAGAATCTTAGTATACAAGCTTTTATACAAGAATGGCAGCCTATCTCAACAATTCACGTCCACATGGAATATTTTTAAGAGCTAAATGTTCAGTTAATTTGGTCAATTCCAAAGCTCAGTAACCAAGTCCAACTGCCACACACTGGGCAGTAATAAGACAGATCTACTTAATGGTGTTCTATGCACTGCTCACCCTTAAATAGATTGATTGAAGTTCCCATCAGTCTGTCTCCTTAAAGCTATAGCTAGACTTGGGTGTTTGAGATCCCTGTATACACATCTCTTGGCCTAACCTGTTAATATCATGGTGGGACAGTTTATCCACAGCAATATGAGCGGAGCTCACTAGTAGGTCTGCCTCTTATCCTCCTCTTCCTGGATGTTCTATATTGATGGCCTTCATCTTTTAGTATTTGTTTCCAATGATTTATTTTTCCTTCTTAGAATTTTTTCCACCCCTTCTTGTTTTTACAATCCCTGGCATTTTTTTTTTTTTTTTTTTTATCCTTGTGTTTTCCTTTTTTTTAGTTCCTAACACAGACAAAATAACTGTTTATTTCTCCCCTGTGCTGCCCCTTACTTCCATAAGTGGTCAAAGACTTCCAGATCAATAACCCTGAGGCAGCCTGTTCCTACAGAAAGTAGTGCCGAACAGATGAACCCATCGATGTCCAGGCTGATACGCATGCAGACATAATGTAGTTCGCTAACTAATCACAGGTACCTTAATCAGCAAATTTGAATTTCTAATTCTTAAGTTGCTTCAATGAACTATAAAATCTCCTTGGGTGGGAAAGTTTTTCACCCAAGAAGGGCATTTAGTTTTGTTTTTGTTTGCGCCAGGGACCAATCAGACTGTGAAATTTTCACACTAATAGAGTCCTTTTGTTCGCTGTGAGAGCTTCCCTGCCATTGCACCACTTTTGCATTGATTCACAATTCTCCATGGAAACCAAGAAAGGTCATCCTATGTGAGTGACATGTTCTAATGGACACTAATGGGGAGGGTCAGCACATTTGTTTCCAAGACAAAATTTGATGAAAAAGTCAAGGAGTAAACACATTTTTATTTATATTTTAGAGTAGATGTGTTAACCTTTTTCATGTTCTTTTTTGTTCTAAAAGCACATAGCTTAGGAAGAAATAAAACAAGCTTTAAAGTTTTTTTGTTTCTACATATGTACTCTATAATGACGCTCAATGTGTCTCATTTTTATGACTTAAGAATACAACGTAAAAGTAATAATGAAGAGATATTTCAGTTTAATGTATGTTATTACCATTAACCCTTTTCTGACTCAAATAAACATTCTACTTTCACACTCTTGGGGCCATTTCAAAGTCTTATCCTCAAGAGAGACATTGGTTTGGTCCTGCATTGATGGTAAACTAAATATGTTTTCTATTTAATCCTTTATTAAACACAGTTAATTTCATGACTTGCATGTTTGTATTTTTACTTGTAATTTGTTTAGCTTAATCTAAAAGACTGGGATGCAGCAGTGTTTTAGATCATTAATTGCAGCCTACAGCCTAAGGCCCAATCCGAATTCCTCTTTTCGCCCTACCACTTCTCTCTTCCCCTAAATTTAGCCCTCTAAATGGAGAATTATTGGAAAAATAGTGTCTTCGAATTCGGACATCACTACCACTCGAATAGCTATTGGTAGCCTACCACCAATAGTGGCTGGTCAGCTACGTCAGTGTGAAGCTTTATTGAATATACATAACAACAGCGATTTTATAACTTTAAAAGGTCATGCTAAACAAAAAGTCATTTTAAGAAAACCATCCCAAAATTGTACTTTGCTTAGAGAAAACATATTTGTTTCTTAGAAAAGCAAAGTTGAAATAATTAACTTTAGCAAGGTCCTTATGGGATACCTAAAGTAAAAAGGTTGTATGTTAATCCTGTTCTGTTAAAAAGCAATATGCTGTTGTATAGCATTATTGCAACAAAATAAAATGTACAGGACAAAAAAAAAAAAAAAAAAACACAAGACGGTACCACATAATTTAAATTCTTTTTTGGGGATTAGTGATTAGACTAAACTGGTGCTAGCATTTGTGCTCTTCAGAGTGGGAATTAGTGCTGATGATGTTTACGTCAATGAATATTGGTGACTTTACAGAAATCTACTTACGTCCTGTTTGTTGCTCGTCTGCCAGCTGACAGTGTGATGTGATCACTGCGTTTATTTGCATATAGAGTGGGTTAGTGAGATCTGATTACAAGTGGTCACTCAACAAGCATGTGGGATTGCATTTTAATGCCCGAGGTGTCATCTCATGATCAGATCACCCAGGATGAACAATAACACAGCTTCTGCGCTGTTTGACACATTTTGAAGCGGACGTTTTCTCAATAAATGAATAATAGGAGCTTATTGAAGACTCTCGGACAAAGTTCAGCTTGAGTTCTTAGCGTTTGAAAAATCTAAAAAAGTTATGTTTCATTTATGCTAAAATGCAGAGATTCTGTTAAGCATTATTATATTTAATAGAAGGAAAACAAAAAAGACAATTTCTCTTAAGATTTAAATGTGCACATAGCATGTGCCACTATAGTGACGTATGTTACAATCAGAGTTATTATTTATATTCTGTTTATCTGTTGCAGGTGTAGACAGAAATTATAGGTTAATGGCTGTACATGTGAAAAGCATTTTTTAAAAGTTTTCTTTAAAAAGAGGACATGTAATATTTTTATGATAATTACTTTTTAAATTGATTACAATTAATAAAATAAAAAAATATATATATTTGTTTCTGTACAAACTGCAAGTATCTGTATTGCATCATGCTTTTTGTTTGCTTTGGCTTGTAGATCTGCTGCTACACTCTTCAAAATGAATCTGTGCTACATAACAGTATTTTATGATTTCACAGATCTTGTTTCAGTTTTTGATCTAAATTCACAACTATTTGTAGGTGTAAACTTGCAGAAATATACAGGAGGTGGTAAAGTATTCCACATTGATTCAGATAATCAGCGCAAAAAGAAAAAATAACTCACTTTGCCTCTGTGCTTGATACATCTGCTGGGGTTTTTCCAAAAGCTACAACTCCTTTAAACCACTTGCACTATTTTCAGCTTTCTAATCTAAGAAAATTATTTTTGAGGCTTTTTAAAAAGCTTTTTTATATGAAACTAGGTTTGGCTCATTCCAGGCTCCGTGGTTTGACTGAACCATTTTTATGTTGTCAAGGTAAAAACTGTACTCCAATGTAGGTGTAAGGGCTTGTTCATGGTAATCATTAACCCATGTCTGTAAAATCTCTTTTACCCAATACACTCTATTGTGAACATGTCAGTGATGCTTATTTGATTGGTTGTTTGTTTCTGAACTTTACATCAAACACAGTTTTCACTTCCTCTGAAATCCCCAACAACTTGACATGACTGACAGGAATAGAGGAAGTCAGGAATGTAGGACATGCAGGTTCATTGATGCAGGGCAGTGTCTATGAACAGGTGACTAACTAGCACTAGTATGAAGGGAGAAAACAGATTAAATAACTCTCTAACAGATGTGAAGAATGGTTCTAATTACCTTCAGCAAGCAAGAGGTGGAGCACAAACTTGACAGTGCCTCCCGCAGGAATGCAGTCCTACTTATATTGATCTGCTTTCACTCTCTGCGTGGACAGCTAAAGATAAATATGTCGTATTCATGTTGAATTGTGTATTTAAGCAAAAACAAAGTATTTTTTTTAATGTTACAGTATCATTGTTTCTGATTTAGCTATTCTATTGTAAAGTTGACAAGCCAGCTGGGATTGGTGGAAAATATGTTTGTGGTCAGCTTACGTAAACAAGAATTGATGGTAAATCCATTCACATTTTAGTTTTATGAAGTTCAGCTGTTTTTAAACATCAAAATAATACAAACAGAACATTCTTATAACATTGTAACACACCATATGGTCATAGTGTTTCCACACATTGGACTGTAATGATGGACTGATCATTTTTCTACCGTGCCTCAATTCAAAAGGAATTATAGGAATGAACAATTATATTCGATTCACATGATTTTGAAACAGTCTCATGATGGTATGGTTTGACTTGATTTGTTTAACAACTTGCCTCAGGCAGATCAAGGTTCACCTGCGAGTAAAATTGGACCCTACTTTTTAAGGGGATCACTTGTCTTGTTTGGTCCATTGTAGACCAGTGTAAAAAAATCCCAAAAAGTCTGGTGTAAGCTGGCAGGTAGGACAACAGAGGAATTTTGAAAAATGTAGAGTATACTGATTCTTTGGCCTAAATTCCCAGTGAAGCTAATTGTTTTTGGCTTTCATCTAAGGTTAATAAATGCCACAGATCATGAGGGCTTTGATTTGATGGACCATTTCACCTTGGACTGACTCAGTTCTGTGTTGAGGTAGCAGATTTATTAAATGTTTGCCGAGGGAGTTGGTGCCACGATCTCTTAAGCTACGGTGAATCACAACGTGGAAGTGATTGTGGATAAAGTCTCAGATGAATGGCAGTCTTGTCTCTGACATGTCAGCAAGCTGAGTTATCCCTTTCTGAGTCTTTTTGTTGATTTCTAAGGCAATTAATTCCCTTTTGTTTGTATTTATAAAATGAAAATGACTCAGTAGAACACAAGAGCTGTCAGCTGTCTAATGTCACAAGATTAGGTTTTCATGCAAGTAGGTTTACACAAATTAAGTCTAACAAATATATTAACATTCATCATCAAAATGACGTGGAAAAGCAGACAGGCTAATATTAATGAGATATTTAAAGTGTTTTTTCCTGGCTCATTGTATCTTAATGAATGATTCATAATGACCTACAGTGACATGGAAGCCCAATCTTGTCTGACAGCTAAGAAAGGAGTTGTGGCATATCCCTGGGAAAGACAATGACCCCAGCAGATTTACAACAGTAGTGTCAGCACACTTCTCTCAAGGTCGACAGACCACAAGCGCACAAACAAAGGTTATTTCATTGTATTTAGTCATTGACCACATTGCGTCTTCCACAGGCTCCAGGCTGCTTTCAACAAGCCTGTCCTGTTGAATTCCTTTTTTAATGTTTTTCCAACACAAGCTGACTGACCTGATTTGTTATTTTCTGCTGGAATGTAATGTTGTTTTTCTCATTCACTACCTTGAGTGTGCTGTGAACATTACAAACAAGCTCACAAAACTGAAAACTACTCAAGTTCTCTATGTAAGGGCAAACTCCCTATCATCTGGAGCCTGTGTACTGTCAGTGTGACAGGTCATAATATTTATAAAGCCAACTCTATCATGATGATTCCATGAGAAAAAAAACCCATTACAAGGGCCTGAGGTGTGGCAATAGCAAAAGCAGCCATAGAGATAGTGAGTTGACCTTCTGTGAAGCTTCACGATTAGACAAGGTCAGAATAAACTCTTTGTGCTTCCTGCTATAACAGGATGATATCCTGACTCTGCACTGTCTGCACTATATAACCTTCCCTGGTAAATTTCATATCATACTTTTCCATGCAAGCAGAGGACAGCTTTAAGTCCTGCTTCTGTAGGTGAAAAATAGGATTGTGGGTATACATAACGGTTGCAACAAACAGCCAACAGAGGAGATGGAGTGACTGATTGTGCTTTGTGAAGATCCCTCCTGCTGACTCTTAGCCAGACAGAACTAATGTGGCGTCACTTTTGCTGTCGCTCAAAAACATTCAAAGCTCTGGAATATTGATGCTTACTGGAGCTCTAAATGAGTTCAAAGTCATAGACATTGACTTTCTTTCTTGCTAGTTTGGAAAAAAAATTCACATAAAATTAAAACTAATTTTTGTTCATGTATCCTCTTTAATTGTGCTTTATTTACTGGGAAATATAGTCTTTTGGACAAGCACACAATCTCTGTCAACTGATAGTTTTGAAAACCTTGAAGCCAAATTTTCTTTAAAAATTCTAAAAAGCTACTATGCAAAAACAGAAATCTGTCAACAACTTGAAACCCCTTTTTAAAAAAAGGCCTTTTTTTGTTTTACCACGATTAGAGAATTGTTGGGATACTGTAGTTTATGGGTCAAAATATAGTAAAAGAAAAAAGTTTGTTTGTTGAAAGCCACATTACAGATTTGATCTGAAGGGGCAGTCCCCTGACTTAAAAACAAGTTAGTGGAGCAAGGTTAGTTATTTTGTAACCAGGAGGAAAATTGTTATACAATATAGTCAATCCTCATCATGAAGTTTCAATAAGGAAGATCCACCTCAGTTTCAGGTAAGCTGGGTTCTTGTGTCACTAACTCAACACGCCACTCATAAATTAGGTCTTTATTCTAAACCAATAGCTCAATTACCCAACTTTTCTTCTCAGCCAATTGCAGTCATTGCTTTTACATAAATTGACGTTTTTCTCTCTGCATTTAAAACTGTTTTGCCGATCCTCCCCTGTCCCCATCACCCTGTCCTCCTCCTGGAACAAGCTCTGGGGAGCTCTCCCTATGCAAATGCCCTAACTTCACATCAAACATAAACATGATGTCCCTCCTGGTAAAACAATAAATAAATAAATACATAAATAACAATTCTAGCACTGTCAACTGCATCATGTTTTTTTGTGTTGACTTAAATAATTCATACTGCTAACAATGCAACAAACCTGTATAGTTTGCTAAAAAAACACAATTGGAGTGGAGCTTGTTATCAGAGGGTTAAAACATCAATTTACCATTTATAGTACAAGCACCTCGACAGTAAATACTGGAATTGCGAGTCAGTGTGTCTGTGCATGTATAGCTCATCTGCTCATCTGCAACTCTGCAACTTTACTTTACTCTTTCACTTTCTTCCTGAACTAGACGGATCATTAAGTGTTCAATAATTTTTTAGCAAAAAAGATGTGAACATGTGTAGTATTGAGCAAATATGTACCTTTGCTTTTCTGCCTCCAGCAATTACATACTGTAGTACTATGAACAGGCAAACATTTACACTGAGGACATTTACAGTGGGAAGTCACTTTGATTCAAGCAGAGACAGAACTTGATAGTGTCTTTTCATGATTACATCTTACAAGGGGCTTACAGGTAAGCAACAATAGGTAATGTAATGTTTACCACTTTGTGTGCAAATAATTATTTGGACATGCTCAACTAATGATTTGTGAATCATTAAATAACATCCAATAGTTGTAAATTCCAGGATTTGTGGAATTTAACACACACATTGTTTTGATGAAAATGAACTCCAATGTAAAGCTGCTTAAAGAAGACAAAATAAAGTAAGTACTTTTCTGAACTAATGTTTATACCAATGGGCTGCACGGTGGCGCAGCGGTTAGCGCTCCTGCCTCACAGCAAGAAGGTTCCCGGTTCAAGTCCTGGCTGGGGGACCTTTCTGTGTGGAGTTTGCATGTTCTCTCCGTGCATGCGTGGGTTTTCTCCGGGTACTCCGGCTTCCTCCCACCGTCCAAAAACATGCTTCATAGGTTAATTGGTTACTCTAAATTGTCCATAGGTGTGAATGTGAGTGTGAATGGGTGTGTGATTGTGGCCCCTGCGACAGACTGGCGACCAGTCCAGGGGTGTACCCTGCCTTCGCCCATGAGTAGCCGGGTTAGGCTCCGGCAACCCCGTGACCCCGAAAGGGATAAAGCGGATTGGAAAATGAATGAATGTTTATACCATTTTAACTTTACCAAGACAGAAGACAAACCATGTGGGTCTGAAAATAATTTGTTTTCAGACTTGGATGTAATATATTATAAGATTTGTCATCAAAAGGTTTATTTTTTTAGATAAAAAAGCTGCTTCTTTACACTTGTAAAGAATCAGCTTTTAGAGTGTTGATAATATATGTGTTTATAATATGAGTACAATTTCTCGATATTCTCTACAAATCCCCACATTGAAGACATCAGACATTCAAACAAAGCACCAACTCCATCAACAATGCACATTAACCAACTGATGAGCATCATAAACACCCAAACAACTCTGTACAAATTTAAGGTGAGCGTTTCTCTTTTTTTTCAGTGCTCTAGTTAACTGTAAAATCTTTCACTTCAAATAAAGTCACAGAGCTGATAAACAAAGCCACAAGGCATTATGGGAAATTGCATGAGTCTTATGACATAAAAGATTTTTGCACTGAGGCTGATAAGGTTGATGAGACAGAGAGATGACATATGCCTCATACAATTACATATGCAAGTATGTAAACATGCGCCGAATCATATGAATAAATGGGACCATAGAGATTGACCATTTCAGATGGGTTGCAGTGAGATTTAAAAAGTCATGAAGTCTGTTTCAATAATGAAAAAACAAAGAAATAAATCTAACACAGAGCTTTGCTTTGCTTCTGTAAAGTTATAAATATAATTGAGGTTCAACTGATCAATTTTACCACATGTGAAGATTTTTTTTAATAACAAATTGATTTTTAACATTCTATATAATTATTGAATACAAAGTTGTCAACAAGTGTCTATCAAGTCTAGCAGATACATAACCAGATTGATTTCCAAGTTACCATTGTGTTAAGTTGAAGTCCCCCTTAGAACATGTTTTGATTTTCTGTAAAGCGATCCCAGTTGTCTTTTAATTATGATTATACTTTTTTTAACCAAAATCTAAAAAGCTGTAGTTTTCTAGGATATAGTTTGAGGCAGGATTTCGAGAAGTCCGCGCTCCCCACAAGCACGACTGCGTGCCGCACTCCGATACAGCCAAACTTTATGCATGTTTTCCCAGTATGTTTAGTGCGCATGAGTATGTGAAATATCTATGTGTGGGACAGCTTTGTGGTCAGTTGAAAAAATTAGATATGCATCCTTTTTTAATCTGCTTTCAGAAGTCTCGTTTTAAAAAGGACAGGGGGTGCAGACGTGGAAGGAACTGTGAAGAACGAAATAAAACGATGAATAAGACAGACTGGTTATTATACATGGTAGATTTCATATACAAAGCAATATCTTCAAACTTTCCTGTCTTCTTAATCGCAGAGTACTAACCAACTGGCTATGAATGAATATAGATGGTGCTTCCCCCAAGTAGGGCTTTTGGGCCAAAACTCTGTGCCGGGTTATGGTTTGTAGGTATTCAGACTGCCTTAAACTCTTGTATACATTTTACAATGTTTGTTTATCTAGAAATGATACCCATATTCTTTCATAATCAGGGGCCATCCAAGACAGACACAACACAACACAGGAGTCTACTCTAATTGGACACATGGATAGCTACTTGAGGTCTGCACCTGACAAGAAGAGAGGAAGTGGGTGAAAAAAAGGGGCAAACAGCCATTGATATTGCTTCTGATTCTGACACTGAATAGGTAATGCATGTCAGTTCCCTATTAATTATAACATATTGCTTATATTGTCTGAACAGTAGGCATGTAGAAATCATACTGTCTTTACAGCACTGTCTTTTTTTCTTTCCAGCAGCAACCTTAACATGGAATGGCTGGTGACCATAGTCAGCATGCAGAAATGAGGTATCTGATTTATTTTTATTGTTTACAATAAGCCATTTATTGTATCTTTTATGCCTCTGTTATTTTTTTTTTATTAATTTCTTTGTCCAAATTTAAAATTCACATCAAAAAGGGGTAAATATCATGATGTCAAATTGATATTGAAGATTTTTTGTTAGTTTGATTTGCACATTCAACTTTTTGACCACAATTTGATGTCGAGCTTTGATGTTGATTTGACGTCATTTCAATATCAATTTCCCACTGGTCCTTGACAATAATCACGAGTTTATAGTAAAATATTAATGTTGAATAAAGGGAATATTTTACTAAATAATTGTTGTTGTTAGAGCAGAGAGTGTTATATTAAAATGGAGGCGAGTTGTTGTTTTTTTTTTTTTTTTTTTTTTTTTTTTATGTGGCCTCATACCAAAGTTAATACTGTATTGTTCAGACTATATGCACACTTAAATTCCTCTCATTTTCTGAAGAAATGCCATTATACCTTTTGTATCAATTGTGATTGTGGTTGCAGACGTGGTTATGCCCAAGATAGGGCATTCATGTCTCTTCACATGGCCGAGAGGCTCTTTGCCCACCAAGCCCAGTGGTGCCTGTGTTTCAAATGCTTCTAGCTGTAACTGTTGGTATCAAACCATGAGAAGTTAAGGAAGAAAATCCAAGTTCACTAATAAGAAACACATTCCAAGGCTCAAACTCTCTACGGCCTCTACAGATGTTAACACATCTGCAGATCTGTTTTTCACTTAGCAAGACCCATTGGGACATCAATCCTCCAGAAGGTTCATTACTTCCCAAACTGCATTTCTTGATGGTCTTTTTCCATAGTTAGATGATTAATTCATCAATTCTTATATTTTGTAATGCTAGATAAAACGTTTTTTTTTTTTTTTTTTTTATAGGAGTTTTTCCTTATTGAGAAGGAAGGTGTAAGGGTGGGGGTGCCAGTTTAGCATAGTCTGTTTAGTTTAGTTTAATAGCCAGCTATCGATTATATCTTATGACTGACCTTATGTTTTTGTACAACTACTGGTGTGAAGCTCGTTGAGACAACAGTTTTTTTTTTTGTTTTTTTTTAAATATTGAGCTATATAAATAAACTTGAATTGAATTGAACTGAACTGAATTGAATGTGAATGAAATTGACATGAAAAAGGCATAACTCCTCCTCCTGGAATGACGCCGTACTATCCCAGATTCCAAAGGAGGGCAAAGATAAACTACATTGTGGTAATTTGAGACCAATTAGTAGCTCCAATTTCTCTCACCCCCCCCTATGAAAAGTACAACTGAACGGATGAGCTTCCTTTATGTGAACGTGTTTGTTCGTGAAAGTCACATCTCGATGCAAACAGGCACGGTGTGTGGGAATCACCTGTTGCAATAAATCTATATTTTAATATTTTCATTAGGACTACTGGTAGCCTAATGTTTGACATTAATGTTTTTTTTTTTTTGTTTGTTTTGAAGTTGTAGCCTGTTCTTCTGTCTGTTCCTGCACTTACCCCCATTTGCAAAGACAGCTTCCATACACAAGTTTTCTTGTGTTGCACGCCCCCGGACTGCTTTTAGCACTCAAGTGACTTAAATGTTATCCAGAGAAACTGGTCGATTTTCAAAACCAAAATATTTTTTAGAATAAATGATCGTGCATTTTGTCATTTTGCTCCCCTGACCAAACTTTACAACTCAAGTGATCGAAAGTGTAGCTGAGAGAATCCGGTAATTTTTCAAATTGAAAGTGTTTTTTTTTTTTTTTAAATAAAAGATTTTTGGGATTTAAAAAAAAAAGTACTATTCCTTCCGCGGCTTGGTGGCAATTGATCCACGGACCAGTACCGGTTTGCGGCCCGGTGGTTGGAGACCACTGAAATACAAGACTCTTTCATTGCCTAAAAACAAAGGATAAATAGTAGTCTTTCAGTGCTTGAAAGACTACTATTTAGCAGCAAAACTGAGATAAATGGTCTATGTGATCAGGAATACTTTGCGAAGTGGAAGGAAGTTGAGAAAGCACATTTGGGAGTGGTAACTGAAAAGGCTCAATCTTGCCTATTCAAAAACCGAGTCCTGGAACCATTAAAAGCATTTAATCTTCAGATATTAGGACTTGACGTGGACGATAAAAATATGAACGTTTAGAAAGATGCTGAGATGTCAGTCCAACAATTCTAAAAGACAAAGGCAGCAGATGAAGCAAGCGTAGTAGTAGAGTGATGTGCTTGCACCGCCTGGTCCCCGTTAACCAGTTACGCTGTACACAATACTCAAAAGGCATTCTCAAAGTTGTATAAGGGACTACAACAAACAAAGGAATTATTTCGTCTTGCAAAACAAAAATGCTGGAGGCAGTGTGGAGATCTGGAAGCAAATCATCTTTACGTCTTCTGGACATGGCTGCAAGAAATCCCTTTTTGGATGGAAGAATACATAAGTTCTAAAAACAGTGTTTCAGATGGACATCCCTTTCAGGATGGAAACTCTATACCTGGGAGTGCTAGGGAAAAGAAACGTCACAAGAAAGGTGGCATACCTTTAGATACTGAGTGCGATGACTAAGAAAGAAAGAAAGTGGTTAATACCACAGACACCAATGTTAAATGAGATATTGTTTATGAGGCATATAAGATGGAAAAAAATGACTTTTTGTTTATGGATGCAGCAAAAAAGATTTCAAAAAAAGATGGAAGAGTTGGATTGAGTTTGTATCATCTGTTAAAACAGATTTTGATTAAGACAGACTTCATGTGTATGGTTGCAGACCTAAGGTCTTGAAAAAAAAACCTTTATTCATTTTTTTTTTCTTTTAGGAAATAAAAGGCACACCCCTATGTTTTTTTTTTGTTGATTTAT
Source organism: Adrianichthys oophorus (assembly GCA_036245035.1). Taxonomy (NCBI): domain Eukaryota; kingdom Metazoa; phylum Chordata; class Actinopteri; order Beloniformes; family Adrianichthyidae; genus Adrianichthys; species Adrianichthys oophorus. The sequence continues at coordinate 8,476,405 of BSAI01000138.1, forward strand.
TGTCATTTGTAAAAAAGAAAAACAAATAATAGAAAAAAAAGACATAAGTGTTTTCGCAGATCTCAACAGAAAGCACGAAGATTTTGTAATTTTATTTTATTTGCAAATTTGAATAGGAGTTTGCACAGCATTTAATTGGTTATTGATAAACTTCATTTAAAAAGTTCATTGTGTTAAGTTTAATTTAAGTGTTGACTTATTAACCATTACATAATAATTTGGAAGCCCAATAAATGGCATGTTGTTTATGTCTTTAAAATGAGTCATAACTTTATTTTTAATTGATTAGTCATTGAGAATTTAAATGTTAATGTTTAGACCTTGCATAAGCTAAACTTACTTTGATGTAAAAATTAGGCAAACTTGTCTATCCCAAAAGTTTATTTGATAATTATTTCTGTTTTCACATTACCTCTGATTTTACCACAAAAATCTATAAATGCTTCGAACAATTTGAAGAAGTAACCAAGAAACATGCCTGTTTTCTTCTTAAATAGTTTAACAGATTCTGACTGAAACATAAAGATGTTAGAGCCTCTGGATATGTTTGCTAACCAGCCATTGGCTGATAGATGATGCCTCTTCTAAGGTCAAAAAACGGGGCGCACTCTGAGTCCAGAGTATGGAGCTGACCAGGAGAGAGGAGAATGAAAAGTTTGGAACAAGAAGGACAAATCTTCATTTTGGCCTTGTTCTTTTCATTTTTAAGTCTCCCAGAGTAGCTAAGTTCATCATTTATTTTTCTTATATATACTACATATATATTTTGCTTCTGATCACATCAAAAGTCAATTTGGTAATTGACCAGATAGTCCATTTTTAGACTAAGCTCCATAGAACTCTAAATCAAGCCAGTTGCCCAATAAAATCTGCTCTTATTGGCTATATGAGTCCACTGACCACTACCGTTCTGCTTTCAGTCTGGTTCTACAAGAAACTTTCATCTTTCTCCTAAAATCTTCAAGCCAAAGCTGCTGCTGCTGCTGCTTTCGTCCACCTCGTCAGCCTAGGGAGAGCCACCTTTTTCTGGGAGAGAGAACCCTCACAGCCACGTGCTGCTAATTGTTCTGATCTGATAAAAAAAGAAAAGCTGTTTGTTGACGTTCTTTTTATATTAATGTGGCTGGATGGCTCAGTGGGCTGTGTGTCCGGCTGCCACGCAGGAAACCTATGTACATCTCCCAAGGCGTGCACTGAGCCCAATCTAGTGTGGGTCTCTAGGCAAGACTCTTGATACTGCTGCCTAAAATGGGTCCACCTGTGCCTTGAAAAAACAGAGTTGTGTCACAAAGTGCATCTGGCTAAAACACTCTGCCAAACCTCCACAGTGAAAGCTGGTTTGGTGTGGCAACCTCTGACGAGAAAGGCCAAAAGGTAACCAACAGTGTCTGTCCAAACAATTTAACTTTATTGTTTTCTTTAGCCTACAATATTTCTCTTGAACTGTTTCAAGGCATTACTTTGCACCCACAGACACATTCTTCTGCATATTTCATTGAGTTTTACCTGTTTTTAAATGTTTATAATTTCATAGTAACCTTGTACTAAATAAAAAATAAAAAATCATTCAAACACAATGAATTGTGATTTATATTTGCCAATCAAGTCAGCATCAATGCGCACTAGTTTTTTTGCCGAGACTTCTGGGAAGTTTCAAGGGTACTGGATTTTTGCAGGGACTCTGATTGTAGAGATTCAGACATATCTGCAATTGAATGCTCTATAAAGTGCACTAAAGTGGTGAGTACTGAAGGAATTTGAACACAACCACGGTGTTAACATTCATTAGGCATAAATAAAACCACAATTGTTAAACAAATCCGAAAAAAAAAAGAAAAGAAAAAAATGGAAGATTGTCTTTAGTGCCACATGATGAGGAAAACTGATTTTCTTTTTTTTTTTGGGCATTCAAATGCACGCCAATGATAAAGAAACACTCCCATACAAAAAAGAAAAAAATAAGTAAATTTGTGAATGCTGTAGATTCTTTTAAAAATCTCACAATTTTAAATGTGAGTCATGGGGGGGGTTATTATGCATTATAATGGTACATTAACTATTTTTTTTTTCACTAGTCCATAGTTTACCCTCAGGTTTCTCTCTAAATATTATAGTCCAGAGCGTCTGCACCACATCCTGCTCTGTGACCTTCTCTGGACAGGTTTGGAGGTCATATTGTAGGTCAGGCTAAGCTCAACTTCTTTGCTTCACTGGACTTCTTATATGAGCTGCCACAGCCCAAAGCTCTGTGTGACATACAGTAGGCTGTGCAGCACTCCCACTCCTCTTACTACACTGTAAACTTCCAAATGAGATGCAAGCATCTAAAACATACCTGTCACTATTGAAAAAACCACTATGGAAGAAAATGAGCATATTTATCTTGAGAGTTGAGTTCATCTCTTGCCTGTGCTATATTCAATTTTACTGTGTCTCTTTCCTCAGAGTGACAAATGAGATGGAAAAATGTCATGTCAAAGCCACACTTTCTAGCAGCTCTCGCATTGCTATCCTACATAGCGGTGTCAGAACAGAAGGGAGAAGCAAGCAGCAGCGCTGCATCAAAAAGAGGGAGGTTTGGGCTGTCGCAGCATGGTGACATTTTGTGTGGAGCGTCATTATGATAATGAACATTTATTCTCTATCATCAGCACCTCATGTGCGCCCTTGCCTTTAATGTACTTCCCTGAAGGTAACGGTCTCTGACAGTCTTATTTATTGCATTCCATAGCAGGGATATTTCTGGAAATCACATCAAAAGTCAGCTTCAGAGAGTAGATCTCAGAAATTTATATCAAAGCTGTATCCACGGGTGTACTATTGGGTGTTATGGGAAATAAACTGCGTTGAAAGTAATATTCTCTACTGACATCTGCCTGCTAAGTCCAATTTGTTGGCTCTGAGGAAGTACGACTGCCTGTTTTGTGACTGAACGATGAGGGATTTTAAAAATTAAAACTACCAATGAGGTACAATCATTCACAGCTTAAAATAAGCTGGAATCTGCTTAAATCTAATATGAAATACAGTGTTTCATTCATCTTATATTTCCACCTTACACTGAGTGATTGACTCACAACTGCACTTTAAACTAATAGTTCAATTTAATTTCATTCATGTTTACTAAAAACTTTTTTAGATAAAAAAATGCTGCTGAAAAAACTAAGAAAGTAAAAAATCCTAAACTAACTTTAACTCTCTGTACATTTTAGGTAACGACAAAGCTGATAGCGCTGTTGTGGCAAGCTGATCCCAGAACACACTGCATGCTGGCTGTGCATTTACTACCTGTCATTCACCTGCCTACTCTTGTGCTCTAGTTGCCATAGAAACACATAAAAAACACACACAAATAATGAAGTCTTATGACAGGCCAATAGCAGCCTGAATTTTCTGTTTCTTAGCAACACTTTACACTGTCATACAATAAGAATTTAGTTTTAATTTGTGACTTAATGTTCATCTTTCTCAAGCAAAAATAGTTAATCTTCTAAATCACTAAAACATACCAACATAATGTGACTCATGTTTTACCTAATTAAAAACAAACAAACAAAAAAACAATCTTAAGAAATTTTACATTTTGTGAACTTTAAATAACAAAATGAAGATTAAAAAAAATGGGGCGTTTTTTTAAATTACAAAATAAACAAGAAAATGTCCTGTCATAAATGAAGCTAAATCCATAAATTCTAAAAGTGCAAAAACATTTTTTATGGAAAATAAGTGCTTGTGTGTATTTTATTTGTGTGTACAGCTATGGTGGGATAACTGTTTCTTTTCTTTTATTTAAATGGTTTCAGGCTCAAACCACAAGGGTGAAGTAGTATTGTAAGCTGCAGACCATTTCATAGCCAGAGTTTTTTTTTTTTTTTTCCAGTTTTTACAAATCATCTCACACCCATCTGTGCTTTAATCCTGAAGTTATGTTCACACAGCAACACATGTTCAAGCAGCCACTTCCAATGAACAGTCAATTTAAATGCACCTACTATGTGCGTATTTCAGACTTCCGCATTAAAAATTAATATCCACATACAATATAGCTGCACAATAATTTTCAGGCTATACGTACAAAACCCTAGAGACATTGAACAAGCGTTGACAGTTAAAGCAGTTGAACTTTGACTAATCAGGGACTTTGATTAGGTAGTAATGTATAAATGGCATATTTTCCTTGACAGAAGCGCCAACCGTTTGAAAATTGATAATGGAGGAGAAATTAATAATTGCGGCCAGAAAAATGTGACACCAAGTCTTTCAGATACCAGAATAGAGCTGTGAATAAAAAAGCCTGGAACTAGGTTCGCAAGATTTTGCAGCGCTTTGACATGTCACGCTAAGCCTTTTTCAGTTGTGAGTACATGCGCTAGTATCAGGTAGCATTAGTCAAGTGTAAACACCGCACGCTGAAAGCCTGTTCAGCTCGTTTTTGAATGCGCATCACATGCCAGGTTACGTACATGTATTGTGTACAATTGAAAGGAGGAATTTTGACCATTTATAAATGAGCTGACTGCCCATTTGTAGGTGTTTTTTGTTTTTTTTTCTTACCTGCAGTGTTTCATTTTACTTTCAAAACTTGTGATAAATGTGTCATTTTTCCACACATTTGTTTCAGGAAGCAATTGAACGCCTACAGCACATGAAGACCAAAAGTGTGGAATCCCACTGAGCAATCAATACATTTCATGTTGCTGGTTGCTGGTGCAAATTTAAGGCAGTTTTTGTGGAACAAGCACAGCTGGAAAGGTTTGCACAGAAAAGTGTTTCAAGCGGAGATATTTGAGACATTTTATGTGTTTAGAGTGAACAGTGAATTGGTGTGAGATGAGTAGTGCCAAGCCGGTGCAGCTATGACACAAAGAGACTTCATGGTGAAGATGGTGTGTCAGCTTTGTGGTGTGGACTAGACAGGTGTTCCCCAGGGATGATCACATTCCTGTGCCCACTGTCACGGATGCCGGGCTGAACTCGAACAAAGGCAGACTAAAATACTGCCTACAGGTGGACAAAATCAGGAAGGACACAGCAGACAGTTCCAAGCCCATTGCCAGCATTTTTATATTGAAAGTTGTGTATAGCTTTTGTTGTTTGTCAAAATTGAAATACGCGTGATTGTTTTTCATTGGATCATTTGTGATTTGCGTCCAACTTTTGTGAAAGCTCTTTGAGTAATGGCGGTACTAAAGTCTGAGATGTTGGCTGCATTTGACTTATTCACATTTGTACATTTAGATTTTTCAAAGTAGGGGGTAAAATAAAGAAACAAATGAAACTTTTTTTTTTTTTCTTTTTTACAGATAAGCCATTAGCTTCTCTGAGGTCTTCACATCAATACTGTATATCACGGATTTGAGCACCCAAATTGATTCCCTCTCACGTTTCTGTGTTCTTATCACATCATTTTAAAAAGAAAAACAAGTCTTGTAGACTTGGCACTTAAAAATTGTTGTATAATTGACAATAGAGTACAAAATACAACACATACTTTTTTTTTTCTTTGCTGAAGTCCCTTAACTTCTGTTAGTCACTCGCCACATGTAATTTATTCCACATCCATTACAATTGTTTGAGATCCCTTAGAGCATGGTTATATCTTTGGTAAATGTCTGGAAACTTTGCTGTTGCTTCTGAAATACTTTGTAAAAAAAATCAGCTAACAAAAGGATTTTAAAGGAACCTCAAGTGGTGTAAGTGCACTTGAAAGCTGGATTTGAACTTGCTGAGATAAAATGCTTCATTTTTTAAGAGCAGATGGAGCTGGGAAGGAAAAAAAAAATAACAGATATTGTTGTAGGGTGCACCTGCACTCCAAGGTGAATAATCCACTAAGACCACAAGGGCATCTGCTGCAGTCTTGACATCTGTAGACCTGAGCTCATACACAGAGTCAAGAGTTTGAATAAGAAATAAATAAGAAATTAAAAAAAAAAAAAAAAAAAAAACTCAGTTTCATACACAATTCGTGTATGTGTGAAAGTCTGCATATCTGTGCTCATGCTATGGTGAGATAAATGCTTTTAATTGGAGTTTTGGGGCAAAATTGAAAACCATCGATCACACAGAGGGAAAAACAATTTCATCATAACTTGTCTCTCAGTCTATTTCTGTGGCTAAAGATGAGTAAGATCCTTCATGCAGAATTTATATGAAGCCTTCATTCCTCAAACGGCTTGTAATCCTCTTGAGAGAGATGCAGCAGGGAGTAAATAATGATAAATTGATCAAACCAGGCTATCAAGAGTGGGCTTGGCAGCTGGCAACATGTGAGCCAATGATTTAGGTAAAATAAAGCCCAGAATCGGCCATGATTTCATTCTATAAAAAAAAAAAAAAAAAAAAAAAAACTCATGTTATCTTAGATAAAGCACAATCTCAAAAATAGTTGGTTCAAAATGAAATTGAAGTAATTAAACAAAAAAGGAAATGAAAGAGACAAAGAAAAGGTAAATATGGTCTGAACCACACTAAACTTTGGCAAATTCAGCACTAGACAATAAAAATCTGTAAGCATGACTATATTCATAGAAAAATGTATTTATTTATAAAAAAAAAATTCTGAATTATATTTAATCACATGATATTGCGCAATCTTCCATTCGGCAGAGCTCGCAGCTTGAAATTGGAGGATAAAAAGGATTCAAATTATTAGAATCAAACCCATAAATTGCATTTATGGAACAGATTAGTGGACACAATTATTTTATTCTTTGTAGGTTATACATCTCATGACGACAGGTGAGGGAGATGATGGGTGAAGCAGCGTCTCACCTGTTTCCCCTGATCGCACATATTTGCTTAAAACACATTTAATATAAGACTGCCGGACCGATCCCAAACGCCCAAAGCATTTTTGGCCAGCAAAACCAGAATAAAAACAGTCTTATTGAGCTGGAAATTGCCCAATTTGGCAACATTGCGAGTCTATTGACTTGCTGTTTACAGGAATATTCCATTGCTTCAGGAGGGCAGGGGAGAATGAAACACTTTCATGTGATTATTCGTATGCCGTTACAGTGATTTGGGGTATTTTTTATGACAGAGTTAAATAATGATGAGTGTAAAATTTATTTTAGATACTTTAATAGGTGTTCAGCTCGAGTGTTGGGGGCCTCAGGCAAACGCCTATTTTTGCCTAATGGTAAGTCCTCCCCTGCTCTTTCCATCACAGATGACTTGAAACACTCTAGGCAGCATACCAGTTTAATAGCAGGCCATATGCACTTACACATTCTCTAAATCCTAGGGGTAATTTAGAAGCACCGGTCAATCTGTCATGCTTGTTTTTAGTTTAGTTTTTTTCTTTTTACTGTGGGAGGAAGTACCCAGAATGAGCAGTCAAGAACTTTTTCATACAACACCATAAACAATCCAACCCCCTAATAAATAAATAAATACATAAATAAATTTAATAAAAGCACAGAAAACCAAAAAAAGGAAAGCAGCCAACATGCAAATAAGAGTACAAATATATAAATTGTGGTTTTGTTGTTTGCCAACTTGCATTTTATAATCTCCTAAAGTTGCAATTGAATAAATTAAATAAACCAATTTAAAATGTGAAGATTTTCTGCCACACTAGGAAAAATGAGTTTGAGCATGGATACATGTACAGTATGCTGTTATTATCTAAAACCTTTTAGTGGTCGGACTTCTTAATTTGTGAATTGAAAAAAAAACTGGATAGGAGGCTGAGGGATAACAACATGCAAGATGTCTGACATAGCAAAGAGTTATGACTAGCTGCAGCAAATAAGGGGGCAGTGTGGTGAATGAGGGGTTGAAGAGAACAGAAGAACTGAACATCTTCTTTAATGGGCTTCAATATCCCTGTCCCTTCCCACAGGTTTCCTCCAAATTCCCTGACCACCCTATTTCAGCCTCTCCCCCTACTCATCTCTCCCCATCCATTTCACCTGGTTCCAGCAACCACCATTCTTCCATCACTGCTGTGCAGGTAAGCTGAGGCGACTCCGCCCTAGGAATGTGGCAGGACCAGAACAGGTGTGCCTCCTAAAGGCCTAAAGATGGTCCTGGACTTCCGCTGGGCACCCACTACTCTACAGCCCATCAATATCGATGGAACAGTGGTGGGGGCTGTCGATAGAAATTCCTGGGAGTCGTTTTGGACAACAAACTGAACAGGTCTGCAAATATGGACGCTATTTACAAAAAAAGGGCAGAGTAAGATGTACTTCTTTGCCTTGAAAGACTTGCCTCTTTCAAGGTCTGTTCTAAACTTATATTCTGTCAATCTGTTGTTTTAAGTGTCATCTTTTATGCTGTTGTGTGTTGGGGAAGAGCGCTAACAAGTTTTTACAATCACTCTTATCTCGTATCTATTTTAAATATATCTTTAATCTATTTTTAATTTGTAATCTATTAACTTATTAAGTTATATCTTTTTTTTTCTTTTAAACTCACGGTGTTGTGATGTGGAGCAAGGACAGCCACATCATTTCCATGAGGATTAATAAAGTAACTGTCTATCCATCTGAACAAAACCAATACAGAGAAACAGGAAGTCCTTCCAGCGACATTTTTCTGTTTCAGTAAACAACATGACTGGCTGATATCTCAGCAAGCGCGGGCCAAAGCTAACATGGCAACGCACAATTAAGGGTCTAATAAATTGGGGCACAGTTAACAGCTAGCAGCATGACAACAGAGCCTATGATGGGGGACTGCAAGCGACATATCTAGGGTACTGTGCCTACATGTTGGATGGAGAGTAATGGAAAGCGATTTGGGTTTGGCCCAAGAAATAATTACTGTCCCCACCACTCCTGTTCAATGAGGCCTGAGGCATCCTGGGAGAGGCTTGTTTCAGTCAGGTAATGAAAAGCTGATGCCTAGAAGAGGATTGTCAAATTATCGGCAGCAATCTGCTTCTTCTTTTTGCTGTTGTTAATGTCCCCAAAGACAAAGAGCTGACTCTAAGAATTCCCTTCTTTTATGAGGCAGCTTTAGGCGCAAATCTCCTCTTCATCACTGCTATTTGATGGTGGTGGTGTATGTGTCCCCGTGTGTGTGAGATTGTTGGAGATGGTAGCCAAACTTTACAGTGATTTATGTGTTCTCATGTTAACAAGACTGTAATGAAGTTGTTCTAACAAACATGCTTTGGCTCCCAGGGGCCAGCTCCACTGCTGAGAGAAGACAGATTCATAACCATATGAAAAATCACCAAAGAGGGAGAGCATTAATCCATTTTATTACCATCATTTTTGATATATTCTTTGTTGTTTTAGTGTAAGGGCATCGTGTAAGAGTTCCAACCTTTATTTTTAAATGAGAAAGTGCCCAGGACCTGAATAAATATTAGGAATTTTTGTTCAACAAATCAAAAGTACCATTTTTTGAACTGACCTGTGAAAGGCAACCTTATAAAACTTCACCACCACCTTTAGCCCCTCGAATAAGCTTATGCAGAAAATGACAGGAGTCTATCTTCTCTTTTTAGTTGGATAGATTCTTACGCTAGTCGTAATTCCTAGAAGGCTTAATGTAACCCAGGGGTCAGCAACTAGAGGCTCTGGAGCCAAATACAGCTCCCCTTATCCCTTAGTTGTGTCTCTGGCAATGAAAAACACATCCCAACAATTAAAAAAAAGGGTTTGTGGTTAATATTTTTTAGAAAATTAAGTTTTCATTTATATAGAATTTTAACAATACAGATGAGAAAAAGAACAGTAAATATTAATTTATTTTTAGAATGGGCTTAAAGACCCCTCTGATGAAAATCATGTTTTTTTTGAGACAAGTATGCCTGGCTTTTTTTCTTCGAAAAAGAGAATAAATGTAATAGGAAATCATTTCATTTTGCCTTTTTTGAGTATTGTTCCTTTTAAATCGCTGCAATTTAATGATGATGGGCCATAGAGATATTGGCTTTCATTATTTTCCTAAGAACTTTGCTTTGAGAAACAAATGGACTGAATCTCTTGGTTAACATTCAATAATTTGCTGTCAGCACTTCGAAAAAGACTCTTGTTAACTGGAAGGAAAAAGATTTAGGCTTTTGTATTAAAATTGCTTGGAGGAAGGATACATTACCCTCTATCAAGACACCATCAGTGGACAGCCTGCACCTTCACCAATACATTTCATTCTAGGCTGATGTTATTTGCAGGTATTTATGTGCGACCAGCACAAAAAGTGATGGAAATTCATGTTGGCCAAGATGCACATTGCTGCATTGTCCTCACATATTTATACAATCCATGACTGGATTGTGTTATTGGCCGCACATATTTCAAATTAAACTTAAAGTTAAAGTCTCATTAGCATGTGTTCTCCGCATTGATCCATCCCCTGGAGGAGTGCTGAGCTGCAGAAAGAGCCCTAACCGTAACCCGCAAACCTAACCTCAACCCTTCTTTGGGTCCGTGCGGCCAAGAAAAAAGTTCAGCACTGGCCGAGTGTATTTTGAAAATTACATGCTAATTTATTTTTTCTTAATCCATGAAGCTCTTCACTTTCCTTATCCAAGAAGTCATATGGCTTAAAACAATACTTCTGGACATTTCTAAAATTGCTTGACATTTTTTATGTCAGTGAAGATTAACGCTAATGAGACACAGCTATTTTCATCAGAAAAGTCGGGATCAAAGGCGGGGCTACTCAGTTTAGCACAAAAGCCACGCCCATGTAGAGAAGATTTTTTTTTTTTTTTTTCCCTTAACTTGTCCTGTCCAACAGCTGAGCAGACAGATATGAGCTGAAAGCCTCTTGCATTAGACAGATCCCCCGAAGGAGTACATAGCCTGACCAGGCTATCCTATGTTGTGACTTAGAAGGGGCCCGGCACCCGAGGGTAAGGACCAGAACCCGCACCACAAGGACACAGACACCCTCCAGGCTCAGGTGGAATATGATCCCCCGCTCATGGACTTGCCAGAGGACTGAGGGATCCCTCTCCCTGCGTGGGGAGGGGGCCGCCGGGCCCAGGAGGCCGACATCCAAGGGACAAGGCCGCCGCTGCTGAAGGTCCTGTTCCCCCCACCGGGGATGGGGTAGGGGACAGAAGATCAGTAGTCCCACCTTCCTTGTGTAATGTATTTGTGTGTGTATGTTGAGGTGTGTTTCTTGTGGTTGAAGGGTGTGTGTAATAAAGGGTGCAGTTAAAATTGGTGAGCAGGGCACTGAGGACATCTCCTGATTGCTTACAGGGATGTCCAATCACCCTCTCACCAAGGAACCCTAAATGTCTACGGTGCAATTAAAATTGGAGGGTAGAGCACTATGAGGACATCTCCTGCTTGCTGGCAGTGATGTCCCAGCACCCCCCCACCAAGGGTCCTACGTGTCTAAGGTGCATTTAAAACCAAGAGAAGGGGGCGAAACTGTGCGGAGACCATGGGAGGGGGGACCACTGCCAAGTGGATCGGCCCCTCGAGGTATTCCGCGAGCACGCCCCCCTCCAACCTAATAAGTGTTCGTATGAGGAAGGAGGGGAGGTCGGGGACAGCTACCAGACTGACCCCCGATGGTGAAACAACTTTCCCCCCGCCCCCCCCAGCATTGGGCCCAAGTCTCCCCAGGGCAGAGGCCCCACCACCCGAAAGCCGACCCCCCAGGCCCAACACCCCCCACCCCACACAAAGAGAGAGGAGCCAAGAGGGGGCCAGCCCCCAGGCGCAAGCCCCAGCCCTCCCCCCCAAGCACCGCCCCTGTGGCTGCCTGGTCAGGTACCAGTGGGCCCGAGGAAGCCTCAAGGGTCCCATACTGGTGGTGGACCCCCCCTCTTACCCACGGAAATCCCTCCCCGTGGCCCGCTCCCCCCAGACCCCGCCATGGTAGGCTTTTCCTGGAGCAAATGCAGGCCCCAAGAGGGTTGCCCTATCCCATCCCAGGGCCAGAGGAGGAGTGCTCCCACCCCCTGGGTGCAGCCGGGCCGCCCATCCAGCGCAGGGAGACCCCCCAGGACCAGGGCCCCGCGCAAGCCCCCCCAGCGCACGCATGTAGAGAAGATTTTGGAAACCGTGGTTTCAGATAAATATGAAATTTGGCTTTTTAAGATATTTGAATAGTAAGATTTTGATTAAAAACTTCATAAACATAATTAAGACACCACTGGGAACATTCTTTTTTCTATTGTCATGGAGGAACTTTAAAAGCACATATAGATTTGGATTTTTCTCTAATGTTGTCATGTTTATGTTAAGTAAGAAAAGGAGAACAAAATGACAGTTCATCAAAGTCATCATGATAGAAAATGCTTTGTTTGATTTGTGTTTTTTTACATTTTCAATTCAATTGCAGCAGGAGGATCTTAGTTGACACAGTGTATTTTATTTTGAAAGGAACTAGTATGTGATGCTGTCAAAAGCAAAAGAAGTTAACATTTTTTTGAGAAAAAGAAAATTATATTTAGTCAATTATAGTAAACATTTTAAAAGTACACTTAATAAATGGATGGATTGCGGCTCTTGCCAGATTTTGGTCAGAAAAAAAACAAAACTAGACCAAATGACTATTTTAACATTAAAGGTTGCTGACCCCTGTTCTGAACAGCCATGTAAGAACTTGAAACTGGTGACACTTTAATAAAACCAAAGCATGGAAACCACTCAACCTAATAAAAAAAACAACTAAAACAAAAACAAACATAAGAAAAAAATTGGGTCAAAGCTTTTTTTTTAGTAGTTCTGAAACTGTTTTGAAACAAAGAGCAAACGGAGAAAGGATTATACCAAAAATAAAAAGACTTACGCGACTTTGGGTGATTTTTTTTCTCTTTAAATTCCATTATTTTGTTTTACATTTAGATTTACATTACACATAAGCTTAAAGTGACCCTAAAAAGGTGATGTGTTTGCTTCATTTACACATTACTCTCACTATCAAAGTAGTCCCAGTCTACGTGTTTCTTCTATCTTTTATAGAGTTTAAAAAAGTAGTCATGTTTCCCAACTAAATTTGAAATGCTTTCATTTTGATACTTTGTCTTTAAAATTCACCTTTTTACAGGGCGTTTCAAATTAACATGCAAAATATTTTTCTAAATACTCAATGCAAATGACAGTCAGCATAATGTGCAGGTCACTAATCATTATTTATTAAATGTTATTGAATAAACATCCTAATTGTGGAATTGGAGCCTATATTTACACCATCCAGGGAGACAATCTGATCAGATAGGGCATCTCTCAGATATTTAGGACCAAGTACAATTACCTCAGTTTTTTTCTGGGTTTAGGAGGAGGTAGTTAGCTGTCATCCAGGTTTTGATGTCTCTAATGCAGACATGAAGTTTCTCTATGTGGTCATTCTTGTCAGGTTTAATGGATAAATACAACTGTGTATCATCTGCATAACAAGTGAAAATTAATATTGTGTTTCCTGACTATGTTTTCTTAGGGAAGCATGTAAAGCATAAAAAGGATGGGTCCTAGAACTGAGCCCTGTGGGACTCCATAGGAAACTTGAGTGAAATGAGAGGACTTTCCGTTTACATTAACGAACTGGCACCTATCAGATAAATAGGAGTCAAACCATTGGAGGGCAGATCCTCTGATACCTATGTCATGCTCTAGTCTCTGGAGTGAGATGCAGTGGTCGATAGTGTCTCAAAGAAAAGATGTACATAGATCGGTTTGTCTGCAAGTGGATTCATCAGAATAGGGAAGAGGAGGGAGCTTGTGGTTTGCCGATTGTAGTTTCTACATAATAACTACAATATTTTTCAAACAGCATTTTCTTTGTCTTCTCCTGATTCACAACAGTTTGAATAAAGAAATACTAAGAAATGCAATTCTGAGCATATATTTGTTTACATATGTCTTCTATCATCAGAAAATGGCACAAGAACATGTTAAAAACACCAAAAACACAATTTTAATTGGGGTAGGTCTATAAATCTGTTGATATGCAAGTTCAATCTTTAGCTTTTGAACAGCCATGTTTGCCCATTTTCAAAACTATAAGTATAATATAAGTGTAATATTGTATAAAATATAGCCAAAATGGGGACAACCTTGGCACTAAAATAAAATAAAATAAGACTTTAGATATGCCCAGTAAAAACCAACAGGAGACATCACCCGATCCACTGCCCATCTATAAATAGGGTCATTGTTTGAGGCTGCAATCTTATGTCCTTGTTGCAGTAATGTCCTTTCCCATCAAATGTCCAGAATTATATAAAAAAAGTAGGGGTTCACCTTGAAGGACAGACTGATTGTCACTTTATCGCTCTGAGTTAAAAAAAAAAAAAAAATCAGAAATAATTGACTGCACAGTGCTGGCTCCTATGCCCTGATCAGAGAGAAAAAAGGTAGTATAGATAAATCCATGTTAGACAACCATCACTTTGTTTGGTATAATTCAACTCCATTATCAGCAGTGAATGGTAAAGGAGATTTCAGTCAGTGGAAACATGTGACAAGCTCCCAATGAGTTGTTTGTATTGTCAGTGATGGCTTATCAATACCCTGTATCTTAATCTTTCCCTTTCTGGCGTGCCTGGGTCCCCAGGCTTCTCTGCATCGACCTTTGGCAACAGGTATCTTAAAGAGAGTGAATGAATGAATGACTTCTGCTGTAAAGAGCGATTGTCTGAAAACCCCAATGGAAATGTGTTGCTTTCTTCCCTCGACTTTAATGTCTTTTTAATGAAACTGTTAAAGGGACTCTTTATTTTTGGAAATTACCTGTAAAACTTTATGGTTTGGGTAAAGACATTTGCAGTGACTTTGCCATTCCAGAAATCGTCCTTTAAAGGATCACAAAGTCACATTTTTAAGGTAAACTGATTTTGTGTTAGGAAGGGTTTTGAGATAGAAAGCTTATTAACATTTGATGAGATTCGGCAAATCTCAAAACAGCATATTCATTTATACCTTCAAAACACAATAGTGGAAGCCAAACTAGAAAAAAGCAGACTTTCTGAGATATTCCATCACAATAATACATTTCCTCCCTCAGGGCGAGTCCCCGCTTTTCATGAGGCCTCGACATCAGAGGTTAGTGAGAGGTGAGTGTCTTTCTATCTGGAGCTCATAGAACAATGGACTACCAAGTGTGCTTGCTGGCCCTGAAGGCTATCAGGTCCAGGCATCTATGCTTTGAAAATGGTCTCCGTCTGGTGTCACCTTAATTCATCATCACCCTTATTATAACTGGAAAAAAAGATGCTGCTAAAGGCATCATCTTTCATGGTTATCACTGGTTAAATTTGTCATTTGTTTTGGAGTCATATTTTTATGTGCATTTTCTGGATGAATATGCAAAAAGAAATGCAAAAAAAAAATGCAGACAAATACATCCACACCCATTTAAACATGTACATACGCTCCAAAAACTGCTCATTATTTTGCAATATTTTCATGGTATGGAATACCTTTGCATTTCCTGTTTTGACTGCTCATTTTTACTACTCATTGTATCTATTGCATACTCTTGTATACTGCTAACATATTTAAATATGTCATGGTATACAGTACCTTCTTTATTGCACAACTGTATAGATGTTTATACTGGCAAAGTATTTGTTGTATACAACATTCTATTGTACTGTGAAAATGCACTTCTGGTTCGAAATGTATTGCCTTGTACCCACATTGGTGACAAAATAGTTGATTTTTAGATGTTTGTTTGTTATCCTTCCAAAAATTAAAAAAAAAATAAAAAAACAAGCAAAAAAATTACATTTATGTTTTGAGGCAATTGACAGATTTCCATTTATGCTGGAAGAATAAAATCAACTGTCCCAAACTTAATAAGTGCAAGTTTAACTAAAATGTGACAAACATTTGTATCACAATTATGTCTCTTTTATGGTAGTTAGTTCCAGCAGCAGATTTACAAATCAGCTAAATGAAAAAGCAAAACAAGAATCCCCAAAGTGTTTAAACCTTTCACTTCTGAGAAAGAAAGGACACAACATTATATCGGGCTGCATGGGAAAGCTGGGGCTGTGAGCCAACTGCATCCTTTTTTGAATGGGCAACTGAAGATGATTTAACTAAACGCTCTCAAACAGGGATGATTACATTTCTTTTACAAAATGTGCCATTGTTTTAGTAGTTTCGAAATGTGCATTTATCCAAAAATGTCTTAACAGTGGTTCTGAAATAATTGTACAAGTTAAAAAAAAAATCTTTGCTCTGTTGTGCAATAAAACCAAACTGAACTTCATGCTACACTCACATCGATCATATAATACGCTTTCAAAAATGCACTAAAAACATGTTCTTCAACACACATCTAGTCAGTCTAGATGTCTAGGTGTTAAGACTGTACTGTTGCTACCTGATCCTACCACAAGGTCCACCACATCCAGTTGGAAGAGGTTTGGTGTGAGATGTTGAATAGGTGCAAATCTTGTTGTAAATCCAGTCTTTCACAGCCCTATTCTAACGTATGGAAAATATAGTCATGTAATTCCGGCCAGGCCCAAACTGCAATTATTATTTTCTCCTCTGTGATCAGTTTTCAAACAGTTGGCACTTCTGCCATCCGTACGTCACTACCAAATCCGAGTCCTTGATTGGTCAAAGTTCAACTTGGTTTAACTTTCAACACTCATTCAATGGCTGCACATTTGGCACGCAAAACCCCAAAACAGTCTCAGAAACGTGCGTAGTGAGGTGTGAAAGGGAAAGTTTTGAAAGTGAAAGCCCAAAACACGCAAATACACACTTTTAGATTAACTTTTCATTGAAAGTGCCCGCTTGAACGAGTGTTGCAGCGAGCGTTGTTGCAGCAAGCGTTGTGAATGTTGCTTTAGATTTTCCATGAGGACACATTCCCAGGGCAATATTTAATACTTGTTTGATGCACATGAAGTTCATATACTCATATATTCCATCCTTTTTTAAGGTATTCAAGAGTACCCGGACACTGGTGCACACCAATCAAGTGAATCGAGGTCTCTCCAAAATGATTCTTTTAGCAATTTAATGAGTGATTTGGGCGAACACTGAATATTCCAAGTTTACATGCAGAAACTCATGGTGTAGGACCCAAAAAGCAAGAGGCTTGTGGAGGAAACTAGTGATGGGACAAATTGTACTGAGACTCCAAAGCCTGTGCCAGGTGCATCATTCACCTTCTGGTGAAGCTTCCCATTGAGGCGTGCATCATTTTGGTGATATTCAGTGGTAATATTCAGGGTCTTACATGCTCTTGCTGCTTTGACAATTGGTTAATTTTGGGCAAATACTTTTTACTATATACCAGCTTGCTATAACTGAATAAAATCTTTGGATTGCAGTTGGAATTAAGGTGAGTTGTCACAATTTATTGAAATTATCTCAACACTGGTATGGCGATTTGAAGCAAAATAAATAATAATATATGATTATGTTAATATAATATAATTATATATAATTAATAAATAACTAATGTTATTATTGGCTTAAAAACTTTATCTACAGACATTTGCTTATTTTACCATATACTCTGCAGTATGCAACTTTTTTGTAACGCATTTCAGTACATTTTTATGTTCCCCTGCATCATCTGTTCTTTGCAAATAGAAGGTTCTCCACAGCTTGAGATCGATTGTAAAATATGGAATTGTTTGATTCCAGGAGCAAATTTGTGTTCATTTGAGACCTCAGAAAACACATTTTTAACACATCTGGCTGAGAAGCCTCAGTGCCTCATGAGGCTTCAACTCACTAAATGTTTTATAAATTGACTTAAATACATTAAAATTAAAATTAAATTGCCTGTGATGGAAGGTTGGCGCCAGTGTTCGGCAGCAGAGCCACCATCAGTGTGTGAATGGGTGAATGTGACTGTATAGCGCTTTGGGCCTTCAATGAAGGTAGAAAAGCACTTTGTAAGTACATGTCATTTACCATTTAAATATGAATAACTGGGCTGCACTGTGGCACAGTGGTGGTACCTCACAGCGAGAAGGCCCTGGTTTAAATCCTGGCTGAAACCTTTTTATTTGGACTTTGCATGTGTGGGCACTCTGTTTCCTCCCACAGTTTTAAAACATGCTTCATAGGTTGATCAATTACTCTAAATTGTCCTTGGGTGTGACTGAGAGTGCGTGTGTGTGATTGTGTGAACCTGCAATGGAGAGGCAACCTGTCCAGGTTTACCTTGCCTTTGCCCAACAGTAGCTAGGTTAGCCCCTTGCATCCCTGTGACCCTGGAAGGGATAAAGTGGGTTAAGTAATTGGATGGATGGATACAAATAAACAGTGATACATATGAGAGAAATAAAGAGTATCAAAACAGACATCCTGAAAAGGGTTAAACTGTAAACCAGACACTGAAAAAAAACAAGGATCACAAACTTTAAGAGAACTGAGAACTGTGGATAATTAGCAGCTTGAACGTGGTGAGACTCTGACAGAAGAAACACACAAAACCTAAAAACAGAACATCACAGACACCAAGAAAACAGTAAGGAAATCAGACAAAGCAAATGGACACAATACTCACAATTGCAGGTTAATTTAGTGTGAATGGACACTAATTATGGAAAAGTTACATGCTTTTTGAAGAGGAAAAAAGTACTGCCCATGGGGAAATCCTTAAGAAACCTGACCCATGAAGTTCTTTTTTTTTAATAACTAATGAAGAAGTGCAGATACTTTTACTGTGCAATATTTAGAAGGCAATTACACAAGCTTGTTTTCTTCCTCATTTTTTTTTCTCAAAATTTCTGGTCAAGGCTTGTTTTGGTCAAACCCATCCCTAAAGAGAAGCAGCTGTTAAAACTGTGTGCTTTATTTCCAGATGGTTTGCCTCACTTCAGTCTTGTCTTTGCTCTGGAGAGTGCCATGTTTAAAAAAAAAAAAACAAACCAAATAAAAATGTGAAATTTAACAATCCCCATCTAATAGAAACAAAGTCTACTGGAAAGCCTGTCAGATGGTAATAATAACCAAACTAGAAATTAGTGGGCATCTTTGAAAAACTTAAGGAGTACAATCTGTAGATTTTTTTCGACATCACACAATCCGGTGTCTTGTAGGATTTAAAAGCTTTACAACCTTTTAAAAAATCTGACAAAAAATACACCAAATGCAGCAAGAGGATCATAGTTTTAAGTTGTGGTAGAAAAGCTGGGCTATTACAGGTGGACTCTTTTTGTAACAACCCTTTGTCAGCTGCATTGTGACGGGATGACACTATAGTTGTTGGATAAGGTTCTCAAAACATAGGTGGACTTTCCCAGTTCCTGACAGGCCTGGATCCCACGGCACACCAATATTTCTTTGGTTTAACTTTTTATGTCTTTCTCAAGCTGGAAAAAAGCCTAAAAACAAGATCAAGTTTCTGCATTCACCTATATGGAGATTGTGTACTGGTGACTTTACATTTTATTCAGATTTAAATGCTGATGGGAATGTAATAGAATACAATTATTCTGGGTTTTCCAGCAGGAGGGCATAGAGAGAAGATAATCAATAATAAATTCATTTATAGTGCCGCACAATGACAGCAGCTCAACACATACGAAGATGCATCTCAGGGAGATTATTTTCTTGTCTAAATGGTTCAAAGTGGCAAAGCAATACCTCGAATCTGCTGCCAGAGGCAGATGTTGTGGGTTGATGATGAAAATAAATGTTCAGGGAGCCATTAGTTTATCTGTATGGATTTAAACAATTTAATGAACTCAAACTTTACGTGTAATGAAGGCAGATATTTAGCACAGGATATACAATAAAAAATATGTTATTTTCTGTGTGTGTGTTTAATTGCAGAAATATTGACAAATACTGAAGCTTTATAAAACTAAATAATATATATAAATATAACTTTTATAACAATTTCAGCTATTGTTTACTTAGGACAAGCTAAATCATGTGTTTTGCATGTTTTGCATGTGTTTTGCATGTTTATTAATGATTGAAATTGACATTGTAGTTTGAAAGCTATTATCAATTCTGTTTGTGGATACTGAGCATTTGTTTCAGTGAGAGCTTTGTCATGAATTGCATGCTTGCTTGTTTGAGAAATGGACCTTTAATCCTTTTGTGGACATGAGAAAATATTGACAGAGGAAAATTAGGTGGTTTTGAACAGCAGGTTCCATTGTCCTGTAAGGGCAACACACTGCGACGAGGTAAAGTGGTATCCTTCTTGACAAAATTATTTGAATGGTGTCAACCCATTGACGCCTAAATTTATTACCAGCTATATGAAAAACAAATAATAATAATCATGCCTAGTAGCATTTTACTCAGCTAGTTGTACGGATAGAAATATATGTGTAAACAGGTACTATTTACATGTTTCATTTTTCCAAGTATTCTGTAAGTTTTGGGTTGCACTTCTCCCTGCCTTAACAGAGCTGGATTGTTTATTTTTTCTTATAAAACTGAATTGTTCAAAACACATATGATTACTTTTTTTTTGTTAATCTTGATGCAGATCAACAAACAGATTTGTTATTGTTGCTCAAAAGAAATCCCTTACTTTACAATACCCCCCTTAAGGTCGTACTGCTTTCTATTACTATTACTTATAAATTACTTTCTTTGTAATACTGGTAGAAGTAAACCATAACAATCATAACTGACAAATCTATCCAAAATAATTTAAGGTACAACTTCAATCCTCTTTTTCTCAACTTTCAAAGCCTTCCTAGTGGTCTTTTAATTATGAAAGTCATCAAAAAACTGTGTTGTCTTTTAGTTTTTAAGTTTCTTTAGAGTGGCAACAGTTTATCAGAATATCGCCACTGAGTTGTGGGCAGAGCTGTTGGCATGGAAGTAAGCCTTCACTAATATCCCATCATCCCTTTATTTCATTGTCTCCCGCTTCAGTCCCTCACATTTCTAACCTAACGTTACCAGTGCAACAAAATGGTGTGCAATATTGGAGCTATCCACCCATACAATTTTAAGCCAGATGCCAGTTCGCATGAGGAAAACAAAAATGTGCATGCTACATACATGCTTTGTCCTTTGCATGTTACCGTATTTTGTACAGAAGGGACGGCAGAAAAGGGTTGCTTGACAAGGTGAACAGCCAATCAGGATGCAGAATATAGTGCACTGGGAAAAAATGCGAGTGCAAAACTCGACTGAAAAAATCTGCAAGACAGGGGAAAGGTGAACCATGATACAACGAGGGACCACTAGACTATGCAGTGAAAGCCTCAAAGTGACAGAGCAAAAGAAAAAAAAAAGAATTTTGTTTGTGGCTCTCCCTAATGGTCTTGTTGTTCTGAGCAATTACATTTTGGGCAATTACTCTGTTGTAATTGTTTTGACCCTCAGGTCATGTGTTGTGTTTGTGTTTTGTTTTTCCTTTGTTTTTTGTCTGCAGATTGCCCTCTTACTTGTCACCAGCTGATGGGAGTCAGCTAATTGGAGCCAACTGACCTGGTAGTGCGGATCAGCTCTAGCATTGTTAAAATACAAGCAGCAAGGAGACACTTTTTGAAAGAGACACATTTTAGATAGAGGCATTTGGTTGACCTTTTCACCACTTTGAGCTTAGCACTCCTAATAATAGCAGCACATACTAAACATATTTACGTCAGCTTGGGGAAGTTTAGCCTTTGTCTTAGTGAGCATTGGTTTTCTAACCAAACTGTCAAAAGAGCAAAGACATTTGATGTCACTCATCTACTCCCATGCTTTGAGTAGATGTTTTTTTTCTATATTGAAAACTCCAGAAACATATCAACAAACCTACATGACATTAAATACAGTACATAAAGCGGACCCCTCTTTGAACCGCAACCTTAACATGGTGGAGGGGTTTGAGTGCTCGAGTGATCTCACGAACTATGCTGTCTGGGGCTTTGGCCACTGGCAGGGTCTCCCATGTACTGAACCAGGCTGCAAGCAAAACTAAACAACTGAAACAGTAGTGGCATATTTTTTATTTCACACAGCCTGTCTAAAAAAAAGTTTTGAAAATGTTCCTGAAAAGTTCTTACTGCAGCTCACAGACTTTTCTGGCCGTACCAGGACAAAACCAAACACCACTGCAATGTGTCAAACTCTGGGGCACAGCAAACTTAATTCATACACCAAATGTGCACCTGTGAAACTGCACACCAAGACCAGGTTCTGACTGGGCACTCACTACTCTGCCACAGGCTCAGGAATAGGGGAAGTGTGAAAAACAAAGAAAAAAGATTTAAATGTGTTAGTCCGCTCTAACAATCTGACTAATCACAAAAACGTCTGCCTGGAGCGGACTAACACCAAACATTTAAACATGACGAAGCAGTTCAGAGCCTAAACTAAAAGGACAGCAGGCTACAGCAATGACCCTAAAAACAGAAACACAAAACAATACCACAAAATAATTTGATAAAGACTTTAATTTTCTAACTTGTGTTCAAACTACCAAGGAAGCACACTCCTCAGCCTCCCTGGGAAAGTCTATGCCAGGGTACTGGAGAGGAGAGTTGAGTCCGGCTGATATTCGAACCTCAGATCCAGGAACAACTTCGCGGTTTCCATTTTGGTCGCCGAACAGTGGACCAGCTCTATGCCCTCTTT
This sequence comes from Adrianichthys oophorus, assembly GCA_036245035.1. Classification (NCBI taxonomy): domain Eukaryota; kingdom Metazoa; phylum Chordata; class Actinopteri; order Beloniformes; family Adrianichthyidae; genus Adrianichthys; species Adrianichthys oophorus. The sequence continues at coordinate 8,498,847 of BSAI01000138.1, forward strand.
ATTTTGCTGGAGGGTTTTTGGGAGTTTGCTCATCCTGTTCACATGTGTTTTGTGGAATTGGAGAAGGAGTTTGACCGTGTCCCCCATGGTGTCTTGCTCTGGGAGTATGGGGTCCGGGGAGCCTACCTCAAAACTGTCCGGTCCCTGTATGACCGGAGCAGGAGCTTGGTTCGCAGCAGGATGGCTGGACGCTCCCTTATAGATAGGGTGAGAAGCTTTCCTGTTCAACAACACATCCATGAACCTCCTTCTTGGTCTTCCTTGCAGCCTCTTTCCTGCTAACTTCAACCACAGCATCATTTTACCAATCTAACCAATGCCTCATCTTCTAAAGTTTTTAATTACTTTAAAATCTGGTTTTCCCAAAACAATAAACATTGGTATCTAATATATTCTCTCATCATCTATCCATCCTCCTTATTTCCAAATAGAAGGTCAACATCTTCCACTCTGCTGCCTCCTGTCTCTTTTCAGAGCTATTGTTTCTGAACCAACAATTTGGCTGCTCTCACGTCAGTCTTCTGCATCTTTCCTTTCATTCTTCCTGACACTCTTGTCACATATTATACCTGTAGCCTTCCTTCACCCAATATGTCTTTCCATGCATACTCTGTTGCTCTGGGCTGATGACCTTAGGTCCTTAAGGTCCTCTATCTCATCCACTTCTGCTCCCTGTAACCTCACAGTTCAATTTGAACCGCTCTTATTTACACAAAGATATTCTGTGCTGCTGCAATTGACCTAAATTTTTTTTTTTTTTTTCTTCAGATCAAACCACTGCTCTATATGCTCCTTCATTTGCTTCCTGCTCTCAGTTACAATATAATCTCCAAGCATGGTCCACAAGACCTGTGGTCCACAGTGATTTTAACTGTTTTAACAATTTTTAAAATTATTATATGGACTGTACATGTGACTGTTTCATAGATGATGATTTCATTTCTTTTATGATGCATGTCTAAACCCAGTGACTGAAATGAAACACTTTAATTTCCCTTTCAGGAATGAATAAAGTATTTACCTAATCTAAGAAAAAGGTAAAAAGCTGATCCTTGGTGCAGTCCCACCTCCACAATGTGATTCTCTGTCATTGTAAACTAAAGGTACATACACAGAAGGCATATATTGGGCGTTCAACAATGCGCTGATTGTGAGTTCTTGAAGGAGCTTTTTGCATACGGTGTTCACACTGTACTGTCGCTACCCGTACCTACTGTTGGAAGAGGTTTGGCGTGAAATGTCAAGTGCTGCAAATCTGAAATCTTGCTCCAGCCTTTTTCTTTCACAGCTCTATTCCGATTTATGAAATACCTGATGTCATGCAAGTCTGGCCTGGCACAAACAGCAAGTATTAATTTCTCCTTTGTGATCAATTTTGAAACGGTTGACACTCCCGTCAATTGAAAAGGATGCTACCCACACGTCACTGGCAAATCTGAGTCCCTGGTTGGTCAAACGCATCCCTAGTAGTTACATAATGCTCTCCTTTCCACCAGTTGGTCCTTCGTACTGCCCTTGTCATCTTCACCACCAAAGGCATCCTACACACCATCATTCTATGTTGTCTGGCCACAATCTCTTATGATAAAAGCTCTAAACCTGCTTCCAATCTAAAACTCCTTTTCCATTTGATCTCTTGAACACAAAGGACATCTTTCTTCTTCATTATGTTTGCCATCAAAGTCCCTACATTCAAAGTACCTACTCCAAGTGGAAGGGTAATATCTCACGTATGATGAAGATCAAATTGTTCCCCTTGTTAGACTATAAAGCTATTCAGAATTTTGACACAAACTGATGTTTTAATCATCTACTTTGAGATTTTTAATGGTTAATAGAACTTTCTAAAAATGTGTTTGACCAAACCTCAGAAGTGGTCAAATTACAGCTTAAAAAACCCCAAAACCAAACAGATCTTGTTCCTTGAAACATATTGCCGCTTATCCAAGTGGCTTTGTCAGTCTGAGTCTACATTTGTGTTCTCCAGGTGGGACACTCACATTCCTGCAATGAATGGCTCAGTAAATGCCTCTTGTCTAGAAATTCCCCCTAGCCCCATCCTAGGGTGGTTTGTTGTGGTCACACTGGATTTTTGGTTTTCTTTGGAACTAATAAAAGAGTAGCAGTAGTAGTAATATTCTAAATGTGGCACATAATTGAGATTTTAATTGATATAATCAAGTCTCTCTTGTTTTCCAAGTACTCTTACAAGCGAAAAGTTAACAAAACACTTTAACATTTAACCGCAGTGTTCATCTATGTATTTGCTAACTACTATTAAATCTTTTTTTTTTGCTTTATTTTCAAATAGTCTAAAATATTTTTTTAAACCATGGAATGTGGGTAATGTATATATATATATATATATGTATATATATATATATATATATATATACATATATATGGAATACTTGAACTGCAAATCACAGTAGTTTGGTTTGAAAAAAGGCTATTTGAAGACTTTGAGCTAAACGCCAGACAGATTCATTCATTCATTTTCCAATCCGCTTTATCCCTTTCGGGGTCACGGGGTTGCCGGAGCCTAACCCGGCTACTCATGGGTGAAGGCAGGGTACACCCCTGGACTGGTCGCCAGTCTGTCGCAGGGGCCACAATCACACACCCATGCACACTCACATTCACACCTATGGACAATTTAGATTAACCAATTAACCTATGAAGCATGTTTTTGGATGGTGGGAGGAAGCCGGAGTCCCCGGAGAAAACCCACGCATGCACGGAGAGAACATGCAAACTCCACACAGAAAGGTCCCCCGAGCCAGGACTTGAACCGGGAACCTTCTTGCTATGAGGCAGGAGCGCTAACCACTGCGCCACCGTGCAGCCCGCCGGACAGATGATGAATAAAAATGTTATGTTGTAACATACAGGAAAAAGTGACAGTATGCAGATGAGCTGTTCCGACAACATTCATGCTCATGTTGCTAATATACAATCTGTCACATCTGAAGTGATATTTGGTCTTGCTCTATTTGTTACTTTTCAAAGTATTGGCCAGTCAACTGCACGACACAATGATGCATCAATTGAGAAAAAAAAAAAAAAAAAAAAACACAGTCTGGAGTCTCTGGGCTAATTATCACATCCATCAGCTTCTAACAACACGATTCTCATTATTCCAGACATTGCATCTGGAGGCAATGAAGCTTGGAGTACAACTTCTTCCTGTGACGTATTTGTCACAGTCTTCACAGGTCCAACTTTTTGGATGGTTAACCTGTTTAGAATGTTGTCATTAGAGACATCTGCTAGGACACAATCTTTTCTGCTGGATGCATCATACGTGTCTACCAACCCACGCAGGACTAGGAATTTTTTTTTTTGGGATGAAAGCACTGGAAAAATAGTACAGTAAACATAAAAAAGTAAGTATTATTAAGAAAAATAATAATAATAATAATATTGCTTGACATTTTTGTTACATCAATAATGTTAGGGTTGTCTAGCAGGAGAAAGTGTAAACAGAATAATGTTGGGAAGCTAGTGAGGACTACTCCGTGCCTAAGGGGAAAATTTCTAATGAAATACTGTCCTAGAAAATGACACAGGTTTGGATTGGGACTAAACACTTTCCAACTAACACGAGGAAGACCCTTGTGCAAACAACTGTCTTCACCACACAAGATTACAGAAGACATAATTTAAATAAATTCATAATCTATACTCTGAAATAATTAGTTGCAGCTTCAATCAATACTTTACACTTAATGATCTTTCCCTTCAGAAACTTGAACTTCATAAATTCCTTCGGTAATGTTTGATAAGCCTCAGAAGACAACTGCAATGGCTTTTATTTACTTGCATGGTCATTTTTTTTAACAAGAATAGGCTGACACTTATGCTCTGTGTCTTGTCTCCAGCTAAAGTTTTAGCTACTTCTCTTCAAGTTGGTTCCCTAAATTTCCAACAATGTGTTGTAGAATTGATTTTTCTTGACATGGCTTTTGGGTATAATACCTGAAACTCACTTAAACTTTAGCATCTGATTTATTTGTGATATCTTTAAAACAAAGCTGATTAGTGTATTACAAAAGAATGTTACTACAGTTACAGCAAGTCTACTATCCGTTTAAAAATGCTTTTTTTTTTAAATGCTCTTAATTTATTTTGAAAGCTTTTCCATTATTTTATGGGTAGCTGTGGTGCAGAGGAATAGCAGTCAAGCTCTAATCATAGGGTGCCAAGTATGGGTTGGTTCCCATCTTGCCTGCTCATTTATCAAAGAAAGTGTCTATGAGCAAGTCAATGAACCTTGAATGAAGCTTTGTTCATGTTGGTAAAAAAAAAAAACAAAAAAAAAAACTGTTACTCAAAATATTTTGTACGGTTTATTTGTGTTATGAGGATAATTGGGTTTCTAAAAATGTTTGCTGTTTTCGAACATCAGTCACTGGCCACCATTATGTGAATATAGAACATGTGTTGTGACCACAAAATCTTTATATTATAAAACTCAAACTGACCTAAGAAACAGCACAGCATCACTATGAGTCACGAACCTCATGCTTTGTATAAGTAAATAAATGTTATTTAATGTAATTATATTCATTCTGGTCTAAATAGATCCATCTGTTGGTTTTTATTTTGTATGTGGCTGTTCAAATCTTTCAATTAAATCACGTCATTAATAGATATTTATACAGAGTCAGCTTGAGGGTAGTAATATGTCAAAGGTACAGGTTGGTTTCTGAGACTGTGGGCAAAATATAATGACGTTGCCAAAAACTGTTCACTGTCGAAATTGATCACCTCCTGAAAAAGCAGAAGGAACACAATGCACGAAACAAAAGGAACAAAAATGAATGCAGGTTCCATGAAAAACATCATTTTAAGATAAATGTAAAAATAAAGAAATGCTTAAAAAAGTTTGACTTAGCATAGTAAATAAAGAAAACAGCAAACAACTAAATTATATGACTAATGCATTTCACCATGACACAACTGGAACTTAAGGCTGTAAAAATAAGCTGACTTTTTTTCAACAAAAAAAAAAAAAGGAAAAAGGAAGCATTGCACAGTTCTTGTGGACTAACTCAACTCCTGACAAAACTGCTGCGGAGTTGCTATAACGTAAACTTTAATTTATTAAAACTGTTATGTTAATCTCACTTAGCAATTTAGCTATATGAAACATTTTAAGGAAAATAGTTTAAGGCTTTTATTTAATTGAATTACATTTACATTTAAAAATGTGGGATGGTATGTTAGGACAGATAATTATTTCCTTGATTATCTCAGAATTCCAAGCAAGGGGCTTTGGTTTACAAGGATAGACAGTGAGAAGTTAAGCTTGTCAGCCTATGCTGACTGGACTGGTGGCACAACCGACCAATGCAGCACTACAGTAGTGATGTGTCAGTCACGAATGAAACGGCTCAAAATGACCCTTTGGAGTGAAGGACAAGAGCCGGCTCCTTACGTGGAGTCGTGGTTTTTTTTTTTTTTTAACTTTCATGCTTGATTTTAATAAGTAAACCATAGTTATACTTTGGAACACTTGCACTTGCATGAAGTTTACTTATACTAAAAACTTCATTAATTTTTAAGTGCCAACCTTTGATGATTAAACTCTTTCTGTTTTGCACATTTAATTTGTATTTTTTTTTTGTGTGGCTGCAGTGTTTTATGTTGTTTTACTTTAAATATGTTTTAAAAAATGCAAAAATATTATTATATGGTTAAAGTATGAATTATAAATAGCTGGTTTAAAGTGAAAGTCCCATTAGCTGTCACGTTTTCTGTTTGCATGAATTTAACCAATTAATTGTTCATTCCAATTCTGATTTAGGTTTATTTTTTAGTTTGTTTTTTTCAACGTGTCAATTTTGTTTTTCAATCCCCATGGATTTGAGTAATAGTGGGGAGCAATTCAGTAAGGTGAAAAAAAGCACCCTTGATCTCTTCAAAATCTGACTGATAAATTAATTAACAAGTATTATGTTATTACAATGTAATTAACATTAAGCCAATCAAATTGATTATTTGAATTATCTGAAGCAAGTTGTCATTGAATCAAAATATACTATTAAAAATTGTTTAATCTATCTATCCATCCAACCATCCATCCATCCATCTTCTTCTGCTCATCTGGGACCAGGTTGTGGGGGCAGCAGTTTAAGCAAAGATACCCAGACTGCCCTCTTCCCGGACACTTCCTCCAGCTCCTCTGGGGGGACCCTAAGGCATTCCCTAGCCTGCTGAGAGACGTAGTATGCATTAGTATGCCTCCTGGACACCTTTCTGGAGGCATCCAGGGGGCATCCAAAGCAAATGCCCGAGCCACCTCAATTGGCTCTTCTCGATGTGGAGAAGCAGCGGCTCTACTCCTGGGTGACTAAGCTTCTCACCGTATCTCTAAGGGAGCGCACAGCCACCCTACGGAGGAAGCTCTTTTCAGCTGCTTGTATCCGGGACCTCGTTCTTTAGGTCATGACCTAGAGCTCAAGACCATAGGTGAGCAATGGAATGAAGATCGATTGGTATAGTGAGAGCTTAGCTTTCTGGCTCAGCTCCCTCTTCACAACAATGGACCGGTACAGCGACTGCGTTACGGCAGACACAGCACCAGCCCGCCAGTCAATCTCGCGGTCCCCATTGTTTCAAAACAGTGGGATGAACTTCATGAAGCTAAAATGTGAATGGATTTACCATTAATTCTTGTTTACTTTTATTTTGAATACATATTTAACTTGATTATGTCTCAAGCTTTGATTCATCTGGAAAACTTCACCTGCACTGTTCAGTACCCAGTACCCATTTATGTTCGAGTCACACTGGTTTAAGCTTTGGCTAAAGATGTCCTGGATTGATTTTAGGTCTGTAAATCGGATCAAATTGGATGGTTCAAAATGAACCAAGATATGTATTTCCCTGGTACCCTGGAAAGCTCAATCACATTCTTTCTGAAATCTACAGGCCATCCGAAAAAATCTTGCATACTACAAGTTAGGTTCTTAGATAAGATAAGATAAGATAAGATAAGATAAGATAAGATACTTTATTGATCCCAGCTTGGGAAATTTACATGGCATGAAGATACAGCTTTGGAAGCTGTTGGTTTTGTGAATAGATTTAGCAGATGCAGTGATTTAGGAAACACATTATTTTGATTGTGGGAAAATTAATATGCAAGAGTCTTGACTTCAGTAATAATGGTGACATCCCATATCCCACACATCTTCTGGAAATCTTTCCACCTAACTTTCTTTTTTGCTAAAGTTTTTGTATTAATGAAAGGCTTTGTTTGATTCAAAATGTACCTATTAATTTAATTACTTTACTGTTAATTTGAACTAACTTTTTTTGAAGGACATTTACAAAATTGCTATAACTGATATATGGGTAAATAAACATAAAAAAAACATTTTTATGTATTTTTCCCACTTAAAATGAAGTAAGTTCCCAGCAGTTTCTTTTGAATCAGCTTCACTATTTATTGGCCAAAATGCATCTATCTACTGACAGTCCTTATCTTATTTCCTTGCCTATGTATTCTTCTGACTCACTCACCCATCTGTTTAAGCTTGCATTTGCATCTGCATAGTTGGCACGTTACCTAGTCATGTATACTCATGTGAAGTGCTGAAATGATAAACTAATCCACTACTAATTTTTATGATTGGTTAAAAAAAAATTGGCAATTTCTATTTTAAGCAAAAAAAAAAAAAGTAGAATGAATTATAAAAAAAAAAAAAAAAAGTTTTGGTGACAGAGATAGTGTTCAAATATTTATGGGAGCTTTTTGATTTGTACACATTATTCTCTGGAGATCCAAGGATGACAATGGTCTTTCATGCCCACTATGGTTGTAGATGAAATGACGAGCTTTTTTGAGAATGTCCCAGGTACCATTTAGCACTTGCACCAGTAATACTTCACATTGTACATAATTTCTGTAAGCTGTTTAGGTTTTCAATTGTTTATTTATTTATTTATTTTGCATTAAGCTTATTCTGTTTGTCCAAATTGCCAGGATACATCATTTTTGAAACCCTTTAACACAAGAGCTTTAGCTTCAATGTTTAGACTGCCATAATTCTTTTATTCTAAATCTCACTTAAGGAAAAAGTTTTTTTTTTTTTTTTTTGTTACACACTTTTTTAAACTGACCGCAAAAAGTTTGAAAAGCTAAAAGAATATGTGTATGATGTTTTAATAAATATCATTGTGTGGCTTGTAGAGTGTGGAATAGAAAACTGCATCAGTGTACTTTAAAGCATGCTTTACAACAGCTTACAACAGATTTTTTTTTTTTTTTTTTTTACTTTGACGTTACATTTTGAATATTAAAAATAAAAAAACTGAACTTTGGAAGACATGGCTCACTCCTATTTGAAATGCAAGTTCCTGCATCAAATTATACTTTGGAACACTTGGTGCTGATCATTTCCATCTTGAGATAGCCCACTGTGTATGATCAGCACTAATTTGCATCAAGAGTGCTTAAACACATGAGGAACTGTAATGCGTATCATTTTTCTGCTTCAGCTTTCTTCAGAAACGCATCCACTATTCAACACATGGAGCACTTCAATAAAGAAAGGAGATAATAGATGGCTGCACTCACTCATACATTCAGAGAGCAAAGATATTTCAGTCCTTCACCCGTGTCAGCATTTTCTTTTGTTATGAGAGCAGCTATTGTTTTATACACAGTATATAAAGAAAAAAATAGACTGAGGTTGGCATTATTCTTGCTCACATACAGGCAGGATTTCTGCATGAGTATTCTCTGGAGACCGATCATTCTACCTGGGAGGTGTCTTACAGGCTTCATAACAGAATAGCTCTATCCTCGAGGGAATCTCAAACCAACACAAATCACATTGACACATCTTCCTACTATCTTTTTTTTTTTTTTTTTTAGGGAGAAGACATTTGAGGAAAGAAAGTCTAGGCTGTATATGACAATACAGACAACAACAAGAAGTAATCAAACAAAAACAATACTTTGTCACTCTGGAAAATTTTTACTGTAGAGTTTATACTATGCGACAACATCCTTTTTTTGTTTTAATCAGTCGCAGCTAAGCCAACATTTTTTTTTTCCAAATGTTGCAGTTCCCTACATGATCACTGGAGGCTGGTTCCAGCATGGAGCAATTTTATTTTACCTAATGTTATAAAATCCAACTTTTCAACAAAAATAAACATATGTGCACGGTGATATAAAAAAAAAAAAAAAACAACCATTTATTTTACTTTCATAACAAAATCGGAGTACAACCTGGACGGGTCACCAGTTACCGCATGGGCCACATAACACACTTACATTTAAGGGACAATTAAGAGTGACCACCTGATCGACAACAAAGATTTTTTGGACTGTAAGGAGAAACCAAAATTCCTGAAGAAAACCCTTCCATGCATGGCGAGGGCATGCAAACTTCACACAGAAAAGTCCCAGCCGGGATTTGAACCACGGCTACTTGGCATGAGGCAATATTGACAAGGTACCTCACCAACATGCAGCTACAACCCTAAGAAATGGCATCTTCCCTTTACAATCTCCAGAAATTAAACAAAACACACAAATCGTTGTAAGATAATAAATATCCAGCTCTAAAGAGCCCAAAAAACGGTCCCAAAGCCTTTAAAGATGTACCGCACACCACCAAAAAGGGGGCAGTGAAAGGCAAAACTTTTAGAGTCCCAGCTTAGGCATATTTGAACTCGAGCGCGACAGAAGCTCACTGGACCATCTATAAATATGTTGTAAAATTAGGCATCTCCGTGATGTGTATGGAAAACGGTTTGCTGTCATTACATTATTTATTCTATAAATAAAGGAAAAACAACTAAAACAGCCAATCTATTGTATTTTTGTCATGTCTTTATATTTTGAATTTATTTGATGTATACATTTCAAACTGAAGCTGTGATGTCAATTACTTGAAGGGAAACTTTGTTAATGTATGCACATTTTTATCGTCTCCTTTATGTTGCAGGCACATATGGAAATGTCGCAAAGAAACCAGTACCCCACAAACTCCGTTCCTTTTCAGAGGAGTGCACACATGTCCAATTTGCACTGATAATCTAAAAATCTTCCAACTTCTTAAGGACTATTTTACAAAAAAAAAAAAAAAAAACTTGTGGTGAACTGAATAAAATAAAATTCTCAAGTAAGCAAATTAAATTAAATTAAAAAGTTTGAGCATAAGCTGATTAGTCACAATCAGTCTTCTCTGAATGCAGTGACTGAAAATAACTCAAGTTAACTGGTACAACAGTAATAATCATGAATGGCTACTTTGAACAGCGAAAACTCCTAATGCTAATTAGCTACCTCACAGGATTTACATTTTATCTTAACAATGGGAAGCTAATGAGCGTGCCTTGACTGACAAAACCCATTCTAATTAACAAGTAAGACACGTTTCACACTTTCAAAGCAGCTACAAGATGGTAGTAGATTTAAGGCAGCCAGATGTTACTTTGTTAAATACACGACACCACTTTTAGATTTGTTTTTTTTTTTTTTTTTTTTT